>CM067365.1:30536940-31219440 GCA_034401795.1 Chaetoderma sp. LZ-2023a | reverse complement strand
TTAATGAAAGTGTGAAGGAAAAGTTGCTCGACGAGGTCCTTGTCGTGAAGGGTGAGGTGTGTAATGTGGAGGAAATAGATTCTGATCGTCTATTAGTCAAGATGAAGGTTCCATTAGAGATCCCAGATGAACGGGTTATCACTGAATTGATCAAGTATGGCAAAGTGGACAAAGTAGAACACGAGACCTATCCATTTGATCGAACCTTAGAAAATGGCATCAGAAGAATTTGGTTTGAAAAGGTAGAACAACCTCTCCCAAGCAAGGTCACCATAGATGGTCGATTTATCTTGCCATTATGGTACGGGGGGCAAATCAAAGAGTGTAGAATCTGCTTAAGCACAGAACATCTTGCAACAGATTGCCCTAACAAAAACAAATGTCTAGTTTGTGGATCATCTGATCATTTTAAGTGGCGATGCCCGCAGAACAAATATGTCAAAAAGGGTGCTGATAAAAGTGCAGAGCAAGTGGTCTCTAAAGAGAATGTCATAGAACCGGTAGCTGCTGAGATTGTAGCTGAAATCCATACTAATGGGAAGCACGTTGCTAAGGAAAATGTCATCGAACCAGTAGTTGCTGAGATTGTAGCTGAAGTCCATGTTAATGAGAAGCATGGGGAAAAAACTAAGAATCCAATCGCTGTAATTGCAGGCGATGAAATAGAGGTTCTAGATGAGGGGCTAAGTCTTACTCCAGTAACAAGTCAATCCAAGTTTGATGACAGAGAGGCTAATTCCACACAAGTTGAAGATGATGATCAATACCCTCTGGAAGAGAGTTTTAATTTAGGACAAGTAAAATTCAGGTCGCAAGATACTGAAACTAACTTTGATTTTCCACTGAGTACACTCAATCTAGACGATTTAAATAATATAGAGAAAGTAATTGGTGTCTCGGATCGATTGAGTGGAACAAAGCGACAGAAAGATGGAGAGAGTTCTGAATCAGAAATAGAGGAAAGTGATATAGAAGACGATAATATGTCAGTCGCTAAATCTGATATATCCATTCAAACACAGAGTTCTAAATCACCTGATGAAATGGTCATGTACAGGTCAGAGGCAGGAGAGGTGTTAGTTCCATATGTGACGGCAAATGGTGTTAAATATAGGCATCTGCGTCATGATTCAGATATATTAAAATATAAGCATTTGGAAAAAGTTGAGCTAAGTAATGCAGCGTTTGTGAGTAAAGTAGGTAAATGGTCTAAGAGAGGGTCGAAAAAAACAAAATCTAGTTAGCTTAATAATGGCGGTTTTACACAGCATTTTATTACCTTTTATGCTAATTTGCACACTCAATTGTAGAGGATTAAATAGTGACATAAAGCAACGTCACTTACTAGAGACTCTGAAAAATGAGCAGATTGACATTGCTTTGATACAGGAAACAAAAATTCAGAAGTCAGAATCATACGATAATTTAGAAAAGATTTCTGGATCCAGAATATTTTATTCGTTATCTCAAGATAATAGTGCAGGCGTAGCAATTGTTATACTCCCTCGTTGTTCAGCCTATGTAAATATAATCTCTTCAGTATCAGGTGCAAATGGTCGCTGGGTGAGAGTCACGCTAGATATACAACAAACACGTATCACGTTGCTGTGTATATATGCACCTGCATCTCATCAACTACGTCGTAATTTTTTAAGGAGATGTCTAAAACAGCACTAGATAACATCACTGAAAACTTAGTAATGGGTGGTGACTTTAATTGTGTCATAGACAAAGAAAATGACAGGAATGCAACTTCAACTTATACTGATACATCACATAGACTCTTAAAAGAAATATGTGATAATGAAAATTTAGTTGACACCTATAGAATATCAAAACCTCATGGTAAAGATCTTACATGTTTTTCGGTAGATGGTAAAGTTAGTTCAAGGATCGACAGAATTTATGTGAATAGTTTGTTAACAGGGTACCGGAGAGATGTTAATATTAAGCCAGTTGCATTCTCCGATCATAACATGGTTTGTGTAGCCTTTGCCAATGCTGACTGGGTAACAAAAGGGGTCAGGTTTTGGAAAGTAAACACAACACTGTTGGGAGAAGAATTTTATAAGCATAATATAGAGAGTTGTTGGCAACATTGGATTAATAGGAAAGCATCATATAAGAGCACATTGCAATGGTGGGAGGATGTAAAACTGGATTTAAAGTATGTTTCCCGAAAGTATGCTATTAGAAAAGCACAGGAAAAACGCAAACGCAAGAAAACACTTCATCGATCACTGATGAAAATTAATGCTAAAGTAAATAATGGTGAAGATAATTATTATGAATTACTGGTTAAAATTAGAAGTAAAATAAGAGATAAAGAACAATATGAGTTTGAGGGTGCAAAAATTAGAGCAAGAGCCCAGATGCATGCAGACGGGGAAAAGCCAGCCCGATATTTTTGCACATTAGAAAAAGCACGGGCAATAGATATGGTGATGTGCTCATTAAACATGCCGGATGGTTCAACCGTCTTTACCAACAATGAAATGAGTACTATTGTATGCAATTACTATGAGTCATTGTACAAGTCAGAGGGAATTGATGAAGATGCAAAATTGGATTTGTTAGCAAATATAGACAAAAAGGTGTCAGACACAGGCAGTGAATTTTGTGATCAACCCTTAACACTAGAAGATTTAACTAAATCCCTTAAAGATATGAAACTAGAAAAATCACCGGGGTGTGATGGCCTTCCAGTTGAATTTTACCAAACGTTTTGGCACCTTGTAGGTCCAATAATGGAAGAATTGGGCACTGAAATTTTTTAGAAAGGCCATTTACCACCAACTATGGCTAGGGCATACGTAAGGCTAATATATAAAGGAAATGACAGACGTCTAATTCAGAACTACAGACCAATTTCTCTACTATGTGTAGACTACAAAATAATATCCAGAGCACTAACATTGAAACTACGTAGTGTTTTAGGAGAAATCATTGGAACAGAGCAGACATGTGCTGTACCCAGGAGGACAATTCTAACCAATACCATGGTAATAAGAGACCTTATACAATTGGTTGAGAAGGATAGCATCCCTTCAGCTGTGATTGCGTTGGACAATGAAAAGGCATTTGACCGTGTGGAATGGGATTTTCTTTTTAATTCTTTGCAATCGTTTGGGTTAGGCTCAAACTTTATTAAATGGGTTAAGATTTTATATACGGATATCAAGAGTAGCTATTTAGTGAACAATCAATTATCCAGAGAAATTGTCTTACGACGTGGGGTTAGACAGGGGTGTTCCCTATCGCCATTATTATTTGTTATTGTGATGGAATCACTTGGCATAGCATTGAGGCAAAATAATAACTTTCAAGTTATTTATAGTCATATGAGTGCTTGTTCACCTATTATGTATTCGTGGCATAGAAAGACCACTTAAGCTGTCACAATATGCTGATGACACATCTGTGTTTACCAGTTCAAACAATGATTTTGCAATTTTAAACCACGTACTAGAAAAGTTCCAAAATGCATCTGGTTTGAAAATCAATAAAGGAAAATCCAAAGGATTATTTTTGGGGCCATGGAAAGAGCGGAATGACAAGCCACTTGAAATCAATTGGTCTAATGATACCGTTAAGATTTTAGGCATCTATTTTGGCAGGAAACCGAATACAATACAAAATTGGAATGAACGAGTATCTAAGCTTAAGAGAATATTAGCAAATTGGAAGCGTCGTCGTCTTTCAATCTTTGGTAGAGTGTTTGTTGTCAACAACTTGGCATTATCTGGGCTGTGGTATACAGCATCTGTTGTACACATGCCAAAACATGTAGAAAAGGAGGTTAATGAGTTGATATTGTCATTCCTATGGGAAGAAAACAATCATTTAGTTTCCCATCGTGTTCTCAATAATGCTAAGTTAGAAGGAGGACTTGATTTAATTGATATTAAAGTGAAATATGTTTCTTTACGGTTAAAATTTGTGGATGATCTTATTACATCAGATGAGACGTGGGCATGTGTTTCACGAGCTCTCATGGAGAGAATTGGAGAACCATTTCTGGCGGAGCATGTTTTTACCTCAAAGAAGCCACCTCCGAATAGCCAAATGATACCAGATGTGTTTAAAGATCAAGTTAAGGAGTTAGAAATATTTGACAGATACATGCCTCCACCTACGTGCTGGAAGGAAGTACTAGAACAGCAATTGTGGGGCAATAGTAATATATGTTATAACAATGCAGTACTTTATCTACCGTCCTTTGCAAAATATGGCATTCAACATGTATCTGATATGATACACCCTCAAACACGTAGATGGATTTCAATGTAAGAAGTAGCTAGAAAGATACATATGAGGCATATAGATGTCCAGCGGTTGCTAAATAAAATAAAACATGCTGTACCAATTGAATGGTTTCGTCTGCCAAATGTAAATAATAATAGTTTGACTCCATAACCCGCATTAGTTCTTGATGATGAGATGTTAAAAAACAAGATGAGATCCAAGGAATGGTACCATATTATGAGACGAAAACAAGTAACACCTCCCATAGCAATTAGGAGATGGGATGACTCAAGCTATAAACCATCCAGTTGGAAAAATGTATGGAAAATCTTACATTCTCCATACATACCAAATATGGCTCGTGATTTATTGTGGCGATTACTACATCGACGGCTATGGGTGGGATACTTGACATACAAGTGCAATATTACGACTTCTGATAGGTGTTACTTATGTCAAACAGACGAGGAAACAATCGAGCATTTATTTGCGGAATGTCCAATATCGTCACAATTTTGGGACTATATCAGCCAAATCTTGGCAAAATTTGGAGCGAAGCCCATTGTTCTAGACACGCATGTAGTCTTATTTAGAGAATTTGGATCAAGCGGTGTAAATATCATAAAGTCTGAAAGGACTATTTTAATAACAATACTGACCATAGGTGTTTGGGCCATTTGGAAACATCGGTGTGCACAGGCGAAAAATCCATCTATGGGCAATCACAATAGAGCAATAAAGGCAATATTTCGTTCATTGCTGCTGAATCATATTCCTTGCGAATATTTTAGATTAAAGCAGCATGGTAAAGAAAAAGTATTCAAGGACATATGGTGCAAAACAAACATAGTTTCAATAGAGTTGGGAGCTGTAAAAATAAATGAGCCTGCACTAGTTTAAATCATTTAATTACTACAGCTGATTTATCTGTGTCTTTTAATTAATCTGTCATGTAATTCATTTTAGTCTGCACTTTAATATTGTTATGTTTAATAATTCATGTTAACAAATAAACAGACTGGGGTAATTTAATAATCAATCGATAAAGTAAGTTGCCATTGAATTATAAAATTGTCCCAGGTAATTTTAGGAATTTGCACAGAGTTTTATAGGGTTATTTGTTCCCGGGTAATTTACAAAACCTTACAACAAAGTAAATCAAAAATGGAAACAAGAGCGCCATCTATTTCCATCTATTTTTCTGTAATTTTCCTGCTGACTATATATGTTATGCTACCCAAATGCTACTACGCCCGCTGATCTTTAAAGCCTCAGCCCACTGGCGTCAATGATTGACTTATTTGTCATAGATTGACGAGGCACTTTTCATTTGTTGGATAGTTGCACTCGCCACACGGGTCTACTACTACACCTGGGTTGAATAGTAATGCCTTTGTTAAGTTTTGTTTTGCTATCGGAGCTTTATCAGCCTATTGTTTTGTATCTATACTTTTTAAGCCATATGTATTTATAGATTGTATTAATGCTCATTATTTATCATTGTTTTGGTGTAATATTAATCAAGATTGTTAGTTCACCAGGTTTTTTTCTGGGGGTTTGCAAGCCTTTTTAAAGGAGTTCCTCCGTGAAGTTTGTCCGACTGCGTCAGCGTCGGTTTTTCAAAAAATAAAAAAAGTAGTAGTAGTAGTAGTAGTAGTAGTAGTAGTAGTAGTAGTAGTAGTAGTAGTAGTAGTAGTAGCAGCAGCAGCAGCAGCAGCAGTAGAGGTAGAGTTGCAGTGGAAACATTATGTTTTGATATTGAAATACAGAATTAGTATTATATAAAGAATGGCGCCTTAATGAACAATTCGAAAGTCCTAGCCGAAACCCATCTTTTGTATTTATAATGCAGATTTCATATTAGATATTCTAATTTTACAGGTCAGACCACTGGAGCATGCATACTAGTTATGTAAAGATATGCAAATTTTGCCATCGAGATTTTGCAGATTGGCCTGGTCAGGTGCTCGCGCAGCATGGGAAGACTGTTATAATAAACCGTTCGTGAAATAACATTGCAAGACATTAAAACTGTATGTGTCATTTAGATATCAATATGTAAACTTAAAATATAGTCTTTCATATTTAACCGGGAAAAAACTATGTTGTTAAATGGATGCTAATCTCATCTCAAATGTTATACTGCACCGATAGATTATGGTTTATAGATTCCATTTCATTCATATTCTGTCACATTCCCGTGTCTGTATCACAATTATCTGCTTTGTAATATCGGGTAAATGTTGAAGAGTGATCGCCACCATTTTGTCTCCTTAAGCGATAGTGCTTCATGTCATGTAAGTGTAAATGCATTAGATTCTTTATTATGCAACACTCGTTGAATGTTTTGAAACTAATTTGACTGGAAGTTGTTGCTGCCATAGGCATCAACAACTTCTAGTCAAATTAGTTTCAAAATATTCAACAACTTACGTATATGATTGCTTTTACACCACATTGCCAAACTATAGCTGGCACGTCTATGACTCAACGTATATCCCGAGGCAGACACACTAGGCTTTTTCTGATTGGTTGAAAAGTAAATCATGACAGGCTGTAGAAATGTAGCAAAACTTAGCTTATAAAGTCTGAATATCTTTCTCTATTGGCATGATAAAAAGCTTAAAACTACCTGCATAGTTTATGAGCGGCATATTAGATCACCCAAATAACTATCAAGAGATGAGATTCGTTATCCTTTAACAGCTCACAATCTGCTGTCAAATCTGCAGTTCTTTGAATTCCTTGTAGTTATTTGATGGCTAAAACCTGTTTGGATTTACAGATCAATAGAGCAGTGGCATTGACTTCAGTGATAAATTCTAGTCAACAACATTTCAGTCATGCGAAAGAAGCTAGACACAGTGGTTCAACGATGCCGTGAAATTGTGTGATCGTATGCGAAATTGTGCGTGCCACATTTAACTAGGCTTAATACACAGTCATCAGCCATCGTGCACCCCCGCCCCCAACCCACACTCCCGCCCCAACCTCACCCACCCCTTCCGCCACCCAGCACCCGAACCCTATTACAGAAGTCATCTAGGCAATGTGTTTGTCGACTATCTAAAATGACTACACAGTTTGACAAACAATCGACATGTTAACTTCAAAAACGTTAATTCTCATCTCTAGCTAAGCTCTACCCATATTTCTCCGTGTTGGGGTCAATCGATCTCTGAACTCCCTGATTATCAGTTTCCAGAAAACTATACAGGTAAGCTATTGAATATTTTGAAAACTAATTTGGCACCAACATCGCCAGTTAAATTAGTTTCAAAATATTCAACAGTATGCTAATTAAATAGTAGAGACATACAATTCGTACAACGTGTCGAACTATTAACAGTTAAAGACGGACCAGATAGAATCATTTATGACGTAATGATTATGACGCCATCCTACACGCTGCTTACCTTATTATGACGTCATATGACGCCAGATGATAGATGGATACTCTGGAAACGTGAATTGGCCGTGTATTACATGTGGCAGTGCCTCAGCTGAACGTTCCTTTTCAGGGTAATGAAAGAAAATTACATATCTTCGATGTAGTAGTTTGAGAAAATGCTTTCAAGATTGACTATCGTGCATTTACATCATGCTGTGGATCTTGATAGTGGTAGATACGGTTGTAAATACATAGAGGTGAAGAATATTTGAGAGAGGTCTATTGTTCGATAGTGTAGGCAGTCACTCATACTAACAGGCTGCTACTCTCGCAAACAATGCAAAACACTCCGCTCTTCCCTGCCGGTAAAATCTTGAAGCTCTTTCTAATGGTGCAACTACTGCAATGTGCCATTTTTTTATTTGGACATCCCCCTCCCTACTACCCGTTAATTATTCGGTTGCAAGCATTGCAGTTCGAACAATCCACAATGTTATGGAACATTACGTTATGGATAGCGGCTTAGAGTTGAGATATGTTTTTGAGCCTGGCACGTTTATACAATGCCCTTTTTCAGTTTTAGCTATGTCCCGCCCATCTGTAGCTAAGCTCCACCCACACGTGACTGTGTTAGGATTGGTCGATCCCTGAACTTCAGGACTATTAATTTCCAGAACACCATACAGGTACGGCAGCAACAGCACCCCAGTCAAATAGTTTCAAAATATTCAACAGCATCTTTCTTAATTAGTAAAGACATACAATTCGTACAACAACGCTTAGTCAGTCACCAATTATGCGTTCGTGACGTAGGCCTACTTATCTACGTCATTCATGACGTCATGGATTACGACAGGATTATATACCTCACAGTAGTTGATTATGATGTCATATGATGAATGGATAAACTGGAAACATCCATTAGCACACGTTATAGTCATATGAGTGCTTGTTCACCTATTAGGAGGCTTTTAGCCTTTCATCACGAAACCGGCCTCTGAGATGTTCTTGAGGAATGTCAATTTGCAGGTCAAAAGAACTCTTTTTGAAAATTTTCCACTAGAATGATTGGCTCAGTAACCGAGCCAGCTATTCCAGTGCGAAAATTTCTAAAATAATCTTCTATTGACCTGCAAATAGACATTCAGTAAGGAAATTTCCTTTGCAAAAATTTAAGCTGTTAATACATTAGGTAGTTAGTTGAACATACCAGAGATAACACCTCCGGTATTCGTATCTAGTTCGTATATAGACCATTGCACTAGCATCCCCGTAGGTAATATGATCATTTTAGTATCTTCATCCCGGAATCGGCATCATTTTAGCTAGGATAGTATGGGTCCCATCCAGAGACGGATTAAGGCAAATGCTAACGGGGCTGCAGCCCGGGGACCCTGAAAAATTAGGGACCCCCAAATCAAAAACAATTAGCGTTTCAGCCATATGACCATTTTAATCCCAGTATCCTACCTCACTTTTACAGTCATGATATACACAAGTTGTTGCATATTTTGAAACCAATTTGACTTAAATTGGTTTCATTTGGTGGTGGCGGTGGCGGTGGCCGTGGCAGTAGTAGTAGTAGTAGTAGTAGTAGTAGTAGTAGTAGTAGTAGTAGTAGTAGTAGTAGTAGTAGTAGTAGTAGTAGTAGTAGTAGTAGTAGTAGTAGTAGTAGTAGTTGTAGGTTTTTTTAACGCACTGGCGATGCGATGACTTCAATTTCTGTGCTAACCCCGCCTACGGAGTGCATCCGCCTGCCTGTTTTCGCAAAATGACTTCTCCAGAACCATTGAACAGAGTGGGCTGAAATTTGGGAAATATGATTAGGGACTATTATTATTAGGGAACTTTGATCAAGGAAAGTTGAAACCTATGAATCAATCAATATGTATCGCTGACGCCGATATTGGATTTTTATATTAAGGATTTTTATGAAGAAAACTGATATAAAAAATTATCCAAGATCACCGCCGACCAAATTGACTGATCAGTTAATAGAAAGGAGTCGGAATAAACTACTTTTCTGCTTGGCTGAAAGCTTGATGATTTCATCTCATTTGCGTATTAGTCCACTCACCGTTCTTTCCCGCCAAATTACTCGATTTTTGATTGGTTGAGAGGTGTTGGCGCGAAAATGTGGGCGTTGGCTAGTATGCAAATGAGATAACGTCATCAAGCATTTCAAAATATTCAAGAGAATATGTGTGTGCTTGAATATGAATTCGGGAAATCCGCTATTGACTGATAATTTCATGCGCCTTTTAATCCTCGCAACCCTGAAACGATCCGCTCTTGCTGCTGTAAGGAGTAGTGTGGCGAATATTTTGAAAACTAATTCGTATTGCTTTGCTATGGCGATGAACTAGTTTCAAAATATTCAACAACATTAACCAATATAGGTGTCTCGAAGATTAAAGCATCGGTAATGAGTTAAATATGATGCAACGCATTTTTGATTGTTTGACGTACTTCAAGCATTAGTGTCTCGATAATTGTAATGCCCACGAAAAAATCTAGAAAAATAATTAACACAGATCTAAGAACACAGGTGCGCTGCATGATTTCTGATTCCTCAGTTCTATAAAGTGGAGAGTGGTCACTGTGAAAAATCTAGCAAAATAATTCAATTAACTCAGATCTAAGGATGCAAGTGTGTCATCAGATTTCTGAATTCTATGGCCAATGCGCTGATATTGTGAAAACCGTTTTTTAGTTATTCCGCGTAAACTTATCGGTGTAAAAATTGTTCCCATGATTTAAGACAGTGCGGGTTGGCGCAATTAACGCATACGCGGTGCTGCTTTTAAGTCGCTAAAAGCCTCTGTTTCGATACTTAATGGACTCTGCGGCAATCATAGGTATCAACAAAGCCCAATCGAATATGTTTCAAAATATTCAGCAGATTACCCAAATAGTTTCTGGAAATTGATTTCTAGGGTGTACAGGGGTCGATCCCGATGTACAGGGGTCGATCCCGATGTACAGGTGTCGATCCCGATGTACAGGGGTCGATCCCGATGTACAGGGGTCGATCCCGATGTACAGGGTCGATCCCGATGTACAGGGGTCGATCCCGATGTACAGGGGTCGATCTCGATGTACAGGGGTCGATCCCGATGTACAGGGTCGATCCCGATGTACAGGGGTCGATCCCGATGTACAGGGGTCGATCTCGATGTACAGGGGTCGATCCCGATGTACAGGGGTCGATCCCGATGTACAGGTGTCGATCCCGATGTACAGGGGTCGATCCCGGTGTACAGGGGTCGATCCCGATGTACAGGGGTCGATCGCGACTCCTACAAGGCATGGGTGGCGCTTAATTAGAGATGTGCATAGCTAAAACCAGATTCATCCATTATTAGCTTACCTGGTCTGAAAGGCCAAGTGAGCTTTTGCCATGGCAACCAGCCATCGTGTTTCCATCCGTTCATCATCCGTCCATCATCCATCAACTTTCCCTTCAAACGACTTCTTCTTAAGAACCACTGGGCAGATTTGAATTATATTTGTCAGGAGTACTCCTTAGGCCATAGGGATCCAAGTTTATTCAAAGAAAGCTGATCGGCCAATTTGGCCATCGGCCATCTTGGATTTTGGTCGATTTTTTTTAACTTCTTTGAAAATCTTCTTCTCTGAAAACATTTGAGGGATCAATTCAGAACTCATGAAATAGTATCTAGGGCAAGAGCTGAAACAAGTTTGTTCAAGGGAACTTGATCAGCCAAATAGTTCGACGGCCATTTTGGATGACCTAGTTTTCGTGAAAACAACATTTTTCCAGAAGTGCTCAACAGATCGGGCTGAAATTTGTGAGATTACGGCCTAAAAGCCATTAAAGGTTGTTGAAGGGAAGCTGGCCCAGCAAAAAACATGGCCGTCGTGGGCCAATTAAATTGTAGCATGTTTGGCCATATTGGATTTGTTTATTTGAGGGATTTTGAGGTCAAAATTGGATTTATAAATATTTGTGGCTATTCTGATCTCAAATTTGCCATTTTCGAAACTGTCGGATAAACGGTTTGGCGGCCATCTTGGATCATTTTCCTGCCAAAACCTCCCATACTGAAACAATGGGAAATTTAAAATGTCTCGAAAATCAGTGGGCCGATTTCAATTATATTTGGCAAGATCAATCCGTAAGGCTAGTTTGTTCAAACGATGCCGATCGACCAATTTGGCTGGTGACCATCTCATTGTGATCGGCAGTTCTAGTGGCCAATAATTACAGGTGAGTGAAACAGGCCACTAGGACCTCTTGTTTAAGGAGACAATATCCACTTAATTACATATAATTTCATTAAAAAATATTTAGACCTCTGACATTTAGATATAATTCAATCGTATCACTCCTGAGAGAAGGCTATTTTAAAACTTACTGATGGAATGACTGACTCACTTATCGAGTCACTCACTGTGGAGGTATATTTACAGAATAACCTTAAGCCTGATCTCCAAATGACAATTCGACGAGCTAACTCGTTTTAGGTTACACATCTTTTTACGTTTAAGTTTGTTGGCGTTTGAGCGTAACTGGTGTTGGGGCGGGTGTGAGGGTGTCAGGCTTCAAGTTTAGCAGATATGGACGTGTAATCAAATCAACGTGATAAGTGCACAGTTTAATATTCTTCCCTGGCCGCTGAATGGGCATTTCCGATAACCCTGCAGAAACCATTTTTTGCAGTTTTAATCCCTCCAAAATGGCTAACACTATATCATCCGAGCCGGCCAGCATCTGTCTGCCTTCGAAAGATTTATTCTTTCCATGCTGCCATTCAGGTGTAATGGCTGCCTGTTCTTCCCACTATGTAATAAGTGCGCTCATGATCTGAGAATACTGAATGTACTTGTATTGAACATGAGCGCACTCTTCATGGCGTGTGGATGTCTGTGGAGTGGGTGGAGGCTGTACATTCAGGGTATTAGATCTTGGAGTTTATCGCGAGCTGGCACTACCAAGAACATAGAGATACACTTTTTGAAGGAAACATTGATAACTTGCTGGAGATTAAACAAGAGGCATCGACCTACCCTGAAGATGCGATCTCTGACGCAGAGAAAGACACGTATGTTAGAGAGTATTTCGAATGTAACATGCTTAAATAGGATGAGGGCTCTGTGCATAAGAATAAGAGAGTTAGGACCATAGCGAAACAGGTGCTAAATTATGGATGGGGATATTTCGCCTTGAATCCATATCCTGAGCACGAATACGTCCATACACACTCGAGAATGCTGGAGTTGCTAACCGATAGCAAGCTGAAGTTTAGAGATATCCGGGTATACAATGACAGCACTATCTTAATATGCTATAGTGAATTTGGACGCATTTGTACCTAGTGATAGGCATACCAATGTGGTTATCCCTGCTTTTTGTGACGAGTTATGCTAGGGTACACTTAGTCGAGTCTAGTAGCGTCGGTACACTGTACATTTATCATACACATGTATAATTATATACACTTAATGTATGTACAAATGCAGAAATATACAAAAATAACAGCAGCAGCACCCCAATGTGCGTACATACGACCGACTACAGACAAAAAGTGTACCTTTCCTCTCCCCCCCCCCTCCACCCCCTCCCCCACCCCGCTGCTTTGACCCCTGTAATTCATTTTTACTGACTACCTCAGTTAATAAATGCTGAAATCCGAGTAATCGAATGAGGTACATTATCGATAAGGTATTGTCCCTATTAATATCGAGAATATAAAATTATTACTATGGATTTGAGCAAGTCATCTCCCTTGATAGCCAGATCTTCAGCCTTGTGAGAGTATGCTGGTTGCGAGCACATTGGCAAATATACACGAGATACATATTTTGGGAAAAATTACAACCGGAATGGCTGCTGAGGGTATCTAGGTGAACTATTCCTCTAGTATTTTTTGTTTGTTATGACAACGTAAGCTGAATGTATTACAACCAACTACCCATATCACTATTTGTAGATTAGGTACAAAATCTGTCCTGCCATAACATAGCGAATATCGCCTTAATGCCGCAGCTAGTTATGTCAAAATTTGATATTTCTTACTATCAACAAATATTCTGACGAATATTTTGAAACTAATTTGACTGGGGCATTGTTGCAGTCAAAACGCTTCAGGAAAACACACGTACACACGTGCCATCAATGCAGAATAATCTGTTATTGACATCAATAACTATTTACAAATGGAGAGATATCTATTTTGTCAACATTATCAAGCGAGACATTCCTATCGCAAATTTTCAAAAATATATTTATTTCGATCTGCAAATAGATGTTTGCTTAAAACCCCTGCAGAAGCATGGTCGTAGGATCAGAATAATCAGCAATAGCCAGGGTTGACATATTGTCTGGTTTCACACCCACCTCAAGGTCTTTATTCAGTAACGATCTGAGATATAAACAGCTGTTCTGATAGGTTGCGAGGGGCCGAACATGTCCAAACACGAACATGTCCAGCCACGTTATAACTCTGTAGAATTCCACCACGCAGTCCTCCCAACCCTCCACACATCATAGCTTTATGCAGTAATGATCTAAGATATAAACGGCTGTTCTGATTTACTACGAGGGGTTACATGGCTAGAGGTGCGCATGCGTGGGAGCGTTTCCTAACATGAATTGAAATATTTTGTTCAAGTGAGTCGTATTTTATAATAGTACAACAATGTCACTTGTAAGTACCATTCTTTTTGCTTTGTGTGTATTTTCAGTTGTCAGAACTGTTATCACATTTTCACCAGTATGCCCAGCAATTGTAAATCGCTTAGATTATTTAGGAGCTATAAACTTAGTTCAAACCTGACATTAATCAAGTATACATATCCACTATTGACTGCAAATGATATTGAGCTCAACCCAGGCCCTACCTGCACTACAGAACAATCACATTGGAGCACTAGCGCTATCTATCCATGTGGATCATGCAATCTCCCTGTTACATGGGAACAAAAAGCGGTGTGCTGTGAGTCATGTGACTGCTGGTATCACATTAATTGCCAATCAGTAACATCATCTTATTATGACTACCTGCACTCACCATCAGAAGTATGGATATGCAAAGGGCGTGGTCTTCCAAATTACTCTATCACCCTGTTTGATATATCTTCACTTGAATCAGAAAGCAAATATTGCAGTCTACTGGGTGAAACAAATGAGTCGATTAGCAATTGTCATGGCAGTCCAGGTCCCCCACAAGCGACATCCTCCACTCTAAAAAAAAGTATCCAAGAAACCAGCTAAATTAGTAAGACCATTGAGAGTTGTCAACATTAATTTTCAATCAGTTAAAAACAAGATCCCTGAGTTAACAAACCTCATTAATTCATGTAAGCCAGATGTTATTATTGGGACTGAGACTTGGCTCAACCACAATATTGACAATGGTGAAATATTTCCATCACAGTTCTACGAGGTAGTTAGGAAAGATGGAGCGGACAAATATGGTGGTATCCTTATAGCCATATCAAGAGAATACATTTTTGAAGAAGCAAAGGAATTAGAAGCTGATGGTGAAATTCTCTGGATTAAGACTACCATCACAGGACAACCCTCCCTCTACATATGTGCTTTCTATAGGCCAGACCAAAACCAATCGCATCTCAAAGCACTAGAAACTTCTCTTCAACGAATAAGTCACTTGCCAAATAAGAATATCGTTATCGCCGGTGACTTCAATTTGTGACACATAAATTGGGACGTCCCCTGTCACATCACAGGCAACCCCAATAAGGCAGAACATGACAGGCTCACCGAGATACTATTTGATAACGGGATGGAAAACATCATACAGACAAAGACACACGTAGGCGGATGCATACTAGACCTGTTAAACCCTAACAACCCATCATCCATCACAAGAACAGATATACTCACCTCATTGGTTGGGCCTATGCGACCATCATCAAGTCTTTGTCGAGATTGCCCTGGGAGCAAAAAAGGTGCTCGCAACCCCGAGGAGTATACCACTGTGCAGAAAAGCGGATTGGGAGTCCCTTTGACTGGAAACTACCAAATTATATGAGCAAATGAGAGAAAGAATTGCCAATGGCATCGATACAGATAGCCTCTGGTGCTTCTTCAAAAACAACCTACAGACAGCAATTCAGAAGCATATTCCAACGAAAGCTATCAAGAGTAAAAGGAAATTCCCATGGATAACGGACCAACTGAGAAGAGCAATGGAAAGAAGAGACAACATCGCAAAGAAAGTGGCAAAATCTAACACACCTTCCTTAAAAGAAAAGCTAGGGCTCAAAAGTACCAGGTCCAAAAAGAAATCAGACAAGCCTTCTGGAATTATATCGAAGGACTTGTATCCTTCGATAATAACGATGACTTCAAATTTGGACAGAGCACCCCCCCCCCCCCCCTAAGCAAAAAAGACTGTTCCAATACACCAAAAGCCTTCGAAAGAACAATTCGGGTGCGGCATCACTGAAGTCTCAAGGGCAACTAATCACAGATGCATTGGGTACAGCTGACATACTAATCCAACAATACGAGTCAGTCTTCACAACTGAACCACCTGGCCCACTCCCTGACCTAGGATCTAGCCCATACCCACTCATGGGAGATCCAGTCATCACTGTTCCAGGCGTTGAAAAACTACTGTTAAAAATCAAACCAGATAAGACAGCTGGCCCAGACAACATCACATCTAGAGTCATATTCCAACATTCTTTAGAACGTGGTAACCTCCCATCAGATTGGAAGCAGGCAAATGTGATACTAGTCTTCAAAAAAGGTTCAAAAAATGATCCAGTCAACTATAGACTAGTGTCCCTGACTTGTATTGTATGTAAACTATTCGAACATATACTCGCAAGCAATGTAGTGTCCATTTTGATATTCATACAATCTTACACAGTAACCAACACGGATTTAGAAAGAATCCGTCTTGTGAAACCCAGCTCTTCGAACTATCAAACGAGCTTGCAGAATCCCTCAACAACAGAAAGTAAATCGATTTGCTAATAATGGATTTCAGCAAGGTCTTCGATAAAGTCCCACACAAAAGACTAATCCATAAGTTGAGGTGGTATGGAGCCAGTGGTCAAACCCTGCATTGGATCCAAGAATTCTTGACAAAACGAATGCAAAGAGTTTTACTAGAAGGTGTGGCCTCTTCTAAAAGACCAGTAACTAGTGGTGTTCCTCAGGGGACAGTACCAGGACCTATCCTCTTCCTGGCTTACATCAACGATCTGCCAGAAGTTGTCCGGAACAGCCAAGTTCGTCTATTTGCTGATGATTGTGTACTGTACCATGCGGTAACATCCTCAATGGGGCAAGATACACTCCAACAAGACCTAACAGCAATAGAGAACTGGGAAGTTAGGTAGCTGATGGCGTTTAACACCAAGAAGTGCATCACAATGAGAATGGCACATGCCAAAAGCTTCACAATGAGAATGACACATGCCAAAAGCCCTCTCACATATGACCACACATTACATGATAAAGTCCTGGAAGTAGTACAAGAAAAATATTTAGCCGTAACAATATCCAACGACCTGACAGGGAAAAAACACATAAACGGCATGGTTGGCGAAGCCAGCAAGACCATAAATTTTCTCTGTAGAACACTGCGTATTGCAAACACATACAAAATCCCAGGCATACAAGGCATTAATCCGTCCAAAATTGGAGTATGCCCCGGGCGTGAGATCCACACCTCAAAGGTTGGACAGAGGCTATAGTCAAAATAGGGCAGTTAGATTCGCCACTAGAAGATGGCATAACACCAGCAGTGTCACCGAAATGAAGAACACCCTCAGCTGGCACCCCCTCCAACTGAGGCGAAAAATGTGCCGCATAGTGATGTTTTATAAAAATTCAGTTTGGCATGGTGAACATAAACTTACCACCATCACTAGTGCCAAACAACCAACACCTCAGAAACAATCACCATCTCCAATTTATCGTTCCACATGCCAACAAGGACTGCCTCAAATTCTCATTTTTCCATCAGACAATCAGAGATTGGAACGCTCTGCCTGGTTATCTCCTCTATGCTGTCGTTGCACCCTCAGTTGACTCATTCAGACTGATGTTGTACAAGGTAATGCAACCATTCAAGCTATGTTTTAATCTTTTAACTTTTCTTTCTTTCACTGCACCTTTTCCCTTTATTATGCACTTTTTTGGTTCTTTTACTAAAATCCCACGCGCAGCACATAATCCTCAAGTTTATGAGGGAGTGCCAAGAAAATTATTGAAATTGAAGATGACCTCGTTTGGCTGAACAGGTTCGAACACGATATAACTCTGCAAAAACAGAAACCAAAGTAGAAAGGAATGGGGATAAACGACTGTTCTGATTGGCTGAGAGCTTGATGACGCCATCTCATTTGCATATTAGGCAGCGTCCATTTTTTCCCTGCCAAAACCTCTCAACCAATCAAAATCGAATATTTTTCTTGGTGGCAAAAAGGGGGCGTGGTCAAATATGCAACTGAGATGTTATCAAGGTCCCAGCCAATCAGAACAGCCGTTTGTCTACATTTCTTTCTACTTCGGTTTCCTTTTTAACAATTTTGTATCTCTATGCCCCAATGCTGCTTCCTGCCCAGTTTTCATCAGATCCATCCGAAGGTTCTTGTGAATTCATTTATTGATGACCCAATTTTTCACAAAACGCCTTCTCCAGAACCGCTGAATGGATTGAGGGAAGCTGATACCTAAAGAGTATAGCTGCCAGGGACCAGTCAATGTTATCGTTTGGTATCAATATTGGATTTTATATTTGATGGATTTTGATGGCAAAGATTTATTTATATTTATTGGTACTTAGTCCCTAAATCATAATTCCCAGATTTCGGCCCAACCAGTTCAGCCCTCGATTTTTATTGGTGGGTGCGTACCTTTGGCTATGAGCCATCAGCCAGAAATAGAACTAGGTCATGCTGACCTGGTTTCTGCAATATATATGTCAATGGTCAATTTTCGCATTGGAGTCAATAGCAAAAAAATTATTTTAGTACTTTTTTTATCAATTTATAGTAAATCTGGTCAAAATGATCCTTTCGACTGCAAATATTTTCATTGTCTAAATGATCCCATTCCACACATCAGATTCATGACCCCTGAATTATGGCTCAAGTATTGGACCCAATGAGAAAAGCTATAACTGCCGTGACGTGTTTGTCTTATTTAATCTAACTTCTAACTTGGTAAGTGGGGCCTTTTGGCGTAGGCTACCGTACTATCCATATACGAACTATGGCGATCTGACCTACTTTCTGGATAGTATATCACTACTATAGAACCAAATCATAAATTAGTAGTTGGGCCTTAAGGTCTTTATAATTTTGTAAATGTCCATATGTATTGACGCCAGTGGAAACAAATGATAGTTTGATATAACGTTTCGTCATATTTAGTGATATCGATGTCTAAATCGTGGGTCTGTGTTTTTAGCATTAATTACAATTCAATTAACGGCCCATATTCTCACCAGTATCATTGAAAATGTAATTGCTAAAATGTATTGTGTATCTCAATGTAATGATACGAAATAAATCTTAACACATGATGAAATAAATCTTAACACATGATGAAATAAATCTTAACACATGATAATTTCATTCCGTATAAATTAATATAACTTTTTAGTTGTTAAGTTGAATTAGGGATATGCCCTACGCGTGTCTAATTCATTTTCACAACATAAAGAATTATATTAATTTAAACGTAATAAAATCTTCATATGTTAAGATTTATTTCGCTTACATTGGGATATGCCTACATAAGCTATACCTCGAAAAGTATAATCTTCACAATTTTTATTTCTAGCATTCTGGTATGAATGTGGGCCTTTAAGAACTAGGTCAGCCTGCCCTTGTTTCTAGAGAAAGAATAATAAAACAATCAACCAGTACATTGTGTAGTATTTTTAGATATTTAGACAGAATATATTGAAATGACTTGGGACTTAAGTACATTAACCCTTTAACCCTTGAATTTGTTCAAGAAAATTTTAATTTTCTCATAGAAAATGTCAATTTGGAGACTAAGAGAAGACTATTTTTGAAAATTTACCACTGGAATGACTAGCTCGGTTATCGAGCCACTCATTCCAGTGATATGTTTTCAAAAATAGTTTTCTCTTGGTCTGCAAATGGCCATTTCTCAAGATCACTGCAGAAGCCGTTTTTTGGCTGATATGAGTGTTAAAGTGTTAAGCGCAAGTGCGTTAAGTGTTAGGATAAAATGGAATCCATGATCGACAGGTTATTAAAATCCATGTACTCGTCTATGATTTTCCAAAAAGAGCTACAATTGGACGCATGGCAGGTGCTGAAAACTGATATCTTTAAAGGTGATGGCACATGGGAAAACAAATCGATAGCAACACGTCGCTAACAATATGTTGGTTGTATGCCACACGGACCAACAAATTGTTACTTGGCGGCTGAAAGAGTTGGGTGAAAAGTTGTTTCGAAAATAGAACCGTGTCCTATTTTCCAGCCAACCATTTTGTTAGAACATACTTGTTGTTCGGGGGGGGGGGGGCACACGAGCCAACTTGCTGTTACTGATTGGTTGCTTGCGCTTGCGATTGGATGCTTGCGATTGGTTGCTTGTGATTTGGTGCTTGTGATTGGTTGTTTGTGGTTGGTTGCTTGTGATTGATTGGTTGCTTGCGATTGGTCGCTTGTGATTAGTTGCTTGTGATTAAGTACTTAAGATTAGGTGCTTGTGACTGATTGCTTGTGATTGGTTGCTTATGATTGGTTGCTTGTGAATGATTGGTTGCTTGTGATTGGTTGCTTGTGATTAGTTGTTTGTTATTAGGTGCTTGTGATTAGGTACTTGTGATTAGGTGCTTGTGACTCATTGTTTGTGATCGGTTGTTTGTGATTGGTTCCTTGTGACTGATTGCTTATGATTAGTTGCTTGTGATTTATTGTCAAATCTGTGACCGCCCTAACGCACATATGGGATCATCACGTCTTGAATTGATCCATTCATCGCAAATCGTGCAATAGCAGGTCTCTGTATTAGTCTTGAGGAATGTCCATTTGCAGGTGAAGAGAAACCGAGCGAGTCATTCCAGTGGTAAATTTTCTCAAATGGACATTTAGTAAGCCAATGTTTAGATTTTCGGACCAAATTCAGCCATTAAAGAGTTAAAATCATACTCTTTGTGACAAGCCGCTAGAAACATTCAACAGATATAGGCCTACGTACTAATTGACTTTTCCAGTTTATCCATCCATCATATGACGTGACGTGTAGGATGACGTCATAATCATTACGTCATGAGTGACTCGATTTAGTCCGTTTTAAACGCTAAATAGCCCGACACGTTGTACGAATTATATGTCTTTGCTATTTAATAAGCATGCTGTTGAATATTTTGAAACTAATTTGACTGGGCGCTGTTGCTGCGCATACCTGTTGCTGCCTATGGGCAGCAACAGCACCCAGTCAAATTAGTTTCAAAATAGTCAACAGCTTACCTGTATAGTTTTCTGGAAATTGATAGCCATGGAGTTCAGAGATCGATCGATCCCAACTCGAGCGTAGTGTGGGGGGAGCTTAGCTAGAGATGTGCGGGGAATTGCTAGAAATGGGAAGGTCCATTCCAGAGATATTTTTTGATGCTTTTCATTTGCAATGAGGGAGAACGTGACCACGGACTTTCCTCGCATATACCGCATACAAAATGGCCGCGGTGCAAATCATTGCAAACGATATTAATACGAGGTAGCCGAATTGTTCTGGTCGAGGCAAAATAACGACAAGGCCATACTTTAGCAACTCCATTAACATGTTAAGCGAGTCCTGAACACCATTAACGACTCCTCGTTCATTCTGCCGGACATTTTCCAGGATCAGTTGTGTTATAGTAAGGTCTGAGATCCACACACCTGGTGACATAAGATTGTAATACACACAATTTTATTGTTGAACAATAGCAGCAAACCAAGGGTAGTAGCATCAGTAGCAGCGGTAGCGGCGGCGGTGGCAGTAGTAGTAGTAGTAGTAGTAGTAGTAGTAGTAGTAGTAGTAGTAGTAGTAGTAGTAGTAGTAGTAGTAGTAGTGGTAGTGGTAATGGTAGTGGTAGTGGTAGTGGTAGTAGTAGTAGTAGTAGTGGTAGTGGTAGTGGTAGTGGTGGTAGTAGTAGTAGTAGTAGTAGTAGTAGTAGTAGTAGTAGTAGTAGTAGTAGTAGTAGTAGTAGTAGTAGTAGTAGCGGTAGTACTAGTAGTAGTAGTAGTAGTAGTAGTAGTAGTAGTAGTAGTAGTAGTAGTAGTAGTAGTAGTAGTAGTAGTAGTAGTAGTAGCAACAGTAGCAACAGTAGCAACAGTAGCAACAGTAGCAACAGTAGCAACAGTAGCAATAGTAGTAGCAGCAGCAGCAGTAGCAGTAGTAGTAGAAGTAGTAGTAGTAGTAGTAGAAGTAGTAGTAGTAGTAGTAGTAGTAGTAGTAGTAGTAGTAGTAGTAGTAGTAGTAGTAGTAGTAGTAGTAGCAACAGTAGCAACAGTAGCAACAGTAGCAACAGTAGCAACAGTAGCAATAGTAGTAGCAGCAGCAGCAGTAGCAGTAGTAGTAGAAGTAGTAGTAGTAGTAGTAGAAGTAGTAGTAGTAGTAGTAGTAGTAGTAGTAGTAGAAGTAGTAGTAGTAGTAGTAGTAGTAGTAGTCGAAGTGAACGCACGCGTTTATTTAGCTCTGCAATTGCTGCCCGAATTTGCTAGTTTCTAGCGCGATTTTGTAGATAAATTTTATACATATATTTAGTATTAGTATTTCCTTTCAAACTTTATATTTAATTTGTAAATTCTTGTCTTGGTTGGAGCGCATTTTGTGTCTCCATTTTCTCAAGGCATTCCTCTTAGCTGGCGGTTTCCGCCATTTAATAGGGCTCCTCTTACTGTGGTCAATGCAATACATTTCTCGCTGCGCCAGTCTGCTATTTCTATAGTTCGTAGGCTAGCGCATTATATTTGGCAAGATCGCTTGAGTGAGTGGATTTAATTCCTTTGTCATTTGTAAGCACAAGCCTAGTTCTTTAACTATATAAATCCTTATAGTCAGTTGGCTGTCCCCGGTCAACTCGAACAGACTAACAAATATATGACTTGACTATTTAATCATATATTTGTTAGCATACTTTAATCGGCTAGGTGTTAGTGAACCACTTAGAAAGTGGTTCAAACTAACAAGTATACGACTGTACTCTCTATTCGTATACTTGTTGGTAGACGTCAGGGTTTCAAAAGGGGACACTATTTATTTAGTGTTTAGCTCTTTCCCCGACGTCTTGGTGTTATATATTTGTATTATATATTGTAGTAGTATGGGGTACTGCTTTTTATAAAACACCATGGCCACCTCATATAAGCGTACCCTGAGTCTTAAAATCACGACAAAGGCGTGGGGTGTTTCGGCAATTGAGGTGTATCATGGGTTGAAGGATGTAGTTGGGGCAGGGCCACGGGTCCTTCAAGGTCTTGTTAATGTTTCCAAATCTGTATGGAATGTCACCGTAGTTAATGAAAGTGTGAAGGAAAAGTTGCTTGACGAGGTCCTTGTCGTGAAGGGTGAGGTGTGTAATGTGGAGGAAATAGATTCTGATCGTCTATTAGTCAAGATGAAGGTTCCATTAGAGATCCCAGATGAACGGGTTATCATTGAATTGACCAAGTATGGCAAAGTGGACAAAGTAGAACACGAGACCTATCCATTTGATCGAACCTTAGAAAATGGCATCAGAAGAATTTGGTTTGAAAAGGTAGAACAACCTCTCCCAAGCAAGGTCACCATAGATGGTCGATTTATCTTGCCATTATGGTACAGGGGGCAAATCAAGGAGTGTAGAATCTGCTTAAGCACAGAACATCTTGCAACAGATTGCCCTAACAAAAACAAATGTCTAGTTTGTGGATCATCTGATCATTTTAAGTGGCGATGCCCGCAGAACAAATATGTCAAAAAGGGTGCTGATAAAAGTGCAGAGCAAGTTGTCTCTAAAGAGAATGTCATAGAACCGGTAGCTTCTGAGATTGTAGCTGAAATCCATACTAATGGGAAGCACGTTGCTAAGGAAAATGTCATTGAACCAGTAGTTGCTGAGATTGTAGCTAAAGTCCATGTTAATGAGAAGCATGGGGAAAAAACTAAGAATCCAATCGCTGTAGTTGCAGGCGATGAAATAGAGGTTCTAGATGAGGGGCTAAGTCTTACTCCAGTAACAAGTCAATCCAAGTTTGATGAGAGAGAGGCTAGTTCCACACAAGTTGAAGATGATGATAAATACCCTCTGGAAGAGAGTTTTAATTTAGGACAAGTAAAATTCAGGTCGCAAGATACTGAAACTAACTTTGATTTTCCACTGAGTACACTCAATCTAGACGATTTAAATAATATAGAGAAAGTAATTGGTGTCTCGGATCGATTGAGTGGAACAAAGCGACAGAAAGATGGAGAGAGTTCTGAATCAGAAATAGAGGAAAGTGATATAGAAGACGATAATATGTCAGTCGCTGAATCTGATATATCCATTCAAACACAGAGTTCTAAATCACCTGATGAAATGGTCATGTACAGGTCAGAGGCAGGAGAGGTGTTAGTTCCATATGTGACAGCAAAGGGTGTTAAATATAGGCATCTGCGTCATGATTCAGATATATTAAAATATAAGCATTTGGAAAAAGTTGAGCTAAGTAATGCAGCGTTTGTGAGTAAAATAGGTAAATGGTCTAAGAGAGGGTCGAAAAAAACAAAATCTAGTTAGCTTAATAATGGCGGTTTTACACAGCATTTTATTACCTTTTATGCTAATTTGCACACTCAATTGTAGAGGCTTAAATAGTGACATAAAGCAACGTCACTTACTAGAGACTCTTAAAAATGAGCAGATTGACATTGCTTTGATACAGGAAACAAAAATTCAGAAGTCAGAATTATACGATAATTTAGAAAAGATTTCTGGATCCAGAATATTTTATTCGTTATCTCAAGATAATAGTGCAGGCGTAGCAATTGTTATACTCCCTCGATGTTCAGCCTATGTAAATATTATCTCTTCAGTATCAGGTGCAAATGGTCGCTGGGTGAGAGTCACGCTAGATATACAACAAACACGTATCACGTTGCTGTGTATATATGCACCTACATCTCATCAACTACGTCGTAATTTTTTTAAGGAGATGTCTAAAACAGCACTAGATAACATCACTGAAAACTTAGTAATGGGTGGTGACTTTAATTGTGTCTTAGACAAAGAAAATGACAGGAATGCAACTTCAACTTATACTGATACATCACATAGACTCTTAAAAGAAATATGTGATAATGAAAATTTAGTGGACACCTATAGAATATCAAAACCTCATGGTAAAGATCTTACATGTTTTTCGGTAGATGGTAAAGTTGGTTCAAGGATCGACAGAATTTATGTGAATAGTTTGTTAACAGGGTACTGGAGAGATGTTAATATTAAGCCAGTTGCATTCTCCGATCATAACATGGTTTGTGTAACCTTTGCCAATGCTGACTGGGTAACAAAAGGGGTCGGGTTTTGGAAATTAAACACAACACTGTTGGGAGAAGAATTTTATAAGAATAATATAGAGAGTTGTTGGCAACATTGGATTAATAGGAAAGCATCATATAAGAGCACATTGCAATGGTGGGAGGATGTTAAACTGGATTTAAAGTATGTTTCCCGAAAGTATGCTATTAGAAAAGCACAGGAAATACGCAAACGCAAGAAAACACTTCATCGATCACTGATGAAAATTAATGCTAAAGTAAATAATGGTGAAGAGAATTATTATGAATTACTGGTTAAAATTAAAAGTAAAATAAGAGATATAGAACAATATGAGTTTGAGGGTGCAAAAATTAGAGCAAGAGCCCAGATGCATGCAGAAGGGGAAAAGCCAACCCGATATTTTTGCGCATTAGAAAAAGCACGGGCAATAGATAAGGTGATGTGCTCATTAAACATGCCGGATGGTTCAACCGTCTTTACCAACAATGAAATGAGTACTATTGTATGCAATTACTATGAGTCATTGTACAAGTCAGGGGGAATTGATGAAGATGCAAAATTGGATTTGTTAGCAAATATAGACAAAAAGGTGTCAGACACAGGCAGTGAATTTTGTGATCAACCCTTAACACTAGAAGATTTAACTAAATCCCTTAAAGGTATGAAACTAGAAAAATCACCGGGGTGTGATGGCCTTCCAGTTGAATTTTACCAAACGTTTTGGCACCTTGTAGGTCCAATAATGGAAGAATTAGGCACTGAAATTTTTGAGAAAGGCCATTTACCACCAACTATGGCTAGGGCATACGTAAGGCTAATATATAAAGGAAATGACAGACGTCTAATTCAGAACTACAGACCAATTTCTCTACTATGTGTAGACTACAAAATAATATCCAGAGCACTAACATTGAAACTAGGTAGTGTTTTAGGAGAAATCATTGGAACAGAGCAGACATGTGCTGTACCCAGGAGGACAATTCTAACCAATACCATGGTAATAAGAGACCTTATACAATTGGTTGAGAAGGATAGCATCCCTTCAGCTGTGATTGCCTTGGACAATGAAAAGGCATTTGACCGTGTGGAATGGGATTTTCTTTTTAATTCTTTGCAATCGTTTGGGTTAGGCTCAAACTTTATTAAATGGGTAAAGATTTTATATACGGATATCAAGAGTAGCTATTTAGTGAACAATCAATTATCCAGAGAAATTGTCTTAGAACGTGGGGTTAGACAGGGGTGTTCCCTATCGCCATTATTATTTGTTATTGTGATGGAATCACTTGGCATAGCATTGAGGCAAAATAATAACTTTCAAGGCATATGTATTCGTGGCATAGAAAGACCACTTAAGCTGTCACAATATGCTGATGACACAACTGTGTTTACCAGTTCAAACAATGATTTTGCAATTTTAAACCACGTACTAGAAAAGTTCCAAAATGCATCTGGTTTGAAAATCAATAAAGGAAAATCCAAAGGATTATTTCTGGGGCCATGGAAAGAGCGGAATGACCAGCCACTTGAAATCAATTGGTCTAATGATACCATTAAGATTTTAGGCATCTATTTTGGCAGGAAACCGAATACAATACAAAATTGGAATGAACGAGTATCTAAGCTTAAGAGAATATTAGCAAATTGGAAGCGTCGTCGTCTTTCAATCTTTGGTAGAGTGTTTGTTGTCAACAACTTGGCATTATCTGGGCTATGGTATACAGCATCTGTTGTACACATGCCAAAACATGTAGAAAAGGAGGTTAATGAGTTGATATTGTCATTCATATGGGAAGAAAAGAATCATTTAGTTTCCCATCGTGTTCTCAATAATGCTAAGTTAGAAGGAGGACTTGATTTAATTGATATTAAAGTGAAATGTGTTTCTTTAAGGTTAAAATTTTTGGATGATCTTATTACATCAGATGAGACGTGGGCATGTGTTTCACGAGCTCTCATGGAGAGAATTGTAGAACCATTTCTGGCGGAGCATGTTTTTACCTCAAAGAAGCCACCTCCGAATAGCCAAATGATACCAGATGTGTTTAAAGATCAAGTTAAGGAGTTAGAAATATTTGACAGATACATGCCTCCACCTACGTGCTGGAAGGAAGTACTAGAACAGCAATTGTGGGGCAATAGTAATATATGTTATAACAATGCAGTACTTTATCTACCGTCCTTTGCAAAATATGGCATTCAACATTTATCGGATATGATACACCCTCAAACACGTAGATGGATTTCAATGCAAGACGTAGCTAGAAAAACACATATGAGGCATATAGATGTCCAGCGGTTGCTAAATAAAATAAAACATGCTGTACCAATTGAATGGTTTCGTCTACCAAATGTAAATAATAATAGTTTGACTCCACAACCCGCATTAGTTCTTGATGATGAGATGTTAAAATACAAGATGAGATCCAAGGAATGGTACCATATTATGAGACGAAAACAAGTAACACCTCCCATAGCAATTAGGAGATGGGATGACTCAAGCTATAAACCATCCAGTTGGAAAAATGTATGGAAAATCTTACATTCTCCATCCATACCAAATATGGCTCGTGATTTATTGTGGCGATTACTACATCGACGGCTATGGGTGGGACACTTGACATACAAGTGTAATATTACGACTTCTGATAGGTGTTACTTATGTCAAACAGACGAGGAAACAATCGAGCATTTATTTGCGGAATGTCCAATATCATCACAATTTTGGGACTATATCAGCCAAATCTTGGCAAAATTTGGAGCGAAGCCCATTGTTCTAGACACGCATGTAGTCTTGTTTAGAGAGTTTGGATCAAGCGGTGTAAATATCATAAAGTCTGAAAGGACTATTTTAATAACAATACTAACCATAGGTGTTTGGGCCATTTGGAAACATCGGTGTGCACAGACGAAAAATCCATCTATGGGCAATCACAATAGAGCAATAAAGGCAATATTTCGTTCATTGCTGCTGAATCATATTCCTTGCGAATATTTTAGATTAAAGCAGCATGGTAAAGAAAAAGTATTCAAGGACATATGGTGCAAAACAAACATAGTTTCAATGGAGTTGGGAGCTGTAAAAATAAATGAGCCTGCACTAGCTTAAATCATTTAATTACTACAGCTGATTTATCTGTGTCTTTTAATTGATCTGTGTCATGTAATTCATTTTAGTCTGCACTTTGATATTGTTATGTTTAATAATTCATGTTAAGAAATAAACAGACTGGGGTAATTTAATAATCAATCGATAAAGTAATTTGCCATTGAATTATAAAATTGTCCCAGGTAATTTTAGGAATTTGCACAGAGTTTTATAGGGTTATTTGTTCCCGGGTAATTTACAAAACCTTACAACAAAGTAAATCAAAAATGGAAACAAGAGCGCCATCTATTTCCATCTATTTTTCTGTAATTTTCCTGCTGACTATATATGTTATGCTACCCGAATGCTACTACGCCCGCTGATCTTTAAGACTCAGCCCACTGGCGTCAATGATTGACTTATTTGATTGACGAGTCACTTTTCATTTGTTGAATAGTTGCACTCGCCACACGGGTCTACTACCACACATGGATTGAATGGTAATTTACAAAACCTTACAATAAAGTAAATTGAAAATTTAAACAAGAGGGTCATCAATTTTTCTGGAATTTTTCTGCCGACTATATGTATTATACTACCCAAATGCTACTACGCCCGCTGATCTTTAGAGAATCAGCCCACTGGCGTCAATGATTGACTTATTTGTCATAGATTGACGAGGCACTTTTCATTTGTTGGATAGTTGCACTCGCCACACGGGTCTACTACTACACCTCGGTTGAATAGTAATGCCTTTGTTAAGTTTTGTTTTGCTATCGGAGCTTTATCAGCATATTGTTTTGTATCTATACCTTTTAAGCCATATGTATTTATAGATTGTATTAATGCTCATTATTTATCATTGTTTTGTAATATTAATCAAGATTACTAGTTCACCAGGTTTTTTTCTGGGGGTTTGCAAGCCTTTTTAAAGGAGTTCCTCCGTGAAGTTTGTCCGACTGCGTCAGCGTCGGTTTTTCAAAAAAAAAAAAAAAAAAAAGTAGTAGTAGTAGTAGTAGTAGTAGTAGTAGTAGTAGTAGTAGTAGCAGCAGCAGCAGTAGTAGTAGTAGTAGTAGTAGTAGTAGTAGTAGTAGTAGTAGTAGTAGTAGTAGTGGTAGTAGTAGTAGTAGTAGTAGTAGTAGTAGTAGTAGTAGTAGTAGTAGTAGTAGTAGTAGTAGTAGTAGCAACAGTAGCAACAGTAGCAACAGTAGCAACAGTAGCAACAGTAGCAACAGTAGCAATAGTAGTAGCAGCAGCAGCAGTAGCAGTAGTAGTAGAAGTAGTAGTAGTAGTAGTAGAAGTAGTAGTAGTAGTAGTAGTAGTAGTAGTAGTAGTAGTAGTGGTAGTGGTAGTGGTAGTGGTAGTGGTGGTGGTAGTAGTAGTAGTAGTAGTAGTAGTAGTAGTAGTAGTAGTAGTAGTAGTAGTAGTAGTAGCAGTAGCAGCAGCAGCAGCAGCAGCAGCAGCAGCAGCAGCAGCAGCAGCAGCAGCAGCAGCAGCAGCAGCAGCAGCAGCAGCAGCAGCAGCAGCAGCAGCAGCAGCAGCAGCAGCAGCAGCAGCAGCAGCAGCAGCAGCAGCAGCAGCAGCAGTAGCAGCAGCAGCAGCAGCAGCAGCAGCAGCAGCAGCAGCAGCAGCAGTAGTAGTAGTAGTAGTAGTAGTAGTAGTAGTAGCAGTAGTAGTAGTAGCAGTAGCAGTATTTATATACCATCTTAGGGCATGTAGGTATAGACTATTTTTGCGTTTACTGATTAGATATGTTATTTATTTATTGTTCCTGGTATAATTTTAGAGAGGCTTACTATTTCACCGGATTTTTTTCGGGTGGGGGGGGGCTAGGTTCTCTGGACACAATCGGTTTAATAGGTCATAAAGTGGTGGCTCTGTGGCGTAGCTCAAGTATTAACCCTTTCACCGACAAGTCGCTGATAAAATAGCAATTTTGCGAAAGAAAGCATATTCTGTTAAAGATTTTGAAGATAATATGACTGGAAGCATTTCAGTGGTAACTGGCTTTTACTCACAGACCATATACTCATAACTAGACGAATAGCACCGAGAGCACTAAAATCGAGTGAACAGCTACTCTGCGTAGTACCCAATTCCAACCTTGTCATTGGAGAGCGTGCTTTCTCCATAGCTGGACCAAAACTTTGGAACGACCTTCCATCCAACATTCAAAACAGCAACAATGTTGAGGCTTTCAAAACTCTTCTAAAAACCCATTTGTTCCAAAAAGCATATTTCACTATTTTAAATTAGCTTTAACTTTTGTAAAGCGCCTTTGGGCAGTTAATTCTGGAATTGGCGCTATATAAATGCATACATACATAAATACATATACTGCCAGAGCCGTGCTGGAGTCAGAGTACAATAGGCGTAAAAGCCTAGGATTGATTGTGACAGATGCATCCACAGATAGTCCCATATGAATCGTCAGTGTGTCAGTATATCAGACATGTGAAAACTGGTCGGCCAATCCTTGACTTTTTAGTCTTGGTGCGGTGGTCCAGTGGAAAGATGCCTGGTTGCTGATGCTATGCGGAGTTGCAGAATGGCGGTTCGATCCCGCGACCGGGAGATGGTGATCAACAAATTAAACTAACGGGTGCATCACTGTCGGCTAAGTTAGCACATGGAAATTGAAGCCGCACGTTGCCAGTGCGTCAATAAAATAAAAATACATATACTGCCAGAGCCGTGCTGGAGTCAGAGTACAATAGGCGTAAAAGCCTAGGATTGATTGTGACAGATGCATCCACAGATAGTCCCATATGAATCGTCAGTGTGTCAGTATATCAGACATGTGAAAACTGGTCGGCCAATCCTTGACTTTTTAGTCTTGGTGCGGTGGTCCAGTGGAAAGATGCCTGGTTGCTGATGCTATGCGGAGTTGCAGAATGGCGGTTCGATCCCCCGACCGGGAGATGGTGATCAACAAATTAAACTAACGGGTGTATCACTGTCGGCTAAGTTAGCACATGGAAATTGAAGCCGCACGTTGCCAGTGCGTCAATAAAATAAAAATACATACATACATATCTATTATCCTGGACAAAACGCCCAAAACGACGCTCTCAAATACCGCAGCTATTTATTATAGACTCGCTATTTCAACGACCATAGTCACTTACCCAGTCTTGCACTGATTATGCCGCCCATGAGTAAAGCTAAAGCCAAGGAGATCTTTTGAGGACACGCTTCTCTATTTGGTCCATAAGACGACGATTGTGTCACACCATTGTCCATCATAGTGGTATCCGATTCACTGTCGTTAATTGAACGTGTCTTGTAAGACTGTGTGATAGCGCCACTATCTGATGGCGACCATTGTTCCGCTGTGGTGTTTCCGGCATGGTATGATATTAATGGCAATTTCTGAGAAATATTTTCTCCTAGTTGACCTGTCACGTCTCGAACAACGGTACAGTTTGAATTGTGCATTGATGTACTGAATGGTCCTCCTGGGGTCCAAACTGAAACAACACATAGTACCAAACACACGACTTCCCACGTCATTGAGTACAGGCCAGTGCGTACCAGACCAACACGGCGCCGGATTCTTGGGTAGACAATGGTGCCTATAATACCGCCGAGACCACCACAACTCATCAAGATCCCAAGCAGTGATTCGTCCATGCCTTGTGTGAATGCGTAAGCTGAAAGTAAATGTTTCAAAAATTAAGCATTAAGGTAGATTTCATCAAAAATTTAAAGTCACTACCTTACAGGAGCAATACATTTAAACTCATGTTCGTTCATATAAAAGCGTTACCTCTGTACCCATTTTCTTCGAAAGTATTATGTAAGCGAGATGGGCTTCCAGTATTCAAACAAGGATAAGTCATAATTTATGACAATATCAATTCATGAATCCATTTCCCAACTCAATCATATGACGTCATAATCAACTATGCGACGTGTATGCTGACGTCATAATCGTAACGTCATGAATGATTCAATTAAGCCCGTCTTTAACGCTTAATAGCCCGACACGTTATACGAATTGCATGTGTTTGCTATTTAGGAAACATGCTGTTGAATATTTTGAAACTAATTTGAGTGGGCAGAAACCAGTCAAATTAGTTACAGAATATGCAACAGCTTACCTGCATAGTGTTATGGAAATTGATAGATAAATATTTAACAGCTTGTTTAGAGATGGGTCGATCCAAACACGATGTGTGAATGGAGCTTAGATAAAGATGGGCGAGGCATTGCTAAAACTGGAAAAGTCCATTCCTGAAGCGTGTGAGATGGCTCTGAAAGTCGGAAATGCTAGTGTCCTACATTATTTATGACTTTCTGTACATACCTGTTGTTACATTATGAAATCCTAATACAGTCATATACAGGAATGCGAGGCTCACGCCAGCAATCGCCACGCGGTAGTTCATATACGTTCTCCAGCCTTTGTACAAGATAACAAAATTCCACAAAAGACGAAACAGTATTTTTCTGCAACTTAAATTAGCTTTGGTTTGTTTCTGGTCCTGTGCTACCGTCTCTCCTGGAAAATGTATTTCGGATAATGTAACATTTTCATCAGCGTTTCGTGATATATATTTGGTGGTACGCCTATATACTTCCTCTTTTGGTGGGTGAACTGCAGTGTCTATTTCCGCATCCGCTTCTTTGTCCCCATCGCCATTGATAACGTCGGACTCTCTGGGTTCTTTCACGGGGTCCTCGTCACCACTAATCAGCTGCTGTCCTGTGTTTTGACCATCCTGGGTCATAGCAACACTGAGTCCTGTTGAATAAAAATAGCATATATGTTAGAAGCAAAGGACCTTCCCAGTTTATCCATCGATCATATGACGTCATAATCGACTACGTGACGTTTAGGATGACGTCATAATCAATGACGTCATGAATAACATAGATAAGTTCGTCAAGAACGCTTAATTGATGACAGACTAAGTGTTGTTATACAAGTTGTATGTCTTTACTATTTAATAAACGTGCTGTTGAATATTTTGAAAACAATTTGATTGTGCGTTGTTGCTGCCACAGGCAAAAATATTCAACTTACCTGTATAGTTTTCTGGAAATTGATAGTCAGGCAGTTCAGGGATCGGTTGATCACAACACGGGCGAAGTATGGTTGGGGATTAGCTAAAGATAGGCGGGGAATAGCTCAAACTGGAGTCCTCCATTGCCAGAATGGGAGTGATGGTAAATTTGGGACTGGATAACATTCACGTACAAGCTCTAAAAAGCAATTTTATTTCAAAATGGTAATTCATCAATAAACTTTGATAAATTTTGAATTACGCGCATCACTACCGTGTTAACTGTACCCAGAGTGTACACACAATGGACCTTTCGAGTTTTAGCTATGCCCGCCCATCTCTAGCTAAGCTCCACCCACGCCTCGGTCGTCTTGGTATCGATCGATCTTTGACTATCAATTTCTAGAAAACTATACAGTTAAGCCAAAATATTCAACAGCATGTTTATTAAATAGCAAAGTCATACAAGTCGTATACCGTGTTGGACTGATAAGCGTTTAAGATGGACTAAATCGAGTCATTTATTCTGTAATTGATAATGATGCCATCCTACACGTCACGTAGTTGATTATGACGGCATATGATGGATGGATAAACTGGAAAGGTTCATTGAGTGATTCGTTTCTAGCTTATTCCCCGAACATTCCTAGCTAAGCTCCTCCCGCGTGTTGCGCATATTCGTGGGCGATTTAGAAACTTTGAACCCCAAATTCCCTGAATCCCAATGTAATAGGGCTAATTATACTGGTAAACTGTTGAATAGCGAAACTAATTTACTTAGGTGATGTTGCTGCTTGTGGCAGCCACAACTCCCAGTCAAACGCGTTCCAAAACATTCAACATAATATTTATTAAATTATAAATACATCAAAGACATACAATTCGTATACTTAGTTGATTTTTCGAGCTTCATCGATTGTGACGTTAGCCTAGACCTACATGTTACGTAATTGAGTATGACGTTGCACACTTGAGTTACCAGTCGGATCCCTCGATTTTATATATACCTCACGTAAACTTAGTTGTGGTCATATATTAGGTTGAGAGCAACCATCGTTAATTGTCATTAGGATCAGCCACATCGACGCTAAACTTCCTTTGACCGAAAATACCATTATAATACCTACGGAGTTCATCCGCTGCTGTCTGCTTCACTGCTAAGCCGGGTACCCGGTTGTAGATTTTCTTTAGTAGCAAGTACTCGAATCCAGTAGATACTAGATTCCAGACAGCCAGGACGATTGCACTGATGGGTGTGGAGGTGTGCGTCATAATTAGACCAGTGATGACAGGAGCCACGAGTTTTGTACCCAGATCAATGCGTCTCAACGTGGCACTCATGGCTGCAAAACATAGAAATAATTATACTGTCTGGATAATGGGTTATCAGATCTGTCACTCAATTAGGTCCATGCCCATATGACGTCATAATTAATTACGTCACATGCAGACTGACGTGACAATCACAATGCATGATGAATGACGAATCTAGCTCCGTTATGAACATTTAAAGGTCCATCATGTGTACGAATTGTATTCTTTGCGGAATTTACTATTTAATAAACATTATGTTGAATATGATTTTGAAATTAATTTGACTTGGCGCTCTTGCAGCCATAGGCAGCAACAGCACCAAGTCAAATTATTTTCAAAATATTCAACAACTTACCTGTATATAGTTACCTTGAAAATGGGATTCTATGACTTCAGGGTTCAAGGTAGGCCTGCATAAATCGATTTCCAACACGCGCAGAAGAAGGCGGAGTTTAGCAAGAAATGGGCGTTGCACGGCTAGAACGGGATCCATCCATAGTGTTACGCTATCGAGGTTGCGTGTCACCCACACGCGCATGGCATGCAATAAACTATGACGATCATAATAGGCGAATCCGGTCCGTCCCATTGAACGTTTCCACTTCTAGCTATGCCCCGCCCATCTCAATCGATCGATCTCTGAACTCCCGGACTATCAATTTCCAGAAAACTGCCGGTAAGCTGCTGAATATTTTGAAACTAATTCGCTCAGTCAAATTCGTTTCAAAATATTCAACAGCTTATTTATTAAATATCAAAGACATACAATTCGTACAACGTGTCGGACTATTAAGCGTTAAAGACAGACTATTTTGAATCATTCATGACGTCATGATTATGACGTCACCATACACGTCTCATAGTTTATCTTGACGTCATATGATTGATGGATAATCTTGGAATGATCCATTAAATATCATATGTCCGAGGCAAGAATAGTAAATGTCAGGGCGGATGAAGTCCATGTATTTTGTGAAATTATAATTTAATTTAATCATTCTTTTGAATATTTTCAACAAAATATAATATGGAAATATTCGTCTGCATACCTGTATAGTTAGTTACCTTTAACTTGAGATTCTGTGCTAGATCAACACATTTTACATGTCTCTTTCGGAGAGTGTCATATTTACATTACCCTCGCCTAGTAGTGAGATGAGGCTATTGCATTGGTGTTTGTATGTACCCGTACGTGGCTGCGCGCGTACGTGTGTGCGCGCGTACGTACGTGTGTACGCGCGTGCGTGAGCGCGTCTGACGCCACTGGTGGGTGTGCTTAGGTGGGTGTCTAATACACTAGGCCTGTCTCAAAGACTACTGATTAAATTTCGTAAACCCTAGTTACTGATTAAAATTCGCAAACGCTGTTAGCGTTAATGGGGATTTTGGCCAAGATGCGGATTAAAACCCCAGATCTAGGGACATCTCGTCAACTACTGATCAGTTTTGGATTGAACTGTAGCGCAAGAAAAGTTCACTAGCATTCACCACCTGGGGTCGTAAATCTGTCAGAGAATAATAAAAAAAAGTAAAGCTGTAAATAAACTCTCATGGACTGTAAGATAGAACAAACTTGTCATAAGAAATTTTACAGGCACAAATTTTAACATGTATACAGTAGTGGGCACATACTTGCTAGTACGTCATGGTCACCGAGGCAAATCTCCATCAACCAGTCTCTCTGAACTACGATCGTGTTGCCCATTACCGACAGCTGTGCCAAAACGGCTAACAAGATGATGATCACATGACACAGAGTTACCAAGCCGCCATTAAATAATAACGTCACTTCCGCTTGAAACCAAAGGAAGATTGCGAGAACAAAAGCGCATAATGCGAAGTTACCCGTCTGAAGAAACAGTGTCACTGCAGCAGCTGAAAGAAGATTATATAGAAGGACTGATTGCAGCTGTAGGATGTATATTGTATGATTACTGTATCTGCGGATGTAGAAGTAAAACATCCTACAGCTGAAATCAGTCATTCTTCACTTTTGAACACTATGTCAATTGAACTCTTTTTTTGGATTCATTAATAAAAAAAGGTTCCCAATTTATAGTTTGCTTGAAGGGAGAAGTTCGTCAAGGGGATTCTTTCCCTCGTCTATAAAGTCCACATCGTCGGCATATTTCATCTCTAGAGGCATACGCAGTATACAATGGGGGTGTGGGGGGGGGGGGGGTAGTCTTATGGGATTTACATGGGTGTGACTCGAAATTCTCCGGAATATGTGTTGAAAATGTTATTTATTTATTTATTTATTTATTTATTTATTTAGAGGGGTTTTGTAGCTTCATGTTCTTATTACGTACCAATTTACGGTGATCGTGTGGGGTCTTTACCTTTCCATCTTGCGTTCCTATCAATCCAGTCTCCGACGACAGCGCCAAAAAGCAGAATTGCAAACCCCGACGTTAGACCATATATGGCGGTGAGCTGTAGTGATCCTGGCGAAATTTTGATAAAATACAGCCCCGATGCAAACATCCACATCCGGTTTCTCTGAAATTTAAAATGTGATATTGGAAGCGAATACCTGGAATCCGAATGCTAACTGAATGCAAATGGGGGATCCGATGTGTCACTCAACTATATGACGTCATACTCAATTACATCACGTGTAGGTTGACGTCACAATTCATAGTGAGGTACCTATCTCCGTCCGGAACATTGAAAAGTACATCAAGTGTAAGGATTGTATGTCTTTGATGGATGTATTGTTTAATAGCAGGCGGTGTTGTTGCCATAGGTGGCAGCAACAGCACTCACTCAAATTAGTTTCAGAAATATTCAAAAGCTTGTCTGCTTACATTAATGCTACCTTGGAATTGCAATTTTGGACATCAAGAAGTCAATGACTATAAAGTGATTCCAACACATGTTAAAAGTGGGTGGAGATTGGCTACAAATGGGCGGAGCATAGCTAGAAATGGATCCCCAGTTCAGTGGTCTCGATGCTAACTATACCTTCCAAGTCCGGAGATGCTAAATCTGGTGTCCAGGAATGAACAGCATATGGAAACCCACTGTCTAAAAATAGAGGTGTGACCTCGGGCCAAGAATACACATCTAACGTAATGACCGGCCGTCTTGTGACGTAATCAAGACGACTAGGCTATGGAGGATTCCAGTTTCTTAGTCAATTGTATGACGTCATAATAAACTACGTAACGTGTATGATGAAGTCATAATCAACTACTCTATGAATGACGTAGTTAAGTTCGTCACGATGATGGATTCCGCGTTATATTTGGGGTAATGGCCGGTTCATACATTATGGCGCTTTATATAGGCCCTTGCATAGGACTTCATTGAGATTTACGGTACTCCGACCTCAATTGTTAAAAATAATGGAGATAGAACTTTCCAATTTTTTTTTTGCGTGGCAGTAGTCCATCGAGACAGAGAGAGCTATCGATTGATATGTATGAAGATCTGAAATAATGACCGATTGAGACAAGATGGCGCCTTATATAGACCATTGCGGGAGAATTTTTCATGTTTTCACTACACTTTTGCCCGCTACAGTATTATTTCCGTGATTCCCCCCACCACCAATACTCCTCAACACTGATAATTATGTTCTTTAATATTAACGTTTTAAAACCGTTCTCACCAGATGTGTGGGAACTACCACGTCAAGTCAAGATACAGATATTTAAATCGGCTCGATCCGTTCACTGGTTCATGTCTTATCAGCGTCTACGCAATGTCAGCAAATTCGTGTATTTTGCGTGCGTCCGTTTTGAATTTTATGACGAATTTAGAGGACTCTGTTAGCTATTCTTCATACATGCAGAAGCCTATGAGCTTTATATAATCTCGTTTTAGGTGAAATAATATTGTCTGGTATGAATAGTGTAGTTCTCGTTTGCTTTCAGGATTCAATTCTCGTTATAACCCAATTCGGTGATGGGTGTGTGTGTGTGGGGGGGGGGGGGTGCATGATTACTACGGCAACGGCTACTCATTACACACGAGATACTGTCCTGGATAATACAGATGCGAAATCCAAAATACCTAATTATCCATGTGTATCCAACTTACTAAACCTTTTAACCTGCACCGTAACTCTCACCAGCCAGCGCCAATATGAGTGTAAGTGCCAAATTTGGTGATTCTACCTTCTCGCGTTCGGGAGATATGCTCAGGACAGACAGACAGACAGACAGATAGACAGACAGACAACGAAATGGACAAACTGGCAGATAGATGAAACCGACCTCAATACTCACACAGGCCCTCGACGTGGGTAATAATAGATAATGTTGACAGTGACGGAAGCAATCACATAGTTGCTTACCCATGATCCAAGAGCGTGGTTCGTGTACAGTAGGAAAGTCACACCATGCACCCACCGGTTGATCTTTTCTGCAAATAATACCACATGTACACCTCATCTTCATTAGACGAAAGCAAGCATGGCGTACTATAGTTGTGACTGGTTTGGGAAGCTGGGTCAGAAATGTTACAAATTTGACAGATACGTCGGCAGCTTGAAGGACAGAACGAGAGACTGATAGGCCGACATATACTCACAGGTCTCTAAACATATTTTAGGTGCGACAGGCGATAACCGAGCCAGTCATTCCGGTGGTAAATCTTCAAAAATAGGCTTCTCATGGTCTGCAAATGGACATTTTCTATAAGAAAATTCTAGATTTTTAAAACAAATTCGATTGTTAAAGGGTTAAAGCTGTGGTTTTACACACACGTACCTGTTCTAGTTAGTTTAATCCTCTCCATGCTCTCAACTCGAGGCGTATAATTCGGCCAACTTCTCACTAATAATAAACACTAAGACAATAAGCAAGAAACTTTTCGTACATGCGTTCAAGATATGCCTATGTTTACAAAGTAGTATGTCTATACTGACTATATTCAGAAGTGTATATATGCAAGGAAAGCTACGATTTTACGGTTTTAAGTGTGTTTATATATTAGCTTAAGACTATATCAGATGATACTGTTCTGGGAATTGGAATATTTACAAACACAATGCTCGAAGTGATTGTCCTGAATTGACCTTTCTAGTATATCCATCCATCCATCACATGACGCCATGAACAACTACGTGACGTGTAGGATGATGTCATAATCAATTACAGCATGAATGACTCGATTTAGTCTGTCTTAAACTCTTAATAGTTCGGCACGTTGTATGCCTACGAATTGCATGTGTTTACCCCTTAATAAACATTCTGTCGAATATTTTTAAAATTACGCATAGGCAGCAACAGCGCCCAGTCAAATTTGTTTCAAAATATTCAGCAGCTTACCTGCATGTATAGTTTTTTGGAAATTGATAGCCAGGGAATTCAGCGATCGATCGATCCCAACACACGCGAATTTCGGGTGGAGCTTAGCTAGAAATGCGCGGGGTATAGCTAACACCGGAAAGGTCCATTAGCCATCCCAGAATCCTGATATTCGTGAAAGTTAAATCTGAGTGTCGCCTGCACTGGTAACAAAACTCGCGCGGTAATGATGTGTGCGGGAACGCAATCTAACGCAGACATGTGATGTTGAATAGCCACGATCAGTTCATTTGAACACGTTTCAAGTTTTTCAAGTTTTTATTTCATAATCCAAGGTTACATCGTGACATATGAGATACAAATATACATAACACTTTTTAATCATTGCGAGTGTGAGCTAACATCTGGTGATTTCAGCCCAGTTCCTTATTCACATTCAAAACATTGGGCACGTTCGTTCTTTTCACGGTGGTAATAAAAACGGTGTACCTCTCCCGTTGGTCGGTCGCACATCTGACCCTTAATAATACACTGGGGCCAAATTTTGGTGGGGGGGGGGGGGATCACAGAAATAATATTGCAGCGGGCAAAAGTGTAGTGAAAACATGAAAAATTCTCCCGCAATGGCTTATATAAGGCGCCATCTTGTCTCAGTCGGTCATTATTCCAGATCTTCATACATATCAATCGATAGCTCTCTTGATGGACTACCTGCACCCAAAAAAAATTGGAAAGTTCTATCTCCATTATTTTTAGCAATTGAGGTCTGAGTATCGTAAATCTCAATGAAATCCTATTCAAGGGCCTATATAAAGCGCCGTAATGTCTGAACCGGCCATTACCCCAAATTTTAGATCAGATACATAGATAGGGCGCGCGAAGAACTGCCTGCATACAAAAAAGTTGGAAAGTTATATCTCCATTATTCTTAGCAATACAAGTTTGTTTCCGTTACATCGGAATTTGTCGAATGTCAATCAGATAAACATTAGACACGTCCAGCTTTTTCACGGTAGTAATAGAAGCGGTGTAACCGTCCCGCTGGTCGGTAGACCACGGAGATTTTTGCACATCTGACCTATAGTACGATGAAGAGGCTACACTCTGGCCAAATTTTGGGGGGAAATCGTGGAAACAATATTGTAGCGAGCAAAAGAGTAGTGAAACAAAATTTAGAAATCGCCCGCATTGGCCTATACAAGGTGCCATCCTCTCTAAACTGGCCATTACCCCCATTTTTTTCTACATACCAATCGGTAGGTCCCTCAAGGGTCTAGCAGCGTGCACAAAATTTCAAACTTCTATCTCCATTATTTTAGCCATGGAGGTCTGATTACCGTAAATCTCACTGAAATCCCATTCACAAGCCTATTTCTGGCGCCATGCTGTCTGAACCGTCCATTAACTCAGATTTTACCCCCAGACATGTCGATAGGGAGCTCCTAAAGAACTACAGACACACAAAAATGGAAAGTTCTATCTCCAGTATTCTGAATGTGTCGAATGTCAATCTGATAGACGTTCGACAGTCGGCTTTTTCTTTGTAGTAATAGAAGCGGTGTAACCGTCGCGCTGGTCGACCGACCATAGGGATTATGGCACATCTGAAATGTAGTAGCATGAAGAGGCTACGCTCGGGAAAAATTTTGAGAAAAAAAATCACGGAAATAATATTGTAGCGAGCAAAAGAGTAGTGAAAATGAAAAAAATTAACCGCAATGCCTATATAAGGCGCCATCCTCCTGAACCGGCCATTACCCCAGATTTGCATACATAGCGATCGATAGGCCCCTCTAAGGACTAGCAGCGTGTAAAAATTTTCAAACTTCTATCTCCATTATTTTTAGCGATGGTGGTCTGATTACAGTAAATATGAATGAAGTCCCATTCACGGGCCTATATTATGCACCATACTGTCCAAACCAGCCATTACCCGAGATTTTAGATCAGATAGATCGATAGTGCGCTCAAAGAACTGCCGGCATGCAAACAATTAGAAAGTTCTATCCACATTATTTTTAGCAATGAAGGTCTGATTACCATGAACACTCATCTGGCTCTTGGGAAGTTGCTGTACTGTTAGTACTGTCAGCGGCAGTGTTTAAGCACAGAGTATGCAATGCTGTTAAACGTCTTCATTCTGCCATGAGAGAGCTAATTAGAATGGATCGTTCCATTTTTAGCTATGCCCAACCCATCACTAGCTAAGCTCCACCCACACATCGCCGTGTTGGGATTGATCGATCCCCAAATGCCCTAGCTATCAATTTCCTGAAAGCTATACAGGGAAGCTGTTGAATATTTTGTAACTAATTTGACTGGGTGCTGTTGCTGCCTATGGCAGCAACAGCGCCCAGTCAAATTAGTTTCAAAATATTCAACAGAATATTTATTAAACAGTAAAAGCAAACAATTTGTACAACAACGCATAGACCGTCTTCAAATATGCGTTCGTGACGTACTTATCGACGTAATTCATGACGTCATTCATTATGATGTCATTCTACACATCGCGCAGTTCATTATGACGTCATATGATGGGTGGGTGCTCTGGAAAGGTGAATTGCTCGGTCTGCGTTCGTTAACTGATCAGTTACTCAGGAATATCCATCTCCAAGAGACAGCTTAAATGACATATTCCGCACAGAGTTGAAGGGCTACAGAAACAACATACCAGATGAGCTGCTCAGCTGTCTAGTGATGAACTAACGGAGAAGCTGGCAGCCTTGAAGCTCTACCTAGGGTTTGGTAAGGGACATATATATGCTTCGTCGAATACCTCATCATGGGTGGGAGTATTGTTGAGCAGGCCCTGCACCATAAGGGGTTCTACAAGGATCGGGAGGACGTAGCAGATGTCTTTCAGTTACCACAAACATCCATGTCATTCTCTGATTCAGAGAGTTCATCCACGTATACTTATCCGACACCACAGAAATGAATGATGACGGTACGTCCTAATCCCGTTCATTTTGGATAAACTGGCGAGGTCTTTGGAAAATCAATCTACCCGTCACTCCGACTTAACCCTTTAACACTTACATCAGCCAAAAACGGATTCTCCAGTGGTCTTGAGAAATGTCCGTTTGCAGACCAAGAGAAGATTATTTTGAAAAATTAAAATTGTAAATTTTCAAAAATAGTATTCTCTTGGTCTGCAAATAGACACTTTTAATGAGAAAATTCAAATTTTCTTGAACAAATTCGAGGGTTAAAGGGTTAAACTACGCACGCACGCACACATTTTAGCTGGTAGAAGAGGTTCAGTAATTAGATCAATGATGTTATTCCTACATGCCTGGCTCACTACAGTATAAGCAGCCGTGACTATACATAAGCAATATGTCATTATCAGTGTCGTGACTAATTTCAATTAATATGAAATGGCATATTCGAATGTGTGAAACACTATGTTGAATCTAAATTAGAGCCCAACATGTAATGTATATATATATATATATATATATATATATATATATATATATATATATATATATATATATATATATATATATATATATATATATATATATATATATATATGCGTGTGCGTGTGCGCGTGCGTGCGTGTGGGCGTGCGCGCCGGTCCGTGTGCGTGTGCGTGTGTGTGCGTGCGTGCGTACGTGCGCACGCGCGAGCGTATCGAGTGCCGCCTGTTTCAAAACATTCATGTCGACATGAATTCATATTGAGAGCGTAAGTAGTAGTTATGCCGAGCGGTAGGCGCCCACATTGATTGGAGGAGAGCTTTGTGACGTTACACAGCTTTCCCACGCCCACTTCCATATATGGGCATGGGCGGAATCTCATTTAAATATGCTAATGAATTGATGTCACAAAGCTCTCCTCCAATCAAAGATGGGCGCCTACCGATCAGCGTTGGTTAGTATTTTGTGGTAGGGGCATCCCTGATGTATCTATCCCCACCCCTCCAGCCCATATACCTTCCACCATAAAAAATGTATGGTTTTTGGTAACTACAGTGTACTGACATTCTGGGTAAAGTTTCCACTTATAAAATCCAATCGATGACTGAAAAGAATAACTGAAAGATGAAAACATGAAATAGAATGTAACATGATATGATTAAGACTTTATTCAGTAAAAGATGTATAGTGAAATTCTGTGAAGTAGAATCCTAGTTGACGAGATATTCAGTAGAGAACTCGTATAGCTCTAAACCACGAAGTGTTCACTCTGAGTTCTGATCATCAAGTGATTTGAAAAAGCAAAGTCCCTCTTATATACTAGGCTGAGCTGTCAATCAAAAATCATGCTTGAATGTGATTGGTCGAGCGGTAAGCACCCCTAATGATTGGCTAAGGCGAAATGACTTACATTCGTGCTTGAATTTGATTGGACGAGCGGTAGGCGCCCTTAATAATTGGCTGAGGGGAAATGAGCAGTGGAAAGTATGATTATTGATCTGTTGTAGATGCACTAAGAAACCTTAGCTGTACGTAAAAGTACACTCACACTCATAAGTACAGAAATGAGCGGGAAAGCTATGGATTGGCTAAGGAGAAATGAGCGGGAAAGCTATGGATTGGGTAATGGGAAATGAGCGGGAAAGGTATGATTAATGACCTAGAATCATGTTTGAGTTTGATTGGACGAGCGGTAGGCGCCCCTAATGATTGGCTAAGGAGAAATAACCCACATTCGTGCTTGAATTTGATTGGTAGGCGCCCCTAGCGATTGGCTAGGGAGAAATGAGGGGAAAATTATGATTAATTGTGTAACATGAGTAATATTTTGTAACGAAAAACTATAAAAAGAGGACATTTTTTTGACAAAACATCTAATTCTACCTCAAAATATCACAAAGTATTTCGAAGATAATTTAACTTAGTAACTTTTCAATGGACACTTCTTATTTTGCTGGTTGTTCTTCTCCTATTGATCTTGGGCGTGCAAGATATATTCATGTAATAAAAGTACATGGCGAAAATGTGGTTGACATTAGACAGTTTAGTGGAATACGAGGTTATCCTACGAAACGTGGATTATATTTAAATGCAGTGTTTTAAAAAGTTTTCCGATAAGATTCTTACATTTGAAGAAGTCGTTCGGCAAGCACGTAGCAAAGACGGTGTTGAAGAGACTCAGTACACCTATGAACTTGAACCTGGCTGTAAAGTTAGCATCTCGTCAAAATATCCCTGTCGATATAATACCATTCTTTCAACCACCTACATCCCACGTTGAAAAACCTACTAGACGTGGAATATATTTAACAGATCGTGAGTGGGATATTCTTAAGAATAATAGCTGTGTGATAGAGTCAGAACTTGAACAGCATATTTGGAAACAATGGCGCAAATGTTACATGACTTACACGAGGACCTGTTATCTGTTAGATCACTACCAACCCATGGAAATGCAGAACCGGGTATAGCCATATATACAAATGAGAATGTAATGGGGAATCGACTTCAACATAGAATAATGATGGATTTAAAGCAGTGGAACTCTGTGGTTGACATTCTCCGAGAAGGAAAAATGGTTAATTCTCTTTTCATCGAGAATGATTTTCATTTATCTTTAACTGAGACTGAACTTAAAATCACAATAATACCGCTTGTGAAAAAACTAAATAAGACCTTTGAGCACACATTTTCATGTAAGTTATTGAATAGCGTTTTAGGAATTAGAATGCCAGTGGATCTTAATGAGTCTGCTGTGACTGGTGAGCATGATGAGGGTGGTGAGCAAATACAGGGGGAGATAACGATTCATGATGCAATATTTCCTATGGATTGTGGTAGTGTAAGTAATACATCTGAGGAAATTGATTCGCTATTTACAGAGAATGATAGCATACAACAGGCTGATTCCGTTATACCAGACTGTAATTCGGTGAATAGTGTGGAAGATGAACAACCCAACCCATTAAATACAGATTTAGATACCAAGTGCCCTTTATGTAAGGGGAGTGCTCCTTTCGAAAACGGTGAGGGTAATGTGTTTTGGCATTATTGCCCTGACAAAGAGGAGAAGGAGATTATTGTACAATCCTTTGCAAGTATTCTCTCTGATGAGATTTCAGTTCAGATTCGTAAGAACTGTTATGGATGCACATATAACAGACCTAGTCAACGCAAACACACATGTTGTGGGATAACCTATAACTTCAGACCAATCGATTTCATTCAGGAGTATAGTGATTTAGTAATAGAAATTTATCAGCTGATGTATTTTCATCTCACTTCATTTTAAATCCAGACTTGTTTAGACAGAAAGATGAACTCTTTAGACGTTGTAAGACCGATTGGTTGAACAAAGTTATCGAAGAGACATATAAAATCCATAGGAGTACCTTATAATTTCACCATCTTGAATATTATATTAATTATTATATTAATTATTACACTGATTATTATTTTCATTTCGCATTGCTAATTGGCTCCTTTTTTGTAATATTACTGATTATATATTACTGATTTAGAATATTACTGATTATATATTACTGATTTTGAATATTAAAACAAGTATATATCCAACTATTGTCTTTATGATTATTTATTATAAGAAAGAGTTTCAAGGAAGAAGAAGAAGAGAAGTAGTGGAGAGAGAAAGAATAAAGCTCCAATTTACTCATCCTGCAAATATAATACTTGCTGGTCAAACTCAGTTAGGGAAGACAGAGCTGGTTAAATAACTGATCAATAAAAAAAACATCTCCTATTCTATCCCTGTCCTACCCGGATAATTTGGTGTTATGGAGCTTGGCAGGACAGTTACATGTCACTTCAAAATTATGTTGAATTTCAAGAAGGTTTTAACTTCGACCTTGATCAAGTAACTCCTACACTTATTGTTATTGATGATTTAATGGAAAGTGTTGACGAATGAGTTACAAAACCTTTTACTAAGCGTTCCCACCATGAAAACTGTAGTGTTATTCATATCGTCCAAAATCTATTCCATAAAGGTCGAGAACATAGGGATATCTCGATTAACTGTCACTATCTCATACTCTTTAAGAACCCACGTGACATATCAAGTATAAGTGTTCTTGCTAGACAGATGTTTCCAGGAAATGGTAATTTTTTACAAGAAGTTTATAAGGACTCAACTGAACAGTCCTTCTCATTTCTGCTTATAGACTTGAAACAGAACACCCCAGATACTCTAAGATTAAGATGCAAGATTCTACCACACGAGACTTGTATTATTTATAGACAGAAGAAGAAGAAGAAGAAGAAGAAGAAGAAGAAGAAGAAGAAGAAGAAGAAGAAGAAGAAGAAGAAGAATGGGTAGAAAGAATATGATGAAATACAAGGCGATTTTACAAAAAATGGTGAAGTCATCTCCATGTGTTAGGGGAATAATGATAAGAAACGCTGATAAAGTGTTAATTAAAGCCATTTGTGAGTGTTGTCTGAACGTGCTACATGGTAACATTAAACTCTCCAGCAGAAACCATAAAATAAATTAGCAAAATACAAGTCGGAGTTACATGTTTAAGTAATAAAAGACTAGGTCTTCAAAAGAGACGCAGCATTTTACAAAATGGGTGGATTCTTGGGAAGTCTTTTGGGTGCCATTCTTCCGACAATTGGAAAAATCTTTGGAGGGGGCTAAAAAACATGGAGTCAGTACAGCAGATGGCAGTTGTTCCCTATGAACTACTTGACAGTCTACATACAGTTTCGAAAATAAACCTAATGAATACCAATCCATATATATGTAAAGCTGTAGGTTTAGATGATGAAATTAGAAGAATCTTAGCTAGAAATGATATTCAAGTATCATCGAAAGCTGATCTTTACTCAGAAGCACTTCAGAAATTTAAAATGTTCTATGAACAGTCAGTGGTTGCTATGGGAAATCAGCCAGTATCAGTTGATTATTCCACTCCAAATTACAACAGGTTATCAGATGGAGATACTGGTGACAGTGTAAAAACAGGAATCTCAGATGAGGTTATTCTAGAGTCTTCACGTCTATTATCTAAAAATCATGTCATAAAGGGGAGCGATTACATAGATTCCTTCAGAAAACTGGTGGGATTAAAGTTGATAAGAATAACCAAGTCTCAATTAATGGGGAATTTTTCCTGGGTAGCAACTTAGTCGATCTAATAGCACACGTGTCAAACTCAGGATATCAACCGGGTAAACATTCATCAAGAAGTTCTGATGATCGAGTGAATAGGGTATTTAATGATTTTTTACGATCTGTAAATGTACCACATCAGGTGATTGGGAATGTAGAAAGTTGGAATGATATTCTAGACTTGAACATTGGAGATAGAAGTTGAGCTTGAGAAAAACCTTCTTATAGAAAGCCAGCAAGTCCCTCACCCGAACCACATACAAGACAAGTGAAATCAAAGCAATCCCCTAGAAAGCTTCGATCTAGACCTCGAAAACCTCTATCATTGTTAAGTCTCTAACAAGGTCTACAATGCTGGATAGAAATATATCGAAAAAAATTTCTAAGAGATATTATAACACAAAACATCCAGCTAGTTTTAGTGGTGTTGAAAAGATATTCAAGTCTTTTAAAGGGACGATTTCACGTGACCGAATTCAAGAATGGTTATCTAGTCAGAGAGCATACACTCTACACAAACCAAAGAGAGTGAGATTTGAACATGACAGAATTAAAGTGTCAGTCGTTGATCAGCTCTGGCAAATGGATCTCGGTAACATGGTTTCACTCAGTAAAGAAAATGACAATATGAGATACTTGCTTTTTGTCATTGATGTTTTTTTCAAAATTTCTATGGGTTATACCTTTAACTTCGAAAACAGGGAATTCTATTATCAATGGAGTTAAATCACTATTTATTTCAACTAAGAGACACCCGAGATCAGTACAAACAGATAAAGGTGGGGAATTTGTAAACTCCGGTCTTAAATCATATCTAAAAGAAAGTGCAATTCACTTCTATACCTCTCAGAATGAGACTCATGCAGCAGTAGTGGAAAGGGTACAGAGAACATTAAAAAATAAGATCTGGAGGTATATCATGTATAAAGGAAGTTTACGTTATATTGATGTTTTACCTGATATAGTTAAAGGGTACACTGAATGATATCACAGTAGTATAAAAATGAAACCTATTAACGTCACAAGACGAGCTGAGTTTCAGATACGGCGAAATTTATTCAGTGAAAGTAAATCAAAGAGAAAGAGGGAAATAAAAGTCTTTAAAGCAGGAGAGAAAGTTAGAATTTCAGAATTAAAAACACCTTTTAAAAAAGGCTTTCAACCAGCTTGGTCTGAGGAAATTTTCTATATAAAAGAGAAAGTGCCTTTAAAGGCTAATAGTTATAAACTAATTGATTACGATAATGATCCGATACTTGGTACGTTTTACACTGAAGAACTTCAAAAAGTTAAAAGTGAAAATGGAGAGAACCCTCTATACATGACAGAAAAGATTATTAAGATTAAACGAGAGAAAGGGAAGAAACAATATTTTGTCAAATGGTTGGGATTCCCTAAGAAGTTTAACTCATGGGTGATTGAATTTCATAATAAGAAGTAAAAAAATGGATGAGAATCAGTCTGTAAGAGGCACTAGACTCTCAGGGTGTCTGGGATATATTTTACCTGCACCTACTATCAAAGCCATTAGAAGAGGTTCAGCTACAGCAGCTACAACACCCGTTTGGGGGGAAAATGGAGGGTAACCATTTCTACATTACACTACCAAGTAATTCATCTATGAATTACTTTCCTGCCAACTCAGTTGCCAGGTTTACTACAAAACTCCCTATGAACTTGGATTTATCAGGTTCATGGGAGGTGGGTTTAGTTGGAATTTAGTACCCAAAATCATGGTTAACCCTTGAAAAGGATGCTCACGTGAAATTTACTTCACCAGCTAACAAAACAGGGAAATTTCTCACAGTGCGAAAAGGGTTTTACACAATTAAAGAACTCGCTAATCAACTTAAGCATGACATGAAAGTACAGCTTACTGAATTTGTTGAAAACATTCAGTTCATGTATAATGAAGATAAAGGTTTTAGAATTTCTTTAATGATTGGACCTAGATATTCAGTTAAGTTTGATCCCCCAATTAGCTCAGCTGTTTGGATTCAAGACAAAAATGATGAATGGTACAAAATGGCGGGCGTTTTTTGGTTATTCTGGGAATCAACTACTGAAGCATTACTTTTTGTTTATTCCGACATCGTACAACCAAACATTATTGGTGATACCATAGCACCCCTATTACGGGTCTTACCACTAGTGAAGAAATTTGCTTTAATAGAGCGCGAGTTTGTAAACGTACATTATCTTCCTGTTGCCAAAACATCAATCGACACCATTAAAATAAAACTAACCAATTCATATGGGAAGCTTATTCCATTTAAGAGTGGCAAATCAGTCATAAAACTTCATTTTAGAAAAATTAAAAGTTAGTTTTACTTTAACCGTTGAATCGATAACATCAGAAAAACAGCAGATAGAATGAGACCCATCTATAAACCTAATAAAATGGTGTTACGTAACTATTACATAAGCCAGGCCGAACGAGGGATACCTGTTTTCGTGGGTGGTCATCATCAAAGAGGTCATGGGTTAGGTAACATTTTTGGGAGTTTAATGTGCTTAGCTATACCACTGTTAGGAAAGGTGGGAAGAAGTATAGGTAAACAAGCGTTATCGGCAGGTGTTGGTTTAGCCGATGATGTATTAGCAGGATAAGATTTTAAATCTTCTGCTAAGTCAATAGCATTATCAACTGGAAAAGCCTTAATTCCTGAAACAATTACAGGGTTACGCGATCGACTAGGTGTCGGAAGAGCGGTTAAAAAGACAAAGTCTCGAAGACAGAGCATCAAACCGCTGAAAAGATCGAATAAACACGGACGTGCTAAAACAGTCAGAAGGAATACAGTAACAGGGGCAGCGGATATTTTCTCATAATGGATTCTACAGCTTGTCTTTGCACAAAATCAGAACTCGACTTGTTTACTGTTAAACCTGTTTTAGCTACTATGGAAGAGGGTTCATGGCAGCTTTACCAGCCAGTGAATACCATTTCAAACTCCACCTCAGCCCCATTAGAGTTTTTTATCTCAGGGAATGGACAAGATTATTTAGATTTATCTCAGACTTACTGTACTGTAAAAGTTAGAGTACGGAAAGTTGAGGAAGGGCGTGATTGTGATGTTGCTGAGTACTTCAATGTTTAGATAACTTCTTAGACAAAATGTTGTGATTTGGACCTCGTGCAATTGAGTTCAGATAATCAATAACCATCTCTAATTCGTGATTATCTATTGCTTGGCGAATTGTATCAAAGCCTATAAAGCTATTTTAAAGGAACGTGTTATTCCTTTCATTTTGATTACGACCTTCTCTTCAACGCCATTGGATAATTTCAGTGAATATGATTTTGATCCACTAGATACATATTCTGTAATTTTATAATCTCTTGGAACCTCATTTGTAAATTTACTTAGTCTATCATGGGTAGTAAGAATTATATCTGGGAGAGTTGAATCCTGATAATATATGATCGAATCCGTGTCGTAATACAAGGTCTGTTTCCCTGTTTTTTTAAGGTTTTCGTAAAGTAGTAATCGCGCATAACTAGTCACAAAACTAGCCAGAACGACATTAGATTTATTCCTACATGTTTGATAGTCTTCTGAGCAGTCAGTTTGTACTAGTAATAAATTCTCACTACACAATGTAACATTTTTTATCTTTTGCGTACGGTCAAACAATAATCTATTTAGAACACTAGGATTTGTAATGTACTTGCATTTACCGAAACTTCTGAGGGCAAAATAACCCCAAAATGCATTCAAAATAAGTTTTCCCAGGGCTCTGAGTGATGGATTAGACTTAACTTCCATCTTTTCGAGTAATATTCCCTCAGCATTAAAGTATTCCCCAATATACCGGTCTTTATCAGACTCGGTAATGACGTCATCTGGGAAACCACTAGCCGACTTTTATTTTCAAAAATTTCAAAATATGGTTGGGAAAAAGACTGTCCGACTTTTCAGAATAGTGCCTTATTTCATGAAAAAATTATAATTTTATACCCTAGCTGGACAGTGTTTTGTACCTCAACACTAGGCCATGTACTTACATGCACGAAAAAATGTACGCTCTCAGTGAATTCTTTAATATACGGATCCAATTCTAAAAGTGTATCATACTCACAACCCCAAATTTCATGTATAGTATAACCTATTTTTTCTAATTCGCGGCTTCTCAATAGCGTCTTGCAATATGCTTCCTCATAAGTTAAATTTTCACTGAAAGGTGCTGTTAATAAGTGTCGCCTTATAGGGAAACACTTAACACATCCATGTATCTCGCAAGCGTGAAATTCAAATATTTCTGATGTCTCGTGACAGAAGCCATCGACATATTTTCCATGAACTCTGACCTCCCCACCATTTTGACCATGTTTAATGATAATCCCACGACGATGTGCTTCATATTCAAGCCATCTACAGCCCAGTATTGAAAATGTTCGAGCTGGTGTGAAACCTAGAGGCGGTATAACAGCGATTTTGAAATCATTCAGAAATAACCTTCTGTAAACCTTATTACACAGTGAAGCCATGGAAATAGAATTCACCAAGGGTGGAATTCCTGTCCCTTTAATTAAAATTGAGTTAAATTTAGCGCATTCTTTCCGCAATAAATCCACATCCGCTGCACAATATTCATATAATGATTTTTGAAAATCAAATTCATTATTTTTAACACTTTCATACCATTTTTCAAAAGCCACTTTAACATCCATAGTCATATTTTCAATACCATATTTCTCAGCCGGTAACATCGGACCTTTATATAATTGAAATTCAGGTGTGTTTGCGAGATAAGGGAAGTAACCCTTTAATGTTGAAATATCAAACATTTTCGAAAAATTTCGTAAGGCCGTTGGTATGAATGATATCGAATCTTTAAACTGAATACCCTTAGCCGAAAAGAAAATTACTTTACGACCATTCATGATTATAGATTCTGGATTAATTTCTGAATTGTTATACAACCACTGTAAAATAAAATGCATGTCAATTGCTTTACCGTTGTGAGCAACACAAATATGATCAATATGTTTGAAAATTCGAGTATGTCTTTGCGTATCTCGTTCAAAGTGTTCCCTAATTTCTAAAAGCCAGTGCATAAAACTATCCAATGCTGAATAGGCGCTAAAAACGAATTCATTCTTTTCAGGACCACAAGTTAAACAATGGTGAAGTAATTTCTTCACTCAAACAATTTGAACATACTTTATGTGCTACCATTCCAACATCCCAAAAAATATATTCTGAACTAAGTCATCAGACGCTTTCCCAGAATCACCTAACCGACCTTCTTTCAAACTCTCAAGTTGATTTGTGAAATTTTGCATAAAACATATATGAGATTTTTCCACAAAATCATGGCAATGAACACATTTAATTAACCTGCAGTTATGCTCTTTCAAACTCGAAAGCCTACCACTCGGCATTGGTTATTATTTTGGGGTAGGGGCAGCCCTGATGTATCCAATCAAAGTGGGCGCCTACCGCTCGGCATAACTACTAGCTTAGTCAATATATATTGATGTAGGCTTGAATTTGATTTCAAGATGTGTGGCCATATTCAGGCCGTCCCCAAAATATATTGGTGTAGGGGGTGAAATTGCACCATCTGTTTCAAAACATTCGTTCATGGTTCCCATACGAAATCTAAATTCGCGCACGCTCCAAAAAGTCCAATTTGAACTGGCAATGCCTCCAATATAGCAGGCATATTCTAGTCCGCACCAAATTGACCACGTCTCCAATATATAGCGAGCATATTCATACACGCTCGAATATGCCTGCTATATTGGAGGCGTTGTCAATTCAAGTTGGAGCGCGCTCGAATATGTATTTCGTGCACGTATGAATATGTTCGCTATATATTGGAGACATGGCCAATTTGGTGCGGGCTCGAATATGCCTGCTATATTGGAGGCGTTGTCAATTCAAATTGGAGAGCGATCGAATATGTATTTCGTGCGCGTATGGATATTCTATATTGGAGGTGTTGTCAATTCAAATTGGAGAGCGATCGAATATGTATATTGGAGACATGGCCAATTTGACAACGTTGTCAATTCGGATTTAGCTCGTGCTCGAATATGCTCACTATATTGGAGACGTGATGAGTTTGATGCGGGCTCGAAAATGCCTGCTATATTGGAGGCATTGCCAATTAGTTGGTGCTTGCTAATCTCATTTGATGGGCGCATTAGATTGCATTTAGTACGCGATTGACTTGGAATATTCATTGTGCTCTCAATATGAATTTCACGACGACGTAAATGTTTTGAAACAGTTGGCACGCATTTTAAATTACATAACAAATTCAAGCGTGCGTGTGTGCATGTCAAACAGATCATAACAAACGAAACAATCATTTAATGTGTCAACTTCCCTTGATTGCCCTTACCAAGATAACAAGTCTACGTATTTTACAAATGTTAATGAACTATCCGAAAAAATGTTGTATGTGCATTATATTTAGCAAATTGGCACTACTACACTTTGATCTTAGCAAAACGGCCGAGGAGCGAGTACAGTGTAAACCCAAAGGATTGCAAAATCTTTGAGAATATAATTTTATAACAGTTTGCCTTTATTCATGGGAGATTGACAATTCCTTATGATGGTTTTTCACAAGGCATATTGAAATTATATTACAGCATAGAAGAGGAAGCATACATTTATACCACATAGTTGCTTTGAGATATATACCTGTTTACGAAACAGAATGCCCAATCGCTTTATTCCTAACAGCAACTTAATTTAAGCTATTAAATATTGTGCTATAGAGTTGCTGAGTTACATGCCTTAAGAAGTGAATATTTATTTTTAATAAACTCAGATATGCCACCTAATTATCAAATAATTATCGGCTTACTGATTTTAGATAACAAATCAGTAGGCAAATCCCCCAACCCATTTATATACCATTTATAGCTATAAATTGGCCATGTTGGCCCAACCACTATGGCCCAATATCATTTTATCACTGTAATGTCAACGTTTGTCCAACACATGTATATTACAATTAAAATATACATTGCCTATAAGACGTTGGCCCAACCACTGTAACCCAGCATGATTTTGCCACTGTTATGCCAACCTTGTCCTAACCCATGTATATACATTTATATTATTCATTGGCTATAAGTTATTGGACAAATGGTGGACCAACAACTGTAGGCCAATGGAATGTTGCCAACTGTATGCCAATGTTGGCCCAGTGCATGTATATAACATTTATAATATATATTGGCTCTAAGTTGTTGGGCCAATGTTGTCCCAACAACTGTAACCCAAATGTAATTTTGCCCATCTCTTCATCGCCAACAGTGATGGTATCAACCAATTGACAATGTTGGCCCAATGTAGGCAATGTTGTCTGGGTAGTTCCTAAGCTATTCACAAGTATCGACCTGCTCACTTCAGCGATTCCATATGAGGCACTGGTTTGTGAAAATATCCAAGATGGACCACCAGACAAATCGACCAATTAGGTTATCTTGAACAAACTTGTTCAGCTCATAAAGATTTTTTACTTTCCCATCTATCTTAATCGTACACACGACCACCGACCAAGTTGGACACTCTGCTCCAATAAACAACATGATCAGCCAACTAGATTCAAACTTCATAACCAGAAAACCGTAAAACCTATAATATCGCCATTTCCCTGTTAGAATCCATCAATTAATAGACACTCAATTTTGATTGGTCCAGTTGCCATATTTTTACTGACCAACTTCCCTTGAACAACCTTGAATGGTCAATAGTCCATAATCGTATTTCCAAAATCCTCACCCTATCCATTCTGGGGTTATGGAGGAGAAATCGTTTTACTTAGAACTAATCTATCCAAGATGGCCACCAGACAAATAATCTTATCTTATGCATACCTGGTATAAATTTGATAGTCCATACATTATTTTGAGGTTCATACTAAAGCTACCTACCAGTTTCGTAGGTGTTTAAAAAACAAGAGGCATAATGGCCTGTTGAACACCTGGAATATAAAATTTTTAAATGGTTTGTATGTTGGAAGCCATTGGTGCCTATGGCATAAAGGTTTTTCAGACATATCTGTTTTAAAATATTCAACATATTTTGAAACTAGTTGGCTTTAAATTGATATTCTTGGATTTTACCTGTACAAATTCTGAATAGATACTGCCTACCACCAAAGGATACGTCCAGCAAAATTTGACTAAAATCTGCCACGTTGTTTTAAGGATTTCTAGAAAATTTTGGTAAATTGCAGATGGCCATCGACAAAATATTTCTGAAAATCTAAGATGACTGAAGTAAAAATTGACCAATCAAAATTCTGAAGCCCATCGCATTAGAATCGCTCTAAAGAAATGTGTTGAAAATCTGTTAAGCAATATAGGAGGAGATATGCCTTAAAGCAAAGATTGCCGGAGGATGGATGGATGGATGACTGATGGAGAGACGACATACGGTCATCACAGCATTTGGAGTATACCACCTTAAGGTCCTAGCCAAATTTGTTTGAAATCTATCAAGCGGTTAGGCAGGATATGTGTCTGGGCAATTCCCGGTCAATTTTTCATAAAACCTAGGATTTTCATTCAAACAACTGACCGCATTCTGAAAACAAATTCTGGAGCCTAGCGCTATATAATCCTGACCCTGGCTTACAGCAAATTTGTGTGGAATATTTCAAGTGATTAGGGAGAGTATTTTGACTATTTCTGGTCAATTTGTCATAAAATCTAAGATTTTTTAGCAAAAAAGATTTGACCAATCAAAATTCTGAATAGAAGTTCTGGAGTCTGGTAACATAGAATGCCTCCAGAAATATCTGGTTGAGATCCATCAAGCGTTTAAGGATTCTTAAAATGCAAGCAAAAAATCTGACCATTCAAACTTTTCAATGTAAGTTCTAGATCTTGGATGATAGTAAGCTTACAAACAAATTTGGTTTAAATCCATCAAGTGGCTAAGGAGAAGATTCGCTTTGATAATTTCCAGTAAATTTTGCATAAAATTTAAGAGCATGGGCCAAAATAATTGACCAATCAAAAATCTTCATTTAATACCATAGAATGCTTCCAGTCATCATTCTCGACGTCATGATGTCATATGGAACACTTCTGTCACCTTCAAGAATTATACACATAGCAACTTAATGTGTTGGGAAATTGTTGAATTCAACAGATATGAGTAAATTTTAGATATTTTTTAACATTGGCGGCCATCTTTTTGACCTCATATTTAGACCCTTTCTGGTGGTCCGATTTTGGCCCACTTTTGATATGTTCTTCTCCAGAACTAATGCTACCGAAAACCATCATAAAAGTTTTCTTGCAATTTTTTATGTAGCATAATTGATCCTACTATAGTACGATAGACAGCCTTCAAATGATTATTCGTACTCTACTATTAGCCATAGATACGATGTTATTTATGTGTGTATCAAAAGAAAGGTCTGTGTCGATATGCGTTCTCAAAACATTTTCTAGCTATGATGTAGATATTGGCTGTATGTGGGAGTTACCAGTTGTCATAAAGTATTGGATTCGGGTACTACTACTGCCAAAATGTAAGACATACGTTTTACTTGTATTGAAACCTAGTTGCCATGTCCGGAACCACACACATTTGTTGTCTATGTTATCTTGGATGTCATTGGTGGATGGGTCTCCATATATGTTTGTGTCATCGGCAAATGGTTTACAATGGCAGGTTAGTGGCTCTGGTAGGTCATTAATGTAAATTAGCAAACTGACAGGCCCCCAGACCACATGGTACGTCACTGGTACGTCTGCCCAATCTGATGTTGTATCATTAATTCTTACTCTTTGTTTTCTATTTGTTAAATAGTTTTCTATCCACTTGGTTACTTTGTTTCCTATACTGTAGCTTTGCAATTTGATTTGGAGTCTTATGTGCTACTGTATCGAAAGCCTTGGAGAAATCCAGATATATCACATCAACAGATTCTTTCGCATCTAGTTTAGTCGGTATATGTTCGAGATACTCTAGCAGTTGAGTTTTGCATGACCTGTTATGTCTGCTGGCATGTAGAGAGTAGGTTGGCTTCTTTTAAGTTTACGATACTGTCTCTAACAAATGACTCAAGAACTTTGCACAGGGTGCAGGTAAGGCTAATTGGTCTATAGTTATTTGGATCAGTTTTTTAACCTTTCTGGCGACCTTATTACATCATCTCGTATATGAATATTAATTAATGTTGTCATCATCGTATCACCAATATAGCATCATAAAGTTGATATATATATATATATATATACACCTGTACAAAAGTTAAGCACCAGCAAAAACAATAGAACGTAGAAACATGATGGTACAACTAGGCTGCCATACTTTTTGTCCCCGCGTTAGCTGACATAATTCCAAGTACGAAATGCACATGCATGCATGACTTCACGCCGCTTGATGTCCGTGCGTGGCGGGAAACACCACACGTGTTCAGTTATGTAAAAGTCCAGTTTGAGGTGTAGAACATTACATACAGATTTAGGCGACAAGATTAGGAATTTTGTGTTCATGACCGTGGTTTATTTGTACAGAGAGAATTAGCTCTTGATTGAGAACCGCTATGGCAAGACGAAGGTTAAGTGATCGTGTGAAATGGCAAATCATAGGCATGCATACCACTGGTATGTCATGCAGAGAGATTGGCAGACAGCTGAACATTAACCATACTGTAATCAGTCGTTTGATTGCAAAACATGGGCAAACTAACGAGGTGAAGGACAGGCCTAGATCTGGAAGACCGAAGAAGACTACTGCCCATGATGATCGAGCCCTAGTACGCCTTGTTACGAGATCTCCATTCACCAACAGCAGAGTGCTCAGCCAGCAATGGGAAACGCGCAATAGAGTGTCAATGTCTACCGTCAAAAGGAGACTGTATGCTGCTGGCATGAAAGCTAGGAGACCTGTCAGACGTCCTCTCCTCACTGCACACCACAAAGAGGAGCGTCTGAGGTGGTGCAACGAAAGAAGACACTGGAACATGAGATCCTGGAGACGGGTACACTGGTCCGATGAAAGTCGGTTCCTGCTTCATGCCACAGATGGTCGAACTCGTGTATGGAGGTCCAGACGCACGGCGTACGACCAACGTAACATCATGGAAGAACTTCCATTTGGTGGAGGTTCCGTTATGATATGGGGGTGCATCTCATTTGATTGTAAGCTGGATCTGTTGACTGTACCTGGAACACTAAATGGACAAAGATATCAAGATTCCATACTGGATAGAGTTGTGGTCCCTCATTTTGTAAATCATGCAACTGGAACCCACCCTATATTCATGGATGACAACGCCCGACCACATCGTGCTAGAGCTGTGCATGAATACCTCCGCCAGAATGCCATCGAAACCCTACCATGGCCAGCAAGGAGCCCTGACATGAACCCTATTGAGCATATCTGGGACATTCTGGGAAACATGGTGAGAAGGAGGGATCCTCCTGTCCAGAACCTACAGGAATTAACAGACGCACTCCATCTTGAATGGCAACGAATACCACAATGGCGTATCAGTCGGTTGGTGACCAGCATGAGACGTCGTGTCCAGGCCGTCATCCAGGCACAAGGTGGATATACCCAGTATTAATAATGACAGTCTCAAACTCGTGCACAGATGTTAAACTTCGTTTTCAGACACCATTAATGACAATCTAGCCACGTGTGTCAACTGTAGGGCAATAGTTGTCAGTTGTGTCAACGTAACCATATTCAGGCCTCGTTTTCAAGTTCAAACAAAAACATACAGTGTTTCCCCACCATCATAATCAGCATTCCTCTAGTTGCATTATTACCTCTTGCACTAAGATGGATGGGTACATAAATGTTTATGCTATTGCTTTCTTCATAGCACATGAATATACCCTCGCATGTGCGTAAAAATAGGGTGGTGCTTAACTTTTGCATAGGTGTATATATATATATGTATGTATGTAAACTATGGCCGTATTTCACAGAGGATTGTAAATTATGTCACATGCTGACCGATTTATTAGAGGCCAAAATACCACTATCTTGATCTTGAAATTGATTAGTCATGGCGAAACATCGAAAGGACATTATTTTCGTCACGCATTCGTCAAGTAGCTGGTTTAGATATGGGAACACAAAAGTTGAATTTAAAGACGTCGTTTCTTGCATAAATTTGGTTGAAGTCGCTGCTGTGCATGTTTTTGGTTTTGTGAATTGGAGTCTGTAGGCGGTTTTGTTTCTTTCTGTCTGACAATGGTGGGAGTTTTATGGTTTCCATTATATTTGTCATACTGCCTGCTTCGTAGCAATAGTTTGAAACGATAAATCTGGCTACACTTTTTTGCACATTTTATAGTTTGCCATAAAGAATTATTTGATGAGGGTCCCAAACTGTACTTGCATATTCCAAAACTATCAGTCTCATGTATGCTTGAAGCACATATAAGGTGTTTCACAATGAAGGCACAATAGCGGTATATAGTTTGATATTTATGCGTGCTAGGCAATTTAACACCACTAAAGCTGTATGCTTAATGTAATGTTAATTCGTCTACGTCTTTGTAAATAGAGATGAACCACCATCCAATATGGTATCAAAAAAGCGGGATGCTTTTTGTTTCTACGAGAATTGTTAATACTTACCAGATTTACTATTAGGATAATGTCTTATCTTATCTAGCTCAAAATAAACAATTTAAACTCCGCACTCTCCATGGTCCGGCCCTTACTGTGTCTGGGAATTGCCATAAGCCCCAGGTACAGAGTCAATTCCTGAGTACAGTCAGATTCATCTTATGTTTGCCTTGACAAAACAGTTAAAGCAGCTCAGCTCAGCCTCACCTTAGTGGGGCGGCTGAGACGTGAAATAGTACATCTGGTAAGTTGAACAATTCTCGTAGAAACAAAAAGCACCCCGCTTTTTTAAGCTGCTTCGAATAATACTTACCAGACGAACTATTGTGATAAAACCCGGATTTCGACAGCCAGAAACTGCAGTGGGAGGAGATGAGGCTCGTACCAGCTATTATCTAGCAGCCAAAGAGAAGAGACTGAGAACCCATGAGCGCATGCTTGGGTTCCGCCATCTGACTCAGAGTGCAAAACTTCCATGGTCTAGACTGCACTCTCCCTCCCACCCCCACCCCATTTGTTTGCACAAATTAGGGGATTATGGGAGCTGTCAAAGGGAGGCAACACCCACCGGATCCGTCTCAGACCTATGTCTCGGCTAGGGCAGTCCAGGAGAGTGCAAAGAAATTACTACAACTTCTAAAAAAATTTTAATACTATCAATAATCTGATTAGTTTCTCAAATTGGAACGAGTCTATTGTCTGTTCAGAATGAATAAGTATACTCAAGAATCAGACATGCCACTTAGTAGTCTGATAATTCGATTGCAAATGAAAAACTTGAATTAGCCACTTAACCACAAAACACTCACCATTCTGAGTGCTTATCCTCTGTGTTCGTCCCAGAAGCTCGCCCATCCATGGTTGTTCATTGGCCATATACGTCTCCTGTGGCAGTGCCTGTGGAAGATCTCGTGATGTCTATGGGAAGAATGGCCTGGTGTGGCTTAATTAAGATTTAACAAATTTGCGACAGCGACGGCTTAAGAATGTTAGATATATTATGAAGATAGAAATCAGGAAATGACGACTCGGCATGCCATTGTGCTACAGACATCACCTCCTCTAATGAGACTCCCTTTTAAAGGGCCGATGGTGCTGCTAGTGCTGCTAGTACTTGCTGGGCGTTTGCGTGATCAATTTGCGTTCCTGGTGCGACTTTATGCGACATCTGAATAGCATCGACTATTCACCGAGAAATAGTATCCTTCGAGGCGCGAAGATGAGAAGCCTTGAGACAAAGCCAGAGATTTTGGGTTGCCTCTCCACCCCTCTCTACGTTTCTTGTACATTTTTGGACACCTGACTGGACATCAAGCAGAAGAGCTTGGATCATGTCGGACCCAACTTGTGTTAATAGTTTAATATCTATAGATCTTATAGGCTCAAAAGGAGCATGCCCTAGAACCTGAAGGACAAGAGGTAGGTTTCATGCAGGAATAGGCATATGCTGTCTACATCGCAGATTCCTCATTCCTTTTATAACTTCATTTAGTGTCGTTCTCCCCTCCTGCAATGGCCAGACTGGGAACGACTCAAGCGAATGCAGACATATACGCAGCTAGGGTTGAAGGTACAAGTTTGTCAATGTCGCATAAATGACAGATAAAATCTGCTACGTGTTGAACAGTTGCAGAAAAGGGATTAATATTTCTTCCCTTGCACCACTCTGCAAACTTGTTGATTCGATAATTATATGTTCTGGTGCTTTAATCCCTTCTGGCTGAAGCGACGGATTCTGCTGCTTGCTCAGAAAGGCCACCCTCAATTGCTCGCTGCTTGATAACATCCATGCAGTCAATTTGAACATTTCCAGTCTGTCGTGATGATACAGACCCCTGTTCTGAGATACTAAATCACGTGTCTGGAATAGGGATCGGATTGCAGGCCAGAAGGTCCAGCAGATCTGAAAACAATGATTGGCCTGGCCAATAAGGAACGATCAGTAGTACTTGACATGAGCCCTCTCTTATCTTTTCTAGAACTTTTGGGATTAGAATCGTCGGAGGATATGCATATGCATTCCTTTCCAACTTATTGCCAGTGCATCTACTGCTAGAGCTAGTGGGTCTGGGGTCGGAGACATGTATGTGACCATCTTTGTGTTTCCTTTCATTGCAAATAGATCCACATCTACCGAGTGGTTGAGCTGCCATTCCGTCGGATGACAAACCGTCCTTCGACTGAGTGCATCTGCTAGGTTGGTCAATCTTCCTGGAATGTGTGATGCCCGAAGAATTATATCCTCTCTGGGTACCACAGCAGAAGTTCCAAATCATCATGCACAACTCTGACGACCTCGTCCCGCCCTGGCTGTTCAAATAGGACACCATGGTTGAATTGTCTGTCCTTATTAGGACTATCTTGTCTCGGAACTATTGAATAGTTCGAGAATGTTTATATGTTTCTGCACATTTGTCTGATCCCATTCCCCTGACTGATCGTCCATTACTGCTCCCCACCCCATTGCAGATGTGGTCGTGAAAATTGACATCTGTGGTTGAGGTGGTTGTAGAGGAACACCTCGCAGGAGATTCTGTTCTGATAACCACCACTGAAGATGGAATATCAATGGTTCTTTTACTGGAATCATCAGAGACAACGGATCCGTTCTCTGAGACCAAAACGACACTAAATATATCTGAATCGGCCTGCCTCTGATTGCCACAGAAAGCATCACCTTCTCCAGAGATACTAGCAAACCCAGTATCTTTAAGAACTGATGTGCCACCAGATATTCTCCTAGAGAAACTGCTTGAAGTCTCTTGACTCTGCTCTCTGCCAGAAAAGCCATACTATCCCTGAGATTGAACAGAATTCCCAGGTAAACAAGTTCCTGGGATGGAGTCAGTTCTGATTGCTCTAAATTGACAATCGATCTTAGATCCTTCAATAAAACTAGGACAACTTTCACATTGTTGTGAGTGATTGGATTCCCCACCTTCAGCAGCCAGTCACCTATGTAAGTATGAACAGCTATCTTTCTCCTGCGAAGATGAGGAGTCATGGCGAGAACCACTTTGGTGAAAACTCTGGGTGCCGTGGTTAAGCCGAATGGTAATGCATTGAATTCCCAGACATTGGCTTGGAACGTAGATACTTATGAAAAGGAATAGACATTGGAATACGAAAATAAGCATCCTTCAAATCTATCGACACTGCCAACATACCCTTCCTTAAACATGTCATCACTGCTGCTACAGTTTCCATTTGAAATTTTGGCGACAGCATGAACTTGTTCAGCGGCCTGAGATTGCGTATTGGTCTCCAAGCTCCGGTGTGTTTCGGAACGAGGAAAATCATTGAGTAGAAGCCCTTGGAATATTGATCGCGGACTAAATGAATCGCGTTCTTCCATAGATCTTCGATTTCTGAGCGATTGACCTCTAAACGATCGGACACCCTTGGAATCAGTCCAAACAGGAGTCGTAGTTAATGGAACCAATGATTCTCGGGTGAGCCAATCCGGTTCGTAACCGTTTCTTAACTAATGACAGACTAAAGAGTTTGCACGACCTGTTCCCAATGGTTTTAGAACAGCTGACGTATGCCTCCAACAGTAGGAATCTGCACACAGCTAGCGGACGGTGTTGCATGACAAAATGTTACTTGCTTTCATGACGATTCAAGACTCCCGACGTCCATGGCGCCACCGGTATGGGTCCCATTGGAAACCCATCAGGATGGTCCCCCATGCGGCTTCTTGGCATATGACGGCCCTGAACACCCACCTGTTATACCTATGATAACTGAATCATCCCGAGATGCCACCCTTCCTGTCGGCATCATACGGCCTGTTATCAGATGCCTTATAAGATGATGGCCGGCCAGCACGATGGGCATCATGGCCAGAAGGATGGAAGGGCGATCTCTGCCGTTGACATTGCTGCTCGTGTCCACGATGCTTGTAAGACTGCTGCGCCTGTGTCCTTTCTTGTCAACTTCCACAACTTCTGGTCCTGGTTCTACGCAACTGAGAACCATTCTCCTACGTTCAGACAATGTTCTGGGGATTACCCAAGCCATCCAATCTTGGAGTAAGCTCATAGTGTCCTGGACAAATCCGGGAGCTGCCTCAGGCACCTCACCACCTTCAGCCGCACAGGTCAGCATCCCCTGCAGGATGGTTCAGGCATGCGACAGGGCGGCCATGGCCGCTCTTGATGCATCCTGAATGAGCGACAGCTCATTAAACACATCTTTCCTAGCCATTGAATCCAAGGGCCCTTGGAATTTCCTGCTAACGGCCTATTTAAAGCCGCGCATTCCTTCATTGACAAACGAGGAACACGAGCATATCGATGATAGGCCAGCTCCGGAATGCGGACACTCCTCCTGATAACTTTGGGAGCCATTGTCAAAGAATACTCAGGCTGAACCAAATGGTATGCAGCGACTTCCAACATATCGGAAGTTTGAGTATCTAAAGGTAGCATTAGAATGGCCGAAGAGCCACTTGACAAAGCACTAGCCGCACAATCTCATATCTCTTCCATCGATGGATCACGCCGAGACCATATTTGAATACTTCCAGACCATGGATTATTTTTTAAATTTTAACAGGTTCAAAATTTTTAAATCAACTCAAGTGGAGAGGTTCCTCAGTGCTGGAAGGAAGCCAGAATGACTCCTATTCTGAAAAAGGGAAGAACAAGACGAAAGTGCTGAGCTACCGTCCTATCAGTCTTACAAGCTGCATATGCAAGACCATGGAGCGCATCGTCAACCAGCAGTTACAGTGGTACCTGGAGTCAGAGAACATTATAGTTTTAGAGCAGGCCGGCTTCAGAAGATACAGGAGCACAGAAGATCAAACAACACATCTTGCACAGGTCATAGAGGACACTTTTCAAGCCAAGAAGGTGATGCTAGCTGCCTTTATCGATTTGCAGAAGGCATTTGACAAGGTGTGGAAGGATGGCCTCCTCGTGAAGCTCTGGTGCACACGCATCGATGGCAACATGTTCCGATGGACCAAGTCATACCTACACAATCGCAGAGCTAGGGTGCTGGTGGATGGACAATCTGGACAGAATGTATTGTTGAGACAAGGGGTACCACAAGGCGGAGTATTATCACCAACTCTGTTCATACTCTTCATTAATGACATTGTAGCAGAGCTGCCCAATGGGATCCAAGCAGCCCTCTATGCAGATGACCTCGTACTCTGGTGCACCGAGGAGTACACAACAACTGCCACGTACAGAATGCAGCTCGCCATGGACAGAATTACAGCTTGGGCCAATCGCTGGTGTATTACCATCAACAAAGAAAAATCATCAGCCATGCTATTCTCACTGTCCACCAAAACCAAGGTTGGCAATCTGACACTGGGCGGTACTCCACTCGAGTACGAGGACAAGCAGACATACCTGGCAGTCACCTATGACAGAAGATTAACATGGAAGGAGCACATCCAGAATGCAGAGGCAAAGGCCAGAAGAAAGCTAAACATCATGAGGAAGCTGGCAGGAACAAAGTGGGGTGCCAATGAAAGGATCCTCAAGACATTCTACCTAGGTGCCGTACGACCACACCTTGAGTATGGATCCACCTCATGGATGACAGCAGCTAAATCTCATCAACAGAACCTCTACAGAGTACAAAACCAGGCACTGCGCATCATCACTGGTGGAATGAGATCAACACCAATAGAAAAAATGGAACAGACAGCAGGCATCCCCCCACTTAGCAAAGGAAGGGAATGCAAAGCACTGATCCAAGCTGCAAAGTTCAAATCGTTCAACAACCACCCGATGAAGATCAGGCAAGTACAGCTGTCATCAGGAAGACTTAAAAGATCAAGTTTTGTGAAAGAGACAAAAGCACTTCAAAGGAAACACCAAGAAATGTTGCCAGCACAAATAGAAGACCCAAACCAGACCCTTGATCATCTACCCTGGGAAAACAAACTAGAGAGCATAGCTATTCGCACCACAGTACCTCATCTCACAACCAAAGATGAACACAGTGATGTGAGCAAGAAGGCCCTGACCCTAGCCATGCTGGAAGAAATGTACCCTCAGGAGACATGGATAAGGATCTACACAGATGGATCAGCCAAAGATGCAATTAGGAGCGGAGGTGCAGGACTGCACATACAGTATCCAAACGGACAACATGAGTCAGCTGCAATACCGACAAGCAAACACTGCACAAACTACAGAGCTGAAGTCGAAGCACTGGTCCATGCAGCTAATACCATCAGCAGAACAGCAGACCCTATTGCACACATTGTCTTTTTTTCTGATGCCCGCTCCGTCCTTGAGGCTATCACCAAAGGTAAGCTGCCACAACTTGAAGAAGAACACAACTTGAAGAAGCACTACAAACCATCAAATGCTTTCAGATAGCATTGCAGTGGATCCCCTCACACTGTGTAGTCCAAGGAAATGAGGAAGCAGACAAGATGGCAAAGGTGGGTGCAGAAGAGAATCAGACAGAAAACATGGTTACCTATACAGAGATGAAGACTATCATCAAGTCACACTATAGAACATCTCAATCAGAAGATGCCTACCATCATCTCTCGAGGCCAGAGCAAGTGACCATTTTTCATCCCAGAACTGGACACAACAGACTAAACCAACACATGTACAGGTGGTTCCACCTTACGACATCGCCCGCTTGTCCATGTAGAGAAGCAGAACAGACCACAGAGCACATACTTCAATGTTGCAGTACGTATCAGCTGCTGAGAGAAAAGATCTGGCCTTTGTCAACCTCTTTTCTTGAAAAACTGTATGGGCCGGTGGAAGAACTGCAGAAAACTACAGATTTCATCTTGAGAACGGCTCTCCAAGTGTGATACCAGCGATCGAAAAGAAGATCACATTTATCTATAGACCATCTTCAATTGGAATCGATAGAAAGTATTGTCATCGGCTACATATTCAACAGTGTTCAACAAGCTACGCACGCTATTTTAAGGGCAATAACTCAGCAAATTTTAATGAAGTACTTTGCTTCCGGATTCATAATATTCCAATCTGAGTCAACACAAGGTATGGGTATGAATGTTTATTCCAAATAATAATAATAATAATAATAATAATAATAATAATAATAATAATAATAATAATAATAATAATCAACAAGTGCAAAAGCACCTGTTAAAGGTACAATTTTCACCAATAATTATATTCCAATCAATGTTACCAATATAAGGCCGCTGGTATGGAAGTCTGCTAGACTCTTATACAGTTGATTAACCATTTAAACCATCCAAATTTTATACACTTATACAGGAGGGCTGTTGAATATTTTGAAACTAATTTAACTGGAAGCTGTATGGCAGCAACAACATCCAGTTAAATGAGTTTCAAAATATTCAATAGAATGTCTCTTACATCATAAAGAATTTATAACTTCTGCAGTGAAAGGTTTAAAGGGTTAAATATAGAAATGGTAAGAGGAACAGCTAAAATGGTTCCAAAATATCTAAACAATATTAATGGTGTGTGCGATCATACAGAATGTACTTCAATGAATGATAAACATGCACTATATTTGTGACAGATGAGGCTGTGTCAGAAATGCCACAAAGTTTGAGACAGTCTGACAGAATGACTGACTGGCAGTAGACAGACAGACAAACAGACAAACAGACCAGCAGACTAACTTATGCTAGTTCTAAGTCACAATTAAAAGAAATAAATGTCAACTTTACATACATAATGAAGTTCCGCTGCCTCAGTAGCAGTTTCAGCAGATCATGTCATTTTTGGTAAATATTTAGTTTTCATTATAACGACAACTAAATCAATATGTCAGCTAATCAAATAACAAATATATATACTATCAACCTATAGCTTCGTAACAAGTGTGATCAGGCTATATATAACTGTGACTTGGGCAGCTTTGTCAGAAATGTAAAAAATTTGACAGACCAACTTTTCTAGTCACAACTAACAATGTAAAAGTCCTGAATGGCAGAGAGGAGAAAAACAAAGACCCACAGACAGACTTATGCTTGCTGTGAGTATCAGTTAAATTCCAGTCTACCACAAGTTTATCATAGAACAAGCGGGTTTACTCCGTACAGAGTTTTGTAAGAAGTGTCAAAAATTTAACAGACCGACTTAAATACTATTTGATTCGCAACTAAAAATCACTGTAAGTAACAGAGTATGTGCTCATGAAAGACCATGGGGGGTCTTTACCATTTCATAATCTTAAATACTATTTGATTCGCAACTAAAAATCACTGTAAGTAACAGAGTATGTGCTCATGAAAGACCATGGGGGGTCTTTACCATTTCATAATCAAAATGGCACAAACCACAAATGGTGTTGATAAATATCCATTTGCAAGGTAAATAGAAGACAATTTTTTAAAATTTAAAACTGGAGTGATAACTGATCCAGTTATTCCAATGGCAAATTTTAAAAAAAGGCATCTCTTGGCCTTCAAATGAACATTCACTATGCAAATACATTGATATTCTCAAGCAGTCTTGTAACCCTGTAACACTCATATCAGCCAAAAACGGCTTCTGCAGTGGTCTTGAGAAATGGCCATTTGCAGACCTAGAGAAGCCTATTTTTGAAAATCTACAACCGGAATGACTGGCTTGATAACCGAGCCAGTCATTCCAGTAGTAAATCTTCAAAATCGTCTTCTCTTGGTCTGCAAACTAAGTTTCTATGAGAAAATTGAGAAAATTGAAATTTTCTTTAACAAATCTGAGGGTTAATGCGTTAAGAGGTTGCAATATATGAAATACTTTTTGAATCCCAGGAAAGAGATTCTTTAAATACATGTTTTAAAGAAACACAAACTCGTGGTCCCAGAAGGCAGGTGGTCCCCCATAAGCAAGTTTGGCAGTTTATTTACAAGGTCAGATAATCTCTTGTATATAACCATATTAGCCACCGATAACATTTCTTAAACGTTTACACTGAAGACAGATAAAAAGTTTATCCAGCTGTCTTGAGAAATATATGTTTCATTTAATAGAACAAAGTGAGCAGAGGTTGGCACAAAGTGGTTCCAGGAATTATGGGCTGGTCGCAATAATGGCTGGAACATCAATATAAATCTTGAATCTAAGGACCAAGAAAGACGGAATTCATCCAATAGACATTAAACATAAGCATTAATTTGCATGGAAGACAATCAATACACATTTCAAAACGTTTTGCTAAATCTGCAAACTATTGACAATCTGACGTTTTCGCATTAATTACATCATGTAATATGACCTGAGAAAATCTGATTTGGCATGCAGAGCCTTTGGAATGTTTTTGCTATTGACCGCCAAGGATGAATACACAATGTTAATCACAGCAGAATGAGAACACACAACTTGCACTTCAGACAGAATGAATAATACAAAATGTAATGCTGTAAACATTATTATGTAAATATATCTGTAAGCATAATAAAAATGTCATAAATATAAGAGCAAAAAGCTACATTTCTAAGTTAATACAGTTGTCATAATTAATTAACGTAGCTTACTTAGCACTAAATATAATGACACATAAATCTTCCACCATCATAACAAGTAGGACACACTATACATGCAACTTATGCAGCTTTGTCAGAAATGTCAAATATTTGACAGAGGCAGGACGGCAGACAGGCAAACAGGCAGGCAGACAGGCAGGCAGGCAGGTCGAATTATACTAGTTAAAAGTCGCAACTAAAAATTAAACACATGTTTAAACTTTAAAACAAAAAAACTAAATAAGTACTAAATATAACAATTCAGGTACAGATCATGTTGAACATTTTGACCCTCTGGCAGCAACAAGCTGCAGTAAAATTAGACTCAGAATGTTTACTTAATACCTAACATGTCATGTCATGACTTCTGAATTCAAAGGATTAAATAAAGTTGAGTTGCTTAACTTGCAATGGACATTTCCAGTCTAGCCATCCATCATATAACGTCATAATCAAGTATGTGACATGGAGGCTGACATTATAATCAATGATGTCACGAATGATGTGGATAAGTACCTCACGAATGCATAATTCACCTTTCCAGAGTATACACCCATCATATGATGTCATAAACTACATGATGTGTAGAATGACATCATAATGAATGACGTCATGAATGATGTTGATAAGTATGTTACGGACGCATATTTGAAGAAGGTCTATGCGTTGTTACAAAATATTCAACAGCTTCACTGTATAGTTTTCAGGAAATTGATAGGGCATTCAGGGATCGATCAATCCCAACACAGTGAGGTGTGGTTGGAGCTTAGCTAGTGATGGGTAGGGTATAGCTAACAAGAGACCCAAGGGGCCTTATCGCTCACCTGTACCATAGGTATTTCAACAAGAATGCTCTTTATCAACGAGATGGCCACCAAACCATTTATCCGACAGTTTCGAAAATTGCAAATTTGAGATCAGAATACCTGTAAAGCTGTATCAAAAAAGCATCCGCTTTTGTTTCTACGAGAATTCTTAATACTTACCAGATGTACTATTATGATAATGTCTATTATCCAGTCTAGGTCAAAATAAACAATTAAAACTCCGCACTCTCCTGGTCCTGCCCATACTGTGTCCGGGAATACCATAGCCGCAGGTACCGAGTCTATTCCCAATCACAGTCAGATTCGTCTTATGTTTGCCTTGGCAAACTGCGAAAGCAGCTCAGCCTCACCTCAGCGGGGCGGCTGAGGCAGGGCCATAGTACATCTGGTAAGTATTAAGAATTCTCGTAGAAACAAAAGCGGATGCTTTTTTGATTCTACTTCGAATAATACTTACCAGATGTACTATTATGATAAACTCCGGATTTCGACAGCCAGGAAATGCCGGTGGGAGGAGGTGAGGCTCGAACCAGCACTCATCAACCATCCAACAGAGAAGGTTGTGAAGAGACTAAAACCCTGGCATACGCTTGGGTTCTGCTATCTGACTCATAGAGTGCTAAACTTCCATGGTCTAGACCGCGCTCCCCCCCCTCTTTTGTCCGCACAAAACCAGAGGGATGTCCATGGGGATGCAACACCCACCAGACCCGTGTCAGCCCCAAGTCTCAGCTAGGGCAGTCCAGTAGAGTGCAAAGAAGCTACTACAACTTCAAATCTTTGAAAAAAACTAACAGTATATCGATTAGATTTTCAAACTGGAATGAGGCTCATGTCTGTATGAGAGGATAAATATACTCTTGTACCAGACTATTCACTTACTCAGTCTGGTATTTCGACTGGAAGTAAACATATTTATAGTCACTTAATTAATGTAAAAACTCACCATTTTTGAATGGTCGATCTGTTATTGATCATCACAGGAGCTAGGCCCAATCCACGGTCGTACTCAGTCATGTGCATGGCGCTTGGTCAGTGTAGGCGGAAGTCCTTTGTGATGTGTGCGAAGTAGTGGTCGGACGTGGCTTAGTTTAGGTTCGACAGATTGGCGACGGCTACTGGATTAAGTGTGCTGGAGATGTCTCGAAGGTAGAAATCAGTGAATGACGACTCGGCATGCCATTGTGCTACAGACATCACCTGCTCTAAAGAGACACCCTTATAAAGGGCCGATGATGCTGCTAGTGCTCGGACCTCATGGGCATTCGCACGATCAATCTGCTTTCCTGTAGCGATCTTGTGCGACATCTGAATAGCATCAACTATCCAACGAGAAATAGTATCTTTCGAAGCACGTAAATGGGGAGCTTTGAGACATAACCACAGAGATTTCGGGTCGTCTCTCCACTCAGAAGTACGTTTCTTATACATCTTAAGACATCTGACAGGACACCAAGTACAAGAATTTGGGTCATGTCTAGTTAAACTTGGCAAATTGATCGGCTGTCCTGGATATTTAAGTGACTGATTCTTTGCCAGGAAACAAAGACGTGGAAGTAATCTTAAACCTTCACCCGTGACGACAAAACGGTCTTGTTCGGCAGAAAGCGCATGGATCTCGCTTCTCCTTCTCGCCGACGCTGCTGCAACCAAGAAGACTGATTTAATAGTTAACAGTTTAATGTCAATAGTTCTAATCGGTTCAAAGGGAGCATGCCCTAAAACCTGTAGAACAAGAGATAGATTCCATGACGGGATAGGAATTGGCTGTCTAGGTCGCAGATTGCTCATTCCTTTAATAACTTCATTCAAGGTGTCATTCTCTACTCCCCCAATGGTGAGACTAGGAATGACAGAAGCTAATGCAGACTTATATGCTGCTAGGGTAGAAGGTACAAGTTTGTCAACTTCGTATAAATGACAGATAAAGTCTGCTACGTGTTGAACAGATGCAGAAAAGGGATCAATATCTCTTCTCTCACACCACTGTGCAAATTTGTTGATTCTATAATTATATGTTTTTGTGGTAGAAACTCTTCTGGCCGAAGCAACAAACTTCGCTGCTTGCTCAGAAAAGCCACCCTCAATTGCACGCTGCTTGACAACATCCATGCAGTCAATTTGAACATTTCTGGTCTGTCGTGAAGGTACAGACCCTTGTTCTGAGAGATTACATCTCTTGTGTCTGGAAGAGGGATTGGACTGCAGACCAGAAGATCCAGCAGATCCGTAAACCATGATCGGCCTGGCCAATAAGGAGCGATCAGTAGTACTTGGCACATCCCCTCTCTTATCTTTGCCAGAACTTTCGGGATGAGAATTGTTGGAGGATACGCATACGCGTACATTCCCTTCCAACTTATCGCCAGTGCGTCTACTGCTAGAGCCAACGGGTCCGGGATCGGTGACACGTACGTGACCATCTTTGCGTTTGACTTCATCGCAAATAGGTCGACATTCGGCTTGCCCCATTGTTTGAATAGAACCTCTGCTACCACTTGGTTGAGCTGCCATTCCGTCGGACGACAAACCGTCCTTCGACTGAGAGCATCCGCTAAGATGTTCAATCTTCCTGGAATGTGTGCTGCCCGAAGAATAATATTCCTCTCTTGGCACCACAGCAGAAGGTTCCAAACCATCATACACAACTCCGGTGATCTTGTCCCGCCTTGGCGGTTTAAATAAGACACCACTGTTGAGTTGTCTGTCCTCACTAGGACAATTTTGTCTTGAACTCGACCCTCGAACTTCTGCAGTGCTAATACCACCGCTAATAGCTCGAGTACATTGATATGTTTCTGCGCATTGGTCCGATCCCATTCCCCGGACACTGACTGATTGTCCAATACCGCTCCCCAACCTGTCACCGACGCATCCGTGAACATGGACATCTGAGGTTGAGGAGGTTGTAGAGGAACACCTCGCAGGAGATTCTGTTCCGACAACCACCACTGAAGGTGGAATATCAATGGTTCTTTCACTGGTATTCTCAGAGATAACGGATCTGTTCTCTGTGACCAGAACGACATCAAATACATCTGAATCGGCCTGCGCCTGAGCGCCGCATATGGCACCACCTTCTCCAGAGATACTAGCAAACCGAGTATTCTGAGAAATTGACGTGCCGTCAGATAGGCTCCTAGAGAAACTGACTCCAATACTGCAATCAGGCTTCTGACTCTGCTCTCCGCCGGAAAAGCTACGCCGTCCTTGAGATTGAAAAAAATTCCCAGATAAACAAACTCCTGGGATGGAGTCAGTTCTGATTTCTCTAGATTCACAATCCATCCTAGCTTCTTCAATAAGTCTAGGACTACCTCCAGATTGCTGCGCAGAGTGACTGGATTCCCCGCCTTTAGCAGCCAGTCGTCTATGTAAGTGTGAACAGCTATGTTTCTCCTGCGAAGTAAAGAAGTCATGGCGAGAACCACCTTGGTGAAGACCCTCGGAGCCGTGGTGAGGCCGAATGGAAGAGCATTGAATTCCCAAACATTGTCTTGGAATGCAAATCGCAGGTACTTCTGAAAGGGAATTGACATTGGAATATGAAAATAAGCATCCTTCAGATCTATTGATACCGCCCACATGCCTTTCCTGAGGCCTGCCATCACAGCTGCTACCGTCTCCATCTGAAACCTGGGAGAAAGAATAAATTTGTTCAACGGTTTGAGATTGAGAATTGGTCTCCACCCTCCGGTACGCTTCGGAACTAGGAACATAATCGAATAGAAGCCCAGTGATGACTGATCGGCTACCAGGTGAATCGCCTTCTTTAGACGAAGCGATTCTATCTCTGACTGAATGGCAACTAGACGGTCTAATTCCCTTGGAATAGGAGTCCATATTGGAGTCGAGGTTAACGGAACTAACGATTGATGGATGAGCCAGTCCGGATCGTAGCCGTTTCTTATCCACTGACAGACTAAATAGTCGCGCACGACCTGTTCCCATTGGCTTAGGAATAGCTGAAGTCTGCCTCCGACGGAAGGAATCTGCACACAGTTGTCGGTCGAGATTAGCCGACAAGACGCTACATCGCACGGGTGAAGATTCTCGACTCCATTTGTTTCCAAAGCCGCCGGTATTGATTCCGCCGGAAACCCGTCAGGAACGAGCCCCACGGCCGCCCCGCGGCTTCTTGTGGTATGACGGTCCGGAACCGCCGCCGCGACTATCCTTACGGTAGCCGCCACGGCCCGAACCGCCACCCTTCCTGTCGTCCTCATACGGCCTCTTACTAGATGGCTTGTATGTGGACGAACGGCCAGGTCCTTGCGCTCCGGATGGCCTATGGGCATCACGGGCAGAAGGACGGAAGGGCGATCTAGGACGCTGCCTCTGCTGGTCCTGTCTGTGTTGACGGTAGGACTGTTGCGGCTGAGTCCTCTTGGTCGACTTCCACGACTTGCCGACCACCTCTTGCTCCGCCACCATCGATGCCACTTTAGAGAGCGCTTGTCGTGCCGAGCCGCCGAACAAGCCTGGACCAATGAAAGGCGCAGAAGATAACGCTGCCCTCATTTCTGGTCCTGGTTCCACACAATCGAGAACCATTCTCCGTCGCTCTGCTAAAGTTCTTGTGATCACCCTGGCCAGGCAATCCTGAGACAGGCGCATGGTGTCCCGAACAACTCCGGGAGCAGCCTCTGGCACCTGTCCGCCTTCCGCCGTGCAGTCCAGCATACCCTGCAGGACGGTACACCCGTGCGACAGCGCAGCCATGGCCGCCCTAGCCGCATCCTCAATGAGCGTGAGCTCATTAAACGGGTCTTTGTTGGTCTGGGAAACCAAGGGACGTGACCGCCCCTTGGCCTTCCCAGCCAACGGCCTATTCAGCGCCTCACGTTCCGCAACGGAAAGCCGTGGAACCCTGGCATATTGATGATAGGCCTGCTCCGGAAAACGGACCCTACTCCTTATCCCCTTCGGGGCCTTGGGCAATGCATAGTCTGGCTGAACCAGACGATATGCCGCAACTTCCAACATGTCAGAAGTCTGCGAGTCCAAGGGGAGTGTAGGCATGGCCGAAGAGCCACTGGACAGAGCGCTAGCCGCACGCTCTGACATCCGCTCCATCGCCGGATCGCGCTGAGATCCGAGATCCGATGCCAACCCGAGACGATTGGTCATCCATCCTAGGACCTGCACCCATTCAGCCTCGGCGCAGAAAGCGGAATCGTCCATTAAAGAGCTTCCGTTTTCATCTTCCCTCTCACCCTTAGATGAGAGGGCCACCGACGATCCATGCTGAGCGCTACGATAAACGTCTCTGCCAGGACAGAGCGCATCCGTAGCGCGACTACCGGCGGCACCAGTATCCAACGACCCGTCGGATACGGATTCTCCGCAGTCCATCGGCTCCAACACGGGATCCGGGACTACGACCGCCTTAATCACGGCTGGCACGGTAACTCCGATAGGAGCCGCACCCAACGCCGTCGGGATAGCCGTCGGAACCGCAAACCACGGCTCCGCCGGCATATCCGGTTGCACAAGTGACGGATGAAAAATGCCCGACGGAACGTCGACATCACCATCCGCCTGGCAAACCCGTACAAATCCCGAGGGAGACCCCTGGGACGTACTCGGCATTGCCGACATTGAAAGATCCGGCATGCCGGAATCTTCCATCAACAGGAACTCTTCTTCCTCTGCCGACGGCTCTTGAGCCGAGGCCAGAGAAAGGTCAGGTGCATGGCCCTCAGCAAAACTAGCCGGGCCACCTAATGGTTGCCCTGCACCAGCTTGCCTCACCGGACCCGTGGACTGTAACGAATCAAACATGGCCTTGAACTGGGCCGCCCATACGCCCAGTGCTGAATCCATCCTCTCATTCAGCCGACCTTCCAGTCCAACCAACGACGCCTGCTGACGCTTCACTGTCTTATCCTTCTCTATGCGCTCCAGCCTCGCCCGTCGATCCCTGTCAAACTCAGCCACCATTGCCGACGACCACTTGGCGCACACATCACACGGACTGCCGACCTTACACCTCGCACACGCCACACAGTGATGTCCAAGATACTTGCGTTTCATGAACCTATTACACTTCTGGCACAAAGTGTCCGGGTTCTTCGGTTTCTGCGAACACAGAGGAGAATTAAAACGCTGCACATGACAAGTGATGACGAGCAATACGCACAATAGACTTGATAGTTAAGATTTCTTAAACACATTAACTTTCTCTTAAATTAATGATAACAAGTCTTAGGCAGGAAATATTTGAAACTTTTTTGAGTGAAAATTTTACAAAACACAACTCAGCCTTTAACTAGCGTTAAATAACCAAGAAAACCTCGCCGATCACTACAAACACCCTCGACAATGAAGCGAGAGCTAAAATCGGCGATAACAGAGTGCCTGGATACCCCAAGCCAATAACGACATATTACATGGGCGCCGCCATCTTGGCTAAGGACGCATCCATCTTAGAGGAACCGAGTCGCAAGAGAAAATTAACCGAGTACCCGAATTAAAACTAAAAGTTAACGGGTACAGAAGCGACTCCAACAATGGCTACCATTATAAATCAATGTGCCAATTTAAGGAAATTTCAAACAGGCATTATGGCACGAATGTATAAATTCTAGATTGATACAACCTGCCCCTGTGATGATTTTCCAAGTTCCTCCATTAGTCCAGCGATGGCTTTCACAAACACTCGCTAAACTGCTTAATTTATCAATAAATTGACACTCTAAACACATGCGACTTGAAACAAGTGCAAAATAAACGAATCTGACTGTGATTGGGAATAGACTCGGTACCTGCGGCTATGGTATTCCCGGACACAGTATGGGCAGGACCAGGAGAGTGCGGAGTTTTAATTGTTTATTTTGACCTAGACTGGATAATAGACATTATCATAATAGTACATCTGGTAAGTATTATTCGAAGTAGAATGGGCCGGTGGAAGAACTGCAGAAAACTACAGATTTCATCTTGAGAATGGCTCTCCAAGTGTGATACCAGCGATCGAAAAGAAGATCACATTTATCTATAGACCATCTTCAATTGGAATCGATAGAAAGTATTGTCATCGGCTACATATTCAACAGTGTTCAACAAGCTACGCACGCTATTTTAAGGGCAATAACTCAGCAAATTTTAATGAAGTACTTTGCTTCCGGATTCATAATATTACAATCTGAGTCAACACAAGGTATGGGTATGAATGTTTATTCCAAATAATTATAATAATAATAATAATAATAATAATAATAATAATAATAATAATAATAATAATCAACATGTGCAAAAGCACCTGTTAAAGGTACAATTTTCACCAATAATTATATTCCAATCAATGTTACCAATAATAAGGCCGCTGGTATGGTAGTCTGCTAGACTCTTATACAGTTGATTAACCATTTAAACCATCCAAATTTTATACACTTATACAGGAGGGCTGTTGAATATTTTGAAACTAATTTAACTGGAAGCTGTTGCTGCCATAGGCAGCAACAACATCCAGTTAAATGAGTTTCAAAATATTCAATAGAATGTCTCTTACATCATAAAGAATTTATAACTTCTGCAGTGAAAGGTTTAAAGGGTTAAATATAGAAATGGTAAGAGGAACAGCTAAAATGGTTCCAAAATATCTAAACAATATTAATGGTGTGTGCGATCATACAGAATGTACGGCAATGAATGATAAACATGCACTATATTTGTGACAGATGAGGCTGTGTCAGAAATGCACATGGATCCTTGCACTTAACGCTTATGATCATGTCGATAGTCACTTAGGACTGTCGGTATGATCAGCGAACGAAAAGAAGAAGAAGAAGACAGAGAGGAGAAAAACAAACACCACAGACACACTTATGCTTGCTGTGAGTATCAGTTAAATTCCAATCTACCACAAGTTTATCATAAAACAAGCGGGTTTTGTAAGAAGTGTCAAACATTTAACAGACCGACTTAAATACTATTTGATTCGCAACTAAAAATCACTGTAAGTAACAGAGTATGTGCTCATGAAAGACCATGGGGGGTCTTTACCATTTCATAATCTTAAATACTATTTGATTCGCAACTAAAAATCACTGTAAGTAACAGAGTATGTGCTCATGAAAGACCATGGGGGGTCTTTACCATTTCATAATCAAAATGGCACAAACCACAAATGGTGTTGATAAATATCCATTTGCAAGGTAAATAGAAGACAATTTTTTTAAATTTAAAACTGGAGTGATAACTGATCCAGTTATTCCAATGGCAAATTTTAAAAAAAGTCATCTCTTGGCCTTCAAATGAACATTCACTATGCAAATACATTGATATTCTCAAGCAGTCTTGTAACCCTGTAACACTCATATCAGCCAAAAACGGCTTCTGCAGTGGTCTTGAGAAATGGCCATTTGCAGATCAAGAGAAGCCTATTTTTGAAAATCTACAACCGGAATGACTGGCTTGATAACCGAGCCAGTCATTCCAGTAGTAAATCTTCAAAATCGTCTTCTCTTGGTCTGCAAACTAAGTTTCCATGAGAAAATTGAGAAAATTGAAATTTTCTTTAACAAATCTGAGGGTTAATGTGTTAAGAGGTTGCAATATATGAAATACTTTTTGAATCCCAGGAAAGAGATTCTTTAAATACATGTTTTAAAGAAACACAAACTCGTGGTCCCAGAAGGCAGGTGGTCCCCCATAAGCAAGTTTGGCAGTTTATTTACAAGGTCAGATAATCTCTTGTATATAACCATATTAGCCACCGATAACATTTCTTAAATGTTTACACTCAAGACAGATAAAAATAGTTTATCCAGCTGTCTTGAGAAATATATGTTTCAATTAATAGAACAAAGTGAGCAGAGGTTGGCACAAAGTGGTTCCAGGAATTATGGGCTGGTCGCAATAATGGCTGGAACATGAATATAAATCTTGAATCTAAGGACTAAGAAAGACGGAATTCATCCAATAGACATTAAACATAAGCAATAATTTGCATGGAAGACAATCAATACACATTTCAAAACGTTTTGCTAAATCTGCAAACTATTGACAATCTGACGTTTTCGCATTAATTACATCATGTAATATGACCTGAGAAAATCTGATTTGGCATGCAGAGCCTTTGGAATGTTTTTGCTATTGACCGCCAAGGCTGAATACACAATGTTAATCACAGCAGAATGAGAATACACAACTTGCACTTCAGACAGAATGAATAATACAAAATGTAACACTGTAAACATCATTATGTAAATATATCTGTAAGCATAATAAAAATGTCATATATATAAGAGCAAAAAGCTACATTTCTAAGTTAATACAGTTGTCATAATTAATTAACGTAGCTTACTTAGCACTAAATATAATGACACATAAACCTTCCAACATCATAACAAGTAGGACACACTATATATACAACTTATGCAGCTTTGTCAGAAATGTCAAATATTTGACAGAGGCAGGACGGCAGACAGGCGAACAGGCAGGCAGGCAGGCAGGCAGGTCGAATTATACTAGTTAAGTCGCAACTAAAAATTAAACACATGTTTACACTTTGTTTAAAACCAAAAAACTAAATAAGTACTAAATATAACAATTCAGGTACAGATCATGTTGAACATTTTGACCCTCCGGCAGCAACAAGCTGCAGTAAAATTAGACTCAGAATGTTTACTTAATACCTAACATGTCATGTCATGACTTCTGAATTCAAAGGATTAAATAAAGTTGAGTTGCTTAACTTGCAATGGACATTTCCAGTCTAGCCATCCATCATATAACGTCATAATCAAGTATGTGACATGGAGGCTGACATTATAATCAATGATGTCACGAATGATGTGGATAAGTACCTCACGAATGAATAATTCACCTTTCCAGAGTATACACCCATCATATGATGTCATAATCAACTACATGACGTGTATAATGACATCATAATGAATGACGTCATGAATGATGTCGATAAGTATGTTACGAACGCATATTTGAAGACGGTCTATGCGTTGTTACAAAATATTCAACAGCTTCCCTGTATAGTTTTCAGGAAATTGATAGGGCATTCAGGGATCGATCAATCCCAACATGGTGAGGTGTGGTTGGAGCTTAGCTAGTGATGGGTAGGGTATAGCTAACAAGAGACCCAAGGGGCCTGTATCGCTCACCTGGACCATAGGTATTTCAACAAGAATGCTCTTTATCAACGAGATGGCCACCAAACCATTTATCTGACAGTTTCGAAAATTGCAAATTTGAGATTAGAATACCCAAAAACACATAATACCAATTTCGGCCTAAAAATCCATCACATAAAAAAATCCAATATGGGCGCCAAACATGCTATATTTGATTGGCCCATAGTGTCCAGGTTTTTTGATGGATCAACTTCCCTTGAACAAACTTTAACGGCCCTTGGTCCCTAATTACATCTGCCAAATTTCGGCTCGATCCCTTCAGCACTACTGGAGAAGTCATTTTCGCTAAAACTAGGTCAACCAAAATGGCTACCAAACCATTTGACCAATCATGTTCCCTTGAACAAACTTGGTTCAGCTCTTGCCCTAAATCATGTCATGAGGTTTGCATCAATCTCCCAAGCGGTTTCGGAGAAGATTTTTAAAGACGCTTCTAAAAATCTGCCAAACTCCAAGATAGCCGCCGGCCCAAACTTGAATCTCTACAACCTAAGGATGCATCCTGCTAAATATAATTGAAATCGGCCCAGGTAGTTCTCGAGAAGAAAACATTAAAAATTTCCCATTGCTTTAGTATGGGAGCTTTTGGCGGGAAAATGATCCAAGATGGCCACCAAACCGTTTATCCGACAGTTTTGAAAATTTCAAATCTGAGCTAAGAATACCCCAAAACACATACAAAACCAATTTCGGCCTCAAAATCCATCAAATAAAAAAATCCAATATGGCTGCCAAACACGCTATATTTTGATTGGCCCACGGCGGCCATGTTTTTTGACGGATCAACTTCTCTTGAACAAACTTTAATGACCCTTAGGCCCTAATCATATCTGCCAAATTTCGGCCTGATCGATCACTTCCGCAGTTCTGGAGAAGTCATTTGTGCTACAACTAGGTCACCAAGATAGCTGCCGAACCATTTGACCAATCAAGTTCCCTTGAACAAACTTGGTTCAGCTCTTGCCCTAGATCATATTTCATAAGATTTGCACTAATCCCCTAAGCGGTTTCGGATAAGATTTTTAAGGACGTTTCCTAAAATCGGCCTAAATCAAAGATGGCCGCCAGCCAAATTGGCTGATCGGGTTCATTTGAACAAACTTGGATCCCTATGCCCTAAGGATGCTTCCTGCCAACTATAATTGAAATCGGCCACGTGGTTCTTGAGAAGTCGTTTAAAGGAAAAGTTTACGGATGACGGACGACAGACGATGGACGGACGGACGATGGACGGTCGCCACGGCATAAGCTCACTCGGCCTTTCAGGCCAGGTGAACTAAAAATGGAAAGGTCCATTGGTGATGGACTAAGCATTGTTGCATGAATTGTACCCATGTTTTTACTATTTAATAAAGATGCTGATGAGCAACAGGGCCCAGTCAAATTAGTTTCAAAATATTCAACAGAATGGTTATTAAATAGTAAAAAAATACAATTCATACAATGTGTCCAACTTTTAAGTATTTAAGGCGTACTAAGTCGAGTCATTCATGCTGTAATTGATTATGACATCATCCTACATGCAATGTAGTTGATTATAACGTCCTATGTTGGATGGATAAACTGGAAAGGTCCATTGAAATAAAAATCACATCTGTTATCAATTTGTCCATTCTTACTATATCTAGAGCCACTATAGTATAATCTTACTGAACTTAATATTATAACATTTAGCTAAAATAAAAGTACAGAAAATTATTTTCCCTGCTAACTCTCGCTTTTATACAAGGACCATATAAAACTATCACAATATATTATCAAGCATGGCATATAAACCGCATTTCTCTATTTAATGGGTTTTAACCCATTTCATTATACATTCCAAGGTATGTATATGTGGTTTTAGATCAAATAAATCCGTTCATCATTTTGAGAATAACTTCACTGAATATCATTTCTATCATGACTTTCAGCCAAACTCGTCTCAGACTACCAGTGGGCTTAGTGCTAAACCCAACCAGAACACATTAACCCTACAATGAGCATTTAGCTAATACAATCTAAAAATACTGGCTTACCTGATGCAAAGACTAAAATATATTAATTATGGCTAGGGTTAATGACATGATAGTCATTAGAGCATAGGCAAGATTGGAATTGAGGCTTATTGAGTATCATAATCTGCAGGTGCCTTGTCATGTAAGAACTATACATATTATTTGAGCATGTTCAATCATAAGTTATGTTTTGACTAGTAGTTAGGAGAAGTGGAGGTAAATGAGCAGCTTTATTTTCTTCAGTTAAAGTTATTCTGAAGCATTAAAACAGGAAGTCAATTTTCAGATATTACAATAGCTATCATTAGCGTTATAGAAATGGTTTTATATTGACCACTGCGTTGGCAAACACTAGAGACTGCAAATTTCAAACCTAAAATCATGGCTTCAAAGAGAACACTTGTAACCGAACTTTTATAAACTAATAAAATATTTTCTCCTAGTTTTAAGGTTTCACGATAATGTTAATGCATTTAATTCATCATACACAATAGTAATTATTACATAACATATTAAAATCTGCTGGTAAATGAACTTCAGTTTCAGTTAACCCTTTAACCGTTGAAATATTAGTGTCTCAATTTTAAAATGACTTTACAGAAAATGTTAATTATTTTGAAACTAATTCGACTTGGAGCGATTGCTGCCATAGCAACAGCTTCCAGTCAAATTATTTTCAAAATATTCAACAGAATATTCCATACCTTTCTGCTCTATACGGGTAAAAAAGATGTTATACTTTAAGTCTCAGATCTGTGTCAATGATGTATACTTTCATTATTCTACTGACGTCACAATCAGATGTCAGAAGATGTTAGTCGCCAGAGTACAATGATGAGGCACAAATGACAATACATAGATAATTAGTTTTAACCTTTAATAGTCAGGATTTGTCACGGTAATTAACATTTTTGTGAAAGTAAATGTTCATTTGCAGGACGATAGTCCATGAGAACTGTTTTAGAAAATTTATAACCGGAATAACTGGCTCGTTTATCGTTAAATAATTTTCTCTTAGCCTGCAAATGGAATTTTGTGTGACCATTCAATGCAAATGGCTTTTTTTAGCTGGCTTGACCATTAAAGGTTTAAGCACAAGAGCCAACAGTTTGATATGAAAATCACTTTTGTGTCTGAATTCTATATTATCATTCGCCGTGAGACATTAACAGGGGAGCATGTCATCTGCCGAGTATCAAAATATAAAATTTGGATACAAAACTTCAGGTTGTAAAGCTCAAGCACCGTAACAAATTCTAAACTTTTTCAAACAATTTATCCATCCTCAGGTATCAAAATATTAACTTGCAAATTCTATATATATGCAATATATGAAACAATACAGCCTTAACCATCGCAATATTAACTTGAGAATTTTTGTTTGGAAAATGAATCTCTATTTCAATCAATAACAATCATTTAAAATTATTGTTATACTTAAAAGTTTTGAGAGCTATAATTATCACAGTCATATGCAAGTTTATATGACATTTGTTTATAAACATTCAGTAATACTTTATAGTTAAAATTGGTCAAAGAAAATCTGATATAATTGCGTACTGAATGTCCATTTGCAGGCCAAGAGAAACCTATTTCTGAAAATTTACCACTGGAATGGCTGGCTCGATTATTGAGTCTGTCATTCCAGTGGTAAATTTTCAAAAATAGTATTCTCTTGACCTGCAAATGGGCATTCCTCAAGACCAATACAGAGGCTGATTTTGGCTTACTTTACTGTAAAATTGTTAAACTATAACATATCATTTCATCACTAGTGTAGAACCAACCACATAGTGGATACACACCCTATTGAGCTACATAATAATAATAATAATAATAATAATAATAATAATAATAATAATAATAATCTTTATTTATCGAGGGTATATCATCAGTAAACTGATCTTCCTGAGGCCCTCCCAAACACAATAAACTATATACAGTTAAATAAGCAACAAACACATACATACAAACACACTCATAAATGCACTTATACACATACGCACACACTGACTCAGTCAGTCACTCATTCCTTCATTCACTCACTCACCCATGACTCACTCACTCACTCACACATTTTTATATTACATATATACATTAATATGAGCAAGTTTCCATTAACTCACTGGATATGTCCAGGGAAGAAATGACTCAAAATATAATTTTCAACAGTTATCTCCCTTGAATCCATAATACTGAGTATTCAGTTATTTAGTATATTAACCATTTTATGACGAAGCCGACCCAAACCGATCCCTGCAGTGGTCTTGAGAAATGTGCAGACTATTTCCGAAAATTTACCACTGGAATGACCGACTCGGTAACCGAACCAGCCATTCCAGGAGTCAATTTTCAGAAACAGTTTTCACCTGACCTGCAAATAGTCACAATTTATTTTGACCAAATCTTTCATTAAAGGGTTAATGTGAATTCATATACTTCTGCATATTATGATAGAATGATGATAGAGTCGGAGATTGTGTAATGCTTTGAGGTAATGCGTTCCAGAGTTGAACTGCTTTATATGTGTAACTCTTTTTTCCATAGCAAGATTTAAATTTTGGAAGATGTAGATGACCAAAGGTTTTTGAACGTAAATTAAGGGAATGTGTATCTTCTACATATTTGAACAAGTTCTTAATATAACTTGGAGTAAGGTCATTTAAGGCTTTATAATTCATGCTATTTGTTTTGAGGTTTATTCTCTTAGCCAATGTAGTCCAATTCAATTGTTTATACAGTTGTTCAGTTGGTTCTCTAAAAGGGGCATCTAGTATTATACGAGCTGCTCTCTTTTGTAGTTTTTCCAGCTTGTATACTAATGTATCAGTTGAATGATAGTAGATGAGAGAGCAGTAATCTATATGTGAAAGGATGTAAGCTTTATAGAATAGATTCCTTTGTTCAACATTCATATAATTCTTGTTCTTTTTCAACATGTATATTAAGTAAGACTTTTTACAGATTTTACTTATGTGTTCTTGCCATGAGAGTGTACTATCAATGTGTAGGCCAAGGAGTTTATCCGATTTTACAGTATTTAAGTTTCCATTTTCAGTAGGTATTACAATATCTGTTGTTATGCTCTTTAATTTGTGATTAGTGCCAAGCATCATCAGTTTAGTTTTATCCTCATTAAGCAACATTTTGTTATTTAAACACCATTTCTGTACAGATTTCATATCTTTTGTTAACTGTTTTTGTATTTCAGAGGTGCTTCGGCTGTTAACACGCAAAGTAGTATCATCAGCATACATATCTATATTACTAGATGTACAGAGTGGAAGGTCGTTAATATATAAGATAAATAAGAGTGGACCTAATACAGATCCTTGCGGGACTCCGATGTGGGTTGATACATGTTTAGAGATCTTTCCAGCAATTGAGACATATTGCTGCCTATCGGTTAAATATTATGAAAACCATTTTAGTGATCCTGTTTCAAATTTATATATGGCAAGCTTTTGCAAGAGGATATTATGATTAAAAAGATCAAAGGCTTTTCTTAAATCTATCATGATAGCTCCTATGAGATCACCATTGTCTATTGAAAATCGCCACTTTTCAACAAGTTTTAATAAAGCGGTTTCGCATGAGTGTTTTTGTCTAAAGCCTGACTGTGACTCATTCAGTAACCCATATTGACAGAGAAATTTATAAACATGATCATGTACATGGCGTTCAATAATTTTAGATATAGCTGGTAGGATTGATATTGGCCTATAATTGCATACATTGTCTTTGGAGTCGGATTTGTGTAGCGGTATAACTTTAGCATGTTTCCACACTGCTGGAAAGACTCCAGAATCTATACTCTTGTTAATGATGCTTGTGATAGGTGGGGCTATGACATTTGCTGCGATTTTAAGAAAATAAGCATTAAGATCATCATATCCAGCTGATTTATTTGTCTAGATTTTTTAGTTCATTATGTACGTAATCTACTGAAATACATGGTATTTGAAATTTGATGCATTCTGGCACTTTACTATTTACATGTTTTCTTAGTTCACTAAATTCTGTATCTGCTTGTGGTATGGATTCAGCTAAATTAGATGCTACTGTACAAAAATATGTGTTGAATAGTTCAGATTGCATCCGCGGGTCCATAACTTCATTACCGTCATTATCGCGTAGAAAGGTAGGACATTTGTTAGCCTTTGGGTTTATACTCTTCAAGATTTTCCATATATTGGCAGGATTGTGTTTACCTTCATCTAGCTTTACACTAAAATAGTCCTTTTTAGATTTTTCTATCTGTGCCATAACTTTATTCTTTAAGTCTTTGTAGTTTGTAATATTTCCTGATACTTTCTGGCGATCTCTTTCTTTCATTGTATTCAAAATATCTTTATTTATCCATCCTGGTTGACAAAATCTTTTAACTCTCCGTTCAATGATGGGTGCGTGCTTGTTTAGTATATTTGTGAATATTTTCTGCCATTTTTTAAGAGCCTGATCAGGGTTATTTAATTCATCCACAAAACTCCAGTCAATGCTCGAAGATGTTGGACAAACTTATTCTCATCAAAGTGCTTAATGCTGCGATACTTAAAAATTTGATGTACATTTTGATTCCTGGAAACTTTACTGTTGCGTACTGTGAAGACTGGATAGTGGTCACTAAATGCTAGTGTCCCTACTTGTGTTGAATGATATTTGTCCTTGTTTGTTACATAAACATGATCTATCAGTGTTGCTGTTTTGCCAGTAACCCTAGTAGGTATATTTACAAGCTGCTCAAGATGATAAATTTCTGTCACTGATTGCCATTTAGTCTTTGCTTGCTTCAAAAGATTAAAATTAAAATCGCCTATGAGTGTAATATCAGAGTTTTCTGAATAAGCAGCTTCTAGCAGTGATTCAAATTCATCTATCCAACTAGCTGGACTGTTTGGTGGTCTGTAGACACAGCTAATTAGAAACGGTTTCATTTTGTATGGTCTAATTTCTAACCAGGCAACTTCTATGTTGTGTGTTTCTAAGTCAGCTCGTCTAATATATGACAGGTTGTCAGCTATATACACTACAATGCCCCCACCATCACGCTTAATTCTGTCTCTGCGCTCTGTATTATAGCCGTGTATTTCAATTACTGTGTCCGGGACTGTATTACTTAAGCAAGCCTCTGTGACACAAAATATTTCTAATTCTCCATTATAATTTTTAATTGTGAAATTTTGGGAACTAAGTGTTGAACATTTAGGTGGCCAATACGAAGACCCTTACTATTAATATTGAAAGATGGAAAGTCAAGGGACATAACTGTTTCTATAAATTTGTCATTGCATCTCGTCAGTAGAATTGATTCCAGTGCATTATTAGAATTATTGTCTAGTTGACCAATTTCTCCACTGGTTATGCAGTAGGAGAAGACATTAATATAGTTTACAAAGCTATAGCCTACATGCATATAATCAAGGACGTTTAATATAGTTCAAATATGAATTAGCATTATTATTATTATTATCATCATCATCATTACCACCACCACCATTCCCATCCCCACCACCATTACCACTACTCCCATCCCCACCACCACCATCATTATCATTGTTATTATAACTGTTATCATCATCATCACCACCACCATCATCATCACCATCACGACCGCCACCACCACCACTACCACCATCATCATCATCATCATCATTATTGCATTCACATACATTGGTTTTGAGTGATTGATATCGATTACTGAGTATTATATTAGAACCATTTGGATGTACAATACACAAAGTAGACTCATCATTACATATGATAGATACTGAATTAATATTGAAAATATTATTAGAGGGGCTTACATCAGGAAGATCTACATTGTGTTGTTTCATACATAATATAGTATCAGTGTTTACATTTGTGGTACAGTCAGTGGCAACATTTAAATCTGTGTTAATCTGTACATTACCGTCGCAGTTATTTATGCTGCTAGCATGGTAATTGTTCACAGTTATAGTTCTATTAGGGTTGATAGTCGTGAATACATCTATAGCACAAGCAATGTGGCTGGCGTAATATTCAGGATTGTTGGTTGGCACAGCTTCTTGACCACATTGCTAATGTACTGTACACCGGTTTGACATATGGCCAGATTTGTTGCATCTCCAGCAGTGTACAGGCTGACCATGGCGACACTGTGAATGTTTGTGGTTTGGTTCACCACAAAATTTGCATGTTGGATTTCTCATGATCGCTACATAGTCATTAATGCACTTTACTAGAACAGATGTCCCATATTTATTTAGGTGGAGTTTGTCCGCATAGTATAAGGAGCTGTCTATCAAACCAGGTTTATATAAGGAATAGAAATATCCACTAGACTGAATCATTGAAAAGTTAAGGAAATGCTGTCGAACCTCAATATGCTTGTTAAATTTCGAATGAAATCCTGTCGACCGCGAACATCATCACGTGGGCACAGCTGGCATACATGTATCGTACACTTAGGGACGATATCGTACAATTAGGGACGAGAGACTGAACGTCGCTAATCAAGTTCTCCATCGCATTAAGCGCATCACTTAATACGCCATCACAATTGTTAGTGCAGGCCATTATAACAATATCCTTATATGTGTGCAAGTCAATACTCAGAAGAGTTGAATGAACATCTTCAATTTTTGCTCCTCTGAGGCATATCACTTCCACTGTATCCTATAGTCCCTTGGAATTTACATGTTTTATTATAGAGCTCCCTATAATCAGAGTCTCTTTGGAGTTGTCAGTGCTTACTAATGGTGGCTGTGTAGCATTCTTAGCCACATTTCTGCTATATTGTGGTTTACGCATATGGTATGATGGTTGTGTCTGTGTAGGTGGTTCATACACATTTATTGTAGCTTGTTGTTTCTGAAATTGTTTTGAGAGCCTTGGTGCTGGGACTGGTTTGTCTACGACACAATCTTTTGGTGATTTCCTAGAAGCAGTTTTACAATTAGCAACAGGTTCTACTATAGTAACTGTTTCTGACATAGCAACTGTTTCAGGAGCAGCTACTTTAGATTCACCAATGACTTCTGTCATAACACCTACATCTGTTGTTGTTTTAGTGACATTTATTTGAGTCAATAATTTTCTGTTTTCCGCACAAAGTTCTTTAATAGTGTTTTCTTTTTCTAGAAGCAGTTGGCCAAGGAGGAACATCTGATTAATTAAATCCTGTTGACTAGGTTGTCTAAGCTGGCTGATCACTGGTGTGCTTGTATGCTCAGGTGTAAATAATTGTTTTGGAATAGTCTCTCCAGCTGCTGGGCTACATAAACACATCTTAGGTGGTGTGTCCTTGCTATAGTGATCTTGGCTGGCATTTACCTGTGTATTAACTGGCCCCACTGAAGGGGCACAGCAAACACTAGTGGTGGCCTCCATGCTATCTACACTCACTAATCTGTTATCATCATAAATGGTAGCAGAGAAATAAATAAAGTCTCCTCTCACCCACTCATAGTAGTCTGAGCCCTGAACATGAATAAGTCCTGTAGATTCATACAATGTTATGGTAACATTACATTTGTCACAGGAAATGAATTGTTCAATGTGAACTAATGCACCGTTATCCCCTTTATCAGTTCTTGCTCCATACAGGTCTTCTAGTTTAGTGATCCATTTAGAAATTGAATTTACATCTTTCAACTGAATAGACACAGAATAACAGTTATACTTCACAGTGAAATGCGTATGTTCTGTACAGCTAAGTGCCTGTAAATCAACACTTGTATATCCATTGAATAGGTCAGCATTAGCTGTAGAGGTCAATAGGCTTAGAAAGCCCAGGTCAGAGGTCTCCGTTAAAACAACTACACTGCTGGCTCTCCTATTTGAAGTCACTGGAGCATAACAATAGCCTTAACTTTTCACAGAATTTAACAAAGGATTTGATAATATATTTTGAAATTCAAAGTTTTAATTTACTGATAACTTTTTCCACACTTAAAATTTTTTTAAAATAAAACACACAGTTGTGAGCAGACTGTCTTTAGCTACATCTACATGTTAAATTTGGTTACATTACTAAACTGTAAACTGCTTAAATTTAGCAAAAACTCCATAGCAAAATATGTGCTGGCATCATCAATTTCAGCTAGCTAGCTATAGCTATTGGTCATAACCAATGTATAACTACACCAGTCTGTTGTTGTTAGCAAACATGATTTAATATTTCTCCTTGTAATGTTATTTTGTTTCTGTTAAAACTTGTAGAATAACATATGTTGATGTCAAAATATTAAATTTCCAAATTAAATTAAAAGCTGAACTGGTGTTAATTTTTCAACAAATTTGGTTGAAGATGTTGTTGTCATAGCAAATGTACACCAGTTTCTTAGCTAAAGACAGAGTAAAAGACACAATTTTGACAGCAGAGTGATAAGGGGTAGGTTTTTAATTTTTTTAATAATTTCAAATGTGAAATTATAATAGCGTTTATCAGCATATTTTGCTGCATATTGGACCCACCTCTCAGTATTGAAGTGCTAATAGTCATAATGATGATAAAATTATCCAATGGAAAATGGCAATGAAATGGCCAGAACCGATGTAACATTTATAATTAAAAGCTTATATGACATACAGAATCTTACCCTCATTGCCATTCTGTATCAAATTTATCACACTCATTTAGCAAGATCTTATTTGATGCTCTCTAAAGCTCGCTACAAATGAGGTCATGGCTTATAATAGTTTCAGACTCATAACAACAGTATATACATTGTAAGTAAGACTTGGATAACACTCCAGGGTTCATGAATCTCTTGTATGTAAAATGTTGTTTATGGCACAAACTTTCAATCAAATTAATCTTTAATGGTAAAGATTTAATCTTTAATGGTAAAGATTATTTTAAAATATCAAAATATTTGCTTAGTCAATGACTATTTGCATGATAATACACCATTTTTTTAAATAAATTTACCACTGGCAGCAACAACTTAGTCAAATTAGTTTTAAAATATTCAACCTCTTACCTGTATAGATATTTTCAAATTTAGAATAATGGAATTCAGGTTTCAAAGTTACAAATTGATTCTAAGATGTACACGTAAAAATGGACCGAGTATAGCTAGAAATGGGTGGGACATAGCTAGAAATGGGTGGTGTATAGCTAGAAATGGGTGGGGCATAGCTAGAAACGGGTGGGGCATAGCTAGAAATGGAACCATCTATTACAATGTATTTATAACACAAGAGTGTTACGGACATCTTTTGCTTTCATAGACAAGAAAATTGTCAGCAAAATTGTTTTCAAACAGATTATCATACTATACAGATGACAGTGCACTAACTTTAACACAAATAGTATACTAACTTTAAAACAGTAAATTAAAATTTCAAATAGCTAAAACAAAATGATGAGGTATATATACTGACATGGCTGAGGATTATGTTAAAGGATTTTGGTCATGATTTGTATAAATATATTTGCAATAAAAAAATCAATGATAATATTATTATTATCGAGATTATTATCATTAATAAAAGAAAATATAAATATATACAATGTATATATAAACAATAATAGTATATAAATTAAACATTCGTCTCTCAGATCTGGGTTGTACAATTAAAATGATTTACAGAGTTCCAAATAATGACAACATTCAGCGTAGTCAGTTAGCCAGAAATCACACGCCATGATTGGGTTAGGAAGCAGTTTAGAACATACAGAATTCTAAAAAAGTGTGTCAAATACTTAAACCATTTATCACTAATATCACCCAAAAACAGTTTCTGCAGTGATCTTGAGAAATGTCCATTTGTAGGCAAAGAGAAAAAGTTTTGAAAATTTACCACTGGAATAACTGGCTCGGTCATTCCAGTGAAAATTTGTTTTAAATAGTCTTCTCTCGGTTTGCAAATGGACATTTTCTATATTGAAATTTTCTTGGATAAATCTCTTGGATATATTTGAGTGTTAAAGGGTTAATTACCTACTTTAAAACAACCTATTGCAGCGACAGCACCCAGTCAAATTAGTTTCAAAATATTCAACAGCATCTTTACTAAACAGTAAAGACATACAATTCATACAGCAACGCTTAGTCTGTCACCAGTTATGAGTTCGTGATCTACTTATCTACGTCATGAATGACGTCATTGATTATGATGTCATTCTTCACGTCACATAGTTGATTATGACGCCATATGATAGAGGAATAAGCTGGAAAGGTCCTTTGTTTAGGTTTTTTAATATATCCCACATGGGCCCTATACATGCTGCTTTAAGATAAGCTCTACCCATCTCACGCTTTTGAGTAGTTCCGTAATCTCCCTAGCAAAATAACATATTACGTCTTGAAAGGGGTTCTCTTTATTTAACCGTGAAAATGAGTGATACGATCCAAGCCAAAAAATAATTGTAAGCCATTTAACCTTTACACAGCAGAAAAGGTGGCTTATTTAACATGTAGGATTATGTGGAATAATGGCTGTGAGTTGTTGCTGCAAATTAGTTTCAAACTATTCCATAGCCTGGCTGTATAGTCGTCTTGATATTGAGATTCTTGCAGTTCCCGGGTTGAAGGGTTATGGATGACCTGATCTGCAATGTCCATCACAACATATGACTATTATGTTGCCTTGGCAATGGACCTTTACAGTTTATCCATTCATCATATGACGTCACAATCAATGAGGTGACGTGTAGGATGATGTCATAATCAATTACAGCATGAATGACTCGATTCAGTCCATCTTAAATGCTTAATAGTCTGACACATATGAATTGTATGTCTTTACTATTTAATAACGATTCTGTTGAATATTTTGAAACTAATTTGACTGGGCACTGTTGCCAGCAACAGCGCCTGTCACATTAGTTTCAAAATATTCAACAGCTTACCTGTATAGTTTTCTGAAAACTGATAGTCAGGGCATTCGGAGATCAATCGATCCCACCATGGGCGAAGCATGTGTGGAGCTTAACTGGGGATGGGTGGGACATAGCTAAAACTGGTAAGATGCATTGGGATGGACACATAATTTTTTTAACGCATCAGACAACATATGACTTTATTAGGATGCCTTGGTAATTGGGATGGACACATCATCAGTTTCTCCCACATCAGCCATATCCAAACATGTATTATTATTCTTTTGGTCGCTGCAACTGAGCTTCGTAATATGTGGCATGATATGACCTCTGACCTTTCGAGAATAAACAGCATATAATAAACCCCCCAAACATATGAATACGAAAGAAAGAATAATCAGGTACCCAAACGTAGGGGTCTGAGGCAAAGCAACAACGAGTCCAAACTTCAACATATCCATGAGCATGTTGATAGAATCCTGGACGCCATTAACCACTCCCCGTTCTGTCTCATCCACCTGCTCCAGAAATAGCTGTGTAATCGTCAAGTCTGATATCCACAATCCTGAAATACAAGAAACAGCTGTGTAATCATCAAATCTGATATCCACAATCCTGAAATACAAGAAACAGCTGTGTAATTGTCAAATCTGATATCCACAATCCTGAAATACAAGAAACAGTGGTGTAATCATCAAATCTGATATCCACAATCCTGAGATACAAGAAACAGTTGTGTAATTGTCAAATCTGATATCCACAAACCTGAAATACAAGAAACAGTGGTGTAATCATCAAATCTGATATCCACAATCCTGAAATACAAGAAACAGCTGTGTAATCATCAAATCTGATATCCACAATCCTGAAATACAAGAAACAGCTGTGTAATTGTCAAATCTGATATCCACAATCCTGAAATACAAGAAACAGTGGTGTAATCATCAAATCTGATATCCACAATCCTGAGATACAAGAAACAGTTGTGTAATTGTCAAATCTGATATCCACAAACCTGAAATACAAGAAGCTAGATATAGATGGGGTATAGCTCTGTGCTGTCTAAATAGCTGGTGGCTGGCAGCCATCTTGGATTTCGGATTATCACCGCTTTCAATAGGTTTCTTTGCCAGACCGAGTCCAACCACCCTATGAAGTTTCAATGCGATTCGACAAACGGTAACGGAGTTATCATCCGGAAACCATTCTGCACCACCACCACCCCGCATGCATGCACGCCCGCCCAGATTTTTTTTAGCGGGGTATAAAAATTAAATAATCTAATAATCGTGAATATTTTCTATTGCATAAAATATTTCAAAACCTAACTTTCAATTACTTTTTAACGCGAACGGTCATGAAAAATGACATTTTGCTTAGTGAATGTCCATTCGCAGGGCAAGAGAAGACTATTTTTTTTAATTGTATTATTGGAATGCCTGGCTCGAAATCGAGCCAGGCATTCCAGTGATACATTTTCAAAACTAGTCTTCTCTTGCCATGCAAATGGACTTTTCCAAACACCATTGCAATTTTCGTCATTGATATTCTTTTGTTGTTATGTCTTGGTAATTTGTATCCAAGCTGATTAATCGAGTAATCACGATTATTTTTTAATAATCGATCGCGATCACTCAACGCAATAATCGCACAAGCCTAAATTCTAAACGATGTTTCGATAGCTTTGCTACTGTTTTGATAGTTTTAGTCAATCTGTGCATTTCGTTAGTTAGTATGACCCCAGTACAATGAGCTAGTTGTCAAAAGATACATTCTTCCTCACCTGTTTTTGGCAAATAAAATTATTTCAATTGAACACTAAAGGGCTAAGTTATCTTTCTAGTTATTTCAGCGTTACTTACCAAATCTCGCCAAGACAATTCCGACCATCAGTAGAATCAGCGATAGATAAGACTTTGGTTGACTTTTGCAGTCATCAGGGCTAATACCATACTCATGTGAGGCACTTGTTGTGTTCTGTAATGTAATGTCCTGCAGACCAGTATCGGATGACGGCAAGGAAGAACAATTCCTAAACAATGTTACATTAGCACTCTCATCAACCTTTGAGAAATAAAACGGGTCAAATGGACTTCCAGGAGCCCATATAGACATTACACAGAGAGAAAGGCAGACGATTTCAAATGACATAGAAAATAGGCCACTGCGTTCCAAGCCAATTTTACGACGGAAGACTGGATATGCAAGCGTTCCCATTATGCCAAACAGTGCACCGGCTGCCATTAGAAGACCCAACACCCACTCGCTCATACCTTGTGAATATGCATAACCTGAAAAGAATCAAGATTATCTTCTGAAATAAGAAGGCCAGAACCTATATTGTTGGTGGAAGGAAGGGTACCGGTCATTTAAAATTAGTCTCGTCACGAAATCTGGTGATAGCGGGATTATGGAGGGATCTGATCTGTCACTCAAGCACATGGCATCATAATCAATTACATCACATGTCAGCTGATGTCACAATCATAATGACATATAGCTCTCTCACAAAAGTCAGAGTCTGCAAATGTATGACTTTGATCAATATACAATTTAATAAACATCCTGTTAAATGTTTTGAAACTAATTTGACTGCTGCTGTTGCTGTTTCAAATCGATTCCAACACACGTAAAAACGTGAGATAACTTAAGTTCTACTGGATGGATCTTCACAATATATGGGGTGTGTGTGTGTGTGTGTGTGTGTGTGTGTGTGTGTGTGTGTGTGTGTGGGGGGGGGGGGGAGGTGAGGGGGGTCTTTGGGGTCCTGAAAAGGCCTCTTCATTTTGGGTAAAACAGATTAAAGGCCATGAGGTAAAGGATTAAGGTCACCGAAAACGAGATTCAGAATCCACCGAAATGTTTATTTATTATTGCTTTCAATGGCCTTTTCCACTGTATCCATCCATTATATGACATCATAATCAACTACGTGATGTGTAGAATGACATCACAACCAATGACATCATAATGTACATCACGAATGCATAATTGAACAGACTACGCGTTGTTGTACGAATTGTGTCTTTAGTATTTAATAAATATCCTGTTGAATATTTTGAAACTAATTTGACAGGCCGATGTTGCTGCCATAGGCAGCAACAGCACCCAGTCAAATTAGGTACAAAATATTCAACAACTTACCTGTATAGTTTTCAGGAAATTGATAGTCAAGGCATTTGGGGATCGATCAATCCCAACATGGCGAAGTGTGGGTGGAGCTTAGCTAGAGGTGGGCGGGGCATGTCTAAAACTGGAACGGTCTATTAGACAATTAAATTTGCCGTCTCATGTTTACAAACGAGGTCAAATTGACCTAATTCTTATCTAGATGGTTGCTTATGCCCATAGGTTCCCAACAACTAAGCTCTATGATGTGACGTCACAATTAAAATGACATGTATCCCTGTCATAAAAATCGAAGAGGCTGTCACAGTCTACAAATTGTATGTCTTTGATGAATTTACAGATCAATCCAAATTCTGTTGAATATTTTGAAACTAGTTTGACTAGCAACAGCTACCAGTCAATTAAGTTTCACAACATTCAATGGCTTACCTGTATTTAGGCATGGGCGATAATTGATTTGAGTGATCGCGATCGATTAATTAAGATTAATCGTGATTACTCTATTAATCAGCCTACAAAATGACTAAAGGTGCAATGGTGTTTAGAAATGTGATACATTTTCAAAAACAGTCTTCTCTTGGCCTTCAAATGGACGTACATTCGCTGATTAAAATCTCAATTTCCACGACCTAGTAATTAAAAGGTAGGTTTTGAAATATTTATGCAGTAGAAGTTATTCACGATTATTCAATTATTTAATTTTTAATCATATAAACTCACAATTTAAAAAATAATAATCACGTAATCGCGCAAGTCTACCTGTATTAGATATTTAAATTCTGGGAATTTAGGTTTCAAATTTTCAATTACAAGCGTAAAGTTGGTGGGACTTAGCTAGAAATGAACGTAGCATAACTAGAAATGTATCCATTTATTTTGCAGATTTTGGAGCCTGATGTTACATCATACCAAAAGCTACCCACACACAACGGTATAAGCCGACGGATCCCTAAATATGAGACTCAGCGAAACTAATGTACCTTTCTAGTTTATCCATCCATCATATGATGTCATAATCAACTATCTGACGTATAAGATGACATCATAATCACTTATGGCATGAATGTCTCGATTTAGTCCATCTTAAATACTTAATCGTCTGACACGTTGTACGAATTGTGTCTTTACTATTTAACTCTTTAACCTCAAAATTGTTCATAAAATTTCAATTTTCTCACAGAAAATCACCATTTGCAGACCAAGAGAAGACTATTTTTTGAAAATTTACCAATGGAATGACTGTGGTAAATTTTCAGAAATAGTCTTCTCTTGATCTGCCAATGGATATTTCTCAAGAACGCTGCAGAAGCCGTTTTTGGCTGATACGAGTGTTAATGGGTTAAACATTTTTTTTTGAATATTTCGAAACCAATTTAAGTGGGCGGCAAACGCATCCAGTTAAATTAGTTTCAAAATATTCAACAGCTTACCTGGATAGTTTTCTGGAAAATCGATATTCAGGGAGTTCAGGGTTCGATCGATCCAAACACGAGCGAGCTGTGGGTGGAGCTTAGCTGAAGATGGGCGGGGCATAGCCAAAACTGGAAAAGTCCATTGATTTATAAAATGCTGAGAAACCAAACAAATAAAATAAGTTGTCTCTGTGTCCAAAAGAATAAACTTTACCTGTTGTGACATTATCAAATCCAAGCACTGTCATGTACAGAAATGCTAAGGCGACGCCGGCGAATGCCACTCGATATTTGCTGTATGTTTTCCATCCTTTATACAACATAATGAAGCTCTGACAGACGCGGGAGCAGAATAAGTTACAGTCTGTTGATGTACGCGGGGAGCCATCATCTTCAATTTCAATCTCATAATCAAGCACGTCTATTGGAGGTTTTTCATCTGTGTTGTCATCAGTTAGTTTCGCATTTTCTTGATCCATATTTGTTCCATCATTATCGGTGACTTCATTGGTCAACGATGTTGTCTCAGCATTAGTGCCAGATGTATGCATGTCAGTCAGCTGGTCAGGATTTTCCTTTTCAGTATTTAGTGCTGTTTTTTCATTATCAGCCTCATTTATAGTGCCTGAAAGAAGTATATTCCAAATTAAAATATGACCTTTCAGGAACAGCGCTGGTTTTCACAATGTGTTAGCCAATAGATTAGCCAGATACCAGTTTTGTTAGCCAAATAGTAAATATTTTAGCCACATCTTTACCTCAATGTCACTTATGAACATGTTTGCAATCAGTCATCATCAGTTAATACCATAAATTTTACGGTCTAAATAGAATAGGGTCTTAATATATAAGAAATGTGTTGAATAATTTGAAACTAATATGACTGAAAGCTGTTAGGCAATAACAGCTTTCATTCATATTAATTTCAAAATATTCAACAACGTGAACAGGAATTTTTGCTTTGCAATTGTAACATTGGAATTAGTCCGGATTCAGACAATCAAGAAAATTAAATTAATTTTAATCACATGCCAATGATTTAGCCAATTCTGCTGTTCATTAGCCATATTTCAGTTTTACTAGCATTTGGCTAATTGGTTAGTGGGTACATTGGTCCCTGCCTCTACATCTAATCACATACCTTTTCTATTTTTAGTTTGGACTCAACTAGTAGAAGTCAACCTGTCTTTCAATCTGTCAGTCGGTCACTCAATCGATCTGTGAAACTTTTGACATTTCTGAGAAACCTGCATATGTCGCAACTGCAATGTTTCACACGTGTGCCTCAGATATGAAATGATGACTATACTACTGAATGCATGGGCTTATTTTACAAAACAGGGTATTCAGACATTAGTCCGCACATCATATTCAGGGTGGTGTGCTATCACTCTCAGGATCCTGGAAACATGTGACAGTATCTTGATTTCCTTTGATGAATGCAGTGAGGACATTGCAAAATATTTCCAAGACTTCTATTACAATCTTTACTGACATGACAATTGAGCAGTAGATTTATTACTACAACGTACTGCCAGAGAGACCATATCAGGAGAACTGAATAAAGAATATAAACCGCCAAACCGAGGAAATTCCAGTGTTTCAATTATAAGACAACTACATACTAGGTAAGCTGGTGAATGTTTTGAAACTAATTTTACTGGAAGCTGTTGCTGCCACAGGCAGCAACAGCTCCCAGTCAAATTGGTTTCAAAATATTCAACAGAATATTCCTTACATTTAAAAGAAATTGTTTGTTTCCGGTCTGCGAGGTTTACAGAATTGACTTGAATATAATGTCAGTTACGCCTCATAACAGACAGCTGTGACTAATGAATACACCGTTGGTGCTGATGCGCTCAAGCATCAATCGCAAATTAACTGACACATTATAAAAGTAAGTTTTTCTGGTCAATCACTAGACTTTATAGGATAATAGCTTTTGTATCATTCAGGTTCAACTTTAAACCATTAATAACCCAGCCGGCAAAACCCAGCATTTGTAGGTGTCCTGAGAAATTTTCATTTTCTAGTCAAGAGTAGATTTGTTTTGAAATTTTATCATGGGGCTGACTGGGTTGATAACTGAACCAGTCACTCCAGCGATAATTTCCAAAGATAATCTCTTGGTCTGCAGATTGACATTCACCAAGCAAAAATTTTGATTTTCTTGATAAATCTTTACAATTAAAGGGCTTTAGAGCCTTACATTGTCGCAGTCAAAATGTAATCATTTAGAAATTATCAAGGGAAATTAGCGTCAATTTTAAAATGGTGTTACATAAAGACAGTGGCTCTTGCAGTAACTCAATTTTCAGATGATCACTAGATATTCATCCTAAAGAGAACAGATTAACAAAGCTATATCGGGTGATACTAGGACAAGTTCTAGGATGGACAGCATGCAAGCATTTATGTACAGTAGCACACACATACGACATTGCGCACTCCCAGCATGCATGCATGTCCATTACGTATTTATTACCCCTTTCACCGATGAATTCCCGACATCTCATTTTCAAGGCAACCATACAGGAAAACTCATGACTATTTTGAAATTAATTTGACTGGAAGCCATTGCTGCTTTAGGCAGAAATGGCATCCAGTCATATTGATTTCAAAATATTTAACAGAATAAATTTTATATCTTAAGGAATATATTTTTTCCAAGATTTGTCAGTTAGGATACCAGGTAATTAAGAGATACCAATTCATTAGTAAACAAAGTTTCAAGAACAATAATAACAAACTTAGAAATACCTTTCTTCTTGTATCGCTTCACTGCAAGGGTTGGGACCCTGATATAAACTTTCCAGATGAGGAAATATTCAATGAACATTGATACGAGGTTCCATCCCGCTATAACGATGGCAGCAATAATGCTTGTGGTGAAGCCCATTATCTGACCTGTAGCGATCGGCGCCACGATCTTTGTCACTAAGTCGATTCGTCGGAGTACAGCACTCATATCTATCAAATATACAATGTAATGTATACAGCGTATTTATAATCCAGCCTGCCAAAGACGGCTTCTTCAGCGCATATTAAGTAATTAATGATCACTTGCGGGTCAAACGAAAAATACCTTTGAAAATTTACCACTGAAATGGTTGGATCAATAATTGAGCCAATCATTCCAATTGGGTTTTTTCCAAAAATAGCTTTCATTTGGTCTCCAAATGGACATCCACTAAGAATGTTTTATTAATTCTCTTAGCCAATCTTATAAATTTAAAGCCAGAAAAAACATTTTTAATGCAAAAATAACTTACAGATTCAATCTGTGTTAATCAATCATTCTTTCAGTAACAGATTGACATTGACACTCAACTGACATCATTCTCATAATGATCATTTTGAGGGTAGATACCCGCAAAACACAACAGGGAAATCCCAAAAGCAATACCAGTGGGTCCCATGAGACACATTAAAATCTTGTATGATTGTAAATTACTAAATAATTTTATAGGATTTAAACAAAAACACCCACAAAATCTAACATAGGACAGACACAATTTATAGTTACGCGCTAATTTTAGTGTGGATGAGAAAAACTGCATGGGACAGCCAGATTCTATTTTGGGAGCCCTAGATTTCAGCTTGGGGGGCCTCCAGATTTCAGGTTGTGGGGTCCTTGAGACTTTAGGTGCCAAGATTTAGGTGCCATGAGAAGCAATGGTCAGACATCATATTCAGAATTTTCTCAGAGAAAAGTAACAAAGCAGGATATGAAGTTAATTATTCCGAATAATTCTTTAAGAATAACTTTAAGAATATTAGCCAGTTGTTGTCGCCACCACCATCAAAGTAGCAGCAGCAGCAGCAGGAGTAGAAACGTCAGTACATTATAGGTCTGATCATGTAATAGAGAAAGGACTTGATAAATGTCGGAGCAAAAACTGGTGTTACAAACATGCTTTCAAATATTTTCTGTATCAAACTCATCTGAGCTACTGTAGCAAAAGCGCTCCTCCTAACACTTTAACACTCATATCAGCCAAAAATGGCTTCTGCTGTGGTCTATTTGCAGACCAAGACAACACAATTTTTGAAAATTTATAATGTTATCAAGAATAAATCCAAAACTACTGACTCCTGGTAAATTCAAGTAATCAAAATTCTTCATGGATATGCTATCAAAATGTTTTGGCTCCAGTTTCACGCTAGATATTGCAAATTGATGAGGATAAATCATGTGATCGAAACAGCCAATCAGAGGCTGAGATGCTCGGTGGGCTGTTAGAAAGATTGACTTGATAACACTAACCTATGATTGGCTTAACCCTTTAACACTCAAATTTATTCAACAAAATTTCAATTTTCTCATAGAAAATGTGCATTAGCAGACCAAGAAGACTATTTTCACTGGAAAGACTGGCTCGGTTATCGAGCCAGTCATTTAAGTGATAACTTTTCAAAAATAGTCTTCTCTTGGTATACAAAAAGGCATTTCTCAAGATCACAACAGAACCTGTTTTTGGCTGATATGGATGGTAAAGGGTTAAAAGGAGATAATCCCTGGCTATAGCTCCCATACAGAGGGTTATCTAACATAGAAGTAGGATCACAAACATTAAGTTTATCAAGTGTTTGCTGTGAGGATGCTGTCATGCAATGACTAACCATATATGATTAAAGAACTGTGAACTGCTAGAAAGCAGCCCCAAATGCGGAAGCATTCAGCACACCACCTATGTTTGGCTATAGAAAGAACCCCACTTTCAAAGATACCCTTGTTTCAGCCGTTTGATTTTCCCGCCAAAATGGGATTAAAAGGAAAAACTTTCCTGAACCTTATCTACCCATGCAACTGGGAAAAAAAAATTTCTGTCACAAAATGGACAGTAAGCGTAAGTTCAGAAGTACTCACACAGGCTTAAAATACAGATGTAAAGTAAAGCCATACTGTGACACTCGCAATGTCATATACCTACTCACATGTACTTCGTGCCACAAACAGTATGTGGGTGAAACAAAACATGAATTCCACATACGAGTGAAGAAACACTTACGGGATATTAAAAAACACACCGATATGCCCGCTGCACAACATTTTAATTTGCCCAATCACGACGGACAGAACGTGTCCTTCAAAATTATACACGTTCTCCCTCACGACCCTGAGGACTCAGATAAAACTTAAATTAGAAAAGAACGAGAAATACTGGATACACCAACTCCATACGCTGGATCCTATAGGGATCAATCATGCAGACTGGTGATTCCAAAATCTGAGTTGTTTTCATATATGATTAATCCTTTAACCCTCAAATTTGTTTAAGAAAATTTGAATTTTTTGCAAACCAAAAGATTAATTGTAAAAAATTTATCGCTGGAATGACTGCCTCGGTTATCAAATTTTTAAAAATAAATAGTTTTATCTTGGTCTGCAAATAGGCTGTCTGGAGTGTTAAAGTGTTAATCATTAGGTACATTGGTTGTACCGTACTTAAATATAGTGCATACACTTTTGTGTTTGAGAATGAATCTGCTTCAAGTAGTTATAAAATAGGAATTTGAGAATAGTGGTGGGAGTAGCCGATCCGCGGCTATAGGAGGGCGGTGGATTGTCAACAGAGGCAACGGCTGGTTGCAATAAGTTTACAATGTAGGGCCCACCACAACCCCCCACCCCACCCTCACCCCCACCCAGTGGGCCCCATCCATTGTTCAGACCATGCCAGGCAAGTACAAAACTTCCATTTAGACCTACAACATCATAAGTTTATTCACGCCAGGAAAGTACCATAAAAAATTCCCATATTAGAGAAACACAACTGTATGTGTAAATACCTGCTATGGACATTGATGAAGTACTTCAAAATTTGGTGAGGTCGTTGCAGCAGGGGCTTATTAGCTATAGCACTTATGCCAAGAACCTGGCAGCTCTCCTTCCCGAGAAGCCAACCCCAACCTCATGCAGGAAGCTGCCAACCGCTCCCGAGAAGCCAACACCACGCAGGAAGCTGCCAACAACTCCTGAGAAGCCAACCCCAACACCACGCAGGAATCTACAACCACTTCCGAGAAGCCAACCCCAAAACCACGCAGGAAGCTGCCAACCACTTCCGAGAAGACCCCCCACCCACCCACAGCTAAAAAACCCATCCAAGCTCACAGCTGATGAGATCGACAGTTGTTCTGATGCTATAATCCAGGAAATGAGGGACATACCCCCAGGATTTGTGACGGTCCCACATGCAATCCAGAACTATCTGCGGGGATGGGAACTTCCTGGATATGGGGAAAAAGATCCAATAGCTTTCCTGGATAAAAACCTGGACAAGATCGACAGGAAGTTGGTGGAAGAGGTCCTCGACCTGAAGGGGGTGAAGTTCTCCCTTGCTCTCAAGATCACCCTCCACAAGAAGAATGACGGGACAGAGGTCACCACAAATCCCCCCTTCTGGTCTAAGCAGCATGCCATCCTGAAGGCAAGCGATATTAGAGAGGCTGTGAAGGAGGCCAAAGGCAAGGTGCTGCAAGGCCTTGAGAGCTACATCCGAGAGGGGTCTGGCTGAGCAGTTGACCAGGTTGATGTATTGTACCTCAACATCGCCAGATATCAACCACTACATGGTGGGTCCTACATCGATCTACCTGCTTCGATTAAGCGAAAACGTGCAGTGGTTAATGTCCAGAACAATGATGACTCTGTCTTCGCTGGTTTCTTTTGGCTGCTGCTTATCCTGCAGACAGTAATCCCCAGCAGACATCGAAGTATTTAGGGCATTGGGACACCCTTGACTTCAGCGGTGTAGACTCTTCAACCCCTCTCCACCAGCTTAAGCGTGTTGAGCGGCAGAATGGCCTGGCCATTAATGTATTCGGGCATGACAAGCGTGTCTACCCACTGCAGCTGAGTGAGGCTGACCCAGGCATTCCAAGGGCAAATCTGCTGCTTATTGAGAAGGGCGGCAAGCAACACCATACCTGGATTAAGGACTTGAATCGTCTGCCCCATGATCAGAGTCGGTGTAATGAGAGAAAGCACTTCTGCGAGCGGTGTCTCCACTGTTATTCTCGCGAAGACCTCATCAAGCACAAACCAGTGCTGTGGTATCAGTGACAGACCAATGCGCATAAGAATGCCTACAGAGGACAGGAAGATGCTACAGTTCACCAACCACCACAACCAACTCAAGGTGCTATTCATCATCCATGCCAACTTTGAAGCCCTAGCAAGCAAGATTGAGGGGCCAGAGGCAAATCCGGCTCAGAGCAGCACACAGAAACGCAACATCATGATATCTGTGGGCTCTCATACATTGTGGTCCGCTGTGATGGGACCGGGAGTGAACCACCAGTGCTGTATCGAGATGATTCGGCTAAGCACTTCCTGGACCGGTTGGCACAGGAAGAGAAGATAACGGCCGCGCTCACCCAACCTAGGCCGATGGAGATGACTATAGAGGACTGGCGAGCTCATAAAACCACGGTCAGTTGCCATGTGTGAGACAGACCCTTAGCTCGTGACGGAGTCACAGACAGTGTCAGAGATCACTGCCACATCACTGGCCTCTACAGGGGAGCAGCACACAATGTGTGTAATCTAAAGCTGCGCCTCAACCCTAAGACCACCACCATCCCGGTCGTGTTCCAGAACCTGTGTGGGTATGATTCTCACCTCATCATGCAGGTCATCTCCCAGACAGAGGGACAGATCAACTGCATCCCCAACAATTTGGAGAAGTAGATCTCCTTCAGCCTCCATCAGCTGCGGTTCATCGACTCGGCTCAGTTCCTCTCAGCATCACTTGACAATCTGGTAGCTAATTCCACAACATTCCCACTTACAAAACAGTATGAACCTAGCACTGCCAAGCATGATCTCCCGCTCCGCAAAGGTGTATACCCCTATGAGTACATGTATGGGTGGCACCATTTCATTGAGACCTCTCTCCTACCTCAAGCTTCTTTCTACAGTAAACTCTCTGGCAACGGAGTATCTGACAGCGACTACAACCACACACATGCTGCCTGAGCCCAGTTCGGCTGGCAGACCATGGGAGACTATCATGACCTCTATCTGCGGTCTGACACTCTGCTCCTTGCAGATGTCTTTGAGAACTTCTGCATCACGTGCCTCCAGTAGTATCAACTGGAGCCAGCACACTATTACATGAGCCTGGGGATGAGTAAGACAGGTGTGGAGCTGGAGCTCCTCACCGACTATGACATGCATCTCTTCATAAAGGACTCAGGGGTGGTGTATCAATGGTCAGCAAACACTATGCTAAGACAAACAACTCATACATAGCTGGCTATAATCCACAACAGCCGACAAGCCACATCATGTATCTGGACGCTAACAATCTCTATGGCTGGGAAATGAGCCAATACCTACCGACTGGGGGGTTTGAGTGGGTCGTTCCTACAGAACAGAACATTGATGTCAAAGAGATTACACAACATCCCGATGATGATGCAAAGGGCTACATCCTAGAGGTTGACCTTGAGTACCCACAAGAGCTGGTACACATGCACAATGCCTACCCACTGCCGCCTGAACGGATGAAGGTGGAGTGGCTCTCAGAGTATTAGTGTACATTGGGTGAGTTGATAGCAGAGACGACAGCAGAAAAACTGGTGCCTAACCTGAGAGAGAAAGAATGCTATGTCCTACACTACCGCAACCTAAAGCTCTACCTCAGCCTGGGTATGAGGTTGAAGAAGGTGCACAGGGTTCTATGCTTCAATCAGTCACCGTGGATGGAGTCTTACATCCGACTCAACACAGAGCTCCGTAAGAAGGCCAACAGCGACTTTGAGAAGGATCTCTACAGGCTGATGAATAATGCTGTCTTCAGTAAGACCATGGAAGCCCTTCACGTAGGTACGATAAATTCCCTTGGCTCGGTGTTTTAGTCGGCAGGATTCTGGCTCTACATCATCACCATCATAATCCTCATCATAGGCGTCCTCATCATAGGCATCCTCATCATTGTCCTCGCCTTCATCAGTCATCCTCATCATAGTCCTCATCACAGTCCTCAACTGGATCCTTGAAAGCTTCCGGTTCATACATTGCTTGCAGTTCCTGGTGAATTTAAATCACCTGTATAGACATGGCATCCGCAATCTAGAATGCAGGCGTGTTTGCGTTGGCGAACTGGGATCTCAGCTTCGCTGACCATAAGGCAGCGGAGGTAGAGAGAAAACATCATAACCAGGCGATCGAGAAGCTGTCTAAGGAGAAGTTTGAGTACAGCAAGGCACTTGAGCATATGCACCAAAGGGAGGCACGCCGGCAACAAAAGGCTCAAGCCACCCGGAACATCCAAGATGCTAATGCGAGTCTCAATGAGTACTACGAGGCTGTAAAGCTCCCCGAGCCGACGCTCGACTATGAGGCATCAGGAGGTCAGAAGACGGCCGAGGTCATAGTAGTAGTAGCTGCTGTAGCAGCGGTGGTAGCTGGTGGCATTATGCTCTACACGGCTCACAGAGGTACAAGCTGAATACCAGTGGTGTGTGATACACTAACCTTTGCATAGCCAAAGTACAACACCATTACTCCGACCGGGTGAGTGCCCCCTCGCTCTCTGTGCAGGTTCCCAATATGAAATCTAGGCTGGTTGTTATGGTTAGGCGGGATGTCCCTTCGAGCGCCGACTCGAAATCCCTGTGGCCACTGGTCAGGCGGAGTAAAGCATACGACTTCTTTTGCTGTCAATAGACAGCAATCAGCCAGATCGCACACCTCACCGAGAACATTGGTCCCAGCCACCACAAGTTTGAAGTCGTCTAACTCCCCCACCTCCTGGACCACCACTGCCTTCTGAACCAAGACTGCTACAGCTACGCAATCTGAGGCACCTTGTTGCAATGTCAACTCTAGACACTGGTTAGCCGTGGCCTGGACGTGCTGATGCTCTCGCTCTACATGTAAGATTCGTTGTCTAGAGCCCACACGTTTTAGTTCCTGGTCCTTCTCATCATGCCAGACCTGAAGTCGTGGAGAAGTCATCGTTACATCCAGAATATGTTCGGTGTACACGCGGAGGAACAGCTTGTCCTGCATCAAGGCTGGGTTCACGTGTGTGTTCTCGAGGATGGAGAAGAGTGGCACCGCGACAGGTATATCTACGTCTGGTTGCAAGTCGAATTCTGTGAAGCCTTCATTACATCCGACGGCATAGTACCCTTTCCCCTTCACATAGTAGACCGGTCCACGAGCCAGTGGAGCGAGGACCCGGTACTCATCGTTAAAATAGGTGGTGTCCAGGGTGTTGTTGCTCTGCATAATCTCCTACATACTCACCACCTGCAGGAGCTCCACCTCCTTCGTCGCTGTGCTCTTAAGCTTGAACTCGAGTGGCATGCTCCTAATCTCATGGATCTGTCCCAAGAGGGCGAAGTCGATGAACTTCCCCGCTGTGGATGAAGGGTTCGCATCATGGATACTGGGTCGAATGACTGTCAGACAGTCCTTCCGAGGATCAGTGTGGTGCGAGGCCGCGGGTTCAACTGCCCCATCTGGATGCTGTACATACTGCTGGATGTTTAACGTCTGTATAAACAGATTTTAAATGGCGATGTTTGGTAAAGTTCTCCAGCAGATCGTCTTTGAAGGGCAGAAGAAACCAGTTGGTGGCCACACCGCCTCCAAGAAGAAACCAGTACAGCTGCCGATTGACAGGGTCCGACGACTACTTCGTGACATCAACATTATCCATAAGCGAGCCAAGGTCCCACCTCTGCCTGATGCGGAGATATTGACTGCCATAGAGGAGACCACACCGGCGCGTAGTACGAAGGAATTATTGACTTGGATGCTCTACCGGAGCTTTGACAGTGCCCATGGCAGGTCACTAGATCTCTCCAAGACACCCACTATGAGTCCTGTAATTCTGGCTCTCCAGAAGGCTAGGGTTGATCCCAATGATCTCCTAATGGTAGGGAAGTGGTCTAGCATATTCGATATCCACACTAATGATGAACACCGGATGTTGGATGATATACAGGCTGGGGCCATAGATTACTTCCGAGAGGAGATCGGTACACGTATGACCGAGAGCCATGAGGCTCGGCATGCCACTGGTCACACCGAAGGTAGAGAGGAGGGGTTGGCTGCCGGCCATAAGGAGGTCGTTGAGCACATCTTCAACGAAAGAGGGCGCAAGTAGATAGAGAGTAATCTGGAGGAATTTCTAAAGTTCCCCATGAAGAGCTACCAGGACTACCTCATCAAAAAATACCTTCCAGTAAATGCTAAGAAGGCATGGGCAAAGTGGATCTTCCACGAGAAGTTTCCGAAGAATAGAGCCATAGCATTTGATCCTCAGTGGATAGATTTTCATAACCACCTACCCAAACCCTCTGGGGCAGCGGAGTCTACGAACGAAGCAGCGGAGACCGTGGACGAAGTTCCTCAAGTAGCGGAGACCACGAACGAAGCTCCTCAAGCCTGAAAAAACATCCCAGCCGACACATCAGGCATGTCGACTTGACTGACATGTGAGCTTCCTGCTGGAATTCAACTTGTAGCTGAAGTTCTGAGCCTTCTCCAGTGAGGGCTTGAAGTGTGCGAGCTCCCCTGTCTCCTTGTTGCTGAAGATGAAGAGGTATAGATCTGCGACCTTGTGCATACCTGCGATGAAGTCTTGCTTGGTCTCCTTGAGGTCAGGCTGTCATATATCATCTCAAGCAGGGCACGACCACTCTTCGAGCTAAAGTACAGGATCCTCGCATTGTGCCGGATATCTGGCAATATCTCACAGGTGTACTTCTGAAAGAGGATGAAGACAGTGATCTTGGTGTGCCGAATGCATCTGGTGATGTTGTTGAGGTATGCGACTGTCTTCTGATCCATCGCGGGGTCGTCGATAACTAGAACAAGTGGTTCAGTTAGTCGAGCCACGAGCAGCTTCTCCATCAGTGCTTGCAGGTCGTGCGTCTTGGTGATTGGACAATTGTACCACTGATCGTAATTGTCGAAAGCATCAGCGGCAGAGTCAGACACCAGGAGGATGTATCGAGACTGAAGATGTTCAGTGAGCAGGGTTCGCAGCAAGAAGTTTTTCCTGTGTCCTGGCGGGGCAATGATCAGCACCACCTGACCGGCATCATTTGGTCTACTACCGTATGGCACAGACATGTTGCACGTGCGCATGAAGGATGGCGACCAACTGTTTGGCTGTAACCTCATCTATATCTGGGAGATTAAATGGCGGTACTTCCTGTACCAGCTCTTTTGCCTGCTGTGTGGCTAGCGTTGTACCGCTGGCGGATATGAAGGATGCGATAGAGGCGTCAAGCATGAAATCCCAACAACAGCTGAGAAGGTAATGCAGAGGGCCTGTGTCAGTACCCGCAGTGTCTAGCACCTCGAGTATCCGCATGATGCAAGCTCGAGCAGCCATGCTTATTATGTGATCTTAAATGGCAGGCCAAAGAATCCTGACTTCTTCACCTCGGATAGTTGGAGCTTTGCTGTTGCATTCGCTTGGCCATCCACCGTGATATGGCTCAGGTCGATGGTGCCTACCTTGAGATTCTCCCCATCTTGTTGGAATGAGCTCTGTGGTTTCAGGACATCCTTAACCAGGTCCTGTGCATAAGACTCAGCCATAACCTTGATGGCACCAGCCTAATCGACTCAAGAGCATACCTCGCATCACTGCCCTGTCTTTGATGCCCATCCCCTTGTATACAGTCTTGGCCTTGTTGATGGCTGATTATCCTACCGTGTCAGTGTTTCCGATGGGATCTCTGGCTGGGATGGTACCTCGGATCTCTCGAGGTTCTCCCTTCTCATTGAAGTCTAGGAAGATGGGGGCAACAGCCTCATCTGAACCGAGGAGTGCCTCATCCAAGTGAGCGACATCACCTAGCTCTTTGCTCTCTAGGTATGTGAATGACAGAGACATTGTTGAGGTATACATATGTCTTAAACCTAGACATAGGCCACGATGATCTCGGCCATAGCACTCGTCGCTAGCCCTAGAACCGCGGGTAGCGAGGACAGCGGCTCCAGCGGCAGGAATAACCTCATTACCACCCGTCATCTTTACCATGGCCACATTCGCCGCCACGTTACTGGTGACATAAATGGCCAGGGGCTTAGCCTGTGTCAGTAGCTTCTGGGTCTTGCTTTTGAGCAGCGTCTCCACCTTCTGGAGACTCACCTGGCTCTCCGGGAGTTGCTTTACAATCTGTACCGTTGACGTCTTTGGTTAAGCCCTGAATATACAACGCGGTTAAACGTGTACGTTCTACATGTACCTCGAGAACGCTAAGCAGATCTGACCAGTCTGCATCGGTCAGCTGATTAGATTGGTACTCAGGAATATCCATACAGTTCTGTGCCATACATAGCGGCTTAAACCATGGACCTACTAGTACTATGTACTAGGTACTATGATGTCTTCCACACCCAATTGAGGGCTACAAGAAAAAGTCATCAGATGAGCTCGCCCAGCTCTCTAATGCTGAGGTAACAGAAGAGCTGACAGCCATGAAGCTCTACCTAGTATTTGGTAAGGGGCAGATTTGCTTCGTTGAATACCTCATTGTGGGTGGCAGTATAGTAGAGCAGCTTCTGCATACTAAGGGATTCTACAAGGATCGGGAGCATCTGTCGGACGTCTTCCAGCAATTGCAGGCATCCATGGCATCTCTCGACTCGGAGTTGAACAAGGCTCTGCGCTACTACAAGCTGGAAAAAGGCTGTACCACCGAACCATAGTCCTTGGATGTGTATGCTGACAGCGTGTTTGGGGGCTGTCGGGCAGGCCAAGCTAGTTCAGGCAATCTCATTTGCCATGACTCCCGCACCAGAAGAGTCAGGATGATCTCATGCTCTACGAGCAGGATCTACTAGCGGCGGAGAAGACTGGTGACGAGCACAGCAATAGCCAGACCTGACACCACTCATAGGGCTATCGTCCTGCTAGCAGTGCTAGCACTGCCGGGCAGGGTGGTAGGTGTCAACACAGGTCGCTGTTTGTCATCCAGCACTCCTGCTGTTTCGATGTTTGGAATGAGTCGGAACGATGGTAGCACTGGCCCTTGTAGGAGACCACGGGGACCTAGGTGTCATGGGTGTCGGGACATGTGCGACCGAGTTGGTGTCAGTGTTAAACCCAAAGTGCACACCTGGGGAATTCCCCTCAACTATTATGTTATTGTAGCCCCTAATCTTCAGATCTTCGACATTCACGATCATATTGCTCGGAATAAGTCGTAGGTGTGGCGATATAGCGAAGTCGAGCTTGTGACGGCCCTTCTGTAAGGCTTGCTGGAACGTGGCAATGAGGCTACTGGGATCTGCAACAATGATCATGTCCTCAACGAGACTGCCGAACATGGCCTGCACCTCTTTTCCACTCACCCCATCTATGGAGTGGTGCAGCTTGGTCTGGGCTGTCAGGAGACAATAACATAATGCGTCTAAGGATTAGTTGATTCGAACGATCCCTGCTGGTTTGAGCCCCGAGGTTGTGTGTGGGACAAAGAATTTCCACGCCTCTGGATGGGCCTGCCTGAATCCGGTGATATGCATATTCTGCACAAGTGCCCCAGGCTCTGAGTCTGGATTGAATGAGAACGTCGCTCTCTTCCGACAGCCAATTTTTCGGGGTGTTTGATAGGGGAATCCTGAGTAATCTCGTCTCGGGTCGCCTTACATAACGCCTAGACCGCTGTTGTCTCCACCATAGAAACGATAGTCTGCGCGGGTGTTGAAGTCTCGATTGAGTCTACTGGCTGCTGAGAGGCTGTAGCTAGCCGTGCCCATAGGCTGCTGATCGAAATCATTCGTATCAGGCAGGCTTGCGCCCACCTCATGGAGGATTCGTCTCACTGTGTAGTACACATGAAATCTGAGACAGCTGGCAATGAGCACAGCTTCGGGGGTACCAGGATAGGAGTGCAGCAAACCTGCGTCGACGCCACATCCCGCTGTGGCACACGACACGGCAAAGTTCAGCTGTTGGTTCCAGAATGAGTGATTTGGGCCTGCCATCCAGGTATGAGCTTTCTTCGCATCCTTGATGGTGATTGCAAGGTTGGTCAGGGGTTGTGGATTGATGGAGAAACTGATGCGGGACCACCCGTCAACCGTGATCGAAATAGGCGTTAGGTCTGGTACATGTATGTCATCGAGGAGACCACGTGTCGAGCGGGTCCAGAGTGTACCCAGGAGGCAAGGTTGGAATTGGTCGATTGTCGTGAGGTTCATTGGGAAGGCCATCTATAGTCATCATCTTAAAGCCGCTGTTCCAGTCACGGACGTAACATACTATTTGGTACCGTACAGATCTTCGATGCGGCGGGGCCACAGCATCTCGTTTTTTAACTCCTCCATGTCCACCCACCCGCTGGAGCCTTTGAGGTATTGCTGGCGCACTTTGGGTTTCTCTGTGCGGTACAGGGTTTGGAGCTTCAATATATGGTGGTACGCTTCATCACTGACCTGCCCATCCTAGAGAGCCTTGCTGACAGACTCGTCGATAGCCCGTAGGCTGTTCTGTGCTAGTGTTACATACTTAGCATGCTTCTCAAGCTTCCTGGTGATCTGACGCTGTCCAACCACCAAGCTGGTGGCCAGGACAGTAGCGGCAAGGGTCACACCACCGAGCGGGATAGCGATGATAGCACCCACCCCTGTAGCGAGGGTGGCAACGGCGGCCACACCAACACTGGCTCCAATCACACCCGCAGCTGTGGTTGTACGTGCTAGACTGCTGGAGGCTGTTTTATATCGCCTGCGTGTTCTGCTGTACTTGTCTGTCTCATGAACAAGATTGTTTGATGGTGTCAATCTGCTCGAGTCGCCAGCCATGGACTGTACCACCCTCCTCAGCTGCCAGGCCGGGATATGGTTCAGGCTGCTTTCATCACTCCGATTTAACCATGATATACCTAGTTCTTAAACGCGAGCTCACTCTGCATCACCTGTAGGATCTGCTGATGAGTCATTGTGGGATTCATTTTGGAAAAGTCTGGCGAACCAAACTAGCTTGTTGGTGTGGAGACATACCTCCCTCAAACATCCCTCATCCAGAATAATGTCAGGCCGAGTTGCTTTCGCAGCCGTGACATCTGGAACTTCACCTTGCCACTCTGATAGTACGCCCGCCGTTGGTGGAATTTCTTGGATTTATACTTTTGCACCCTCTTCCCACTGCAAAACCTTTACAGACTCATCACACTCGTCATCCAAGTAATCATACGAGTTTGGCCCTATGACGCCCTCCTCCTGCCGGATGATGCTCTCATATTCTTGGACAGAGTTGTAGTCCTTTCGTCTTCTTGCCTCTCTGGCGTTCTGTTCATACCAGCTCACACGCTGCAGTCGCTCGCCTTCTTGTCGACAACTCATTTCCTGTACCGCTATATCTGCCATCCCGGAGAAGGTGTGTGGCTCCTCTATCACCTTTTTCCACAACTCAGCAAATGCCTGATAGGTCTGATATGATATCGTCATGATGGAGATATGTGAATAAGTAGCAGCAGCGTAAACTCTTAATTGGGCATCTGACAGACCATCCATGCTGGCATATAGACTAATGGTGGAGCTGTCAAACAGGTGATTTACGTGGGTGAACATGTTGAGGCTGATCGCTTTCCACAGTTTGCTGGTGGCTCCTGGCAGATATTCTATCACATCTAACCCTACTTCAGTCAGTGAGCTGTGGTAGGTACTTCTCGGTGTACACATATGTACATGGTGGAATGCTGAGCTAGCTTGAAGAGAACCCATTCTATGCGATACTGAACTGCACGTCTACCAACCAGAGATAGTCTGATAACATTCTCACCATTTTGGAGTAGCAATCGGACAATTGGCATGGCTATACACTCCGTTTAAACCATATATATATATATATATATATATATATACAATGGAGCCTATATTTGCTCACCCAACCAGTCTAGCTGATCTCATGGACGTGTACGACATTGATGCCGCCAAGGTTAAGGAAAGCGATGGCAAGTCGTGCGTCCTCCAATATGGAGCAGACTCCAAGACATTCTCCCTCCATCCCGTCGCTGGAGATGGTGTACAGCTGCTCACTGACCTAAAGGATGTATCGTAGGAATGTCTGGCGAGAGAGAGAGAGAGAGAGAGAGAGATGGTGACAAAATAGTGTTCCGCTATGACTTCCCGAAGAAGTTCATCCTCCACCCCCTGATAGAACAGGCACCAGACAAGGTTGAGGACGTTAACAATTTGGACGCTGATCTCAGCTTTCATGTTTTAGAGCTGACTGCGACGCATGTCCCACCGATGTCACATGATGGTGTGGTGTTGACCCTGGCGAAACAGCTGCAGGTAGTCTTCGAAAAGAACGCGGTGTGGTATCGTGCTGGACCCGGTGATAAGTGGCGAGCGTGGGTGCCACTATATAGACCTCCAGCAGTTATTGACCTGGAGGTCACCCCACTCTCCACCGTTGTGAAGAAGGGTGGCACGGTCCGGAAGCTTTATAACAGGGGAACATCTTTCCTGACCTATATAGGACAGGGCACAACTCTAGTTGCAGTGGATCACAGGATTGGGGTCACTGGAGGAAAGCTCCTGCTGCGTCACCCCTTTGTTGGACCAGAGGAAGCTATAAATATTCAGGAAGGTGTCTTACAGGTTGAGGGTGTGTCGCACTCCTCGAAGGCGAAGGGCTCAGTGAAGCTGCTCAAGCGTGTCAGGCTCACAAGTCCGCAAACAACCCATATTGTGCTAGAGCTGCTGCTTCTAGCTGGTGGTAAAGTGAAGCAACTAAGACCTGCCCCAGATGGGATGAAGATGGGCATCGAGGACGGCGCAGGGCTCGATATGACACAGATATTTCTTGAGTGGTTCACCTTGTTCGGTTTAACCCTCCATATATAGGATGCTGATTATACTACTGCTCATACCTGTGGTGGTTGCTTCATAGACAGCCATCATATTAGATGGCAAGTGGGCCCACTTCCGAGATGAGCCCAGTACAATTCCTTCTGTGACCAGCTGCAGAAAAATATCTACGAACGATTTCACCCATGTGAGGAAATTGAGCCTACCTGCCACTTCTATGGTGTAGAAAGGGTAGGGCGGGGTTGTCTGCTCCCGCGGTTCCCGCTACACCACCAGATTTTCTGTGTCACTTGTGAACATGCTGGAGTCTGCGGCGGTGTAAATGGTAGACACTTTAGCATTCTGCCAAGTGAACGTTGCCAAGGCAGCTGGAAGGGTCTGTGGGTAATCCCCTCATGCTGATGTGACACTGGTCGTGACTACGTGTTTGTTTGATTAGTTTGTTTATATGGAGACATGAGGCTTGGCATGTATTTGTGATCCAACATTATGTCTATCATCATCAGCATCATCAATCATCATCATCATCATCAATCATCATCAACATCATATCATCATCAATCATCATATCATCATCAACAAGCATCATCATATCATTATCAATCATCATCATATCATCCTCATATCATCATCATATCATCATCAATCATCATCAGGTTGTCCAACGTGCTCAACTATCTGGCAATACTCTTACTCTCAATAACACTTACTAATAATACATAGCGAGATTTGAACCAGCGATTTTAAGTGTAATTCGACATATAATACAACGCATAAGCTTTCTTGGCTATGTATGCATTAATAAAATAATGACCTAGATTTAGCTGATAACCTGTTATGCGTTATCTATGATATGAATATCCTAAGGAAAAAATCTGTACACATATCGGCTAGGTCTATATCTTTGTAACAGTATTGTCCTTTGTAAGTGTTTTATGACGATAGTATTAATTCGGTAAGAACTGTAGTGTGTGTAATTTTTATGTGATTGGGAGTAATATTTCACTAATAATACATAGCGAGATTTGAACCGGCAATTTTTAAGTGTAATTCGACATATAAACAAAACAACGTATTAGCTATCTCGGCTACGCATGCATTATTCACGAATTTGCACCGGTTTCACAGAGCAGAGGGAATATATACCTACAGATTGCCATCAGTAACATATATATATATATATAAATATATTATAGACTGTTATCAATAATTTCAAAATGTAGTTATCAGTGCGTTATCAGTCAGATTGATCTGTTTGCTATTATTGCACAACAATTCATAAAAGATAAATGTAATTATTTGTAGACTAGTTATCGGTTCCCCATTGGCTCAATTCATAACAGCGCTGAATTATAATTTTAAAAACATGGTTCAAATCTCTCAAAAGACCTCAGCTAGATGGTACCCAGTTCAAAACAAATTCAAATGGTACGCACTAGTGTAGGGGGTGCAATGACAGAAATAGGAGCAATGAGGGAACCTCCCCAGTGCGGGGTCAAGGCACAAGTCCACATAAAAACCCCAACAGAAAGAAAGGAGAGAGAGAGGCTGGCCAGAGGGTTCTCCTGGACAGGTGGGGTCCGGGATTTTCAGTTTTTTTGTTTGCTACCTATATCTTCACAAACAAATTAGATAGTTGCCAGTAAGTGCTTGGCTTATAAAACAATAAATCATAAAAAACTAAGTAGTTATAAAGAAAGTTTCAAACAGAACGCAGTGGGAGTCGCGTACCTAACGTTATGTTTCCTGGCTCGAATATGGGCCCAGTCGATTGTAAACCATAGACCTGATTGTTCAGCTTTTCAAAAAGCGGAAATAGTATCTTCAACCCAGAGGATAGACATATTGTGGCTATGTTGTTTCATAAAATGTTTCATAAGATGTCTCATAAAATAGCTTGCAAGATATACTTAGGAACTCATTTCTCTAATACAGAATTTTAGATGTTCATGTGCCCTACCACCAGGTGATGCCCTATTGGAGAAACGAACTGTATAGGTAATCAAGCTAACTGAATCTGAAACTCAATCATGGGGTACCCTGAAGAGCTATGGAGTTACATGCATGGTGTAGGCTGTGCAGCACGGCGGGAAAATAAGTGGCAAGATCATTACATGACCTGGGCGACTACGCAAATAAATCGCTTGAGTTCTGGAGAGCTTCTCCTGACCTATCAATCGCAATAGTAGTAGACGAGTTACTCGCCTGAAAAAACCCACCAGGCACCGAGTTAGGTGTTAGACGCTATCCACTGACAGCAATGGCAATGACAGAACTAAGACAGTATTTAGATCATCTGTTAACGATCCACAGTATCAATATGGATGATGCTATCGAACGATGATATCGAATAAATGTGTTGCTAGATTTTTTATTTTAGAGTAATTTCATCAATGAGGCAGTCGAAGCGCATCTTGCGCAGTTGTGTCTCTACATTGTAATACACCTCCTCATCTGTGAGTTTCTTGTGCAGGTGTGTCTCTGCTTTGGGCTTCCTGTATGGGTGCAGGCGTGTCTCTGCTTTGGGCTGCCTGTATGGTTCTGGAATGGGTGGCTCACTGTGAGGGGTCATGGTGGGCCCTATGTTGTAATCTGTGAACTTATTGTGATTATATGTATCCATGGTTCGGAATCTTATGAGTAAACCTTTACTAAAAGTGGATTTGTAGTGGAAGTTTTGTACTTTCCTGGCGTGAATAAACTTATGGTGCTGTAGGTCTAAATGGAAGCTTTGTACTTGCCTGGCATGGTCTGAACAATGGATGGGGGCCCACAGGGGGGGGGGGGGGGCACAAGCATGGGATGGGCACTGGGACCTACGTTGTAAACACATCGCACCAGCCATCGCCTCTGTTGACAACCCACCTCCCTCCTGTAGCCGCGGATCGCGGATTGGTTACTCCCACCATGTTTTGTTCTTAAAATTCCTAGTTTACAACTACTGCTTCATTTTCATAAAGAATATGTCTATAGATGAGGTTAGAAACATCTGTCCAGAAATAACAAAACACACCATTATAATATTTGCATAATAAGGCCTGGCAGACAGATGAGCTGAGATAACAATGTAATTACCACCATCTGATACCATTTTCATGACAAAATATTACAAGAATTAATCAATAATTATACAATTTAACAACAGTGGCAGTGCTTCAATCAAGAATAAAAAATACAAGTACCGGTATGTGATAATTTTGTCTGGATTTACACAAATATTTTTGCATGAGAAATGGAAATCCAATTCCCAAATATGAACATTTTGATTTTGTGGGGATAAACATTAGCAATGATGACAGAAATTAAGGAATTTTTTGTTGAAAATGCACACATTTTAGTCCAAATTTATTATTGCCACTGACCCGATTAGCCCTTTCACCAATGAATTCCTGATAGCTAATTCTCAAAGCAATCATTACCGGAAAACTATTCTAAAATTAATTTGACTGGAAGCAGTTGCTTCCTTTAGCAGCAACAACTTCCAGGTAAATTAATTTCAAAATATTTGACAGGATAAGTTTTATGGCGTAAACAATTTACTCTTACAGAGACTTGTCCGTGAAATGGTTAATCAATCAGATTTAAGAGTATCCAATTCTTATTGAGCAAGCCCCTCCCCCCCACCCTCACCCACCAACCCCACCCAACAACCCCACCCCACCCACCCCACCAACAACCCTCCGCCACCCCCCCCCCACCAAAACCAAAAACAGGAGAACAACAATTTTGTTTCAACTTCCCTTGGACGAAACCGAATTATCCTTAGTCCATAATTATATTGCCACATTGACCTGTTGGATCCCTTTAGTTTGTGAAAACTAGGTCATCCAAGATAGCCACCATGAAGAATTATTTTTAATTTCTGAAATAAGTTCATTGGGAGACTGAATTGACTCTTTTCGTCAAAATGGGCTCATAAACGGGCTCAGAAACTGTTTGCTTTATAGTTTCTGTTTCAAGTTCAAATAAAAACCTTTAAGTTTTCTTCTTTAAATTCAATTTTGTAATGTTATATTTCAGCAGGTAAAAAAAAAGAATTGCCCTACCTACCTACCCTACTCCAACCACCAGGGTCGGGAGAGGACAACCAAAATATCTTTTACGGATGGCCCAGACATGTATCATGGCACAAGCTCACTCAAGGCCCTTCAGGCCAGGTGAGCTAATAATGTTATTAGTAAATGAGTTAAATGCCTATGCATTACAGATTTTATTAATGTGACACACTGGCTGTATAAACACAGTTGATGATAAAATGGAATCTATATCATATTAAATGCCTTGTCACAACAAGAGGGTGATTTGCCCAGTTGGCCTAGTAAAGAAGTGATTTATTATAGATTTAAAAGAGGACGGTGATAGATGATAGGTTACTGGTCTCCACATACATCACACTTTGGCTCTAGTCAAGTCACACACCCCAACCCCACCCCACCCTGAGGGTGGAGCCTAATGTAAACATCGCCTCACAACCGCAAACATATAATAACACACATGTATACTAAATCTGGTTGAATTCTGCCAACTTTGTTCTGTACACACGTACACACAGACACACCCATCCTGCCCCATCTTGCCCCATCCACCCCCGTCCACCCCTAACCCTGGTGTAGGAGCATAATCAGCATATAGCTCGACTTATCTTACAATCTGCAATCATATGGGTAACTAAAATGAATTTCGCCAACTCTGACCTATTACTGCCCACCTCCACCCTGCTGCCACCCTCTCCCAGGGAGTGGAGCTTAATGTAAATACTGTTTTACAGTTCTCCATAATATGGGTACCGTAACTTACATAGCAAATTTGATTAAATTCAATGGTTTCAAAGATAGCAGGATGGACAGACAAGTGGATGGATGGATGGACTGGCAGGTGATTGCAATATCCCCCTATGCTTTTTTCAAAACATGTGGGAATAACCAGAGCAATCTTGCTCGCCCATTTTTGTCACATTTAACTTTTTTTTAATAAATTTGTATTTTTACACAATTTTAGTATCTGCATTAGTATATGACCAAAGTAGTGGAATCCTAGTGTACCGTCCCAAACTTTTTGTTAAAATTCTAGACAAATCGAACCAATAGTTTCTTAGATATCCTCCCACAGACGCCCCCCCCCCTTGCGGGTTGGTCTGTTGTTTTATAAACCACTATAAAAACATACTTACCGTTCAATCACTACTTGATAAATCAATTATCTGCATTTAGCTAACAGAATAAGATTTTTATGCTTGCATACACTCCTCCCCATGCCTATTCCTATAAATACGGACCCTCAACCAGGCTACTGGTTAGGTCCATCTCCAGTATATTAACTGATATAGACTAGCACCAGTCTGTACTCACTCCATAGTGACGCCTGTCACTAAGCACGCTTGCGCATGCGCACTGGAGCCCAAATAGGAAACAGATTCACTTTTCTGAATTTAAGTGCCAAATATTATAGGCAAATTCTCAAATCAATTCCACACGGGGTGGCTGAGGCTGGGTCGTAGTGATTGAACGGTAAGTATGTTTTTATAGTGGTTAATAAAACAACAGACCAACCCGCAAGGGGGGTCTGTGGGGGGTTGTTATTACACCACAAAAACATCCATTACCATTCAATCACTACTTGTTAAACCCGTAGATTTTGTCAGTGCCCCACTTAAAACATTAGGTGGGAGACGATTTGAGAATCAACAAACAAGGATAAAAATCAAACCAATCTTATCCAAGTGTTAATAACATAACATAATAGTGTATTTATATCAATCACACCGTGATTATCAAATAAGGAAAACCTGAACTTAGAGATAAATAAAAACCAAAATAAACTCTCACCATTTCTTGCAGACGCAATCTTAACGAAAATGGTGAGATGTGCTTGGTAAATGGTCTTCAGCTTTTTTGGTTAAAATCGTAATATTACGAAAGAAGGAGGCTGCTGCACTCTGATCTTGCAGATAAAAGGTTGTAAAAGAGGATTCAGATTTTCATCCTGCAACCTACATGACTTCATCTAAATACGAACCGGCAAAAAGTGCAAAAGAGGAAGCCATTCCTCTAACATCATGAGCTTTAATATGGGAGAGATTAATTTGTTCCAGAGAAGCAATCTCGTAACAAAGCTTAATCGTCTCCCAAATCCATCAGGATATCGTAAACTTTGAGAACGGCTTAGCTAACTCTTCCGCATAAGAAACCCATAAAATGGACGGATCAAATCTTTTTAAATCAGTTCACTGTTTGTACATTCTTAATGCCCTAACAGGACACCAGAGTTTGTCGGAAGGCGAAAAAGACGATAATGATTTTAAAATGATCGGACTAGCAGGAAACCGGTTAGACTGAGTTTTAGATAAAAAAATCCCTTCTGGCATATAAAACTAAACCGTCGTCTCCTGAAACTATAAATCTCTCCCTTTCAGTAGAAAAGCATGAATTCTGACCGCCTTCTAGCAGAGGCCGTTAATATTAATAGAGGAGAGGTTCAAAATGACGGCCTGCCAGCACTTGAAGAACCAAAGCCAAGTTCCACAAAGGTAAAGGCTTAGCTATCGGAGGACGAGTGTCCTTAACATCGGCATACAGAAAGCAAGGAAGAGAAGATGCCACAGAAAATCTTTATCCCCTAACCGTATTAGCTGATAAATGTAAGGAATCAAAGATATCTTAAAAAGTCTAATCCTTGGGGAATAGAAACAGAATCGGACACGAGACCTGGGTCTGAACACCATTCTCCAAAAATTTTAAGTCGACACTTGTAAACTCTGCTGGAAGAATCGATAATTACTGGAGATTTTGAAGAAACTTTATTCTAGCAGACTTTAGTTTCGATATTCTCCAAACACACAGACTGAAGATTTCTGGGTTTGGATGAAGACAAAGACCTCTTACTTGAGACAGAAGATCCTGGGAGAATGGAAGAAGATGAGGGAAGTCTACCAGTAGATCTAGAAGGTCTACAAACCAAATCCTCTTTGGCCAAAAAGGAGCTATTAAAAGAATCTCACAGATTTGTTCTTTGACCTTCTTCAACACTAACGGAATCAAAATCGTTGGAGGGAACGCATAGACGAACATTCCTGTCCAGGACTGAGACAGGGCATCCACCGCCAGGGCGTGACTGTCCGGAAAAGGAGACATGTACATGTAAGAGGAGATCTGAGCATTTAGAGATGTCGCAAACAGATCTACCAGAGGACGATCCATAAGACTGAAAATCGCTTTGATAACCGACATCTTTAACTGCCACTCTGTGTGGGCGAACTAGCTGGGACGTGAGTTGGTCTGCAAGAAAATTCAGACTGCCTGGGACATGAGAAGACACTAGAAGAATCTGATTCTTGTGACACCATAAGAGAAGGTTCCACACTTCTAGACAAAGGAGGGATGACCTTGTATCCCCCTGCCTGTTGATTTAAGAGACCACTGTCGAATTGTTCAACCGAATCGAGACTTTGAGACCTATCACAAGATCTGACCATGAAAGGAGAGCCTTCTTGACAGCACACAATTCCAGAATGTTGATATGAGATGTCGACTCCTCCAGGGACCAAAGACCAGAAACCGACAGGGAGTCCCAGACTGCTCCCCATCCCTCCTGAGAAGCGTCTGTGAAGATAATCGCCTGAGAGGAGGACTTTACCAGTGGAACATCCATCAGAAGCAGAGAACAATCTTTCCAAAAATCTAGAAGCGGAATCAAGTGTTCTCTGATGGGAATCTGATGGTAAATAGAGTGAACCGACTGCTTCCAAAAGGACATTAAATACATTTGGAAGGGTCTACTCATCAGCGCCGCCCATGGAATAACATTCTCTATGCTGACCATCAAACCTATCACTCTTAGCAGAAATCTTGCTCAGACCATGGAAGAAGATTTCCATTGCCACTGATAAAGCCTCTATTCTTGGATCTGAGGGGAAGACTAGACCCTGGGCCAGATCGAAAGAAACGCCTAGATGCATGAAGACTTGAGAGGGACGTAGGCTTGATTTCTTTAGATTTAAAATCCACCCTAGGTTGCATGCCAGACTGCAAACCTCTGGAAGAATTCCTGAGAGAATTGAGGAAGACTGCTTTACTAACCAATCGACTATATAAACGTGAGGATGGATAAAACGACGGTGTAAAATTCCTGCCATGGCTGAGACTAGGCGAGTAAAAAGAAAAGGAGCCGTGGTCAGGCCAAAAGGCATGGTAGGAAACTGCCAAGCTCGATCTTTGTAAGCAAATCTCAGGAATTTTCTGAAGGAAGGGTGAATGAGAACATGAAAAAAGGCGTCATTTTGACCGACGGAAAACGACCACATACCCTGATCTAGACTGGACTTGATCTGGGAGATGGTCTCCATCTTGACTTGGGATTAGGAATCATGAGATTTAATCATGTCATTACCCCCCTTGTTAGATTAAAATTAATGCAGATTTGAATGTTTCAGAGTGAATAGAGATCATTTTACTAAGATTTAATGGCTGAACACTCTCATGAATGTATAAGACACTGGACCGACGGATCCTAAGACCCAAGAAGAGGAAGAGAAGAGATAAAATAGAAGAAAGGGTTGGACCTACCCAGGCGGAGGCTACACCTTCACTCTCTTAGCTTGAAAAACCTTTGTGTGAAGACCTACCACTAGTCCTTGAACTAGGTCTGTAAAAATAAGCCTGGCCCCCTCTCGCTCTAAGAGCAGGGGGTTGATTAACCGTAGAAAAATTTTTAACATGAAAGTAAAGAACTTCCCAGGAAGATCCAGAGAGAGAGAGAGAAAAGTGACAACTTGTAAGTAATCATCTTTTGGGATCTGAAAAAGGAGCATCATATTTAGAGATAAGAGAAAATTCCTTAGAATTAACATCATTCACAAAGAAAACTAACATGTTAATGACCAAATTGTCAATTGGAAGGACCTGAGGAGACAAGAAAGAAGAATTAGAAGAAAGAGCCGACACAAAAGAAGGAATGTCTATAGAAAACTTGTCCTTAAAAGGAAGAGAAAGAATCTAAGCAATCCACCTGTGAGCCAGGGACCAGTCATCCGAAGAGACCCTGACTGGACAAAATCTCCTCAGCCCTGACCCCGACTTGGGAATTGAAGAATTAGAAGAAAGATTAGGAGATGGAAAAGAAAAATGAAGAGAAGAGTCACCAGAGGCCATAGAATCAACAGTTCAAACGAAAAGAGGAGAGCAAGGCCTCCTGGAAGCTTGAAGAGAAGAAAACTGTAAAGAATCAGAAAAGGAATGATTGATCAGAAAGAATGTGATCAGATACAACATCCTGACCAGAGGACATGGAAAGTGATTCAGGCCACTAGCGGAAAACCTTGAAAGAATAGAGAAAAAAACTGACATGAAAGAACGAACAATGGATGAATCCCTAAGCACAGAAAACAATGAGAAAACCAGACCTTAATCAACAATTTGAAACTCACGCTCAAAAGAGAGAACGACAGAAACAATCGGATCAAGATGATCAAAGAAGAGGAAGAAGGAGGCAGAGCTGGGGTAACTGTAACTTGTAACTGTAACTGACTGTAACTTAGTTACATTTTTCATGTAACTGAAGTAACTTGTAACTGAAGAATTTTTTCAGTTACAGTAACTGAAATGTAACCAGTTACATTGCAAAAGTAACTGAAATTTCAGTTACTTTTCAGTTACAATTCAGTTACAATTCAACCTTTTCTAATAGATTTATTACAATTTTCTCATTAAAGTAAGCTGTTGAATATATTGAAGTTAATTTGACTGGAAGATGTTGATGCTTTGGGCAGCAACATTATTTCCAGGTATCAGGGATATTTATTTTTTTAATTTACCATTGGAATAATTGGCATGAATATTAGGCCAGTCATTCTAGTGGTAAATTTTCAAATATTAATCCTGTAGCCTGCAAAATAGATTTGCTAGGTCAAAGGTTTGATTTTCTTGACCAATCTTGACCATTGAAGGTTTATTCTATATCTGCATGTGATATTTACAACATGCTATTATTCTCAAAATATGCTTGTTAGATAAGATAATCTGACTGAATGTTATTGCTACATCAGGCAGTGATAACTTTAATCAAATTCTTATACAGCTTTTACATTAGGCTACCATAGAAACAGGTTGTTTACTAAATCATTAGAGAATTAAGTTACCTTTTAAGGCTCAAATTTGTTGAAAATTGTATTTTTCTAATAGTAAATATCCATTTGTAGACAATGAGATTATTTTATAAAATTTACCACTGGAATGACTGACTTAGTTATTGAGCCAGTCATTCCAGTGGTAAATTTTCAAAAGTAATCCTATATTTATCTGGAAATGGACATTTCTCAACACCACTGCAAAAGTTGTTTTGTCTAGCTTTAGTGTTAAAGGGTTAAAAGGATTAAAAACAGCAAATGTTGAATTGTAAAGAAAGTTAAAATCTGCCACAATAGGTGTTAACAGCATGTCCTGTTCTTTTCTTTATATACTAGTGATTAGTCCAGCTTAGGACATCATTGCTCAGCAACTATACTCAAGCTATGGTCAATTCACATATGTGTGGTGATAAAGATCAAAGGACAATGCCATTGATATGGGTCAAGCCATCAACCATTTTGGTATAGCAGACATATTTTTAAAGGCTGTGGAATGAAAGTAGTGTACTGGAAAGCTGTTGAATATTTTCAATCCAATTTGACCTGAAAAAGCTGTTTCTGCTGTATGAAGCAACATCTTTTGAAAGTAAAATTTGTCTAAAGTACTCAGCAGACATATTTAAATTGCTACTTTAAATTACGCATACAATAAAGATGATGGAGATTTTGAAGCTAATTTCACTGGAAACTTATATTGCCCATGGTAAATGGTGGATTATCATACTGTAGAAAGTCCATGCTCCAAGGATAATATGTTGAACATACTGAAACTAATTTCACTGAAAAATGTTGATACCTATCAATCCCTTCAGTCAAATTAGTTTCAAAACATCAGCCAAATATTTCTTACAATAAAATTAATGTTTGTTACCGGTATTTGGCTTGCATGGCTGAGAGTTAGAGGAAGAAATATGTATGCACATTTTTACAATGAAAGCATCTTATTATTTTGGAAACAAATTGAATGAAATTTGTTATTGCATATGGCAACAATAAAATTCAGTCAAATTCATTGAACAAATTTCAGCAGGTTTTATATTTTATACCTGAAATAAATTCAGTTCTGTCAGTATATTATATCAGTGGTTATAGTGGTATTTTGTTCCTACTATATATCTCAAATTGGTTGACTACATTACACTTTGTATGATGACTTTCATGTCCACATAGTTCTTCATAGTAATTATCAGACAAAGTAACTAATGTAACTGAAATGTAACTTTAGTTACATTATGCAAAGTAACTGAAATGTAACTAGTTACATTGCTCAACAAATGTAACTTTAACTGTAACTGTAACTGACATAGTCCAATGTAACTGTAACTAGTTTCATTTAAATGTAACTGACCCCAGGCCTGGAAGGAGGAAGAGAGGAATTAAGGAGAATGGAAGATGAAGAGGAAAGAACAGAACCAGAAGATCCCTGGAGAGGATTGATAGAAGATGAAATACGGGAAAACCCCAGAGGAGGGGACAAGGAGGAAGACTGAAAGAGAGAGAGAGGAAGGAGAACATGACTAGAAGAAAACTTTAGAAGAAGGGGCAGAGGATGAAGGAAGAGACCTATACTTAATTTACTTATTTATATTTAAAGACTTAGAAACAATATTATCATCTGCTAAAGACGGATGTCATTGAGTTTGATATGCCAATAAAAGGAATGATTGATAGATTGATAATGAATCTCCGGGATCAGCTCGAGTGTTAAACACACAAAACACTGATACTTGATTATGATGAAACACTACGGGTTGAATCACGAAACAAAACACTGAAAGACAGAAGCGATATAAAATCAAAGCGAAATGACTCACCAAAATGATGAACGTGACAACGCAGAAGAAAAAACTGGGCTTTTATTCCTTCTTCCGTCACCCTTTTTGTCTTATTTCTCTATTCTCAGCATCTACTTGGTCTTGTAATCATTAATCTTAGAGCCATTCTCATCCCTATGAATCCACTACTGAATCTTTTCCTTTCAGCGCCTGTCAGAATTAGACTAAGAATTTCGCTAGAAACAGGGATTTTCTTCAACAAAATAACTCCCTTTGGTTAAAATAAATATGTCAACCTGCCGACATAAGAGGAAAACAGAGCGTGAAAAAAGGCTGAACGGTCAGAAGACAACTAGCCATCTAAAGTTGGATGAAATTAAAAATTATGTATCTAGCGATAATGTGTAGAATACAGACTGACTTCGGCTGCAACAAAAAACCCATCCGGCAACCAGCCGGAAGAGTCTTTAATTACGTTGAATTGGTTCACTGATAAAAGAATAAATGCTGAATATCTACAATTCCAAGAGAGACTTCAAGACTGGCAATGTCTCAGAATTAATATTTTCAGCGAATAAACATTCCAATTTTAAAAGCACTTACTGAGATAACACTAACTCTTAGGCAAGATGATGACTAGATCCTAGGAAAGACAAACCTGGAATCACAGTAAGAGCTATCACCGGAAATCCAAAAAAGAAGACAGAACAGGAAGTTAATCATAGAACACCATGAAAAACCAGTAATGACCCTATCCCCGGATGTACGAATCCGGAAGTGGAAAAATAGGAAACGGAAATGCGCAAACCGGAAGACAACCGGGAACTGAACCCGGATGTACAGTAAAAAAACAGAATAAGCGTAGGAACCGGAAACATGCAAACCGGAAGTCAGACCGGAACTGATGAACACTAGCTACAGGCGATCTGTGGACATTTCTGACAACCGGAATGACCAAGGCTTTGACATTGACACATGTGTTTAGGACGGGGGCTTCCGCCGCCACCACCACTGCTTGAGGGTCATGCCTTTTCTTCTTTTTTCAACCTCAAGACTCACGTGTGTTTGACCCGGTGACCTGCTCGAGTTCACCTTCATGAGCTTATTTGCTCTAATATTTTGCTGCTCTAATTATTTGCTCTTTGTTCTTTATTCATCCACTAGACCGGAAGTTACGTCCCAACCGGAAGCGGCAGTCGGAAGAGCTTATTAGATCAGAAGGGACGCAGATAACTCGAATCTTGCATACAAAACCAAACCGGTTACATTGGCATATATGATAAAGATGGGGGCTTCCGCCGCCGCCACCACTGCTTGAGGTCATGCCTTTTCTTCTTATTTTCAACCTCAAGACTCACTGGGTTTGACCGGGTGACCTGCTCGAGATCACCTTCGAGAGCTTATTTGCTCTAATTATTTGCTCTTAGTTCCTTATTCATCCACTATACCGGAAGTTACGTCCCAAACGGAAGAAGAAGTCGGAAGAGCTTATTTTCAGAATTCGCCGAAGAAGCCCCCCCCCCCCTCCGTTGCTGATGGATTAGAACGACCAGAGGGCAGCGCTGTTAGGATGAATAATCCTTAAAGAAAACTTAGATACGAACGCAGACCACCCTATGCAAAGCCTGCACATCGATGTGGGGGTACACGTAGTGCACTTTAAACAGACATGTCCTCCATACTCCACAGAGTGAACTCGTTCACAGATTGAGAACGTGCACTTGATTTATCGGTCATTAAAACAGACTCTTAAAAACAAAAAAAGATTACGAAAGAAGCATACAGCTTAGAATTTCGCTAAAAGGAGTCTAGAAACATAAGTTCAAATTCAAAAATCCCTAACGACAAGAAAACAATCTTTCATAGGGAAATAAACGTAATTCCTTGTAAAGCACTATTTTTTCTTCACCGGAGTAATAGAGGGTTTTTAGATGATGATAACTTAGGCATATTAAAGTTGTTACCATGAAAACGAAACCACACGAAAACCGGTAACATTTATATACATAGTTATAAAGTTCAATATAACTACGAAATACTTCCATAAACATAATTTTGGGAGGATAGACTTCATAGTAGGCATATATTAGCATGAGGAAGTCCTTCAATAGTAAACTGACACAGCGCAAAGCTATAAAAACTTTCTGATAATATTTAGGCAGTTATTCTGCTTGCAGAATAATTGAAAAGTGAATCTGTTTCCTATTTGGTCTCCAGTGTGCATGCGCAAGCGCACTTAGTGACAGGCGTCACTATGGAGTGAGTACAGACTGGTGCCAGTCTATATCAGTTAATATACTGGAGATGGACCTAACTAGTAGCCTGGTTGAGGGTCCATATTTATAGGAATAGGCATGGGGAGGAGTGTATGCAAGCATAAAAATCTTATTCTGGTAGCTAAATACAGATAATTGATTTAGCAAGTAGTGACTGAACGGTGTTTTTGTGGTGTAATAACAACCACAGATCTGGAATCCAACAGATATGAGTTTCTTAATCTGGATCACAGCCAAAGTTTGTAAAGTAACAGCACTTGAGCCGAATTGAAACAGCAATATTTTTTGGATACAGCTCCGGACACACAGAAATACCTAGACAGATCCAAGTGCAATATCCTCTTTGCCGTATGAGCCGCGGGTAATCAAAATATGTGTGTGCATGCATGTGTTCATGTGTGTGTGCATATACCGTAATTTCTCGACTAAAGGCCGCCCTCGAATATAGGATGCTGTCCCAAATTCGACCAAAATCCGCCCAAAAAACTTATAATCAAGTATAAGACGCTGTTAAATTTAGAAAAAACGTACCTTTAAAAAATCGAAAATTGGTATAAAAAATAACCATCACTCAGCGCTTTGTTTAATGCATGATTAAAATTATCATGGTGGAAGAGAAATTATTAAATAGGACCCCCTAAATATCGTGTATCTTCAATAAAGATTGTTTATTACATCAAAATCCATCTAATTTTGGCATAAAATGTCTCCTTGAAAACATACAAATCGCATGATAGAAACAGATTGTAATGGCTCTTGCGTTTGGAGGCGCTGTGTGATCTTATGCACTAACAGGAGTTGGTTATCTGGCCCTTTTGTGATTGGAGGCGCTGTGTAATCTTAAGCGTTAACGGGAGTTGGTTCTAAAATGGGTATGGGAATATTCAGATGGTCACTAGTTGTAATGACTCTTTTGCGTTTGGAGGCGCTGTGTGGTCTTATGCGCTAACGGGAGTTAGTTATCTATGTAATGCGATTGCTGATTGGTTGAGGCATAGATAACGCATTAGCGTGTATCCAATAAGGACACTTGTATCTTGGAGCTTTGAACTATCCGCTGTTTGGAAAAGAATCAATATTTTAACGTATGCCTACCTGGAGATCGACGATATTGTTGAACATCGCTGCTGGGATGAGCTTTTTAGTTGAGAAATTGGGAACACCTAACGATCGAGTATTGTTAAACATTATAAACACTAATCCATCAGTCAATCAATCAGCCGCTATTACTAAATAAAAGCCAGCGTATAGCGCGTATTGATACCGTTATTCAAACAGCAATACAAAGACACCGCCGCTAATCCGTCAAATGGCCATTCAAATGTAAAAGATATCACAATATCTTCCATATATTCCTTCATCCATTTAGATATTTTGATAAGTAAATAGAAAAAAATATTTTGCCTGTAAGTCGTGCTTTAGGCAAGTAGGCATGCGCAAATTAATTTCAAAATATTCAGCATATTAGTGATAACAACTTTGTGATCTGTCCAATGTTCTGAGCTGTGAAAGGGTTACGACGCCCAAACACGTTTGTATACGCTTGATCAGTTGTATTGGATTTCTCAAGCGTGAGTTCCTCTAGAGGGAAATTCCGCATTTAACCCAATCAAATACGTCACACTGACGTTTAGCACAACAGACAGAAACATGGCGGGTATTTTTGCAATTTGTAGGCCAAACAAGGCGACTGACATCGGACTTGTAAACTCATTATTTATAAAAAAAATTAGATCAAATGGAATACTAAGGATGATCTGGGGATTGTGTTTACAATTACTTTTGGCAGTTGAATCTAATTTATGGGCATTAACAACTGAGTTGTGCAAGAAAACATACAACAAATCATAGTCTTAAACAATGCAGTGAGTTCGTTTTTATTGAACACAATACATTAGGTATATTTTCTAAAGTAAAAACATGCACAAATAAATATACACACACGATAATATAATCGATAATTAAGCGCACGCAAAGTTACCAGTTTCCAAACACTTGTTCACTGCGTCCCTCGTGCGTCCTCGGGGACGCAGAGGATTCATTTTTATGCGTCCCTCTGCCATTTTATGCGTATATACGCGCAAAAGGACGCATAAGGGCAACTCTGTGTGACTCCACAGGCTTCCAAAAGGACTGGATAGCTATGTTTCCCAGGATGCAGTAATATCAGCAGTACTGCAGAGTATATATGTGGGTGAACTCAGTTTGGATTCATTCATAAGGAGATTATCATTCTTAAGTTTGTTTGCAGCTATTGGGAGTAGTTCGCCAAGAGGTTTCTTTTCCTCATCTATGAAGTCCACATGCTGCAGCAAGGTAACAGGTGAAGAGGACATGGGCTAGACCATCTCTCTGTGGGGAGCCAATTGATGTCTCAGACTCACTCGTCACAGCTTATCTTCATTGTAAGTGGCCTGGTGCAGTACATCTAGGATCTTTGAGGGCTTAATTGTGTTGGAGGCTCATGACATGTCAACGCAAATTTTGTGGAAATCCCAGTGTAATTAAATCCCCAATGTGTTCATCGATACGGTATCAGCTCAATAAAGTGACATGTCCATTACTCAGACCGCCGGCCAGTCGACCATCAAGAAAGTTTCTTCCAGGATGTCGTGTCAAGTCTCCCACATACAATAATCAAACTTGGTGTATGCATGCATTATAGGCTTAAGATATGTAGCATAACATAAATAAGTCACTGTTAAGGGGATGCGTTTCGACAATTTCCAGTAAATTATTCATAAAATTTAAGATCTTCACCAAACAAATTGATCAGGCGAAATGCTGAACAGAAGTTCTAGAGCCTACCATGATAGCGTCTGTCTAACCAAATTTGGTTGGAATCTGTAAAGCACCTAACCAAGGAGAAGCATTTTGACAATTTCCAGTAAATTTGCCATTAAAAGGTTTTTACTAAAAAAAACTGTCAATTTAGTTGACAATATGACAATACCATCAGTCCTACTAGCCAAATTTAGTTGAAATCCACCAAGCAGTTAAGAAGGAGATGCATCTTGACAATTTCCTATAAATTGTTAAAAAAACTAAGATTTTCACCAATAAAAATTGACCAATCAAAATTCTGAATAAAAGTTCTCGAGCATAGCAGCATAGAATCCTTCCAAACAAATTTAGTTGAAATCCATCCAGCAGTTAAGGAGATGTGCTTTGACAATTTCCGGTAAATTTTTCATAAAATCTAATATTTTCAACCAAAAATTGACCAATCAAAATTTTGAATAGACGATCTGGTATACACATGTATTTATCTAAACTTGATTGAAATCCATGACACGCGGCTAAGGCAAATGTGAAGAGGTGCATTTTGACAATTTCCTTTTAATTTTTCATACAATATACGATTGTCACCCAATGGAAGCTCTGAATAGAAGCTCTGGAGCCTACTACCACCATATGACCCTTTCAGCCAAATTTGGTTGAAATTACATAAACCGTTAAGGAGATGCAATTTTACGGATGGATGGATGACGGACAGCTGTCATGGCATAAGCTCACATGGCTCTAATAATCTAGTTGCCAAAAACTTTGACGTACCAAATCTAAACATTTCTTTACAGAGAGTACAAACCTATTGAAGGTCTCCACAATGATTCAGAAAGCATGGAATGCATGTATATCTGCAATGATCGTGAGTTTTAATGGATTCACCAACTGCATACAACCAGAATAGCCATAAATATATGATTGTTTAACACACACATATACTAGATATACAGAATTTCAGCCAATATAGTCAGATATTATAACTTAACACTCAAACTGGCCGGAAACAGCTCCTGCAGTGGTTTTAAGAAATGTCCATTTGCAGACTAAGAGAAGACTATTTTAGACAATTTATCACTGGAATGACCAGCTCGATAACTGAGCCAGTCATTCCAGTGGTAAATTTTCAAAAATAGTCCTAGCTTGGCCTGCAAATTGACATTTAATAGGCAAATATTTGGATTTTCTTGACTAAATTTGACCATAAAGGGTTAACAGAGGGTTCCGTTTCTAGCCAAGTTCCGTCCAATATTTACCTGTGCTGGAATCGACTTAAAACTTTGAAACCTGAATTCTCAGAATCTAAATTTCAAGGTAACTATACACCTGTGCAAAAGTTAAGCACCAGCAAAAACAATAGAACGTAGAAACATGATGGTACAACTAGGCTGCCATACTTTTTGTCCCCGCGTTAGCTGACATAATTCCAAGTACGAAATGCACATGCATGCATGACTTCACGCCGCTTGATGTCCGTGCGTGGCGGGAAACAGCACACGTGTTCAGTTATGTAAAAGTCCAGTTTGAGGTGTAGAACATTACATACAGATTTAGGCGACAAGATTAGGAATTTTGTGTTCATGACCGTGGTTTATTTGTACAGAGAGAATTAGCTCTTGATTGTGAACCGCTATGGCAAGACGAAGGTTAAGTGATCGTGTGAAATGGCAAATCATAGGCATGCATACCACTGGTATGTCATGCAGAGAGATTGGCAGACAGCTGAACATTAACCATACTGTAATCAGTCGTTTGATTGCAAAACATGGGCAAACTAACGAGGTGAAGGACAGGCCTAGATCTGGAAGACCGAAGAAGACTACTGCCTGTGATGATCGAGCCCTAGTACGCCTTGTTAGGAGATCTCCATTCACCAACAGCAGAGTGCTCAGCCAGCAATGGGAAACGCGCAATAGAGTGTCAATGTCTACCGTGAAAAGGAGACTGTATGCTGCTGGCATGAAAGCTAGGAGACCTGTCAGACGTCCTCTCCTCACTGCACACCACAAAGAGGAGCGTCTGAGGTGGTGCAACGAAAGAAGACACTGGAACATGAGATCCTGGAGACGGGTACACTGGTCCGATGAAAGTCGGTTCCTGCTTCATGCCACAGATGGTCGAACTCGTGTATGGAGGTCCAGACGCACGGCGTACGACCAACGTAACATCATGGAAGAAGTTCCATTTGGTGGAGGTTCCGTTATGATATGGGGGTGCATCTCATTTGATTGTAAGCTGGATCTGTTGACTGTACCTGGAACACTAAATGGACAAAGATATCAAGATTCCATACTGGATAGAGTTGTGGTCCCTCATTTTGTAAATCATGCACCTGGAACCCACCCTATATTCTTGGATGACAACGCCCGACCACATCGTGCTAGAGCTGTGCATGAATACCTCCGCCAGAATGCCATCGTAACCCTACCATGGCCAGCAAGGAGCCCTGACATGAACCCTATTGAGCATATCTGGGACATTCTGGGAAACATGGTGAGAAGGAGAGATCCTCCTGTGCAGAACCTACAGGAATTAACAGACGCACTCCATCTTGAATGGCAACGAATACCACAATGGCGTATCAGTCGGTTGGTGACCAGCATGAGACGTCGTGTCCAGGCCGTCATCCAGGCACAAGGTGGATTTACCCGGTATTAATAATGACAGTCTCAAACTCGTGCACAGATGTTAAACTTCGTTTTCAGACACCATTAATGACAATCTAGCCACGTGTGTCAACTGTAGGGCAATAGTTGTCAGTTGTGTCAACGTAACCATATTCAGGCCTCGTTTTCAAGTTCAAACAAAAACATACAGTGTTTCCCCACCATCATAATCAGCATTCCTCTAGTTGCATTATTACCTCTTGCACTAAGATGGATGGGTACATAAATGTTTATGCTATTGCTTTCTTCATAGCACATGAATATACCCTCGCATGTGCGTAAAAATAGGGTGGTGCTTAACTTTTTCACAGGTGTATATATACATGTAGGTAAGTTGTTGAATAACCTGAGACTAATTAGACTGGGGCTAATGGTGACTATAGCGGCAACAGCTCTCAGTCACATTATTTTCAAACTATTCAACAGAACGTTTATTAAATTATAAATCCATCGAAGACATAATTCTTACACTTGAGACTTTTCAAGCTTCATGACGGAATAATAATACAGCATCATCATTGTGACGTCAGCTGCATGCTGACATCACTGATTATGACCTCAGTTACTTGATGTGACAGATTGGATCCCTCCACTGCTAGGATGTACCGACTCCCGGTAGAAGCCAGCGAAGAATGCATATACTTACTAGCAAGTACCTCTTTATCACGGCCACATATCTCAATGATCCAGTCTCGCTGAATGGAGATTTTGTTCCCCACACTACCCAGTTGAGCAAAGATGGCAAAAACGATAATAATCCCATGGAAGACAGTGGATAGATGTCCGCCAAGCTGTTGTGAGATCTGTTCATTAAATATCATATAGATGCAGATTGTGGCAGCACAGAGCATCACACTGCTGTTCTGGATCATCAATGTCACTTGGGCAGCTGTGAATGAAAGACACAAGAATGAGATGCATGTAATCACAGAATCAAACCAGCCATTAACAAATTAATTACTTTAAATTCATTCAACAGCTTATAACCTATATATTTACCTTGAAATTTAGATTCAGAGAATTTAGGCTTCATAGCTCGGTTATCGAGCCAGTCATTCCAGTTGTAAATTTTCAAAAATTGTCTTCTCTTGGTCTAAAATGGACAGTTGTCAAGACCACTATAGATGCCGTTTTTGGATGGTGTGAGTGTTAACTCTTTCAGTACGAAGCCGACCAAGACCGGCCTCTGCAGCGGTCTTGAGAAATGTCCATTTGCAGGCCAAGAGAAGACTATTTTTGAAAATTTACCACTAGAATGACTGGCTCGATAACCGAGCCAGTCATTCCAGTGGTAAATTTTCAAAAATAGTCTTCTCTTGGCCTGCAAATTGGCATTCAATAAGTAAATATTTTAATTTTTTTAACAAATTTAGTCATTAAAGGGTTAAAGGGTTAAAGTCTTAAGTGAACTGACAAAACACACATAGACAATGCTATTAACCATTAGCACTCTGGTGTCAAAATTTTTAATTTTTAAATTAAATTAAAAGATGAACTGGTGTTTATTTTTCAACAAATTTGGTGGAAGATGGTGCTGTCATAGACAGCAACATCATCCACCGAAATTGTTGAAAAATGTACACCAGTTTCTTTGATACTGACACAGTAAATCATAGAATATTGACATCAGAGTGCTAAGGGTTAAAACCGCAAGTTTTTCTTTTGTCTAAGGACAACAATGACCTTCATTCATAGCATTTACAACATATTCAGTAATTTTAATGTTTAACTACCGTAAATCAAGATTTCCAGGAATTCAGACAAAAATCAGTTACCATGGTATCATGATCAACTATGGTTTGGGAACAATAATGTAATAAAATATATTCTTTAAGATTTCTAAGTAAAAGGGTTGGAACAGTAAAAGTCAGAATTCTCTGAAATGGCTGTTGTAAATGCATAATAGTAAAAATACACCTATATACATACTGAGTTACCATGGAAACATGAAAATACTTACCTTTGAGGCGTGGATTGCGATCTATCCAATCACCGACAACGGCTCCAAAGAGCAGAACAGCGCCCCCTACACTGAGACCATAAATAGCAGTCAACTGCAAGGACTCGGGAGAAATTTGAATGAGGAAGAGACCAACAGCAAAAATCCACATGTTGTCCCCCTGATAAAACATTTTTAAAGATATTTATGGTCAAGCCGGCTAAGAATTGCCTCTGTAGTGGTCTTAAGACATGTCTGTTTGCAAGCTACAGCCTTGATTATTGAATCACCAATTCCAGTGGTACATTTTCAAAGATAGTTTTCTCTTGGCCTGCAAATGGACATTTATGAAGACCACTGCAAAGGCTGTTTTGCATGGCCGAAAACAACTTTTCCAACACATTTATGCTCAAGCTGACCAGATTAGGCCTCTGCAGTCATCCTCAGATATGTCCATTTGCATGTTAAGAGAAGGATATATTTGAACATTTACAACTTGAGCCAGTCAGTCTAGTTTTACTGTTTAAAATAGTCTTCTTTTGGTGTTCAAATGACCATTCAATAAGCAAACTTAGATTTTCTTGACAAAACGTGATGATTTAAAAATTACACACATTTACCCCTGCGAAATGATCATAGTCACACCATGGTCAACCAAGGTCAAATCATGGTTTTTGACCACAGTTTGGCTGACTCCGGTTGGTATATGGCACACAGTTAACCATGGCCAACCATGGTCAAAATGTATACCATGTAAAATGGCCATGGTCAAACTATGGCCGATCACAGTGAAACCTATAGCCTGATGACCTGATGACCTGATGACCGATGACCATCCTGTCTTCAATGGCAAAGGCCTCGATTACTTTCTTCAGTTTTCAGAAAATGATGTATTGACCCTTTTAAACGAGCTCAAGCCAACCTTCTGTACATTGGATCCTATCCCTACCAAACTTGTGCTAAAATACACGGACCTCCTGCTTCCGTCGATTACCATGATGGTTAATTCTGGTCTAATGTCCGGGACTATGCCAGCGTCATTCAAACGGGCTATTGTCAAACCACTACTGAAAAAGAATGGCCTGGACCACGATATCTTGAATAACTATAGACCGGTTTCGAACTTACCTTTCATGTCAAAACTTGTCGAAAAGGCGGTACTTAAAAGACTGTCAGTCCATTTACGAAAATGTGATTTATATGAGCCATTTCAGTCCGCATACCGACAATACCATAGCACCGAAACAGCCCTTCTAAGGGTTGTAAATGATATTCGCAGTGCTGTTGACAAAGGTAATGTTTCCCTGCTGCTATTGTTAGATTTGAGTGCCGCATTCGACACTATTGACCATCAGATACTTTTATCACAATTGCGTCATACATTTGGATTAGATGGCCCAGTATGGAACTGGTTTGAATCGTATCTATCCGAGAGATATCAGTCAGTCTGCGTAAACGGATCATTCTCCGAACCGATCAAGCTCACGTGTGGTGTGCCGCAAGGATCGATTTTGGGTCCAGTATTATTTACGCTATACACACGGCAACTTGGACAGAAAATCGAGAACCACAACATCCAACGCCATTTCTACGCCGATGACACGCAGCTCATCAACAGTTTTATACCATCAGTATCAGCCGCAAGTATGGCAACAGATCAACTAAATGACTGCTGTTCGGACATTAAATCCTGGATGACATTGAATATGTTGAAGCTAAATGATGACAAAACGGAGGCCATGCTAGTTGGTCCGGTGATTAGGCGCGCTAAATCAGACTTGACATGCATCACTGTTGGAACAAGCCAAATAAATCTGTCACCTGTGGTGAAAGATCTAGGGGTAATGCTTGATAATGAACTGACCATGGAAAAGCATGTTAATCATCTCTGCAAAGTGTGCTCGTACCAGCTACGTAATATTGGTTGCATCAGACGGTATATTACGAAGGAGGCTACAATCATGCTTATACTGGCGTTAATATCGTCAAGACTTGATTATTGTAACAGCTTGCTTATTGGTGCACCAAAACAACTTATTCATAAGCTACAGATTGTACAAAATACCGCTGCTAGAATCATATCACTCCGCCGAAAGTATGATCACATAACCCTTGTCTTACAGAATTTGCATTGGCTCCCGATCGAGCAGAGAATCACTTTCAAAATTTTATGCTTGACTTACCAATGTGTTTCCGGTACTGCCCCTGCATACTTAACTGAACTAGTACAACCCTATTCGCCTGGTCGATCACTCAGATCTGTCAATCAGATGCTGCTAAACGTCCCAAAAGTAAATTCTACTACATATGGCCACAAAACTTTCGCTTATGCAGCTCCCACCGAGTGGAACAATCTACCACTTAGTCTAAAAAACTCAGCATCATTAGATATTTTCAAATCACAACTGAAAACCACCCTTTTCAAACGAGCATATTCTCAGTAGATATAGCTATTACGCACTAGCGCTTAGAGCACGCATTGTCATGGATTCAGCGCTTTATAAATGTACTTATTATTATTATTATTATTATCATGATTATACCACGGTCGACAGTGGGTTGGAAAAAAACATATTTATTATGTAAATATGTATTTAATGGCAGCAGAGTATATTATATGTCCATATGCCATTAAGGCAGCAAGCCAAGTCCACTTTTCTAACAAAATGAACATGTACCAGTGTGTAAAGTCTCTAACATTGTATGCATAGGTCATGACCTACTGTAATAGTTATGAAGGTATAAAGTATTGATCAAAATTTATCCATATGGAAGACTATGAAAATGTTGGAATAGTTAACCTATATTGTCATTGTTTAGATAAAATTTATACATTCCGTGCTTATTATTATGTTTTATGTATATGGCATTTACTATTCAAATACCATAATTAATTATGATTACATAATTTATGTGTAATAGAATAAATAAGACTTTCTAAATGCAAACACATCAGACATAAGTTTTCAATTAAAGAGTTGCCCCCATTATTAAAGCATTTCAACCTTGGTCAAAACATTGTCAACCAAGGTCAAATTTTTCTTCTCAATTTATGATTGACAATGGTCAAAACATGGTTGACTAAGGTCATACAGTTTTCAGAAATTTGTTTACCATGGTCAGAGATTATAGCTTTTGTTCATTTGACCACGGTCAAAACATGGTCGACCATGGTCAATGAATGTTATCACGGTCAGTACTATGCTCAAAACAGAGTCAACCATGGTCAACATTCACCTCGGTGAGATTTTGACAATTTTTAACGTTAACCATGGTCAAACCATAGTTGATCATGATACCATGATCAATATTTAGCACGCATCATGATCAAGCCGGCCAAAAATGATAGCTTCCATACTTGTCTTGAATGAAATTATTATTTGTCGACAAAGAAGAATATGTTAGAAAAAGATCATCACTAGAATGACTGGCTCAGTAACTGAGCTTGGCTGTGTAATTCCATTAGTGGGTTTCCATAAATATCCTCATGAGGCCAGCAAATGGACATGGAACACTGATTTTCCTGACCACATTTAACAATTAACCTGACAGCCAAAAAGAACAAAAATTATGTTAAATATTTTGAATGTAATTTGACTTGGAGCTGTTACTGCCGCTGGCCTGTATTTTCTTAAGTATTTTACAATTCACCTTTCCAGAGTATCCATTCATCATCAGACCTCGTATGACGTCATAATCAGCTCAGCGCATGTATGATGATGTCATAATCATTACGTCACAAAGAGTTCCATATAGACCGTCACCAAATCTCAAATTGTCCGACACGTTGTATGAATTGTATACCTTTGCAATTCTTTGCTATTTAATAAACATGCTGTTGAATATTTTGAAACTAATTTGACTGGGCGCTGTTGCTGCCTTGTATGAATTGTATATCTTTGTAATTCTTTGCTATTTAATAAACATGCTGTTGAATATTTTGAAACTAATTTGACTGGGCGCTGTTGCTGCCTTAGGCAGCAATGGCACCCAGTCAAATTAGTTTCAAAATATTCAACAGCTTACCTATGTAGTTTTTTTGGAAACTGATAGCCAGGGTGTTCAGAGATCGATCGATCCCAACATGAGCGAGGTGTGGGTGGAGATGGGTGGGGCATAGCTAAAACCGGAAAGGTCCATTATTTTACCTGGCAGGTGTTGCTACCTAAAGTAATATAACATAAGATTTCTAACTAAAATGTCAATGAAAACGCTAAATACATATTAGTCTTCTTGTAAAGTTTGAGTGTGTGCGTACATAAACATGCATGTGCATGCATGCGCGCATGGGTGAGTATGTGTGCATCCAGTATGATAACTTAAATTCTATGAGAGGGATCGTCGCCAAACTTGTGTGGGATGTTGAGCTTCGGGTCCTGTTGAAGTCAATCTCATTGAAAGGGTACATAAATGTCTGTCACAATAACAAGTTCTACATTGTACTGAAGGGAATACCGCGATATTATCGTTATCGTCTCATTTATAATTACCGTGAATGGGATTTAAAAAAACTTGGTCAAAAGGTCAACTGAAAGGGTGGGAACAGTAAAACTCAGGATTCTCTGAAATGCCAGTTGTAAATGCATAATAGTAACAATACACCTACATACATACTGGGTTACCACGGAAACATGAACATACTTACCTTTGAGGCCTACAAACATGTAGATAGTGTAATCATACTGCAATAAGCAAAATTACCAATACATGTACATGTATGCTATAGAGGGATCCAATAGGCTTGCACAATTACGTGATTAAATCGAAAATCACGATTATGTTTTAAATCGTGAATTTATATGATTAAAAATTAAATAATCAAATAATCGTGAATATTTTCTATTGCATAAAATATTTCAAAACCTAACTTTCAATTACTTCTTAATGCGAACGGTCATGACAAATGACATTTTGCTTAGTGAATGTATGTCCATTTGAAGGGTAAGAGAAGACCATTTTTGAAAATGTATTATTGGAATTTCTCGAGCCATACATTCCAGTGATACATTTTCAAAACTAGTCTTCTCTTGCCCTACAAATGGACTTTTCTAAACACCATTGCAATTTTCGTCATTGATATTCTTTTGTTGCTATGTCTTGGCAATTTGTATCCAAGATGATTAATCGAGTAATCACGATTATCACGATCACTCAACACAATAATCGCACAAGCCTATGATCCAACCAAGTATCCCTGTAACAAGTATCTGATAGCATAATAAAAAAATGTCACTCCTTAACTGATGTCACAGTCAGATGACATAGGTCTTTCTTGTCCGACATGAAAGGGACAAAGGGTCTGACAATAACAGTCTGGATTTTATGTCATTGGTCAATTTACAAATTAATAAACATTCTGCTCAAACAAGTTTCAAAACATTCAGCAGCTTACCTGAGTGTAGTTATCTTGAAATTGGGAGTCTGGGAATTCAAACGGTTAAAATCACACAAAGTGGGTGGAGCTTAGCTACAGTAGAAATGGGGGCATTGGTAGAAATGGACCCCTCTAAGGTCCCAGCTGTAATCCCCTTACTAAACCTTTAACACTCAAGCTGGCAAAAAAAACACCTTATGCGGTTGTCTTGAGAAATGTCCATTTCCAGACCAAGAAGATTATTTTGATAACTTACCACTGGATTGACTGGCTCGATAACTGAGCCAGCTTGCCCTGTAGGTGGGGCTTAGAATACACCTTCCGTATCCTCTGCGTGTCGTAAGAGGCGACTAAAGGAGGTAAGGGTGAGGTAACCCTGACAGAAACCTCGAGTGCTGAAGACGGAGGTTCCAGGCCACACGGCGCACTCTAATAAACCATGGATCCACGCACTTAGCGCATATGACCATGTCGAGTCACTTACAGAACTGGCGGTATGATCAGCGAATGAAAAGAAGAAGAAGACTGAGCCAGTTACCCAGTGATAAATTTTCAAAACATATCTTCTCCTGGTCTGCATATGCACATTTTATACAGGAAAATTTAAATTTCTTGAACAAATTTGAGGGTTAATCTCTGAGGACAGATTACATTTTGGTAGAAACTTAAAATCTTGGTGAACTGTTTTGTAATACTTGCCCATGCTGACAGGAAATGGCTGAGATACACAAGAAATGATGTGCTTTGAAACCATTTTCTCACCGAACCTAAAACATAAATTATTTTGTTGTTTTAATCATTTCAACATAATAAACGAGTGGTCCAAACGACCTGTATTTTTGGGCCAGTATTGCTCAGTCATCTGCAACATGCAAAACCAACACTGAAATGACAAAATCCCTATGCTGAAATTACAGGCCTATGCTGAAATTACAGGGGAGAATGATTGGATTTAGTGTTGTTCCAATTAATCAATTTGATCGATGATTGATTGGTTTTCATGTCCAACCAACGGATCGATCATGATTTCAGAAATTAATTTTAATTTGTTTTTAAATTTACAATATTAAAACTGCAGATGATTCTTTTTTTTTGGCAATACAATTTTAATTTCATTTTTACAACATAGTATTTCTCCAGGAACATTATATATAGTCTAAGACATTAACCTTCACAAAACTGAAATAGTATGCTAATGTCAAAACCACCATACTAATAACCCATTGAATATTTTGAAACTTATTTGACTGGAAGCTGTCAACAGCTTCCAATCAAATTAGTTTCAAAATTTTCAACAGATTATTTGTTAAATTATTACGGTAAAATATCCATGAACATACAATAATTATTGCATTCAAAATTTCAGAATGGTTAAAAATGAAAAAATGTTATGGTTGATCATTAATTGATCATCGGTTAGTATGTAAAACCAATCATCGATCACAAAAATAGTACCAATTCCCAACGCTAATTGGAATGCAAAGAAATGCTGCACTATAGATACAGTTATAACGCTATATAATAAACCTTACCATTTTTAGCTATGCCCCACCCATCTCTAGCTAAGCTCCACCCACACCTTGCTCGTGTCAGGATCGATCGATCTCTGAACTCTCTCACTATCAATTTCCAGAAAAACTATACAGGTAAGCTATTGATTATTTTGGAATTAATTTGACTGAGCACTGTTGCTACCTATGGTATGTTTATTAAATAGTGGCAAGTTTCATTAAATCAGTTTAAGCGATTCTCTACGATATGGTGTTTACGAGGAAATTAACAAAAATCGTGAATTTTCGCATTAAAAAGCCCATTTTCACCCAAAATATTGGACCTATAAATGTGAATTCTTCAAAAGGCACATCTGCGCAGTTTCACCAAGTTTCATTACTATATCTGAAGCGGTTCTGTATGATATGCTGTTTACGAGATATTGTGGATGGACAGACGGGTGGACAGAGTCAAGCAGACGTGGTGATTACTATAGGGCTTCCTAATAAAATGCATTCTTGGATATTTTAAAGATATTGGAAGGATCAACAACGTCTTACAATCCAATTATATTCAAAATAGTCAACCAACCATTTCTTACATTGTGTTCAAAATAATTGTACGAACTAAGTTTCTGGTGGGGGGGGGGGGGTGGTTTGACAACATTTAAAGATATTTCTGAGCTGTACCGCATCCCGTGGCCAGAAAAACTTGTATTGATCCTCACGATTGGTAAATAAATCTGATATTTTTGTCTAGTAAATGTTCACTTACAGGCCAAGAGATGATTATCAGTATTTACCACTGAAATGACTGACTCGGTTATTGAGCCTGGAAATGGACAAGACCACTTCATACTCTCGGTATTTGGGACCTGATTCACCATTAATGTGATAAAGAGACACTTGTCATGAGCTACTCAGTGGCCACAATACACCGATAGTCACATAGGACAAGTTTTTATTATATATAAACAAGCGTAGCAGCTTTTATAACCACTTATATTTGACTATGAGTCAAGGGAGACAACTCACACAAGTTTTAGTTTAATCATCTGTAGTAAATACACTATTTATTACCCATGATAGCCTTGAATACTAACGCTAAATCTCTACAAACTACATTTTTCAAGGGGTTTAACTCTGGATATGCTGAATATTTTGAAAACAATTTGACTGAAAGCCACCAACAACTTTCAGTCAAATTGTTTTCAAAATATTCAGCAAGTCCAGAGTTCTTAGGTATCGAAATTCTTGGCTATAACCCCAGATGAAGCAGGTGTGTTAAATAAACAATAATAAAAATATGGAAACTAATCAGGACACAAATTGTTACCAAATGTGAAACAGGGAATACAATTTATCACAGATTTGCTATAGAAATTTCCCCAGTTTCTCGTTGAATTAATTAATATGCCATTTACATTAATGAGTGGCTATTGACATATTATAGAAGGAAATATAAACATACATGGTGTTCCAAAATCACACTCTCTGGGCGTGGCTAACATTTTTATTTGTGCCACTAGACACAAGGGTTAATGTGAACACGGTGTACTTGTTGTCGTCGTCGTCGTCGTCATTGTCAAGACATTTTTAATAACTCTGGTTATACTTGAAGGTCTTCTCCAAACCTGGGTGGAAGTTTGCCCGTGGGGTTGCAGAGGTTTTCCAATTTTGGAGTCAGGAGCTAAAACACAACAGCAACAGCTTTCAGCAACTGATTGTTTTCAAAATAGACACATTTTAAATACATTTCAATAACTCTGGTTTTACTGGAGGGATTGTCTCCAAACTTCGGTGGATGTTTGTCCGTGGGTTCCAGAAACAATGTGTCGATTTTGGGGTCTAATGCTAAACAGCAAGAGGATTCAGCAACATTGTTTTCAAAATATACAATTTTGATCTCGTTGTGGCCCGATTGAAAAATAAATATATCAATGATGCATATATTGGACAAATTTATCCTTGTTATGAAACCTTTGACACTCATATCGGCTAAAAACCGCTTCTGCAGTGGTCTTCAGAAATGTCCATTTGCAGACAAACAGGACTATTTTTGAAAATTAACCGAGCCAGTCATTCCAGTGGTAAATTTTCAAAAATATTCTTCTCTTGGTCTTCAAATAGACATTTTCTATGAGAAAAAAATTTTCTGGAACAAATTCGAGGATTAAATGGTTAATAGACACAATACTAAAATGCATGAAAGAAGGGATGATAATCAAGGGATCTCACATTTGCAGATGCTGTGAATAAGTCAGTGTTTCTCATGACATCTAAAATTTGGAGTCCCCAGGAACCCAACAGCTAGAAATCTGGGGGGTCTCAACCTGAAATCTGGTATTCCCCATTCAGTTTTTCTTATCCACGTCAAAATTAGAGTGTACCATGGGCTCACAGCTATGAATTATGTCGGTCCCATACTCGTTTTATTGAGCCTTTTGTGCAAAACCTATAAAACTAATTAGTACATGTATTTAATAATTATACAAGATTTTCAGGGGTACAAGAGGACCCACTGCTACTACTTTTTTTATGTCTATATAAAGACATATCTTGTCACCTACATGTAAATGATGAGCATGTGAGAATGCCAAAAGAACGGATCATTGAAATTACATAACCCTCGAAAATACCTTACCATACAATAGTGTGTGTAGTAATGTTGTGTATTTATCAGCGATCATGGCGTCTTCTGTACTTACCCATTATTTTCAATGTCACTACGCCTTACAAAATATTAAGTTCTTCATCCAAGCACTGCAAAATAATGAACAGAATTTAATATAAGTGTCTCTGAACTAGCGAGCATGTAGTATATTATAGTAGAACTCTGAAACAAGCATGCTAATCTCTGGCATTTTGCCTTGTAATCATGCTGATAAGACAGATAACAGGCTGTTCATGAGATGCCATACATTGACATGATAAATAATCAATGACCATTTTCATATGAGTACGACAGATGTGCGTGATATTTCCGGTCATGTGTGTATATTTACGCTTTTCGTAAATGGATATTTACGTTTCACGTAAATGAATGGATTTATTTCTAGCTATGTCCCGGCCATTTCTAGCTAAACTCCACCCACTTTGCATGTGCATTGGAATCAATTTATATACTTTGAACCCTGAATAACCAGAATCCCAATTTCATGGTAGCTATCGAGGAAAGCTGTTGAATAATTTGAAACTAATTTAACTGGAGGCTGTTGCTCCCCATCAAATTAGTTCCAAGATATTCAACAGAATGTTTGTTAAATTAATTCCTTCAAAAAATACAATTTGTACACTTTACAGTTTTGATGTTCACAACAGGGTTATAATATGCCATTATGATTGTGACATACCTTTCCAGTTTTATCTGTAACCGCAACGCACGCACGCATGCACGCACGCACGCACACACACACAACCCCATGCAGCTACATAATCTCCACCCACACCTCGCTCGTGTCAGGATCGATCGATCACTGAACTCCGTGACTATCAATTTCCAGAAAACTATACAGGTAAGATGTTGAATATTTTGAAACTAATTTGATTGGGTGCTGTTGCTGCCTATGGCAGCAAGAGCGAGTCAAATCAGTTTCAAAATATTCAACAGCATGTTTATTAAATAGTAGACATACAATTTGTACAAGAATGCTTAACCCATCACCAATTATGCGTTTGTGATGAACTTATCTACGTCATTCATGACGTCATTGATTATGACATCATCCTACATGTCACCTAGTTGATTATGATGTCATATGATGGATGGATAAACTGGAAAGGTCCATTGATTATGAAGTCAGATACTTGAGTGACAGATCAGATCCTTTCATTGCAGACAAAATCTCAGATGGGTTGCACAATGGAACACAGACCACAGACACTGAATGTATATACAACTCCTTCACTTACATTTACAGTGACAAACACTATGATAGCGTGATTCATTTCTAACTATGCCCGCCCATTTCTAGCTAAGCTCCGCCCATTCTCTCTGCATATTTGACTGCATTTTAACACTTCGAAACATGACAGGGCTTTAGATTTACCTCATTTGGGAACACCACCTATCTGGTCCGGGATCCATCAATGCTCTTAGAAACTAGAGAATTTTGAAATCTGAGATTGATTTTGAGACATTTTAGCTTTAATAGCACTATAAGACGTCTAAATGGCCATAAAATGCCACAACATCCATCTCTGAGTATGTAATTGACTGTAAATCAGTTAATTAACGTTCATATCAGCCAGTAGGATTTTAATTTGGGCTCTAATATTGGTGGATTTCATTTGGGCATGACTTGTAAAGTCAAAGCTAAGGGGTAGTCTAAAGCCCTGCATGAACTTCCAGAATCTAAATTTCAAGGTAACTACAAGTACCTTATATATCTCTAGGTGTAAGTTGTTCAATAATTTGAAGCTGATTTGCTGCTTAAGACAACAACTGCTCCCAGTTAAATTAGTTTCAAAATATTCAATGGAATGTTTAATAAATTGTGAATTCACAACAACACATAAAATTCAGACACTTTTGTGACTTGTTATTCCTCATTTAACCTATTAACGAGCAAATTCACCACAGAAAATGTAAAGTTTCTCCAAAAAAACTATCACAGAGGATTACTTTTTTAACATTTGCTAGGGAGTGGAATGACTGGCTTGGTTTTCGAAGTTATTGCAGTGGTCAATTTACTGTAATTATCTTCTCTTGTTCTGTATATGGACATTTCCCAAGATCACAGTTTGGCAACCATGACCATTTTAGGGTTAATCAACCCTGGATATCAGGCAAACACTTACATGTACACCAAATTTAATTATAAATAACAATGATAATGGTTAACCATCATACCGACTGATTTACTAAATCTGTAATAACTATGACTGCACCCTTGATAGTACAAGCAAGGAATAGATCTGCCTGACGCTTGGTCTCTACTTTGTGAGAACCAGAGTCTGAATTAGCCAGATCCTTGGCTGTCCCAGAGACAGAAGCAGTGATGCCCTCAATATCACGGCTAACACTGGACTCAGTAGACATCGAGTTGTTGCGGGAACAATCAGCCACTGACGTCAATACCGCCAGCTAAGGCCTAACACTGGAAGAGCAACAAAAAGCTCTACCTCAGTGAACCCCAAACAACCACTCCCTGACCGCAAAAGACGTCAAGTAGAGGAAGCGAACGAGAAGTGGTCTCCAGCAAGGGTCACCATCACTAGCATCCAGCCACCAAAGTGCCAGCCCTAAATGATGCCAGGCATACCCACAGAACATTTGAATATGTACCGCCAATGGTGCAATGCATCATGTAAGGAAGGCAGGTTGGAGATCCAGGCAGAGAAACTAAAACTCGCCCTAGACACCAGGACCGTTCCCCGAATGCTGAAGGCCACAGTGGCTTTCAAACCAGATGACACCGATAGCATCTTCATGGCAGAATGGAAGAACCGTTTCACAGATTTCGGCCTGAAAATGACAGAGCAGCTGGCCGTCCAAACCCCCAGTAAACTGTCCAAGCAACACACCAAAATGTCAGGTTTCAAAAATGGTCTTCAAAGAAGCCACGGACACACATGTCACCAAAGAAGCAGAATTGGTCATAGCCACCACGCGTCTATGTCAGGAGGAGAAAAAACAAAGATCTGCCAGTCCAAGGAATAGAATACCACTGAACCACCAACGGGCCAGAGCAGTCAGGGTCCAGCCAGACAACTGCCACAGAGGGCTACCAATGCCCACCTCTAATGTACAGAAGGGAACCCTACCACCAGACACACCCGCAGAGATTACAAGCATCACGGCAGCAACCATGCCTGCTCATGGGCACAGGCAGTGCAGATGCAATTGAAGAACGTTATAGTTTAATTTCTGGCCTATGCAACCGTAGGTTTGGCTATTCTTAGACGGTATAATACCAATCTGTGTCAAAAGGTTTCTCACTCACATACACTCAGCCAGCAAACCGGATGGCTTTCCTAAATTATAACAATAACAGCAAAGCCGCCACATTTCTCCAATAAGGAGCTAGGCCCAGACACTATAAGTCTCTTAGACAAGAGCTTAGCTTGGGGTTCCGTTCAACAACTATAGAACCCAACATGGGTACCTTATATGTAGACCTTCAAGTCTTCTTCAGAAGAATGCGCCTGATGCACTACTTCACTCCCCACCCACACCCATCTTATGTGTGTTTGCCAGGGATACCGTCCGTCAGAGAACCGGCAAAGGAACTAAAAAATCTTCAGAAATTTCACCCCACAGAAAACTTCTATGCCCCCTCCCACACTTGATGCCCCATTTGAATCTTTCTTTAAAGCAGTCAGATACAAATTCAACAGACAGATCCAGCATAGGGTATACAAGATTAATCTGACCCACAAGGAGCCCTCGTCTTTTTTAAAGATGACCACACCTTAATAATCCAGATGGCAGATAAAGATCAGGCCATGGTTCTCCAATCAAGAGGAGACCACGTGGCGGAAGCCAACAGACAGCTATCAGATGTCAGGTTTTATAAAAATCTTTCAACTGATTTGGCAGAAAATCACACAGGGCTAGTCAATAAATGCATAGACCAATTGGTCAGGGAAAGGGAAATAGACCTAACCACGGCATCATGACTTATCTCCAATCCGGTGACAACTGCCAGGTTTGATATGCTACCAAAAATCCATAAACCGAGAAAGGACGATCTCATCCCACGACATCCAATAATCAGTGGTACAGGCTGACACATTGAACTCATTAGTAGCTTTATCAACGAGCATATCAAAACGCACATGGCCAAAATCAAATTCTATGTGAAGGACACCACAGACTTCATCAACAGAATAGAGGATCCATCAAAAAGGGTTCCCTGTTAGTAACACTACATGCGACCTCAGTCTATGCCAACATACCCAACTCAGAGTGGCTCAGAGCAATCGCCAAATTCGCCATGAAACATGGCATCCCTGGCATTCTTACAATAAGAGGTTTACCCAACCTCTTGAAACTAGTCCTGGAATGCAATAGCTTTGAATTCAACAACAGCCACCATAGCATCAAATTCACAATGGAGTCTTCAAGGATCAATGTCTCATTCCTAGACACCAAGGTCATCAACAACGATGAACGAGGCATCAGCTTCAATCTATTCACGAAGCAACAGACACATACGGCTACCTCCACTACCTCTCGGCCCATCCATCTACGTATAAGGATGCCAGCCCATACAGGGTTGGCAGCAATTTCCTGGTGAGGGAAGTACTGTGTGGGAAATACCGCCCTGGGAAATACTCCAAAAAGTGGGAAATACTGCGAAATACCAGGAAATACTCCAATACTCATCAAGTGGTAAATTTTAAACTAAATATCTTAGCTATATTAGTCAGAGGGGCTAATATAGAAGTCCATATCTAATACAGGTTGACATATAAGATCAAATAGGCAATATAGGCACATCGCAGTAGATCTATAACCTTTTCAACTCTACATAGCAGTTACCACACCCACCCTTTATTGCACAATGTTGGTGGAATTTTTAGAAACCATCTTCAGTAGAGGCTGCAACAACAACTTCCAGTAAAATAGTTTCAAAATATTAAGAAACTTTCATTTTATGAATGGTTTACCTAAACTGATATATAATGCATTAGCGTGCTGTGCACATTGTGACATACAATACAAATATACAAATCCATTATACTGCCCTGAATTCTCAGCTTATCAGAATATTGATTTAAAATAGAGATCTAAGTTTAGATTACCAAACTATGCTGGTACATGTACAAGTATTGTTTATTTATTTAGCCTTAGATTTATATGTAAATCAATGCTCTGAGATAGGCTGTCCCCAACATTCAGCTCATACACAGGTGTATCTGTATCTGTATATGTTGACTCCGCAAATTCCAATTGGATGTCCCGCGAAGTGTGCGATTGCGCGAAGGAGGCGCAATGCTTGGTGTCGAAAAACTTATATACAGGTGTTGTTAAAAACATATACTCTGTACATGATTTTGACATCTTATGGCCCCACCTGCTTCACCATCATTTTGAAGATTTCAATTGATGGTGCCACTGCCGCATCCGATGGTATAAAATCTGATGGCATAAAATTACAATGGTATTTCTCTTGGATGTTCAGTTTTGTATGATGTAGTGTTGCCTTATCAGTTAGAAGACTCTGTTCCTTATGCACGAGTTTGCAACTTATGCATAGGACACTAGATGATATTTACAAATGCTTGTCAGTGTTTTCTTAAGCATGATAAACAACCACAAGGTTAAGCATATAAACTTGATATCTAAGTATTTCCCGGTATTTCCCACTGCCCTGGGAAATACTAGTATTTCCTGGGAAATTGCCAACCCTGAGCCCATATGGGCAATTTCTTCGCCTTAGAAGGATACGAACGAGCACGGATAATTTCGAGAGGAACGGTGTCTCACTAGAGGGCCACTTCCACAATAGAGGATACCCACAATACATTCTCAAGACATTACATCAAAAAGCCAAGGACAAACTGCGCAACTTCCTCCTCAAACACCCTCATGACACACAACCAAAACCACCAACAGAGCTATCTTTGTATATGAGATCAACAGGATGGAGATTTTCTTAAAAAGGTCATCAACAAGCACTGGCCCATCATACAAATCAGCCAATGCTGCAGACGCTTTCCCAGAGAAGCCACTGTTCGGTTATAGGAAAAGCAAAACTAACAAAGACAACAGAACATATTTCTGCCCTGCACCACAAAAAACTGCACTATCTGCGCCCGCATGGATAAAAGGAGATTCTTCAAGATCTCTCATATTGGCCTATCCTACAGGGCCAAAATCACAGGCAATTGTCAGACAAGAAATGTTGTCTATCTCATCACATGCGGGTCATGTTAGCAAGAGCACCTACCCTCTATTACCAACCTATACAAAAGTGAAAGATACGATACACGAGTATCAAGACACACAGCAGAAACGACATGAAGTTTCACATTATTCAAGTCCTATCGTCAGATCCCATAGATCCAACTTCCACACCATGGAGGAAAAAGAAAGAAAGCCATTGATCCACCAGCTACATACAATGGAACCAATTGGAATAATTCTAGCAGGTTAGGGGACACCACACTCGAGGGACACACCTTGTAGTTATTAAGTGATTTACTAAATTCCTAGACACAGCTCCCTTTTGTGTTGCAAATGGTTTTTATTTGGAAAACAATGTTGATATAAGCCATTGCTGTTTAAGGCAGCAACAGCTTTCTGTGCACCATAGTTTGCAAAATGAAAAACAATCCTTTTCTTCCATTCCTTAATTACTCAATTTCTGACATCAGACTGATATGGGTTAAGGCCATCAATTTATGAAAAACAATAGAAGATAATATGTATATAATTCTCACTCTGTGATAAGAAAGTACAACCAGAAATGTGGTTGCAATGCAACCATGAAGCTCGACTTTACAATTATCCAAATGAAGCTTGACTTCAAACACAAAATAAATATAGAAGGCTTATCAATACACTTATCAACCAGAGGCCCAACGGTCTGTGACGCTCACCTGGACCATTAGCATTTGAAATATTTGCATTTAAATAGACATGATGGATAATTTCCGGAAAATCCCAGCTGACCACCAAAAAAATCGACCAATTGAAATTCTCATTTGATTTCCTGAAGCTTATCGTGACATCGTCATAGGATCAAGTTTGGTTGAAATCTAGTTGTTGATTAAATAGTAGTATCTTGAGAACGGCTCTCCAAGTGTGATACCAGCGATCGAAAAGAAGAAGACGAAGAAGAAGTAGTAGGGATTTAAACTCTGCTGGAGAATTCCAGATCTCTGCTGAAAAGATTTATCATTCAAGATTCTCATCCACCCAAGTTTCATTGAAATCTTCCCATTGATTACGAAAGAGTAGCATTTTAAAGGATTTCTGGAAAATCCAAGATGGCCAGCAGAAAAATTGACCCATTAAAATTCTGTATACAAGTTCTAAAAACTAGTCCCATAGGAAGTGTAGTGTTTTGACTACCGGTATTTATGGTAGATTTTTCATAAAATCTAAGATTTTCACCCAGAAAATTTATCAATCAAAATTCTGAATAAAATCCTGGCGTCTACCATGATACGCTCTATCCAAATTTGGTTGAAATATGTCGAGCAACTAAGGTGTAGCGCTTCGACAATTTCTGTAAAAATGTTCACAATATCTATGATTTCATCCAAAAACGTATCAATCAAAATTCTGAATAGAAGACATAGAGCCCAGCACCATAGAATCTGTCTAGACAGATTTGGTTGAATTCTGTCAAACAACTAATTAGGAGTAGCATTTTAACAATTTCCGCTAAATTCTTTATAGAATCTAAGATTTTCACCCAAGATATTGACCAATCAAAATTCTGAAAAGATGATCTGGACAGTACCAGGGTTCTTGCAGACAAATTTGGTTGAAATCGGTCAAAGCATTAAGGAGAAGAGATTTGATGAACGGACAATGGACAGGCGGCGGACGACCGTCATGGCATACGCTCACTTGACCCTTCGGGATGGGTCATTATAAAGAAGAATATGGCCAAGTGTGAGTCCACTACGATTAACCAAAGATTAGATATAAACTGCTAAGTTGAGCCAAATGGAAATTGTTAATGTTGAAAAAATTAGATTTTTTCCAAGGTCACAGTGATCTTGACCATATACCATTTGACCCCAAAGCCATTGTGTCATGCCGTGTTATTATAATGAAGCAGGAGTCCAAGTTTGGGTCCAGTATGATTAACCAAAGATGAATAATAAACTCCTAAGTTGAGCTAAATGGAAAATGAATGTTGAAAAAACCATGTTTTTTACCAAGGTCACAGTGACCTTGACCTTTGACATTTGGACCTCAACGTTATTGTGGATGCTGTGTCCTTATATGGAATCATGTGTCCAAGTTTGGGTCGAATATGCTTAACCAAACTGGAGATATAAATAGAATGGTTGAGCTAAACGGAAAATGTTAATGCTGGAAAAAAAAGGTTTTTACCAAAATCACAGTGACTTTGACCTTTTGACCCAAGCTTATTGTCACATGCTGTGTCATTATAAGGAAGCATGTGCCCAAGTTTGGCTCCAGTATGATTCACCAAACCTGAGATATAAAGAGAAAACTTGAGCTAAATGCAAATTGGATGACAACGACGTCACCACCGCCGCCGGACGACGTTCAGGGTATCGTAAAATCGAACTAAAAAGCTAATAGTATTCTATATTTAATTAGGCATGCGCCCAAGTTTCTTGATGTGAAAAGATTCCTGCCACTGCATAAATCGTTAGTCAGGAATCAGCTGAATTACATTAGCTCAGTTTGGAGCCCAAACAACACAAAAACACAAAGGCATGATAGACTGGGACAGACATGGCTTTCGCAAATTATTAGTCAACAGATTAGCCAACTACCCCTCTCCTCACACGGCTGCTGTGTCAACAGCGAACATAGTCGACTTGGAGGCAAGATTGCCAACACTTAGTATTTTTACGCTCACAACGATTATGCACTATTTTTAATTGCGATCATTTAGATAAATAATCATGATTATTCAATTAATCTCAGCTGTACTGGTATTGGTGGGTTGAGGAGGCATAAAGCGATCAAAAGCGCTAGTATTGCATATATTTGAAAAAAGCTACAAACTTTAGTTCAATTGGGAATTGCTAACACAACGTTCGAAAAAACAAAAATTGGTATCGCTAATCACATCACTAAAATGACTCCAGTCTAATTGCCACATAGTAGACGTTCAGAAATCACAATTAATATGCTATTATAAATATTAGATTTCTGAACACAATATCAACACAATCTGGCAAGACCAAAACGGCACAAGAAAAATGAAAATTCAGCTAGATGTGGCACAGTGGTTTCTACAAGTGTGCGCAGTGGTTTTCTAAGGCTACATATGTCTCTAACTCGCTTGCCAACATTTTGGTCAAACATTGATACTATTAATGAAAATAATTACCACAAATCTGCATTGTGCGATATTTTAAGATTAGCAAAAGTGTTTAGTTTGAAAAACATTGATATTCTGGCCAAATTATTCTTGCCCTGGGCGAAATGCCACTGGGTTGAATTAGGCTTGCGCGATTTCGCGATTTAATTGAAAATTGTGATTTTGAAAAAAATCACAATTTTCTACGATGTAATTTTTAAAAAATCAAAAAATCGTGAAAAAGTTGAGTAGACTACAATATTTTAAAACTCACCATTCAGCAGTAAAAGAATACATGTACGTTATAATCCATTCACGCATGTATCCATTGTGTTTATTCTTGGTCGTTTCATGCACGTGTTCACTAAGTACTCATCAAAAGACAAAGACCTATGGTAAACGAGCTAACAATAGTGAGGTAACGCCTTAGTCATTGAAGAAGCCATGTAGTTAATCCGTCGAATCGACATATAATGGTATAATTCACTTTCATTCGCCGTCGCGGACCTTGACATTTACAACTACCGAGTCAAGCAGCAAACTCCATTTTCATTGGTTGCTTGCTACGTAGCTTGAGAATCTCGGCAGCGATTGACCAATAGCTAGTAACCGCATTCGGCTACATCTATACTTTGTTTCAAAGTGTAAGACAATGATCAGTGAATAGAATTTTATTAATCCCGGAGATTAGCGATTTCTACAAGGTCAGGTGGTTTAATAATTCTTATCTCTGATTGGTTTATTAAATCTGGAAAATTATATAAAATGGAAACTTTCATTCATGTAATTTCATATCGTCAATGCATTTATCGTGAAAATGTCTGAATTATTACAGAAAACTAAAGCAACTTTGGGATTATTTCGGATTTCAACCTAATAGCAGTGGAAAAGTAGCGAAAGATGAAGTCAAAAGCTGTTTGTTGTTCTTGTTTAAAAGTAGTTTCAGTGGCGAGTGGTAATACAACAAACGTGATGAATCATTTAAAGGTCTACCATATTCATGTAACTATCTATAGTAAGACTAAAGATGCTGGTGCGTCAAAACATAAGCTTGATGACAATGAATGTGACATAGTAATGCCGAGTAAACAGCCTAGGACATTTGCCAATATGAAGAAATGGATTTGCTACGACTTTTCATCCGCTCAATGGAAGGATGTGACCAATTCGATCACTCGCTATGTAGTTGGGAATGCGATTCCAATATACACGGTAGACAGGCATGAATTTAGGGAAATGATCAGGACATTAGATTCCCAGTATGATTTGGCTGGACAGAAGTACTTTTCAGAGGTAGCAATACCAAAGATGTATACAAATGTCCGTGAACGTGTTTGTGCAAAATTAAAGGAGGCAGTATTTCTGTTACAATGGATATGTGGTCCAGTGTAGGTATGACACCATATATGGGCATCACAGTGCATTTCATTGATAAGAAATGGGAATATGGGAATTACGTAAGCGGTGTCCCCAAACACTATTCCTTCCTGAAGACTACACAAGTGAAAATATAGCAGATGGGTTGGTGGAGGCAATGGACACTTGGTCCACCCTGCTGAACAGCATAGCCTGTGTCACAACTGACAATGCGTCTAATGTTTTGCGTGCCATTGACACAATCTTAGGATGGCCAAGAATTTTGTGTTTCAGCCACAATCTTAATCTTGCCGTCACAAACTCATATGAGAATGAAGATCGTGTCAAACAGACATTTTTGGTATGCAGAACTATTTTTATTATAATTTTAATATTTATTTCTAATTGTCTATTTTTAAACCAACAGGATTGTTGCACGCGATGGGGATCGGCCCATCGGCCATCCGTAAAGTCCTGAGCGAGAATCGGAAGTGTGCGCATTTGATTCCACGTTACAATGATGTGCAGGTTTTAGATGCCGTCAAGCCAGCGTTTGATCCAGTGGCAGACCTAACTGATATACTTAGTGCTGAAAAGTATGTCACGTTTTCCGCTGTTCACCCACTATTAAAGTTAATAGAGACGAACATTCTGGACACAAAGGGTGATGTTCATTCCCTAACATCAACACTTAAGGACATAATTCAAGAGCCATGTCAGGGAAGTACGAGGATGAGAAAATTAAAGAAATGGCTTGTTTTGCTACATATGTCGATCCACGCTTCAAGTAGGATTCGTTGTATACAGAGGATAGTGCGTGTCTGAGTGCAAAAATAATCAAAGACACAACTATGCATGTGCAAAAGGATTGTTCATCTTCCAAAGGCAGTATTGAAAATCCAGCGCCGGCAAAGAGAACTTTGCCAAATCAAATGTAGAGACAATACCTCAGCTCTCAATAGGGAGATTTCGTCACATGGCATCAGACGATAACCCAATGGATTGGTGGCGTGTGCATTCAGGACAATATCCCACAATCGCCAAATATGCTAATAAGTATCTTTGCATCTGCGCAACCAGTGTGCCGTCTGAGAGATTGTTTAGTCTGTCGGGAAGTATTGTGACATCAAAGAGAACATTACTCAAGCCAGAAATGATCAATATGTTGACATTTTTGGCTGCGAACTTATAATTATTCTTATATTGCTTACGATTCTTTATGATATAAATCTTATTCTGCTGAATATTTTGAAATTAAATTGACTGGACGCTGTTGTGTCTAAGACAAGAACAGCTCCCAGTCAAATTAATTATAAAATATTCAACAGTTTTCCCGTATGGCTGCCTTGAAAATGAGATAAAGCAAATTAATGGGTGAAATGGTTAAGACTCAGGTCGGCCAAAAACGGCTTCTACAATGATCTTGAGAAACATCCATTTGCCGAGCAAGCGAAGACTATTTTTTAATGTTTATCACTGGGATGACTGGCGCAATAGCCCAGCCAGTCATGCCAGTGATAAATTTCCAAAAATAATCTTCTCTTGGTCTACAAATGGACATTTTCTTTAACATGTTTCTTGATCAAATTTGAGGGATAAATCGTGTGAATATTGTCTTAACAGACTAGACTAGTGCTCATTTTAAAATAAAAAGGAAATGTCATCATGTAATGCATGTATACTGCTTATTTCCTACAATGGCCTTGAGAAATGTCCTTTGCAGACCAAGCGATGACTATATTTGAAGATTTTTCACTGTAAGGACTCGAAGCCGAGTCTCGTTAGCTCAGCCAGTCATTCCAGTGATAAATTTTCAGACATAATCTTCTCTTGGTCTACAAAATATGGACATTTTCTTTTAAGAAAACTGGTTGTTTCTTGGTCAAATTTGAGGGATAAATCGTGCTTATATTGTCTAGTGCTTGATCCATTGTTCTGTTTATCAAATGTTATCTATATATGTTTACAATGGAAAAAATAAATTAACAAGGTTCCTGATTGTCGTATTTATAACTATTCATTCTGTTGGTCTTTTGTTACATATAAATCTTACTTTCTGAAAGCAACTATAGACTGCGCGTGCGCATACAATAATTAGTTACCTACCTTCCGCTGTATCTTGCGTCAAGTGCATGTAGCAGTTTATAAATTTACAGCTCAAATGTCATAATTTTACCCATCCCAACAACAACGCAGATGTGCATGTGTATTTCCAATGTTATACAGCTTTATTCGATCAATAGCTAGTGTGTGCAGAGCATGTTTGTGTACCCAACCTGGTTATTTATACCCGTAACCTTGACAATTCCTATTTGAATACCGGTTTTCATGACATTTTATATTTGGGAATTTGAACCTACGATTTAATCGAAAATCATGATTTTTTCCCAAAAATCGATCGCGATGTTTCAAAGCAAAAATCGAGCAAAACTAGGTTGAATGCCACGAAAATTTTGATTTAAACATTTTAATGTTTTCTTTCATCAAAGCAAGTGACCAGAAAAAAAGTAATATAGATCTATGTAATGCAGTATTTACACCCATTTTTCACATTCACCTGGGTTAATATCACCAGAAAATGTAAACCGACTTTACACATGAAAAACAAATATCTAGGAGATTGAAAATCATTGATTATTCGATTATTATCATTAAGTTTTAAAAATATGTTGGGGATATTGTAATCACACACACACGCACACACATTAATTGGTCACTAGTCAGGGAGAATTGAGTTAATTCAATAATGTATTAAAGTTCATAGCATTTATCAGATCTTTATTTTGCCAATTCAGAGTGAGAGATTATTTTTGAAAATGTACCACTGGAATTACTGGCTTAGTTATCCAGCTAGCCACTCCAGTGGTAAATTTTCAAAAATAGTCTTCCATTGGCCTGCCAATGAACATTTCTCAAACTCATTGCAGAAGGTGTTTTGTCAGGGTTAGGTGTTAAATGGTTACGGGCTAACTTGCTCATCACTGTCAGAATTATCATTATCTCAAATTCTAGTCTTCAAACCAAACATATAACTAAGTTGTTAAAATTAATTTTAATAGAAACTGTTTCTGCCATAGGAGACAAAAGTATTCAGTCAAATTAATTTTAAAATATTCAATAAAGCATCTAATAACAGCTAGCATAATAAATATCATCAACCTGCATATAGAATTAAATGTGGTAAATGGTATCATATAGCTCATTCATGTCATTTAGGATGAAATGCATTAAGGGCATATAAAGAGCAGTGTATAATTTACAGATATTGCATGTACATTTTATAGCCAACAATGTTCAGTAAATCTATGACAAATATGACTGGAATTGAATTGGAATTTATCAATTCCGCTCGATTCAAATTATCAATTCCAATGTCTTAAAATTTATCAATTCCAATTCCGGAGTCCTCAGATTTATCACTTCCAATTCCGGAATTGAATTGGAATTGACTGATCAATTCCAACCAGAATTGACCCCAACCTTGCATGGCATTACCCTTTAGTCATATTTATCAGAAAAAACTCTGAATTAATCTATACAATGTAGTTAAGTCAAATGGACTAAAAATAAGATCTGCTGAATGTTGACCTTTTGGACAATAATTTGACTGAAAGATATAACTACCTATTGGCAACAACAATTGTTATTCTAATTGTTTTAAATATTAACGGAGAAGCCAACCAAAAATGCCTTCTGCACTGGTCTTGAGGAACGGAATGATCGTATGTGTGCTAAGACTATTTTTTTAAATTTACAAGTACAATGACTGATTCCATAACTGAGCCAGTCATTGCACTGTTAAATTTTCAAAAATAGTCTTCTCTTATCCTGCAAATGGAAATTTGCTAATGATAAATCTATTTTTTCTTGGCCAATCTTTGGCATTAAATGGTTAAAATAATATGTCGATCTCAAGTAAATATTGGTATGGAATTGGAACTGGACTTGATCAAATGGAATTGGAATTGAACTTGTCTGGGTGCAATTGGAATTGGAATTGATAAAATGAATTGATGCGGAAAAGGAATTGGAATTGATAAAATGAATTACGGTGGAATTGGAATTGATAAAATGGAATTGACCCCCATCCCTGCCAGCATCCTTTGCGCGATACGCTTATGACGTAAAATATGCATCTGTGATGAATCAGAACATTAGGATATTTTATTGGCTTAAAATCTACATAGGCCAGACATGAAATGACACACTTAATATTATACATGACATAAAAAAATAAAACTTTTAATGTAAACAGTAATTACATGTTTATCATTATATAATGTTTACAGTTATCTATGGGGAGTAGTGTTGTGAGTCTGAACATTTTTTGTGGAAAATTTTCCCAAAAAGACAATTTTTCGGAAAATTTACCAATGTATTTTTTCGCAAAATTTTCCGGTCACCTTAGGATGCAATTGTAAATTTCTATTTCCCTATTGCATTAATACCGATCGATGCTTTTGCTACTAATATAAGTTAATAGATTTAGATTTGTGTCATCTAATGCATGGCTGAAATGGCTTGTATCAGGTTAAACTATCACTATAGTTCAGAAATAACAAATTTCCAAACAATGCTGTTAAATATCTTGAACCCAATTTGCTTGAAAAAAGCTATTGCTGCTATAGGCAGTAATGGCTTGGCAGCAATGGCTTCTTAGCAAATTGTGTTCAAAATATTCAACAGGAAAGATTTTGCATATCATTCAAAATTGAAGAAAATGTTAATTCTGTGTACTATTTCTGGGTTCAAATGTACACCAGCTGCATGGAATCATGGATGATGCAATATCACACACACACACACACACACACACACACACACACACACACACACAAAAGGGTTGCTTTGAAACATCGCGATCGATTTTACAAAAAAAAATTTGATTTTCGATTAAATCGTAGGTCCAAATTCTCAAAAGTATGAACCTGGGTAACGTGAAGTCACCAAAACTGGGACTTGGAATTTCTAGAAAAAGTTGAAATAAATGATACAAAAATAGCACGAAATTAGAACAACATTTCATGCGACAAATTCTTACTATCCTACGTCTATGCTTAATGTATACCTTATATCCATCATCACGGGAGTGAAATTATTAATTGCATATAGTTTAATAACATCGTTTATTTCATCAAAATTTGACATAAAATGTCGTCGAGTAAAAATAGAAATCCCGCTTCCACTTATAGCCTCCCTTTGTAGGAGGAGTTTAGGCCATTACCCGAGTAGCGTAAGGACGCTAATATTAGTACCCGGGGAGATACTGCGCAATCCATATACATAGGACGGTAGCTTTGAGTAACTACAATAGTAACAGCATAAACTCATCCTATAGTGCAGTTTATAGTTGCTTTCAGAATGTATGATTTACATTTAAGAATAATCAACAGAACGCACAGTTCAAAATACAACAATCTGGAATGCTGTAGCGTTATTTTCTTTAATTAGGCATGACAACCGAATCAAAAAGTAAAAATTAATACACAGCCTGAAATTGCTGAAAGAATTAAAAAGAATTATATTCAGTGATTATTGCCTAACAGTCTGCAACTAAGTATATACTTGGTATTTTACGACAGACTCAGGGTCTGCAGCAAAAGAAAGAAAATTATATGGCGATTCGACGGAGTAACTAGCTGGTTTTCTCAATGACAAAGGTGTTACCTCGCTATTGTTTGCTGGTTTACCATAGAGCGTGGTGTTTTGATTAGGACTTAGTGAACACATGCGTGAAGCAATCATGCAAAAACAATGGATACATGCGCAAATGGATTATAACTGTATTCTTTTACTGCTGAATGATGAGATTTAAAATCTTATACTCTACTCAATTTTTTCACGATTTTAGGATTTCGATTAAATCGTGAAATCGCGCAAGCCTAACACACACACACACACACACACACACACACACACACAGTGACAATAGATATATATATATATATATATATATATATATATATATATATATATATATATTTTATGGTTCAAAATGTACACATATTTTTCCAATTTTAAGAAAATTTTCTGGAAAAATATCAGAAAATTTTCCGGAAAAATAACATCACTTTGGGGACAGGTTCTATGTACATAGTGCTGGTAGTCTAGGACAGCTTGTGGGGAGCTTAAGGGTTGAAAGAGGTCACGCTTACATGTATTCAGGGACCGATTTGGCGTTTGCAATGTGCTAGCCAAGATATTAGCCAAATACCACTTTCGTTAGCCAAATACCACTTTCGTTAGCCAAATCTCAAATATTTCAGCAGCATATTAACTTCAATGTCACTTATGACATGTTTGCAGTCAGTCATCATCAGTTAATACCATCAATTCTACAGACCAGATGGAATCGGCTTTTAATATCTAGGAAATGTGCTGAACATTTAGAAACCAATTCCACCAGAAGTTGTTGCTGCCCATGGCCGCAACAGCTTTCAGTCACATTAGCTTAAAGTCACCATGTAACGTATGACTTTGTTTCATGTGCAATTACGTCACAGATTAAAAAACATGTTTTGTTTTTCGTGAGTCACCTCGAAACATCATTCACGAAATAGCAGAGTGCTATAACAAAAAGCATTGTTCCGTAGTCCTGAGAAATATGTTTCTGTTCAGTTAATTTAACAGCGCTCTGTTACATTTTCGTTACGCAACGAGCTCTAGGTCCTTCACATCACTCTTCTCACCAGGGCCTAAACTTAGGTTGAATTCGGGTTCACTTTCTAGGACACACCTCGCTTAGCCCGATCACATATCCGAAAGACCGAGAGGATAATCGGACAACGGTATCATGTGGTACAAATTTGTATCACATCATACAAATTTTACTTGATTAGTCCTGCTTCAAGCGAGAGTAAGTGTGCGCATGCGTAGATAGACAAAGCAACGACGTGATACTTCTGATGACCGATGGGAGTACTTTGACAACGAACCCGAATTCAACAGTTACAATATACAATATAGATAAAATTTAATCTTTTCCACGATTACATGTTAATAAATAATAGTATTGTTTTTTTGCCAAACGACGAGATATAAAACGAAATAATCGTAGAGTATCCAGTTTCGGTGAGGCTCTAGTTTCGGTGAGCTTTCGTTACGCATGCGCTGTGTAACAACACAAGTTCTCGTGATGTCATAATTTTGTAATCAACCAGTACGGTAATTATCGGTAACGCTTAATACGTTTCCCCTCAAAATTCACATTAAAATGTTGAGTCAGCAGTCAGCACTAAACCAACTTTAGCATGTAAAAAATTGCCGATTTTCTTATTACTTTTTATCATATGCCTTTAAAGCATTGTATTTTAAATAAAAAATGTAAATTTTTTTTCAATATTAGAAATTCTTCACCATCATCTATTTTATTTATACCACGTGATCAATGTCAAAATCCAGACTGGACAGGGTGGTTCAAAAGTCAACAGCGCAGTGCCTGTTCTTAGCACATTATCAAAATCAAGGAGTATATGCATAGTATAACATTATTCAATATCTTTTGCACATTTGCATTTGATGCTTTAGTCAAGCCCTCACAACTAGCTCCAAGTCTGAGGAAAATTTCCACCACCATCACCCGAGCAAAAACAAGAAAATGACAATAAAACACTTCCCCATTCTGACGACTAAGAACCTCAGCATTTTTTGCTCCATATGGTAGCTGGATTGTCTAAAAACAGAAATTTGTGCGAGCCTGTACGGGTATCACCGAAACAGGATACCATCGTTTTTGTTTGTTTTGAAGTACGTCATCGGCTAATGGCGCTGTGCTTTAACATTTCGTTTTCTGGGATTTTCTTCTAACTTGGCGCAGGATAAGGGATAAAGTCACTAACAAATTAAGCCAATTTATTTTTTAATATTTATGGTATTTATTAAATTAATAGTAATTTCTGCTTAGGCTTAGGCGCCCCAAAACTGGATACTCCACGCAATATAAATAAACCAAAGGTACCAGTTTTCGAGAGGGGTAGATTGACAATATCACTATCAGTGATTGTTCAGCAGATGCAATGCATATGACACGATAAATTAGCCATGTCCATTTTGACATGAGCGCGACAGACGTAAATGATGCTTGTGTTGGTACACATTTGTTTATGTTTTCTAGTCTTCTTTTTATTGTTCTGTATATTCCCCTATTCTTGTTGCGTAAATTCCGGCTCATCATTATCATCATCATCATCATCGTCATTTTAAGAGGCATAAGCCATTGGCTTGTTACTGCCTCTGAGTTTTTTGTTGCAGTATGGCTTGTTCAGTCTAATTCAAAAGTTCTGTCCTTGAAGTCGATTTCTAGTTTGTTCTTGAATGATTTGACTGGCGTTGCTTAATTAAGTCTCATTGAAACCAACTCTTGGCGTTTCCCTTCAGGCGACCTAATCTAAAAATAGAGGTGTGGCTTCTGCGAGAATACAACTCTAATGTATTGAGACGATCTGCCCCTATGACATTTCAAGACATGCCTGCATGTGTTGTTATGTAATGGAGATAGGTGATTTCATTACCTATTATACCACGGTTTTACCAGTTTCTGTCAATATTAGTATGTCGATCATTACCTGTTTGCCAGATAGCAACTGTTACCTACAACACTTATCCATCCTGTCCTCTGATATTTAGGGTTTATTTATCGCTTAGTAGGTTAATTCTTTATTAGATTTTCCTAGCGTTGCACAAATTGTGGGCGCATCCATTTTGAATAATTAGTGCACAGTATTCTGGGAAGGATAACGTCGCATCATATCACGTGTCAGAATTCTGGCATGCTTCAGCTCACACTGAAGTGCATCATAATGTGACTCCAGATGGAATGCGTGACGTAACAATAAGGAAATGTTACTATAAATAGTCCCCTTTGCTCTAAATCGGGGTGGGCGTTTCAGACAACCAACCAAACCAGATCAAGCTAGATAGTTTACCTTCAGCATAAATTGTGGTGGAAGTGTAGGAAGTCCCGTGTTGCAATTATTATGGTGCAGGAGATGATAGCAGCGGAAGCGGTACGATTGCTTACGAACTAAACTGTGGTCTGGGCCTATTTTTACATAGGAGAGCTTGCAGTTTGTTTGATATTTACGGTATCATCTACTCATCATAATCATATCGTTCCCACCATAATTCCACCACAGTTCTATGCCCACCACAGACCCACCACACACATATAGACCTGTCATTGGACAGAGGTGTCCCGATTGATTGGCATTGTCGAGCGTGCGTAACTAACGTGATATTGTGTTTTATGCTGTTTTACTAGCCTGTTTATAGTTGTAAATAAAGTTAACTGTTTGTTGTTTATTTAAACCCATCTCTTGTGTTATTATCTGGCTTATGTCAGCCGAAGGATTTGAGCAGTGCGCACAGCACACGAACCCAACCGTGGTTGTTAACTGGACCCTCCTGGGTGATAGAAGGGATATTGGACAGAGAGCTTCTCGGGAAGCTGCTACTGTTGTCACACTACCATTATTAGTGTCTTGGTGACACTGTGAGCCATCATTGGCCTGTCTTATTGAGGTTGTCGCCTCTGCTGTTGTTGTCGTTATATCCCTAGTTCTCACCACGTGGGGTGGCCCGTGACAGTATTGACCGGCCATCTTATTATGGCATCACAATGACTAGACTGTTACACAGACTCCACTTGTTGCCGAGATATATCGGGACCCAGTCCATCCCCGTAGCGGACTGTAAAAGGATCACTATTGGTCATGTTGAATTTGATATCATCTTAACCTCTGTATCACTAGCTTAATACAGACATTAAAATGGACTTGATCCACCCAGTGGTTTGTGTGATATCAATATACACGCAACGTCGCACCTATAATAGGTAAAGTGCTGGAATCGTTCATACAAGATGCAATTATGACACATATGGAATCAAACAATTTACTAACAAAATGTCAGCCTGGCTTTCGATCTAGTAGGTCATGTAAAACACAATCATTAGAATTTTTAGAAATGGTTACAGCTAGCCTAGACAACAACGAACCTGTCGACACAATATACTTAGACTTTAGGAAAGCATTTGAAACAGTTCAACACACAAGACTCGCAAAGAAACTTAGTGCATATGGCATAGAAGGTGAAATAATTAAATGGATAAAAAGATTTCTTTCAAACAGAAAACAATGCGTTACTATTAATTCAGAAAATTCAGACTGGGCAGACGTAACTAGTGGGGTACGTCAGGGTAGCCTACTTGGTCCCGCATTGTTTCTAATTTTCATAAATGACTTGCAAAATGTTCGCAGATGATACAAAACTACTAGGGAAATCCACTAATCACAAATATGCAAACCGATTTACATAATGTCTGTGGGTGGTCCCAAACCTGGCAACTTTCATTCAATCATGACAAAACAAAGGGTATCCATTTTGGCACTAATAATCCAAAAACGCAGCACTACATGGTTGACACTGACACGTACCCAACTATTTCGCAGTCAGTTGTTGAAAGCGACCTAGGAATCTACATAGACAACAAACTTTCTTTTGATTCACACATAGCTAGCTGAAAACATTGTGCTGGCCCAAAACATAGATATTTTCAAAACAGACTAGACAAACATTTCAACGAGATAACTTATTACTATGACTAATTAAACATAATAAACTCAATAACTCAAACTTGGGACTCACAAGCTGCTTCATGCTTAAGTGTCACTATGATGATTGATTGACTGATTGACTGTCAGCAAATTTTTTACCTCATTTTGTGTGCGACAGACGTGCGACAGATTTGAATTTTACAGCGAATTCTGAGTGACTATTTTTCTGTTAACTATTTGTCATACAGACTACTATAGGCTTTATATCATCTCATTTTACGTGAATTAATATTGTCTGATTTGAGTAGAGTAGCACTCGTGTTCTTTTAAGTTTCAATTCTCTCTACCACCATATTCTGGTGGAAAATCACTATGCCAAAGGCTACTCCATACATACGAGATACCTTTCTCGATCTCGAATCGAAGGAGATCTCACGAGATACGAATGCAGGCGAACCTCCAAACAAGGAGTATATTCTTAGCCAATTAGAGTCTTTACAATGTATATTATTTACAGTTAGTCATGGTGCCGTCATTTTTCTTTTCACGTGTGATTCTGTCACTTCTATAGTCGAAGCAAACTAGACATTTACTTCAAAGAAAGAACATTTGAATTCGACTGAGCAGGCATAGTGTATACCAGCGCATCACATAATCATACTGCAATTTTTCCAATGCAGTGGACTGAGTAGCCTGTGCATCGGCAAAAGCATGCTCTGTAGTGATTTCAATTATCAGTAGATAGGTCTCTGCTTTCCACATCAGCATTTTGCGGTAGCATGAAGAGACAGTAGCATAGAGAAGGAGATTCGGATAACGACAAATACAGAAAATTAAAACAACAGCAATAATACCAGCTACACCCTCCACAAGTCAAGAACAAGTAACCAAATGTCAGTCACAACAGGGTGTAACCTTGAGCATAGGAGGCATACAGCAGGTCACGTGGGGAGCACCCACCTGCACCATAGTATTTCCACAAATCAGTGTTAATCCTTGCCACTCCGATGTTGGAACATTCAATTTTCATATTAAATTAAAAGATGATCTGGTGTTCCTTTTTCGGCAAATTTGGTGGAGGAAGTTTCTATCGTAGCAACATCATGAACCAAATGGTTGAAAAGTGGACACAAGTTTCTTTGTTATTTACACAACAAAAGATAGAATAGTGACATCGGATTGCTTAGGGTTAAACTCCTAAATCTAATGGTTTCATGGAGATTTAATTAATCAACAACAGTCAAATCATTCAAGAACAAACTAGATATCAAAGAAAGAACTTTTGAATTGAACTGAGCAAGCCATACCACAACAAAACACTGAGACAATAACAAGCCAATGGCTTATGCCTCGTAAATGATGATGATGATGATGATGATGATGATTATGATGATGATGATGATGATGATAATGGGGTGTGCTTCGGAGTAGAGTGGAGTGCAGGTTGAAGTATAGTTCTCTTGCACATTTTTCGAATGTCTCGATGTGTGATTCTGTAATCGTGCTTGCATCAAATATCATGTGTATTAGCATCCCCTGTAGTCACAATATTCTGTTGCTGCATCAAAGTTCTGATATGTGCCACACTTGGGCTTCTAACATACTTAGGTAATTACTTAGGTAACATACCTTGTATGAAGAGATGTTCAGTTGTCTGTTCAAAGAACTCATGATTCCACATCTAGAATATGCGGTGAGTGTATTGGGTCCACATACAAGAAAAGATATCTCAGTGCTGGAAAATGTGTAGAGGAAAATTGGTTCCCCCAACTCAAAGAGCTAGATTACCCGGAAAGACTATAAGAAGACTTGCTAGCACTCCCAACATTCAGATACAGACACATGTTGGGAGATATGATAGAGACCTTCAAGATCCCGAGGGGCATATACGACCCAGAAGTAACTGGATATGATGGAAATGGTCAAAGACAGGATCACGAGAGGGCACAACTGGAGACTCCTTAAAGGGTAACCCAAATGCAGGGGGGGGGGGGGGGGTTAAAACACACCAAATGATGCTTTTGCATAATCTAATTAAAATAAAATGTTATTTCCATATTTTCCAATTCCTAAATATTAAATTCCGTTATCAAAAGTCGTTTTATTCAATTTCCGTGATTATGACGGGATGACATCATCGCGTGATTGATTGTTCTCATCACGTGATAAAATAACGATCACATGACATCGTTTTGACAGTTATGAGTAAATAACGGATCGGCAAAAATTGCGAATTTCATATTATGTTATTTCTTGAGATTTTACACAATATTGCGCCAATCTGTTCTGTTCTGTTCTGTTCTTGGCGTTTCCGCGTATCGGTGTATTATTCAGGAATCTCTATAATCCGCAAATTGCTGGAGTTTTCCATTAAATATATATTATATTATATACACACACGCAAACGATCATTAAATCTGACATTTATGTACATGCATGTACACACGCAAGTGATTTTCCTATCTGTATATCGGTAAATGGTCACAGTTCATAGATGAGTAAATGTATGTTAACCAGATGCGTAAATGAGTTCATTGTTATTGAAATACATCTAGGAGCATCCAGAAAGCATAAGGTGCACCATATTTTTCTATGTGCAATTGACTTGATATTTTATAATGCAAGCTTTGTTAGGTAATTCATTTCATTTAAGAGATGATTACGTCTGATATGAAGTTTACAGCAGAGTTTTCTGGAGATGGATTCAATTTTCAACATTGAATCGCTTCCAATCAGGCCAAACAAGAGAGTTGTGTCGAGTAACATCTGGAGAATAAGATTCTCATCCTTGCTTATTAATTCCCAGCTATCTGCCACCACTAGATGCTCAAGTTCCGCTATATAGATGCTTCTGATATCTGCAAATTCTGGACACTGAACTAGGAAATGCATACAGTCTTCTAGAACGTTGTTACAAAAAGGACAGGCATCATTCTCATGTTGATTAAATTTGGATCTGTGTGCTTGCAGATAGTATGTACCGGTTAGTAACCTTGCCTTGATGATGGCACGTTTTACATCATATGTATTTGCTGTCACTGTTGACCAGATCGGATGTGGCCTTCCGCTATCAAGGATGTCAACATTCACAAACTGGGCTGATGATTTCTGCTTAATGTCTTCCTTTAGCATCTCTAGGACTACTGTGTTTACAGCCTTTTGGACATGACGCTTCCATACACATTTAGGTGGTGGGTCTTGTAGCAGCAGGTGGGCTGATGGTAATTGATATTTTTGTAAAATCAATTCAACATCTGAAACCAACTGTGTCTGCCTTCTCTTTTCATAATGAGCTGCCGAATTGCTAACTGTTGTTCGACAGAGCCTTCACTCCTTAGTATTGCACCAAGTAATGTCAGCTTCTTCTTTTCAATTTGCGCCTCTATCGGCAGTGCACCGAGAAGTAAATATGCCAGTGAATTTGCACAACTATTTGGAAGTGATTGCAATTGCTTTGAGGTTTTCCTTTCATGTATAGTGATCTGACTCATTTCCTTCTTTGGTATAATTAATGCCTTCAGTCCATAGGTACATCGTGGTATTACATATGTTGACCATAGTTTTATACTGACAATTGGGCTTAGTCCATTAATTCCATGAAAGCCAGCACCCATCAATGAATAAACTGTTGCACAAGCTTTTCTTATAATTTCTTTGCCTAGGCCACTTTTGTCGTCTGTTCTTATTAGTCCCAGATGTTTATATTCCTTTACCACGTCCATCTTTTCTTCGTTTAGTGTCCACTCATATTCTGTTTCTTTGCCTTGATTGAAAACCATCACTTGGCTTTTGGCAATGACATTAACATACCGTTCTTTATTTGCATGCATTGTTGCAGCATTCAGTCCTACCTGTAACCCATCTGGGGATGTATCTAGGACTGTCTTATCATCACATAGTGTTATTGAGCCCAGATATATTGAACCAATATGTAGACCAGTTGCTGTTTGCTCAAGTAATTTAGTAGCGGATCCTCATATGGTTTATGAAAATCAGGAGATGTGACCCCACCTTGTAGAAGGCCTTGATTGACAGCAAACTTTCTACTTCTATGTCCCTCCCACTTGACTTGTGCTGACATGTTTCTGTACATTTCATTCGCAATCAACCATAGCTTCCCTGTTATACCGAGGAGGTAAAGACGACGCAATAATGAAGAATGCCAGATAACATCAAAGGCTTTCTGTGTATCCATAAAGCCAACATAGCAGGGCACTTTATTTTCTCTGCATTCCGCTATAACTTCAGTCATTAGTACTGCTGCAACTGATGGTGATTGTTCAGGTGTGAAACCAAATTGTAGATTACTTTGGCTTTCTGAAATCAATGGTCTAATGCGTTTAAGGGAAAGCTTCTCAAAGACTTTTCCCACTATGGATGTCACTGTGATTTTCCGATAATTATCTGGGATCATCAACGGCTTTCCTGCCTTCTTATGGATTGATGTAATCAGACCAGTTTTAAATGCACTTGGATACATGCCTTCAGCTATGATCTTATTATACAATATCAGAAGAGTGTGGATTAATAAGACACCACCATGTTTTAGGTGCTCTGATGAGAGTCCATCAGATTCTGAGGCCTTTTTCAGGTATAGCTCATTCACAGCACTGTTTACATCATCCCACGTGAAGGGATCTGGACCGGACCGATCATCAGATAGATTTAATGTTGGTTATATCATCCTCAACCTGATCTTTATATGCCTTATTAATATGTTGTAAATGGTTGGAAAAACATCCCGTCGAAGGGTTTGCCCTGTAGTTACGACGAGTACAATATTTTTCAATGTTCCAGAACCATTAAATTTCACAAGAAAGATTAAAAACGAGATGATTTTTAATGTTGTAAGCGACCCAAGTCTGGGGTTTTACGAGACTACAGACACGCCTGGTTTTCCGCGGTTATTATTAACGGTGTTGCATAACGCTTTCATGAATTACCGCCACTATTATAAACACCGCATACAGTATCTATAGATACAGACAAGAGCGTGCGTATTGGCGTTCTTATACGTGCTCAGGGACTGCAGGGAGAGGGGTGGGTAAAACATCTATACTAAGGCCACCTGTCACATAGTCTGCATGCGTAGAAAACACCTCTATACTAAGGCAATCTGTCATATAGTCTGCGCGTAAATGTGAATCTCATTTCCAACCTCACGATAAAGTTGTTGTTAAATAATTTGGAGTTATTTCAAGTGGAATGCGTTCCTGACTTGTAGCCTACAGCAGAAACGTTACATAAAATTAGCCTAAAATATCCAACCTGATTTGCAGGATGTAAAATTAACTTGGATGAGTCACTTGTTAGTGGAAGGTGATCACTACTAGATTGCGGTCAATTTCTACTACTGTAGCTTCTGGCTAGAGGGATAGTGGTAATTTCAACATCTGGTATGTTAATTTATCATATTAAATCCATGATCAAGGTCTAGTGCATCATAATATAGTATTTGCTGGTCACTGATAAAACCTGTTTTATGTGACCACCTTCACATGCTTAGGGTTGTTGGGGCTGGGTCAGGGTGGTTTCCCACCCCAAAAACCACTCCGACAAATTTGGAACTTTAGATGTTCTGATATGGCATTTGCATATAGGGGGTAAATATGGAAGAATTTATATTTTATAACTGGCCAACAAATGCTTTTATGGTGCACTAGACAACATATTCCATCAACAAGAGGACCTAAGGCTATATAGGATTGTGCAAGTATTGTTTATCACGATCGATTACTTAAGATTATTAAATAATCATGATTAGTCGATTAATCGGGAGAGGATTTATCATGTCCTTCCCCATTACGGAAGCTAAAAAGTCATAACTAGGAGGCGCATTGTACATCATATTGTGGGTAATCTGTTCCGCTTGATTCAAGAGCATGCGTATAAGCACAAGTTTTGCACTTAGGAAATTCGCGAGATCACACCCACTATATTTTTAGATATAGAGACTGGTATCCAGTTAATTTAGAGACTGGTATCTAATCAATTTACCCAGAAGACAATGCGTGTTCTAGCTATGACGTTTTACCTTCTGTAACGGGCAAGGACAGGATAAATCCTCTACCGGATTAATCAGTAGCTGCCTGGATACAAATTACTCATACATAGCAACAAAGGCATATCAATGACAACCGCTACATTGGTTTTCAAATTTCCATTTGCTCAAGCCAGTCATTCCAGTGATACCTTTTCAAAAATAGTCTCTTGACCTGCAAATGAGCATATAGTCACTGAATTTCATGACCGATTGTATAAAAAGGTAATTACAAGAGGCCCAAGGGGCGTGTGTCTCTCACCTGGAGCATTATGCATTTTTGTCACAATTGTTGGTGGGTGGTTTAGGAGTAGTCTTCTAAATGAGTTTGTGGACGCCAAACACGCTACATTTTGATTGGTCCACTGCAGCCATGTTTCTGACGTAGCGCGTTCCCTTGAAAAAACTTTAATGGCACTCAGCGCCATATCTCCCAAATTTCAGCCCAATCCGCTCAGTGGTTCTGGAGTCATTTTGGCAAAAATTAGGTTTTCCAAGATGGCCACCAAACCATTTGGCCAATCAAGTTCCCTTGAAACAAACTTGGTGCAGCCCTTGCCCGAGATGATATTTCATGGGTTTTGAATTGATCCCCCCAACGGTTTTGGAGAAGATTTTTTAAAGACATTTTAAAGCGGCCATTTTATTTTTGACAGATCAACTTCTCTTGAACAAACTTTAATGGCCCTTAGTCCTTAATCATATATCACAAATCTCAGCCTGGTCGCTTCAGCGGTTCTGGGGAAGGAGTAGTTTTTGCGAAAATGAGGTCATCCAAGCTGGCCGCTGAACCATTTAGTCAATCAAGTTCCCTTGAACAAACTTGGGTCAGCTCTTACCATAGATCATATTTCATGGACATCGAAGATGGCCACCGGCCAAATTGGCCGATCAGCTTCGTTTGAACAAAATGGAATCTCTATGCCCTAAGGATGCTTCCTGCAAAATATAATTGAAATCGGCCCAGTACTTCTCGAAATTGCTTTAGTATGGGAGCTTTTGGCAGAAAAATGATCCAAGATGCCCACCAAACCATTTATCCGACAGTTTCGAAAATTGCAAATTTAAAATAAGAATACCCTAAAACCTATATAAAAACAATTTCAGCCTCAAAGTCCATCAAATAAAAAGTCCAATATGGCCGCCAAACATGCTATGATTGAGTGGCGCACGGCGGCCATGTTTTTGGACGGATCAACTTCTCTTGAACAAACTTTACTGGCCCTTAGTCCCTAATCATATTTGCCAAATTTCAGTCAGATCACTTCAGCGGTTCTGGGGAAGGAGTCGTTTTTGCGAAAACGAGGTCATCCAAGATGGCCGCTGAACCATTTGACCAATCAAGTTCCCCTTAACAAACGTGGTTGATCTCTTGCCCTGGATCATATTTCATGCAGTTTCGTTCAATCCCTCAAACGATTTCGGAGAAGATTTTTAAAGACGTTTCTGAAATTGGCCAAAATCCAAGATCTCTGCTGGTCAAATTGGCTGATAGGCTCCGTTTGAACAAACTTGGATCTCTATGCCCTAAGGATGCTTCCTGCCAAATATAATTGAAATCATCCTAGCAGTTCTTGAGAAGTCGTTTTAAAGGAAAAGTTGACAGACGGATGACGGACGGACACACGATGGACAGTCGCCATGACATAAGTTCACTTGGCCTTTCAGGCCAGGTGAGCTAACAAGAGGCCTAAAGGGGCCTGTATCGCCCACCTGAAATTATTGGCCACTTGCACAACCAAACAAAACAAGATGACCACTGGAAAAATTTACAAATAAAATTTCTGTGAAGAAGCTTTCGCCAAGTTTTATTAGAATTGGCCCACTGGTTAATAAGTCATCTTTTTATGATTTTCTCAGAGATTTGCAGAAAGTACAAGATGTCCGCCAAAAACACGAAACTGTGATTGATTCATGGCAGACATGTTTTTTTACATATCAACTTTCCACGGAAAATTTTATGTCGTTTCGGCCCAAATAATATCTGCCAAATTTCGGCCCGATCCATTCAGTGGTTCTGAAGTTGTTTTCGCCAGAACTAGGTCATCCAAGATGGCCACCGAACCATTTAGCAAATCAAGTTCCATCAAACAAACTTAGTTCAACTCTTGCCCTATATTATATGTCATGAGGTTTGCATCGATCCCCCAAGCGCTTTCGGAGAAGATTTTTAAAGACGTTTCTAAAAGTCGACCAAGGTCCAAGATGGCCGCTGGCCCAATTGGTCGATCGTCTTCCTTTGAACAAACCTGTATTCCTATGCCATAAGGATTGTTCCTGCCACACATAACTGAAATCAGCCCAGTGGTTCTCGAAAAGACATTTTAAATTTCCCATTGCTTTAGTATGGGAGCTTTGGTGGAAAAATGATCCAAGATGGCCACCAATTCATTTATCCGACAGTTTTGAAAATGGCAAATTTGAAATCAGAATGACCAAAAAGATATATAATTTCAATTTCGGCCTCAAAATCTGTCAAATAAAAAGTCCACTATGGACGCCACACTACATTTTGATTGGTCCACGGTGGCCAGGTTCTTTGATGGATCAACTTACCTAGAACAAACTTAGTCCCTAATCATATCTGCCAAATTTCAGCCGGATCTATTCAGCGGTTCTGGGGAAGTGGTTTTTGTGAAAACTAGATCATCCAAGATGGCTGCCGAACTATTTGGTCAATCAAGTTCACTGGAACAAACTTAGTTCAGCTGTTGCCCTAGATGATATTTCCTGAGGTTTGAATCGATTCCCCCAAGTGGTTTTGGAGAAGACCTAGACATTTCTAAAAATTTGCCAAAATCCTAGAAGGCCGCTGACCAAATTGGCCAATCGACTTCGTCTGAACAAACTTGGATCCCTATGCCCTAAGGATGCTTCCTGCCAAATATAATTGAAATTGGCCCAGTTGTTTTTGAGGTCGTTTAAAGAAAAATTTGACGGACACACTAGCCATTTTGGTCAGGTGAGCTACAAATGTACGTTTTGAAATATGTTATGCAGGAAAAATTATTCACGATTATTCGATTATTTAATTTTTAATCATAACAATTTCATGATTTAAAAAATAATCGCAATTTTCCATTAAATCACGTAATCATGCAATCCTATCAGGGGCCTGTTGACACACACCTGGACCATTAGCGTTCGACCCATCTGCATTTAAATACAGTGTAGACATAATGGATAATTTTTGGAAAATCCAAGATGGTCACCAGATAAATTGAGCAATCAAAATTCTTGTTTGATATTCTGAAGCCTATGGCCATAGAATCGTACCAGACACATTTATTGAAATCAGGTTCTTGATTAAGGAGTAACATTTTAAATGGTTCTTGAAAATCTTCAGTAAATCCAAGATGGCCACAAAAAATGGCCAATCAAATCTCTGAATAGAAGTTTTAGAGGCTACCACCATAGGATCCTTCCAGCCAAATTTGGTTAAAATCTTCCAAGCAGTTTATGAGGCGATATGTTTTAAAGGATTTCTGGATAAGTTTCGGAAAATCCAAGCTGGTCAGCCAAATTAGTCAGACATCTCATTGTATGGTTTAATTCATAAATGAGGATTATGACAGCTGTGTATAAATGACAGTTCTCTATGGTCCCCCAGAGTGTCCTTTATCAACAGGCATGTGTGTGATTTTATCGTTCACAATAGTCTTTTGATGATTTTATTGATGTTTTTGTAGACATCCTTTCAACTATACAGATGAGATATTACAAATTCATCATACAATGTAAGAATTTGGTTGAATATTTTGAAAAAGCCTGACATAAGTAATGATTGTGATGTCATTAATCAAATGGTGTCCCAATATTGTATTGCTAACACCACTTTACCCAAATGCAAATGATAAAACAGATGCCTAGGAGTAGGCCATATGATTTCCGTTATGAATGGTTAACCCTTTTACTCAGGGCCGTCTTACCGCATGGGCACAGTGGGCAGTTGCCCAGGGGCCCCACAACTTTAGGGGCCCAGATCCATTTGAAAAAAATGAAAAAAATTATCGTTTATTAGCAGTGCCGCCGCCCGTGACTGCTGTCAAAAGAGATTTAGATGTGTCCGAGTGCCTATGCATTGTGGGGGAGAATTGACGATATAGTGGTGTGTGGTTAGCCAATTAGGGGCCCCAGTACATTGCTTTGCCCAGGGGCCCCATACATTCTTAAGACGGGCCTGCTTTTACTCGAAGGAAAGCTTATAGGACCGATTCGATATAAATTCCAACACTTATCTTGGCGCGATGTATGGAAGAGTGATCTGCATTAGTATTTGAACTGTGAACTATTGGATCAAAAGATGGATATATATAGTAAAGAGGAAAATAAACAAACACAGATTTTGATAAATTAATATTCATTCATTCTTGCCTTCTTTCTTTTGTGACAATTCAAATTAAATCAGTAGTATACTGTATATATGAAATGATTCTTCTAAATAAGTTATTGTGTGAAGATGTATATGGTTCTATTGAACCAGGGTGTCAGAAGCTGTGATCTGAGATAACCGCTGAATCCCTCTATTGAGAGCTCTGTTGAATATCAGTAAAACTAATTTGATAGAAACAAGATCCCTATGATGACAAAGTGATATCTAGATTGAAACACCCATTATCAGTAGACGAGTGATCCTGGCTGATCCAATCCCTGCTCATTCTTTAAGTTTTGCTATTAATCACATCAACTCCATTCTTTGATCTAATGCCACTTATATCAATCCTCAAAGCAGGGATGGGGTTAATTCCATTTTATCCATTCCAATTCCAACTCAATTCATTTTATCAATTCCAATTCCACGCAGAAAAGGTCAATTCCAATTCCAATTTCATTTGATCAATTCCAAGTCCAATTCTATACCAATATTTACTTGAGATCAACATTGTTATGTTTTAACCATTTAATGCCCACGATTGGCCAAGAAAAACTACATTTATCATTAGCAAATGTCCATTTGCAGGATAAGAGAGGACTATCTTTTTTAATTTAACAATGCACTGACTGGCTCAGTTATGGAATAAGTCATTCCATTGGTAAATTTTCAAAAATAGTCTCTTAGCATACATATGATCATTCCTCAAGACCAGTTCAAAAGACATTTTTGATTGACTTCTCCGTTAATATTTAAAACAATTAGAATAAAAATTGTTGTTGGCAATAGGCAGTTATAGCTTTCAGTCAAAGTATTGTCCAAAAGGTCAACAATCAGCAGATCTTATTTTTAGTTTATTTGACTTAATTATAGCTTAATGCCAAGTTCTTTTCTGATCAATATGACTAAAGGTTAATGCCATGTCGAACTATTGTAGATGCACATGTAAACCTCTCTATTTAAATGATTGCATTAAAAACCATTAGAATACTATGTATATAGTACAATTTACTGAGTGAGAGTACTGGGCACATGTATGTAGAGTTTGAATAACACCTGTCTGTGTTTTAAAATCTGAGCCGCTTCACAGAGGGGTTTGTTCAATGATTCCTTTGTTATGTAGGATGGTATAATTACGGGGCAATTATCTTGTAATGTACTCCTTTCTTCACCCATTTCATTCCATACAGATGATAGTTATTACTTTACTGAACACCATTGCTAACATCTTGATGAATAATTTTAACACAGTTTGGTTATCTTGGTTCTAGCTTATATATTTGAAATCCTTTTAACTAATTTGTATGATTTCAACAATGGCATGATTTCATAGAGATGAAAACCTGTTTCCAGGGAATGCAGAATGAAATAAGTTCAGGATCAGCAGCTTTGATTGAATAAAGAAGGTAGAAAACTCATGTAGGATAAAAGGCTTAATTGATCACTGGTCAGTGAGAATTGAGTTAATTCAATAACGTATTAAAGTTCATAGCATTTATCAGATCCTTATTTTGTCAATTCAGAGAGCGAGAGATTATTTTTTAAACTTTACCACTGGAACTACTGGCTCAGTTATCAAACTATCCACTCTGGTGGTAGATTTTCAAGAATAGTCTTCCATTGGCCTGCCAATGCACATTTCTGAAACTCATTGCAGACGGTGTTTTGGCTGGCTTAGGTGTTAAAGGGTTTTAAGGCTAACTTGCTCATCACGGAATTATCAGTATCTCAAACCCTAGTCTTCAAACCAAACATATAGCTAAGTTGTTAAAATTAATTTTAATAGAAACTGCTGCAGCTATAGGAGACAAAAGTATTTAATCAAATTAATTTAAAACTATTCAATAAAGCATCTAATAGCAGCTGGCATAATAAATATCATCAACCTGCAGATAGAATGGAATGAAGGAAATTTCAATTTCCTTTTCTCCGAGATCTAACAATACTCACCATTCTATTACTTCTGATACAGCTAGCCCTGATAGCTGGGCCATAGGACTATACACTTAGAAAGCTTTACCGACTCCTGGAACCGGGTACTCGGCTCCCAACTGCCGAGTACCCGTTTGCCATGAAGCTCATATTCTTTGCATAGCCACCAAACAAGAGAAACTCATGGCTTGCCTCCGTGGGGCTGGGAGGTTGGGTCTGTAATAGAATGGTGAGTATTGTTAGATCTCGGAGAAAGGGAAATTGAAATTTCCTTCATTCTCCTTCGATCAATACTCACCATTCTATTACTTCTGATATACACCAGATTTAGCCAGTAACCTGGTGGGAAGGGGCAAGCCATCAATTGCTACTTTTGCCCCGTGGAGAAAGAGCTAGACTTAAACTTGACTAATGGAGACCTAAAAGGACCATCAAGTTAACGGAACCGAATCACATTCGCATCACTGCCCCCCGCCCTTTTCTCTTAAGAAAAGGGAGAGAACTCACGAACATGCATCACGCCTGAAACACAATTATGCCAAGAGGGTTAACTGCTCCCTGCATATTCCATGTATTAGCCTGGGAATGAGCATGAACATATAAGATGAATGAACATGATATATAGACATAATACAAAAAACTCTCAATCTTGAATTACCTCATGATATTTGGATTCCAGACGTGGCGCCTCCAACCATTCACTTGTCCGGCCATCAGTGACACAATCTGGTTGACATCCTCTCGCTCGACCATTTCTGCTTCTTAATTCTTTCTTACAAATGCCAAAAAAGGGAGAAGAGCAGTGTGGTCATATAACTATTGTTTCAAAACAGCTAAAGCGAGTGGATTGGCGGAGTCTGACACATCCCTCATATAGTAATCCATGAAAGAGGACCCACAGTGCCATTGTGCAACAGCCATGATGTCCTCTAACAGAACACCACTGTAAAGGGTGGTCGAGACGGCTATTCCTTTAACATCGTGTGCCCTTGCGCATTGCACCTGGTGCTCAGTCGCAATCTCATGGGTAGTCTGAATGCATTCGACTACCCAACGAGAGATGGAATCCATGGATGCGGCGTCATATGGCTTCTTATGGCAGGTCCACAGATGTCTATCATTCGACCGTAACGTGTCTGTCCGTTTCTTGTAGTTAGCCAAAGCATGGACTGGGCACCAGACACTGGCATCACGATCAAACCTAGTTAGTTTCGGTATAATGATCGGTTTGCTGGGATATCTCAAAGATTGATTCTTTGACATAAACTCTGCTCTTGGCAGTAGACGCAGACCTTCTCCGGAGACAATAAATCGGTCCCTCTCAGCTGAAAGTGCATGAATCTCACTGCGCCTTCTAGCTGGGGAAGCTGCCAATAGAAAGACTGCGTTTAGAGTCAAATGCTTTAGAATAGCCGAACGCAATGGTTCGAAAGGGTGCTTTGCCAGTACATTAAGCACTAAAAATAGACTCCAGGCTGGAATGACTACCGGTTGTCTCGGTCGGAGATTGCTCATTCCCTTCACCATCACATTCAACTGGGCCACCTCTGGACTATCCCTGTTGGCTAGACAAGGGATAACTGATGCCAAAGCTGACTTGTATCCAGCAATTGTGACGGGAGCTAGTCCTGAAAAGAACAGCTCACAGAGAAAGTCTGCTATTTGCTGAATAGTGGATTGAAAGGTATCAATACCCTTTTCTTCACACCGGTCTGCAAATCTGTTAACCTTGTTGTTATATGACTTGAAGGTTGACCTCCTTCTCGCAGCTGCGATGAAATCTACAGCTTGTCGAGAAAAGCCTTCCGACGTGGAACGTTGTTTGATAGCATCCCCGCAGTCAATTTGAACATTTCGGGACGCTCGTGTAGGAAACATCCCTTGGCCTAGGAGATTATGTTCAGAATCTCGGGTAACTGCACTGGGTTTTCCACCGGCAGATCTAGAAGATCCGTTAACAACGCCCTGCTGGGCCAAAACGGCGCTATTAGCAGGACCAAGCACGGTTCCTCCCTGATCTTCACGAATATCTTCGGTAGAAGAATGGTGGGTGGGTACGCGTATGCGTGCATCCCTCTCCAGCTTATCGCCAGAGTGTCTGTATCGATGGCATTTGGATCTGCAATCGGCAAGACATAAGTCATGATTTGAGCATTTTCCCTTGTGGCGAACAAGTCCACGTTGGGTTTGCCCCAATGCTCGAAGATCCTATATAGAACTGGAGGGTTGAGAGACCATTCTGTTGGCAGAATTCTTTGTCTGCGAGACAAAGCATCCGCCAGAATGTTCAATCGCCCAGGAATGTGAGCTGCTTTCAAAACAACCGAGTAATTCCTGCACCATTGAATCAAGTGCCACACTTTGATACAGTGTGGGTGATTTGGTCCCGCCTTGGCAATTTATGTATGATACTACTGTCGAATTGTCCGACCGTATCAATATCGCCTTGCCCCTGACTTTTGGAAGAAACTTTTCCAATGCCAGTTCCACTGCCATCATTTCCAACAGATTGATATGCAGCTGGCTCTCCAGAAGAGAGTCCATGTGCCCGAGACCTGGTGTTCTCCCAGGCAGGCCTCCCATCCCTGCAGCGATGCATCCGTGTACACGTAGGTGCAGCGAAACTCCTACTAGGAGATTCTGACGCTTTTTCCACCATACAAGATGAGACATTATTGGCTCCAAAACTGGCACCAGCTTTGACAGTGGTTCTGTTCTCTGTTTCCACAGAGACATCAGATACAACTGGATAGGTCTTCGCATCAGAGCAGCGTACGGGATTACCTGCTCCATGAAGACCATCATGCCCAGCATCTGAAGAAACCGCCTCGCCTGAATGTGGTTTCCCAATCGAAAACTCTTGAGGATGGCTAACAGAGACACCACTCTGGGCTCTGACGGGTAAACCCTGTCCTCCTCGAGATCGAATCGCATCGCTAAATAAACGAAATGTTGAGTGGGTGTCAACTCGGATTTCTCCTTGTTGACTATCCAGCATAGATCTGAAAGCAACTTCAGAGTCAGAGCAGTATCCACCTCTAACCTGGCTGATGTGTCTGCTTTGATCAGCCAATCGTCAATGTAGGTGTGAAGCGCCATGTTCTCTTTTCTGAGAAACGCTGTCACCGCAAGGACCACTCTTCTTTGCTCACACACCAAACCTGGGTTGTCTAGAAAATGAACATATAAGTACATAGGTCCATATTATATATGCACACATTGGGGCAACATTACATTTAGGATACATAAATGTAGTGACAGCTCTGGTAGCATCATATGTACATGCGAATTTCCTCCGACCATATGTTGATCCAAAACTAAGACCTACAAATCCGCCATTGGAGTACATACAATCTGAAGAGGAACTTAATCCTGAATTAATTTCATCTCCTCCAGAAGAAGAGGATGAATCGACTGCTACTAATGGAATGATGGAAGACAAACTTGACACTCCTGCTCCACCGGTAGACATGCAGATGCAAGATACTGAATTGCCTGAATTAGACGACTCAACACAGGAGATGCATCCATCTGAACATAACACACCTGTAACTCATGAAGTTGACAGAATCATGGCGTGTAGAAATGTACATGGATTGAAGTACTATAAAATCAATTGGCAGTTGGCAGATACATTTCCTGGCCAGCTAATTAGTGAATTTCATGCATCACACACACACACATACTTGTCGCGTGAGATGTAGACGATAGAATATGCTCATTGTAATGATAAACACCATACAGGGAATGTTAACATTTAGCTGTATATGATATATATATATATATATGGCTATTTCATGTATTTTTCACAGGTCTTCTCTTCCTACTACTATGAATTTGATTATAATTTATTCTTGGCTTATCTCCATCTTTTCCATACAATTTTATTTCATTTCTATTAGAGACCTGTGGATCATGCTATCTCCCATATCCCTTGTGTTGGTGTCCATTGCATTGCTCATAGGCAGACACACAGAGAAATTAAGCAAAGAATTAATTTCGGTGTCATATTTCATAAACATGAATTGATGGATATTTCTGAGCAAAGATGGTTAATCGCTTTTGAGGTGAAGTTACCTGATGCTGCAATACACGCAATTACACACGAGCATTCGTGTGAGATGTTACTACTGGTACAAAGACGAAATGCAAGTAATAATAATTACTGTGTTCGTGCTGGCATTGTTTGTGACTACATTTCTACATTACGTGCATCTATAATTACTGATATTAGTCAATGTATGGAAAGATTGAAGACAACCTTGCCACAGGACATAACTTGTTCTACTGACTCGAAAACACATCGAGCCATACTCCACTTTTTGGGATCGAATGCCAAAATGATTTTTGGAAATTGCTACTATGTCCGATGTTCAACACGTTAATACGCATGCAAATACAATTTTGCAACATATGAGACCCGACAATAAGGATTTTCAGACACATGAATTACATATGTTGTCTTTCGTGACTGCTACACATGATAGATTTTGAAATCATATGAAAGCTATAAATGACAATCATCGTGGCTTACAATATGTGCAGAAGACAATAACAAACATTTCTGAAGCTTTGCAGACGCAATGGTTAACGATGACTCGCTTTATGGTCGATGTTTTGCACAGTGCTAACCATATCAAAAGTGTGCTTCAAGAATTCTTACTGGCGGTTAATGAGCTTGCACATCATCGTTTGTCACCTACACTGGTCCCTCCAATGATTTTGCATGAGACATTAAGAAACATACAAAAAGAATTGATGGACAAACACCCTAAATTTCGTCTTGCACACCTTGATACTGGATATTATTATATCAATCAATATGTCGACGCCTATCTACATGGGGATTCAGTTATTTTACAATTACACATACCGGTTACACAACATGTCAACCTTTTTACTGTTTACCAAGTAAATATACATCCCGTACCTTTAAGTGATGCTGTTTCTCATACCACTGAGTTGGTAGATCTTCCTGATTATTTTGCCATAAACAATGACAGTTATTTTCATTTGACATCTTCTGAGAACACTTTGTGTACTGGTAAGTTATTTCTTACATGTCCAAATATTGCAGCTACTATGTCTTTAAATAAACCATCATGCTTGTCGGCTATATATCAAAATGATCTAGGTCAAGCACAGAAGCTGTGCGAGTTCAAACTAAAACCGAACAAGGAGGGTGTGCATTTTGTGTTATACAGTTGCCTTGTTCATGCAGTTTGTTAGCCAATGGTTATTTCATTCCGTCTAGTCTCACAAACTGTCATGATCTAGATGGTACTGTTACAAAATCATATGGGGTGAACCTGGGTCTTCTACTACATTTCTTTTCACCTAGTAATCTTTCACACCTTCTGGGTGATACACTTCATAAAATGCTGGTCCCGTTTGAAATTCCGTCTTTACGTATTCCTACTCACAATTTTTCACGTTTGGTTGCATTAGATGATTCATTTGATTTGTCTTTATCCAAGGCAGCGGCTTTGATTAAAGATTATAAACCTGTATATCAAACATTGACTGATTCACTACTAATGGGTGATTTATCATTACCACCCACTTACATGATAGTCAATCAGGAAATCGTTGGATACATTGCATTGATTATTGCCACTATATCGTTGGTGGCAGGTATATATGCTATCCGGCTCATGCGTATCCTTGCAATGATTCTGACTATAGTGCAGATGGCAAAAGCTGCTAATGCACTCGAACAGACCCCACCACTGCCAAAATTCGTGTGGCAGACACCCAGTACATCCCCTCCTACCGCTTTGGGTAATGATATTATATTGCGTTTAACACCAGCTTCAATCACTTTGTTTATGATCAGCGTTATTTTATTGGGTGCAGTGTTAGTTCTTTTGAGATCTTATGTTTTTTACACCGCCTAAACATACTTACCTTCTGCTACAACTCACTGACACCCAGGAAACTGTTTCTTTGCCTGTTTGGCATGCTCCAGTTTCTCCAATGCTACTATACAGTAAATGGTATAAATGCCCGATTGGTTTTACTCTTACCCAACATCCATTTTGCTCTACTCTTCATGCACAATGGCGTAACTTTGACTTACATAATGCAATTTCAGGTGAGAATGTGAAACCTCCAAATGAAATTCCGGTTCCCATGTTTCAGACCACTGTTTTGAAATGCATATTGTCCAAAACATTCTATTTATATATGATCTTGATGCACTCGGGATACATATATTATCTTAGACCTAATGAACTGCATCCTTCAGTGGATACAGAACTGATTGAATCTACTCAGCCTGTAATTGCTGCAACTGCTCCGCTTTACCCTGCCATTCCATATAATGCTACACAGGAGGGTTGGTAATTACAAAGGGACTTACATGTGAATGGTTGTAGATACCTCAACAACTTTTGTTTTGTTTCACACAACACTTACCACATACATATTGCTTATGTTCCTTTTGTTTGATGTATGCACTACATACATACATACCAATCCTTGACTTTTAGTCTTAGTGCGGTGATCCAGTGGAAAGATGCCTGGTTGCTGATGCTATGTGGAGTTGCAGAATGGCGGTTCGATCCCCCGACCGGGAGATGGTGATCAACAAATTAAACTAATGGGTGCATGACTGTCGGCTAAGTTAGCCCATGGAAATTGAAGCCGCACGTTGCCAGTGCGTCAATAAAATTAAAATACATATAATGCCAGAGCCGTGCTGGAGTCAGAGTACAATAGGCGTAAAAGCCTAGGATTGAATTGTGGCAGGTGCATCCACAGATAGTCCCATATGAATCGTCAGTGTGTCAGTATATCAGACATGTGAAAGCTGGTCGGCCAATCCTTGACTTTTAGTCTTAGTGCGGTGATCCAGTGGAAAGATGCCTGGTTGCTGATGCTATGTGGAGTTGCAGAGTGGCGGTTCGATCCCCCGACCGGGAGATGGTGATCAACAAATTAAACTAATGGGTGCATGACTGTCGGCTAAGTTAGCACATGGAAATTGAAGCCGCACGTTGCCAGTGCGTCAATAAAATAAAAATACATATACTGCCAGAGCCGTGCTGGAGTCAGAGTACAATAGGCGTAAAAGCCTAGGATTGAATTGTGGCAGGTGCATCCACAGATAGTCCCATATGAATCGTCAGTGTGTCAGTATATCAGACATGTGAAAGCTGGTCGGCCAATCCTTGACTTTTAGTCTTGCTGCGTGGTCCAGTGCAAAGATGGCTGGTTGCTGATGCTATGCGGAGTTGTAGAATGGCGGTTCGATCCCCCGACTGGGAGATGGTGATCAACAAATTAAACTAATGGGTGCATGACTGTCGGCTAAGTTAGCACATGGAAATTGAAGCTGCACGTTGCCGGTGCGTCAATAAAATAAAAATACATACATACTTACGTACATACATACATTTATAAAATGAGCTCGTTATATATTGATATAAATATATTACATCACGATGATAACCGCAGAGTGTGAACTTGATATGTTGTTCACTGACTCGATTTAACTGCTACATTTGATTTCTTGGAATCATCACAGTATTAGAAAGCATCGTATAAATATGGATTACGAGTTCATTTCGATAGCTACTTCTGTGACTATTGTCATACAGTTTATAGTATATACATTTCATATGACACAATACAGTAAGGGGTTATAAGATGTGTGCAAAATGCTGCGGCTCGTCTGGTAGTCAAGGTCGAAAAGCGTCATCACATAACACCAATTTTGAAAGATCTCATTGGCTCCCCATCCGGAAACGGATTGAGTTCAAGATTCTGCTCTTGACTTGGAAATGTCTAAACAACAACGCTCCCGACTATTTGCAGGAACTTCTCTTGACATATGATCCATGTCGCAGACTTCGTTCTGTGGATAAGCTATTGCTCCAAATTCCGCGATCGAATTTACGCTCCTGTGGGGACAGAGCCTTCAGTGTTGTGGCTCCGAGACTATGGAACCAGCTACCTGTCCACATCAAATCCATCCAATCAATTAATGATTTCAAACAAAAATTAAAAACACATCTCTTCACAAGCGCCTTTGAAAATTGACATTGACACATGGCGCTTTACAAATGCTGTATTATTATTATTATTATTATTATTATTATGGGTAGCCAATGTGAAAGGCATAGTACATGGTCTTTCTAGCTCACAACCACAGGTAAAGCCAAAGGTGTGTGAGGATAGCATGCAAGGGATTCCTTGGCAGTGGATGTGTTACAGCATACTAGGTAATATTAACCCATATATTGTGGAAAATATGCACTGCAAATGACAAGTGCTTAACACTAGAAAGGATACACAATGAATTGCTTATCATTTGGTTAAAAAAATGATTCCTACATGATACAGGAATGATGGTATAATGTGAATGATTATTGGATTGTTTCTGTATCCTGTCGGGTTACTAATACTTTAGACAAGATATTATTGAATATATATTGTTTTGTTATACTTTACTTCACTCGCCATGGACGAAAGTTTAATATGAATCTTGATGATGCAAGTGGTTTGTAAGTGAAGTTGAATGTACTTAATTCATTCTATGTCATCTCGTATGAGGATATGATTGCATATACAATATGCCATTGTTTAAATATATATCTTTTCCAATGTTTCATTTATGTTGAAGGGAAATGTTAATGATAATGATATAGATGAACATTTTTTAGGTTGATGATGGTTAACCAAAGTTATGCTTAAGTAATTAATATATAACATACATGTTATTAATGCATCAGTGCAGGTAATGTTAAATACACATATATATGTAATGGTGCATGGCTGAATTTGTAGCCATGTGTGATCATGGACTCCGCTGGCAATCAGCTGAGTGCGTCACTATATGGTAAAGTTACTCTTTCCATACTTTGCATGTTTGTATACTACTTATTAACAATTCCCATACTTCGGGTTAATGATTCATTCACACTGAAGTGTGTTCTACTAGATACTTAAATAATCAAAGAAATGCCAATGATTATTGGGTGATTATGTATGTATTGTGTCGGGCTACGTGCATTAATACAATGCAGGAATGTTATACTATTGTACATATGTTGTATTGATTTGTTGTTCGTTATGTAATCCTTTGTGGATGAGTAGATACATGTAAATGCGTAGTGAAAGAGTGGACGAGTGGCTGATAAGATTGAATGTATTCATTTCTCTCTTTCATCAGCGTGGTATCACATTGCATAGAATACTTTATCATGACAGGTGTGAATGGGATCACGTGCATGACTTGTTGTTATTAGTGAGTATATCTATCCATCTATTAATTCTAAATAGAGGTTCAACATGGAACAGTTGGTATGATGTGTCAGGAATAGTCCTAATCTGATGAACGGAGTTGCAAAAAGGGCTCGGGGTGTTTCTGTGTGGGTGTCATAGGGGTACACACCTGAGGTTGATAGCGAGGTTGCGCCATCAAGCCATTTCAGATCCTGATAGGCCGGGGCACATGGTCCTATGCATAGATGGTGTTCGGTTTACTGTTGATTAGTTATATGCTATATCATGTACATATTATTATGAATAGACCATTCAGTATTGATGTTGTTGCGTGAATACGTTACACCTGCAATTTTGATTTCTGTGGTTGTTGATTATGTTACAATATGTATACACGTGGATACACTATATTTCCACTAGATGGGATTGTGATGGATTCAGATTACTCGGAAATCAACCAATGTTTGTTTACATAAATTGAGTACATTTTGCATACCTTTTCGTTGATGGAATAAAAAGGAATCTGATTGGGATTTGAGAGGAATTGTTCCTCTGTTTTGGGCTTCAGAGAGCACATGAAGCAAACAGGTGTATACATTTTTAGGGTTTTACAAATATATGATGCGTCTGATTGTCTTGTTTACTATAATATTATTCGTGTGAACAACCTACGCATGATTATGCATTATACTTTACGTTTGGTTTTTTTGTCCGAATTTTGCCTCTATGGAACCGATGGATATGGTCGGATGTGTAATTCGCCTGCAGGTACACATTCCAATTGCCTTTGGTTGGTGTTGAAGGCAATGGCAATGGGCCATGAAAGGATGGAAAGCCAGGCTCTGGCTTTGTTGAGGGTGAGGCATATATCATATGCTGGGCCTTCAATAGTTCATTCAAGGCTAATTGCTTTGTTCTAATAAATAATGAAATTGAGAATCTGATTGAAGGAATAATGAAAGAAGAGATTATACAGAGCAGACGAATTATACCTAGTGCCAGTGCGTGTTAACTGTTCTCTATAATAGTTAGTTTGGGTAAAAGACAGGGTCCTGAAAGTGTGCTAAATCATACCAGTGATCGCATTATACTCTCAGTAAATGGGAGAAGTTGGTCCAAGCTAATGCGAAAACTGTCAGATTTGGTACTAGAATAGAACTGAAGCTTGATGCATGGATGCTTTATGGTATAAAAGTCCATTACTGGCTTCGATTCTATCAGATTTGCAATTACAAGACTCCATGCATACTATTCAGTTTGACAGTTCCAATTTGTTATCCAGGCTGAGACACTATGATAAACAGGAATAAATTGTGACCTAGGCTGGATCTGATTATGACGTAAGGGGAATTCATTGAACACATGTCCAGAAGTCAATAATGGTCACGTGAAGGTCCAGAAACCTTTATAAAGGGAAAAGCACGCACTTTGGGCATTCCATTTTTTATCATTCTTGGAATCACTTGTCATTCTCGTTATAAGTTTTGGACTTAGAAACAATAAGATTCAGAATTGTTTTTCATGAGGTCTCGTGCTTTATAATAAATTGTGCTGAAATATAAAGATGATGTTGATAAGAATTAAGAGAAAAAGTGTTATGAGACATTTGCTTAGGAAATTGGTTAGTTGAGAAGGAAAGTTTAAATGTTAGATAATAAATATTTGATAAAAGAGAATAATTCATCATAAATTATAAACTGTGCAATGAAGATCTCGTGCAATAATGATTAATAAAGATTAGATAAGTGACCCTACATTGTCTCAAGGTTGTGATTTAGCTTAATTGGTTCAGAGAGTAAGAACCTCTGAATATTGAAACTTAATGGACATCACTGTGTTTTGAGAGATTATCGTCCGGCTTGAAGGTGGATCAACCCCCAGATCCACAAACCAACCGGTGACACTATTATACAGTACGCCTCAGCGCCGACGATTATCTATAGCCCCAGTGACAACATCGGCGCTGGAGTATGGTAAGATGCTAGACCCTTATCACCTGATAAGCACCAAATAATGCATGAAGTATATTAACCCTTTAATGATCAAATTAACTGACATTTTCAGTGATCTTGAGGAATGTTCTTTTGAAAGTAAAAAATGTATGTTTTTAAAAATTGGATGACACGCTTGATAACCGTGGCCGTCATTCCAGTGGTAAAATAAAAAAATAGCCTCTTGGTCTGCAAATGGACATTAAAGTGTTAATTATTCCAGGTTGTGTGGTTGAGATCCTTCGTACACACCACCTAGCTGCCTTGGAATTTACATTGCTGCTTTCTGGGTTGAAAACTTGACTATTATTGGATCAAGAAATATTCAAATGTTATGAAGAAGCAATTATAGTCGCACAGACATGAGCAATTGATCAAATAATGTGATATACAATACATCATTACCATCCATACACTAGAATGTGCAGTCGATGGTATACCAACGCGATCCCACATGTTCTGGACCCCGACTTAATGCAGAACCTAATGTAGACATCTCCTCACAATAAAAAATCATGAATAACCCACAAAGCAGATTTGGTTTCAGAATTCCACTAACTTCACCATCCTATTCCCCCCACCCCCAACCCCAGCCCCCTCCCCTCGTCTTGGGCATGAGCCTAATGTAAACCTTGTCTCACTTGCCTTACTGTCCACAATCATATGGGTAACTGATATATCTTTTCCCCCTGCCCCGTTCCCCCCCCCACCCAAGCCTATCCATCCCTCATTCTCACCCCACCCACCCACCCCCCACCCCCTTGAGGTGGAGCATAATAAAATTGTTGTCTTATGGTCCATGAGAATTTTGCTTTCAACCACACTTGGTGTAAGTATTTCATAATATCTCGCACCTGTGTGTTTATATTTCAGAATCAGATATTCAGATCAATAAAAGGACATGAATGGTACCACGGTGCATTTCGACTGTCATTTACAAACTCAACAGCCAGGACTTGAGCAGATAATCGCTTTGTCATACTTAGCATGCTTAGAGTGGAGTGCTTTAGATCTCAATGAATGGACACTTTATCTGATTAGACCAACCGACATACAACATACTCTTTTTAGTAATTGTTGTCTTGCACTAAGCAAATAAAATAGTTTTGAAACTATTAAGCGGGTTTTATATTTTATCATTTCGTGCACATCACTAAATCGTTTAATATATTAATGCTTAAATTCCAGTATATATATCTATATACATGTATATATATATATATATATATATATATATATATATATATATATATATATATATATATATATATATATATATATATATATATATATATATATATATATATATATATATATATATATATATACATGTATATATATATATATATATATATATATATATATATATATATATATATATATATATATATATATATATATATATATATATATATATTTCAAGACAATGGCACATGCGGTTAACCAATGAGCCCTTGGAATCCTAGTGACTCAATTTCATGATAGCTATGCGGAAAAGCTGTGGAATATTTTGAGACCAATTCTACTGGATCCTGATGCATATGGCAGTAACAGCTTCTAGTCAAGTAAGCTGGAAAATATTCAACAGAATATTTATTAAATTGAAACTGATTTTTATCTAGATGCAATGTAGGTCATATTGTGTGATGGTGCATGTCAATACCCCCCCCCCCCACCTCACCCCACCCCACCCCCACCCCAACCCCATGCAACCCCATGTCACTACACCTATGCAGGGGTCAATGTCTCGTTTTAGCAAACTCCCCCATAAAAAACCTGAAATTCCTTGAATATATGGTTTTCAATGTATTGCCAGAAAATATCTTGACACATTTAGTTCAGATTTCACTGGACCATTCTAGTTTTAACTATGCCCCACCCATCTCTAGCTAAGCTCCACCCACCACGCTAATGTTGCGATCAATCGATCTCTGAACTCCCTGACTATCAATTTCCAGAAAACTGTGTAGGTAAGCTGCTGAATATTTTGAAATTAATTTGACTGGGTGCTGTTGCTGCCTATCGCAGCAAGAGCTCCCAGTCAAATTTGTTTCAAAATATTCAACAGCATGTTTATTAAATAGCAAAGACATACAATTCGTACAACCTGTCAGATTATTAAGCGTTAAAGACAGACTACCGATTATCGAATCATTCATGGCGTCATTTTTATGACTTTAGCCTACATGTCACTTAGTTGATTATGATATCATATTTATTATGATGGATGGATAAACTGGAAAGGTGAATTGGTATACGGATAAAAGTATCTGACAAAACATCAGATGTATCAGTTCTAATCATGTTTCAGCAAAATGGAGTTTCCAGATGTGAAATGAGTATGACACCCATTGTGGTTAATATTTTAAAGCTGCATGTCTCTATTCAAATTATTAAAAAATATACAAGATAATATTCCTTAAAGGTGCATATTCACACTAAAATGCTTTAAATTAAGTGTTCAAATTTAATAATTTTAAAGGCTTAAATTGTGTGACTACATGTAACGAAACAAAATAAATCTCAGCATTCAAATATTTTCATTACGTATAAATTAAGATAATTTTTTAAGTTGTGTAATTGAATTAGCGACATGAGCCCCTAATTCAGCCAAAATTTTAAAAATAATTTATATGGAATGAAATCATCATATGCTAAGATTTATTTCGGTTCATTACTTTGAGGTACACAATTTACTCCTTTAAAATTATTCGATTTAAACAATTTTATTTTAAAACATTTTTTGTGTGAAGATGCATCTTTAAGCTGTGAATAATTTGTAACTGATGGGCAAAGATAAAATACTTAAGTGGTCACTTGTGTTTTTATTCTGTCATGGCAGTCGTTGACAGAGTCAAATTCTGAGATGGGATTCATAAAACTGTGTTGAGCTAAGAAATACGTGCTTAATGGAAAAAATGTCCAGATTGTATTTGGAATCTAACTGGTTAAGATGATCTGATGTCCCAGATGTCTTCTATGTAAGACTTTCTCAGCTGAAAAACTGATTTAAAATCATCATTGGTGTCCGAGTTTTGGCTCTGGATATGTTTAACAGCAATTATTTTACCATGGATCAAGTGTTCAGGATCACAAGGCTATAGGTAGTCTGTGCCAGGTTATAATGTAGTAATTGGCTACATGCCATTTGAAATTCAATTGGATACATCTTGTGACCACTGCAGATGCTGTCTTCATCTGACTTGACCATTAATCAAAGTTTTACCAAATTATTGGCCATTTGCAGTCTAATAGACGACTACTTATTGAAAATTTACCACTGGAATGACTGGCTATTTTATCTATCCAGTTATTCATGTGGTAAATTTTCAAGAATGGCATCTTAACCTGCAAATGGACACTCCTCAAGATCACAGGAAAATGAAATTTTACTTGCTTGATCATTAAATGGCCAAGTGGTGCAAACCAATGCCCCAGAAACCTATGATGTAATATTAACCTTAGCTTTATTTAAGCTATGTATCTGGATGAGAATGGTTTGTGAACGTGGGAACAAATAATAAAGAGCTAAATGTTTTGGCAACATGCACGCTGTTCTCAGGCGATTGCTTAAAATAGCGTTTTCACTGCTAACGGGAGTTAACTCTGCTTAAGTCTGGAGCCTGTCAACGATCGTCCCCCTTGTGACATAATGGAAAAAGCTATCTCGCACGTCGTCCTTATCTGTAAGCTTTATCCTTACATTTTTTGTAAAAACTGTTCGATGAATCCTAACGTCCATAGTACCAAGCGATGCAACTAATCAGCAGCTATTCCAAGATACCCGAGTTATTAAAATCGGCACAGGGACACGGGCGATATTAGCATCTATAGATTTATACCAGGAAAGTGGCTGTCAGTTATATCTGAATCTGTATGTGGAAATCCAGCCTCGATGGGCTCACCCCTATTCCGTAGGGTACGAACGATTCTTCAAAATGTCAATATAACACAGTCTTAAATACACGAATACACGAAATTTGCTCTGACTGAATAGGATTAAATTAATTAATGTCAAATTGATTGCAGAGTTTTTCATTCACACATTAATAAGAAAGTTCTGTTAGTAACATTTATAACCTGTAGAAGAATAGGTAAATTTTAGATTGTGTCTGATTTACTTTGATTAGTGTTCATTGACGTATTTATACAGACACAATTGCCTCAATCAATTGTGTACGTTTGAGGTGCAAGGCATAGCAGAGAAAACGTGTAGTTTTCGCAATTTTGAGAGAATTTGCTGGGGACAGCTTAATATTCAATCTGGATATCATCATTGTATGATCAAGTATCAGCTGAGTTGTATTTTCGGGATCAGCTAATAATGTGTTGATGATGACTGGGTCATTTTCTAGGTACATGGTGGTGAGAATACTCTTCAAATATGGTTTTCTTGACTCCTCCAATGCTGTACATAATGTAATGAAGTGATAACTGTCCTGAATGGCAAAGTAAACACTTTTCAGAGACAACATATTGATTGAAACGGGCACGATTTGCTTGCAAGATGTATGAGCCAGTCAGAATCTTTGCCTTTATTACTGCTCGTCTAACATCCCTGGTTGTGTTGTCAAGTGAGTTCCAACAGTGGTGAAAGTTGTTTACAGTGCATACATTGACATTTAAGTATTTTGTTGATGTCTTCATGACAAAGTCTTCTTTCCAGACGTTGTGTACAGCACAGTTGATGTGCTTCTCAACTCGCGCCTTCCGCGCTAACTTTGCAGGCATGCTGTTAATTAGTTGGTAGACACTTGGGAGCTGATACTTATGAAGCGTTTCTTGGCATTTCATAAACCAACTATTGCTCTTAATATTCTTTACAGCAAGTTGTCTGGCTGCTATCTGGAATTCTACAGTATCGTCATTTCTGAGGATGTTTCCTAGTAGTTTTAGTTTTCTGGAGTCTAGCTCTGCTTGGATGGGTCTTATTCCTAGTAGACATAGTGTTGCTGATGATGTTGTATTCTTTGGAAGGGACTGTAATTGTTTAAGAATTGACAGTTGGAATAGTTCCAATGCACTAATCTCAGCCTTTGTCATCTGAATGACCTCTAGACCAAACAATAATCTTGGAAGACAGTAGACTTTCCATATATGCGCTGATGTTAATGGGTAAAGTCCACCATTTCCATGAAGTACAGCTCCGATCAGTGAATAGACTGTTCTTCTTGTTGCTTGAATGCGTTTTTCTACATTGCCTTTCCCATTTGTTGACCGTTCTATACCTAAGTGAGTTTCACATTTAGATTCAAGGATCTGTCTGTCTCCTAGATGAATAACTGGAGCAGATTTAGTTCACTTGTTTAGTGAAATCAATGCGCTTTTTTCAGGGTTTATAGTGTAGCGCTCTTGAAGTGTGTATTGATGAACTATGTTTAAGAGCTCCTGTAGGTGGTCAGTGTCCTGAGCTAATAGGGCTATGTCATCCGCACATGTTGGTGCACTGCAGTTAATGTGTCCAATTTTAGCACCAATATTTACATCTTCAATTATTTTGAGAAGGTTGTTATTGAATTGTAATGGATTGTTGAGAGAATTCCACCTTGGCGTACTCCTTGGCGTATCACAAATGGGTCTGAGAGGGTTCTTTTCATCTTGATGGAAGATTGAGCATCAGTATATATCTCTTTGATGGTTCACCATAATGATCCTTCAATTCCAATGTTGTAGATCTTTCGGAGTAAGGACGCATGCCACACTACGTCAAATGCTTTGCAAGCATCTAAGGTTACCATACTGAGCTGCTGATGATTGTCTTTAGCTTCATTGATCACTTCTGAAATAATAAGTGCTGTGTTTACTGATGATGATCTTTCAGTGAAACCTCTTTGCAGCTTTGACTGAACATTATCATGCCGTTGCTTTGTCCATTGTAAAATTACTTTTTCTAAGATCTTGCCTACAATTGAAAGGACTGTTATTCCTCTGTAGTTGCTAGGCTGGTTTTTTTTCACCCTTGCCCTTCTTTAATACTGGAGTTAAGATTCCTTGCTTCATATCAGATGGAATGTAGCCTGTACTGATTATATAGTTCATTAGATTTACGAGATGATGTGTTACCACAGTTGGTGCATGCTTTAAGTGTTCTGCTGTTAGCCCATGCGGGTCTGCTGATTTGTTATTCTTAAATCCTACAATGATCTTTCGGATCTCTGCTTCAGTTACAGATTCACATTCTGTCCCAGTAGTATGATTGCTACACACGTCTTCAATTATCTGGACATCAAGTTCCACAATTCTCTTGTGCTCTTCATCGAAGGCTTGGTCTACCAGGGGGATGGCGAGTGAACCAAAATGGTTCTTGAATCCGGTCAAGATGCCAGCATCGTCATTGCATATTTCACCATCAATAATAAGCTGATGCACCCCTCTTTGACGAGTTATGCGCTGCTTTGCTATCAACATGAAAAATGTCTCCTTGCCATTTTCATGAGCCTCCATGATCTTGTTATGCAATGATGTTCTCGTTTCACTGTTTAGTAGTCGCATTGCTTGTCTCAGCTTCTGACGAGCTTCTTTACGGTTATTATTGATATTGCTGTTGTTGCTGTTAGGTCTCCCATTGATGTTCCATAGATAATGTGCCTTCTTACTCTTGTGTATTAAACTAGCTATATGTGGAGTCCATGTTTTGATGCCCTTTCTTGATTTCTTTTGATTTCTAGACTGACAAGTTGCTGTGATTGAGGCACTATGCATCAAAGTTGAAAGTTTCCGGACAAGTAGATCAGCAGCAAGGGTTGAACTAATCTTTGGAGTGTCTTCTTTTAGAGAAACATTCAGTAGATTTTTGTAAAGTGTTGTATCACATTTATTCCATCGTACAACTGTTGGTATCAGGTTATTTACATTGCTTTTACTGTATTCTGCCAATGGTGACTGTGGCTGTAATTTTACTGAAATTGTTATTCCCACATCAGTGTGGTCTGAGAGATTTAGATGATGTTTGTCAGCTATGTTGACTTGTTCAACCAGATCTTTTGATTTACTAGTACACATCCAGTAGTCAATTTGGGATTTTGCTCTTCCACTCGCTGAACCGAATGTTGGCTGAGAAGGGTAGTTACTAGGAAGTTCTAAATCATGCTCTACCATAAATCTCCTAAGTGTGTTATCTCTAGAGACACTTTGATTTCTGTGCAGTGACGCATTTAGATCTCCTGCAATTAAGATGTAATGGGATTGTTTATACTTCTCAATCATTTCATGCAGTTCATCGAGCACAGTAGTGTACTCTTCTTCCGCTTGAGCAGTGTTCCGTGCTGGCATGTAGGCATATAGGAGTGTCTGCATCGAGCTCTATGGCTAGTAATCTGTTGCAACCATCTGAAATGTTAGTAACATACATATCTAGATCCTTTGACCAGGCGATAGCAGTTCCACTGTAGCCCTGAGGTGCTTGTAATGGGTGGATGGGATTCTCATCATCACTGCATTTCACATGAAAATTTGTGTTGTTGTAGACATCTGCAAGTTTACCACTCTTATATCTGTAGAGCCAATGCAACTGGAGGTAGTTCATATTTGTTTCTGCATTCTTTGTATTTAGCGTTGTCATCTTCAATTCCAAACCTTTGGCCCAGGTTAAACTCTGCTGTTGTACTGTATTCGAGTCTGATGAGGCGGTGTCAATCGCAATCTTCTCAACCGTGGCGGCAACTTGTCGATTTGTGACTGATGGTAAGGTGGGTGAAGTTGATAATGTGGTTGGAATGAAGTTTGGTGGTTCTGATTTGACATTTGGAACTGTTGTTATTGAGGCCTCGCAAGTAGAGGGTGATTGAGTTGATGAAATGGATATTGCATATCCGCTACATGATCTGGTATGATTGGTCTGTTTTGTTGGAATAACTGGCTGAGGTGGATGCATTTGTTTTACATGTGGTATAATCATTTGTGGGTAGACTAATGTTGGTTGCAGGTTTACTGCAGCAGCCCTCTGTCTGTTTCTCCACTGTGTGTTTCTCCATCTTCTCTTTTCCCTTTTCCGATGGCCATTCTCTAAAAAATTATGCTGCTGTTGTCGGTAGGATTGCTGAGAGTTTTGGCGATTGACATCAGATTGGCGCAAATGTGGAACAAATATGTTTTCATAAGCTGTATGTTGACGGCTTTCTGACACCTTAGAGTTTGGAATCTGATGTATAGGAGCTGGAGGGTCATGCTGAGGCCTGGAGTTTTCCTGAGGGTAGTATGTAGTTGGTGAATAAGGCTGAATGTTGCGCTCTTTGACTACTGCAGGATGATGTTGCTCGCTTCTTTCTTTCACTATCTCCCTTTCTAAATGACTGACTCGGTTTTCAGGCAGCTTCAACTCAAGGTCTGATACTCTTGAGCTCAATTTTTGGAGAGAACAGTTGCATACTGATGCATCATGCTGCGCCACACTATTACTAAACTGGTTGTTAAGAGATGAACTAAGTTTGGCCTGATTGTTTGGCAGAGAACTATCTGGAAGCAGTGGCTGCTCAGACATAGCTGCTAGCTTTAGCAGTAAAGTACGATTACTCGTCTTGAGTTCAATAATTTTATTTTCTAACACTGCTACAAATGAATGAGAGTATGAGTTCTGTTCCAGCCTGTTCTTAAGTTCGAATTCACGGGCGGCAACTTTCTGTTCAAGGTCCCGAAGCATTTTCTCTTTACTATTTAGCATCTTCTCTTTGTGTTTAAGTTCAGCTGCTCGTAATATATTGTCATCATCTAATGGGTTTTTAGATGGCCTGCTAGCACCTACTGCTGGTGAACGCACATATGCTTCCTTCGGAATGGTTTCTTCATCAATGCCAGTCATGTTAGTTTGATCATTATTATTGATTTCTGTTCCCGATTGATCGGCATACACCTGAGTAGGTACTTGTCCTACCGATCGTTCTTTTGGACTGACAAGGTGTAATTCAGTTAGGTTAGGTATATTGTCCTTCTGTGAGCAGATAGCTTGTTCTGCAGTTTCCGCTAATATGATGGTAGTTGACTCATCTGTGAAACTCGTTTGATGAATGGTTAAGCATGCCAGACACTTGAAAAATACATCTGATTCAGTTCTCACTGTGTCATTTGATTTCAGGTTTGAACATCCAATATGTGGCCAAGATTGACAAGTTGTGCATTCTATCGCATAATCAGCGTTTGAAACAACACCATCACATAACTGACAGCTGGCCAAATTCCGCCCCCAGGTCACTGTGTTGTTGTTGCTTAGCAGATAATACATGATTTATCTGACTATCTGCAGCTGATGAGTCATTTCCTCGGTTGGCAATAGCAAACAGCTGCTTGGCTGGGCTCACAATATCAGCTGCAATATCTATATCTTTTACACTTTTGGATCTAGATACTCGGTTATTTGACTGATCATCGGAATTCCTTGGTTTCTTGGATAAATCTACATTCTTCATTTTGTTCAGTGCTATGCTACATTCCTGTCGGATGTAGTCATTCATCAGGGCATAGTTACGATTCTTTATGGTCTTTAATACCCCTTCTAGATCATTTTCAACAAAATGGTTCAGATCGTGCCCATTTACCAGTACCTTATTTGTAGTCAGGTATGTATTGACTCGGTATAGCTGTATTTCAGCATTATTGTGAACTCTGTAGTCCTCTTCAACGAGAACACTCTGTCGGTCATGTTTTATGATGGTTTCTATTCTGTCCACGTAATTCTCTAGCAGATATTGTTTAACAGCTCTACGAAATTCTTCAAACGCTGCAGTAGAAAATTCTAACCCAATATTCTTCCCCTTTCTTTGGACTAAACAGTCTGGCTTATTTGTACTGCGGATCTTTTTGGCCAATGCTTTTGGCGCATTCAATTTATGGTTCATAGTGAGTTTTGATGGTGTATACATGGCTGGTTGACGTCTTGTCCGATGTGGACTTAAAACCTTATTAAAACTTATAAAAACGTTCCTAATATATCTCCGGGGTTTTCTTCAACTTCATCCTATGACGTCACGAAATACAATCCTATACCGCCCCTTTAACAATTACGACGTCATTCACGGGAAAATACCACACAGATCTATGGGGAATGCCTAAAATATTGCGAGATGGTATATTGTAACGTAAACGATGACGCCATTAGGTCAATGACGTCATGTGACATCACAAATGCGCTGTTGGTTAGCTGTTGGAAGATTTTGTCGAGCGATTTGTGCTTCTGTGGCCAATCCAGTTAGTATATAGATCAATGCTTTCTATGGTCAAGTTTGACTCGCTAACCATCGTCAGTTTCGAGGTACAGTTTCATGGTTTACTGATCATGATCAGTTGCTATGCCCAGTCGAACTTGATTTTAGTCCACTATAGTTCGCTGGTGCCCGGTTCCCTATTCAATTACTATTGCAGACAATTTGGAGCCGGGTACCAGTCTCCATTCACCCTTTCTGTCGTCTGTTTTAATGAGCTACGAAAATGGGTTATTCTTGTCCTCTAATACGTCAAAAAGCGCCATATAGCATAATGTGGGGAAGGAATATGGGCTTGGGAACATCGACATACAATGGGAAAGCATAATTTCATCAAACCTAAGTTATTTAGTGAAAGATTTACACTTTTATATGCATTTATTCGTGGCAAGCGATCGGTGTCAGCCATTTTGAAATTTACGCAAATATCGGACTAACCATCTGAACCAAGGTCGGGTGCTCGGTTGACTATAGTTGACTAGCTAGTTAACTATTTGAAGTACGACTGGTACTCTAGTTAGCTATAGCTATATAAAGGCATACAATAAACACAAAAGAAGGAATATTTCTTGCAAAAAGATATGGGCAGTATTAGCTATGGGCTAGGAAAAGCAGCTTATATTTTTGGTCAGTCCAACAATTTTTCCATCCATCCTTTTTCTCCAGGCCAAACTCCTTAACAGAGAGAGGAACAGACAAAATTAAGAGCAGCCAGTGATGAGAAAATTGCACTACTGCATCAACAGAGTGTAACAGATCAAATTTGGGTCATTAGGTATCAACAACTTGTCAGTAGAAAATCAGCGCAAGAAGCAGTACAGACCCTGACATCCATTCAAACATATTAAAAAAACCCTGTAAAGAATATTTTAAACCTAAATCTTGATACCTTCTTAAACAGACGTGAAGAGCTTATTACCCGGAAATATATTGGTGTATTACACACTGCAATGCTAGTGAAATGCACAAAGCAAGTATATTTTTGGTGCAATACAGGACCCCGATCTGTACCGACAGATAACCTTTTCAACAAAGTTAAGTGGCGAGGATAGAACAAATACCGTGAACCTATAGTTTTCTCCAACGAAAATGATATAGTAGAAAACATTCTGACTGAAGACCCGGTGGGAAGCATCGTGATCTGTTTCATTTGGCTATCATATCTATGTCACCTATTAAACGATATCTTTACTGGAAACAGTGACAAACTATTAAATCAAATATTTTTGCTAGACAAAAAGGCCAAAATTGGCCTCAACCGTTGTAATGATGACGATCTTGTTGACCATATGTGCAAATGTTAGGGTATTAGTCTGATAAGTCTGGTTCTACCAGTACACGCGGCTAATAATATGGGACATATAGAAATATTTTCAAATTACTATAATAAATATTTGGTGGTAGAATTATTACAATATTTCGCACAGCACGAGAACATAGTGAGTTCTACATGGCCTTATGTTCGAAAACTAGCTACAAGGCATGTAGCGATATTCCGAACATAGTACATTATTGGAATTTGACAATGGTGTGTCACTACTAAATTGCATATGATGAAATTACTGTATAGCAAACATTTTTTAAACCTTTGATACTTTATTAGAGTATTCATATACGTATCTAACCATATGGGTGAACTTCTGGGGTCGAACTTATTGCAAACAGTGTGGTACAGAAAATCGTTGATCTGACAGAATTTGCGCCAATTCTCGGTATTGAATTGTGTACTATGAAATTACGTTCCTGTAGAATTTTTTTTAATTCGGAATACAACTAGCATATTTCCTATAAGTATTTTTGGGTGAAATTCTGGGGGTGAACGTATTGCAATGAAAACCCTGAATTATCCTAAGTTTGAGCTTATTTACGTTACAAAAATTTTCAGTCTCACGACGTCGTAAGTTTATGCCTATACCTATCTAAACATATGGGTGATATTCTGGGCCGAACCCATTTTGAGCGATATGTCAGGACATATCGACACCTATCTGAATGTGGTGAATGTGAACCAACCATATTACAATGGGGCCATATGGCGAATATGTAGCAACATATTACCAAATTACTTGATGGTAGAATCGCGCAAAAGCACAGCTATATGTAAAAAAATTGATTACAAACTGAGATTCTAATACTGAATACAGTAAATTGTTGGCATTTGACAACTGTCCGTGACCACTAAATTGAATATTACGAAATTACTACGTGGTAGAAATCTCAAGATTCATTAGCGTATTCATATCCCTATCTAACGATATGGGTGAAATTATGTAGCCACACATATTGCAGATGGTAGGGTATTGAAAACCACAGATCTGCCAACATTGGAACAAATGTATGCGATGAAATTGCATACTACGAAAATACTTCACGTTCCAATTCTTTTAAATTCCCAATGTAACTAGCATATTCAAACTCCTATACGTCTTTGTGAGCGAAGTTCTGGAACCGACCATATTACGGAAAGTAGGGCACCGAAAACCATGAATACACCATCATTTAAGCTAAATTTTGCGTATTAAAATTACTTCATCTAGAATTTGTTAGATTCGGAATATAACTAGCTTATCAAAGCTCAAGTCTATGTGGGGTAACTTATGGGGCTGAACATACTACAGACAATATAGCACTGAAAACTGTGGTGGATTATTAATACAATGAACCTTTCCAGTTCAGCCCATCTCTAGCTAAACTCCACCCATACCACTCTCGAGTTGGGATCGATGGATTTCTGAATTACTAGACGATAAATTTCAAGAAAACTTTACATGTAAGCCGTGGAATATTTTGACACTAAATTGACTGGGTCCTGTTACTGCATATGGCAGCAACAGCGGCCAGTCAAATTATTTTCAAAATATTCAACAGCATTTTTATTAAATAACAAAAACATACAATTCGTACGTGTCAGATTATTAAGCATTTAAGATGAACTAAATCGAGTCAGTCATGACGTCATTATTATGACGTTATCCTATGCGTCACTCAATTAATTACGACGTCATATGACGTAATATGATGGATAGACAACCTGAAAAGGCCCATTAGCAAGTGGTATTAATTACCCACGCTCCGTCAGAGGATGAGTGTATTGTGTTCGGGTCTATGTGCGCTCGGGATGGCAAGGGTCTACAATCTATGATTGGCCTTGTTAAAATGTGACCTATAAATACGGGTGCTCTCTTAATACAAGTGATCCATATTGTGTGGACCACGCATTAACAAGTGGTAGTAGCCCTGTAATGCTCAATTTGCTCATGCCAATTTCAATAGAGGGATCCATTTCTAGGTATGCCACGCCTATTTATAGATAAGCTCCACCCCTTTTTTGCGTGTTGGAATCGATGTCTATATATACGCTGAATAATGAATTCCCAGACTTCCAATTTCAAGGTAACTAGACAGGTAAGCTGATGACTATTTTGAAACTAATTTGACTGGGTGCAACGAAAACCATGAATCGGCCTAAATTTGAGTCGAAATTATTTCATGGTAGATAGTTTTAAATCTCACTACTCCGTAAGCGTATGCCAATACCTATCTAAACATATGGGTGACTTTCTGGGGCCGAACCCATTATGAGCGCTATGCCAGGACATACCGATACCTATCTGAATGTGGTGAATGTGAACGAACCACATTATAATGGGGCCATACGGCGAATATGTAACTACCTACGATGAGATTACTTGATGGTAGAATTGTGCAAAAGCACTAGCTCATATTAAGTTATATACATCCATATATAAAAAAAATATTACAAATCGAGAACAGACATTCTGATACCGAATATAGTAAATTGTTGGCATTTGACACCTGTCCGTGGCTACTAAATTGAATATTCCGAAATTACTACGTGGTAGAAATCTCAAGATTCATTAGCGTATTCATGTCCCTATCTAACCATATGGGTGAAATTATGTAGCCACACATATTGCAGACGGTAGGGTATTGAAAACCACAGATCTGCCAACATTGGAACAAATGTATGCGATGAAATTGCATACTACGAAAATACTTCACGTTCCAATTCTTTTAAATTCCCAATGTAACTAGCATATTCAAACTCCTATACGTCTATGTGAGCGAAGTTCTGGAACCGACCATATTACGGAAAGTAGGGCACCGAAAACCATGAATACACCATCATTTAAGCTAAATTTTGCGTATTAAAATTACTTCATCTAGAATTTGTTAGATTCGGAATATAACTAGCTTATCAAAGCTCAAGTCTATGTGGGGTAAATTATGGGGCTGAACATACTACAGACAATAGGGCACTGAAAACTGTGGTGGTTTATTAATACAATGAACCTTTCCAGTTCAGCCCATCTCTAGCTAAACTCCACCCATACCACTCTCGAGTTGGGATCGATGGATTTCTGAATTACTAGACGATAAATTTCAAGAAAACTATACATGTAAGCCGTGGAATATTTTGACACTAAATTGACTGGGTCCTGTTACTGCATATGGCAGCAACAGCGACCAGTCAAATTATTTTCAAAATACTCAACAGCATTTTTATTAAATAACAAAAACATACAATTCGTACAACGTGTCAGATTATTAAGCATTTAAGATGAACTAAATCGAGTCAGTCATGACGTCATTATTATGACGTTATCCTATGCGTCACTTAATTAATTACGACGTCATATGACGTAATATGATGGATAGACAACCTGAAAAGGCCCATTAGCAAGTGGTATTAATTACCCACGCTCCGTCAGAGGATGAGTGTATTGTATTCGGGTCTATGTGCGTTCGGGATGGCAAGGGTCTACAATCTATGATTGGCCTTGTTAAAAATGTGACCTATAAATACGGGTGCTCTCTTAATACAAGTGGTCCATATTGTGTGGACCACGCATTAACAAGTGGTATTAGCCCTGTAATGCTCAATTTGCTCATGCCAATTTCAATAGAGGGATCCATTTCTAGGTATGCCACGCCTATTTATAGCTGAGCTCCACCCCTTTTTTGCGTGTTGGAATCGATGTCTATATATACGCTGAATAATGAATTCCCAGACTTCCAATTTCAAGGTAACTATACAGGTAAGCTGATGACTATTTTGAAACTAATTTGACTGGGTGCAACGAAAACCATGAATCGGCCTAAATTTGAGTCGAAATTATTTCATGGTAGATAGTTTTAAATCTCACGACTCCGTAAGCGTATGCCAATACCTATCTAAACATATGGGTGACTTTCTGGGGCCGAACCCATTATGAGCGATATGCCAGGACATACCGATACCTATCTGAATGTGGTGAATGTGAACGAACCACATTATAATGGGGGCCATACGGCGAATATGTGACTACCTACGATGAGATTACTTGATGGTAGAATTGTGCAAAAGCACTAGCTCATATTGAGTTATATACATCCATATATAAAAAAAATATTACAAATCGAGAATAGACATTCTGATACCGAATAAAGTAAATTGTTGGCATTTGACAACTGTCCGTGGCTACTAAATTGAATATTCCGAAATTACTATACGTGATACAAAACTCAAGATTCATTAGCGTGTTCATATCGCTATCTAACCATATCGGTGAAATTATGTGGCCAAACCTATTGCAGACAGGTAATTGTATGGCATTGAAAATCCGCAGATCTGCCAAAATTGAAACGAATTTACGCGATGAAATCGTATTCTACGAAATCACTTCACGGTCGAATTTTTTTCAATTCCCAATATAACTATCGTATTCAAATCCCTCTACGTCTATGTGAGCGAAGTTCTGGAGCCGACCATATTACATACAGACAGTAGGGCACCGAAAAGTAAGAAAAGCCAAACATTTAAGCCAATTTTTGCCTAATAAAATTATTTCATCTAGAATTTGTTAGATTCGGAATATACCTAGTATATTAAGGCTCAAGTCTATGTAGGTGAAATTATGGGGCTAAACATATTACAGACAATAGGGCACTGAAAACTGTGAATCGCCGGAGATCTAGCAAATTTTCGGTATGAAATTGTGCACTACGAAATTACTTCATGGTTAAAATCTTTTTTACCCTCAATCCATTAATTCACTAACGTATTGATATACCTATCTAACTATATGGTTGAAATTCTGTGGCCGAATTTCCTGTAGACCTTCTTAACTTAGCACATGCATAGGCCTACACTTTCGGTTGATTTCTGTATTCAACAATCTGCTACAATATCATTGACAGCAGTTTTGACTGGAAATTTGGAACATTGGTAGTCTATCAATACTGCTACATAATTACATTGGCCCTACATGGATTTATTCCCACGGATGGATTAAAGACAAAAGGATACTACTGATAATCACACATCCATTATTCATTCATATCCCGCGAGTTCTCTTTCGATACAAGATCGAGAAATGTATCTCGTATGTAGGGGCCTATTGAGTAGCCATTGACGTAGCGATTTCACGATCCAGTGTTGCTTTTACAGTCTGCTACGGAGATAGACTGGTCCCGGTCTGTCTGGTATCCGAAGTTGAGTCTGTCTAACAGTCTAGTCGTTGTGATAACGTAAGAAGATGACCGGTCATTACATTAGAGGTGTAGTTTCGAAGAAGCCAAGCCTTTATTTCTAGATGGATCCATTATTGTTAGCGAACTCTGTCTACTTTTTCGCCCTCTACAATATTATGCATGTTTTTCTTTTGAAATTTACCACACACATAGTACGCCTCAAGACTGTCTGTAACAAGTCTATAATTTTTACCCTATCTCGAATGCAACAAATGTGAATCATACTATAATACAATGCGGGAAAGGTTAAACAGACATGGTACATCATCGTCGTCCTCATAATTTATTAACCCTGTATTACCTAAATTGAGTCAAGAATATGAAAAAAATTATTTGGTTATTGAGTGTCTATTTGCAGGCCAATAGACGACTGTTTTGAAGAGTTACTATTGGAATGACTGGCTCAATTAGCAGTCATTTCAGTGGTGAATTTTCAAAAACGATCTCTTGACCTGCAAATTAACATCCTCAACATCACTGTAGAGGCCGGTTTTGGCGGCCTACTCATGAAAGGGTTAAAATACATTAAGAGAAAATGATAGGCTTACATGGGCAGTCGTTGTCGTTGCAATACTTAATACAGCTAGGTCTATGATAGCAAGAAGTAAGTGGGTAGGGTGGGGTGGGCTACCAGTCAAAGTATTAAAAAGATATTCGTATAGTTGTCTTTATCTGAGATATTGAAATTTCGGTGTTAAACATTCTAAAGGAATTTGTTAGAAAAACACACAATTCTGCCCAAGTAAGTCACATCTTGGTGGCAGTTGCTTGAAATGACTTCCATAGGCCTAACGTTAGTCAATCGGTCACTGAATCCGGATGGTATATTAACACATTAATACCGCCCTCGTGTTGATGTCGATGGATCTCTGAGCTTCTTGACTATCAATTTCCAGAAAACTATACAGGTAATGTGTTGACTATTTTGAAACCAATTTGACTGGGTGATGTTGCTGCTTGTGGCAGTAACATCGCCCAGTCAAATTAGTTTCAAAATATTCACCAGCATGTTTTGTAAATAGCGAAGACATACAATTCGTATAACGTGTCGGACTATTAAGCATTTAAGACGGACTAAATTGAGTCAGTCATGACATCATGATTATGACGTCATCATATACGTCACGTTGTTGATTATGACATCATGTGACGTAATATGATCGATAGACAACATGAAAATGTCCATTAGCAAGTGGTATTAATTACCATCCCTCCGTCAGAGGACGAGTACATTGTATTCAGGGCAACAATCTATGATTGGCCTTGTTAAAATATGTGACCTATAAATATGGGTGGTTTCTTAATACAAGTGGTCCATATTGTGTGGGCCACGCATTACCAACTGGTATTAGCCATGTAATGCTCAATTTGCTCATGACAATTTCAATAGAGAGGTCCATTTCAAGGTATGCCACGCCTATTTCTAGCTAAGCTCCACCCCTTTTTGCGTGTTGGAATCGATGTTTATATATATATATATATATATATATATATATATATATATATATATATATATATATATATATATATATATATATATATATATATATATATATATATATATATATATATATACGCTGAATAATGAATTCCCAGACTTCCAATTTCAAGGTAACTATACAGGTAAGCTGATGACTATTTTGAAACTAATTTGACTGGGTGCTTTTAAAGGTTTGCTGCCTCTGGCCGCAACAACGCCAGGTCAAATTAGTTTCAAAATATTCAACACGATGTTGATTAAACAGTAAAGACATACAATTTGTACACTTGCCGGACTATTCAATGTTCATGACTGAGCTCGATACGCCATTCATTTACACATTTTGGAATGTGACATCAGCCTGTATATGAAGTAATTGATTATGACGTCATATCCTTCAGTTACAGATTGAACCCAGCCATTATCATAGAAAATGACTGTTGAATAAATAGCAAAGACATACAATTCGAACAGCGTCTAGTCAAATTAGTTTCAAAATATTCAACAGCATGTTGATTAAATAGTAAAGACGTGCAATTCGCATACTTGACTGGCTATTCAATGTTCCTGGTGGAGCTAGATACGTCATTCATTACACATTTTGATTGTGACGTCCAGCTACATCTGACCTAAATAATTATGACGTCATATACAGAAAAATATATTATCATAGAAAATGTCCTATGTCTAATTGCCGTCCAAGAGACCATTGTGGTTTTTCTTTTGCAATTTACTACTGGAATTATAGGATCTGTTATCCAACCAGTCATTCCAGTGGTAAACTTTCAAAACAAGTTCTCAGGTGAGTAGCTAATGCAAATGGACATTTCTCACGATCACCGCAAGAAGCCATTTGTGGTCAGTTTGATAGAGTGCTAAAGTGGACATATAAGTTCCGTTGGCTGTTTATTAAAATAATTAAGTGGTCATCGCCGCCCAAACTCTATTAGAGTCGGACCAGAACAAATAAGAGAACTCGCCATGAATCACATGCATGAAGATAATAATTATGAGATATCCAGCAATCTAAAAATAGACCCGTGTCGTCGCGCCGAGAATTATTAGATCTCGTATCGATGGAGATCTCGCGAGACACAGCCCCACAATCCCCTGCGCGAAATGTCCGCGCCTATAGGCAATTCTAGCCAGCAATAAATAGAAGCGTGCCCGCTCCAGCGGGCACGCAATGATTGTTCAGCAGATGCAACGCCTGCCACGTGATCGATATGATAAATGAGCCATGCCCGTTCTGTTCTGTTCAGGAGATCCCGCCTTTTCATTAGGCGCACCCAGGTTTCCCTGGTAATGATGTACGTAGAAAAATTTGTTGACACGTTATGCATTATTATCCTCTCAGATTCCGTAGTGAATATATACTTGGTGTGCGAGAATATCACGATTACAACAACTACATATTTTTAACGCAGCTGGACAATCCATTATAGCAGCTACAGTCACACAAATGTTAGAATAAACAGTTCCATGGATATCATACAATCATTAATTAAACAAGTTATAAAGTTCCGTGGCCACAACAAGATGATTAGTGGTAACCAGGTATACATCACAGCGACAATTGGCTGGTTCTGATTTGCAGATATTGAGCTACAACCACAAGAAAAGTGAGTAGTAATAGATCGGGTGGTCTTATGGTCGCAGATCCAAGAAATGGCATCGCTTGGCGTGGATCTTGTGAAGGAAATCACAACTGCACTTCTCTACCTTCTGTATTAGGTGATCTGTAATGCCTGTTGAGTGCATCGCAGCATCAAATTGATCTGGCAAGACTCGGGAGCAGTCTAGCGTTAATTGTACAAAAGTGTTGATTTCCTTGATCAAGGTCTCTGCCTGATAAGACGTATACAGTATCTGAAGAATACTGGATAATCTTGATACATACTTCTGCCGTAATTCAGAGTACAGTCGACATCTCGCGATCAGGTGGGAGCGATCTTCAGGTTCTACACCGCATAGAGGACAGGTAGGGTCAATCCGATATTGATTGAACTTCGCCCGGTTGCCTTGCAGTGTGTAGGTGCCTGTCAGGAATTTTACCTTGACTGCAGCCTTCTCCACTTCTCTCGGATCATCACACACTGAGGACCAAACATGATGCACCTTCCCTATACATATAGCAGTAGAATTCAGGAATTTAGAGACCATTTCCTCCATTTCTGACCGCCACTTTGCAGTCCAGTGCTGCCTCAGGGCCTTCTTCACCATGTTCTTCCATGTTGCTTTGGACAGTAGGTTCTCCAGTAATACCGAAGCAGAAGGGAGATTATACTTGAACAACACCCTTTTCACCATTGAATACCAGCTGATTGCTCCAATTTTCTTTACCGCAATTTGGTATCTAGCCAGTTGATGCTCTTTCTACTTGGGACACCTGCAGATGTTGCCATACAGAGAAAGGACCTTCTTATCAATCACCGCTTCCACAGGTTCAGCACCTAAAAGCAAGTATACAGCGACATCCGCACATCTCTCGGGTGAGGATTGAATTTGCTGTAGCTTCTGGCGCTGTATCTTTTCAAGTTGCAGTATATCTGTGTGACTTAGATAGCATGCCTCTAATCCTTATGCCAGTCTGGGGCTTATGTACAGCTGCCATATCTTGTGAATCAGCGCCCGTTTTGGCATGATCACAACAGATGTGCATGATACTTGTGTTGACACACATGTGGTTATGTTTTCTAGTCTTTTTTTTTTGTTCTGTATATTCCTCCTATCGTAGGAGCGCCTTAGTTGTTCTTGTTGTGCAAATTCTGCCTCCTGGAGTTTCCCTTCAGGAGAACTTCCAAACAAGGAGTATATATCCCTAGCCAATTTCACCTAAGTTTGTACAATGTACATTATTTACTATTAGTCGCAATGTCGTTATCTGTCTTTTCACAGACGATTCTATTAGGATTGATTCAGAGTAGAGCGGATCGAGTGATTCTAATGCATGTTAAAGCAGAGTTCTCTTGCATATTTTTTTAATATCTCGAAGTCATTTGTATTAGCATTCATCTGTAGTCGTGATATTCTGTTGCTGCATCAATGTTCTGATCTCCACCATAGTTAGGCGTATAATATAGCCTACTGCAAATTGGCATGGTCAAGGACAATATGCTGGAGATCTTCCATTTCACTGCTACACAGCGGACACTTGGTTATTGCCTTTATATTTCAGCTAGTTGAGCGACCAAACAGATGGTATCTCTGGGCAGACCTGTAGTTTGGATTTGCTGGTTGCGCCTTCTTCATAGATATCCAGTGTGGACAACTGTGCACTATAGATATCCATTAGTATACATATCAATATTTTCTTCACGACTAGCACAAGAGGACCACAAAAAGACTGTTGCAGTACGATCGAGTTCACTTTCTACCAAGCAAAAGCAGTGGGAAATGAAGACACCTACCTTAAAAATTATCACACTATTATTGCACAATAAAGCCACAAAGCAAAAGTGAAGACGTAGAACATAACTATAGCAACATCAGAGATGACCACATTGATATCAACCAAGAATATACAGAGAATATAAGCGAAATAACAACAAACACACAAATAGTAAATAACCTAAAGAGAGAACTAAACACAAATGAAGAGAAGGCAGAAGAGTACGAGATAAAACGCAATGAAAGGGAATAATGGAAGAATTGTACATTCCTAGGAAGCAAATTAGATATATGCCAAGACATAAAGAGAAGAAAAGACCTAGCAATAGATGCTTTGAGAAATATGAAACACATCTTCAAGAGCAAAAAACTAAAGATCATATAGCAAAAGCTACGATATTCAATGCATACATATCAAGCATTTTCCTTTACCACTCTGACATATGGACGGAATGAGAAGATTAATGATGATTTCCATGGGCATTTATTAAGAATCAACGTACTAAATGTAAGATGGCCGAAAATAGTAAATATGAAGAAGTCTACATGATCACAGAAGCCCTGGAATGACACAATAAAAATATGCAGACCACACTGGTTTAGAAATCTAATGCATTACCACGAAGATACTCCAGCAAGAAAATCACTAAGACTCAGTCAAAGAGCAGAAAAATGTCCCAAAGGTCGACCAAAAGCAACCTTGATACAAATGATGGAGAAACAGCTCAAAGACTGACTTAAGATGACATGGTAAGAAGCAGTGCAAGAAGCCCAATTAAGACAGAGATGCTTGGAGAACGTTGGTTTGGGGATAGCGTGGTGTAACTTAGTTATGGAAGCGCTATCGATGAAAAGAAGAGGAATAAATATCAGTGGCCTTCTATTTTTTCTTATTATTATTTTTCTTATTATTATTTTTCTTCTCCCTTTTCTATTCGTATAAAACTATTGTACTAGGAGCACCAAGTAAGGTGTTAGCGTGAGAAGTGTAAAAAATTAAAATATTAACAAGAAAGAGACAGTGTTAAGAGGATGTTAAGATTAATTTATCAGTTTACCACTGTCTATTACTAATTGAGAAATTATTCTTCTTTTTCTTCTTCTTTTACTTCTTCTTCTTCTTTGAAAAGTTAATAAAATTAGGCAGAAAGGAGACCACGACTCTTCAGCCCGACTGGGACTCTGACGTAGTGACATTTAGGTTAGTTTAGTTTATTTCAGAAACCCCTCAAATATACGGGAGCACCTCACAAGCAAGTAAAATACAGACATGACACAAGTAGTGACAGTCTCGTACATGTATCAATTGATCTATTTATTGTTTTTCTGGTCGTGTGATGGTGTACATAATGAGTAGAAATATTGTCGCACTGACAATTCTAGTCTATGGTAGTTGCAGTTTGGTCTGTTAGGCATATGTGTAGACTGGTCGAGAAGGAATGATGTTATCATGCTGTTGTTGGTCCAGATGTTGTAGGTGGTGGTGTTTCATGTGGTACATTGGTTAGAGTTCTTTCATGCAGATTTCAGTTAAGGCAGTGCAGGCAAGTCAGGAGGTGCTGATCGAAGGTCCTCTGGTCCACCATTACATAGTGGGCAAGCTGTATTAGCAGTATAGTGGCTGAACTTAGTTCTGTTCAGCTAAAGAATGTAACATCCTGTCAGTAGTTGTAGTCGTACTGCAAGTAGCCGTATATAGTAGGGTGATGTATAGTGACTTATTCACGGACCCAGCTCAAATGATGATCGAGGAGGACCCATGGCAGCCACGCCGTGTGTTCTCCTGCTGAACCAGGATGTCCGTCTGCTTCCCAGAGATCGGATGACACCCACCGTCCCACTAACAGCTAGACAGGCTCGCTTCTCACTGTTGGGGACCTCAGCGTGATAGCCTGTTCAGACCTCTTACCGTCCGCCGCCACCAGCCACAGCTAGCCGTTGCCCTCTGGCGGAGTGGGGGGGCAGCTCGAGCCCCCCCCCCCCCACTCACAACCCACACCCCCATCGGCCAAGGGCCTCCACCTGACCCCTTTGGTGGGACGACGACAATGAGCTCACTGCCGCCACTGTCGCTCACCCGCATTACAGCATGATCCCGCCAGTCACCCGTCTGGCTACATATATATAGTTACATAGTTACATAGTCCTTTTCTGCTGATTAGGCTGTACCCAGTAAACATTAAAAAGTCATTGAAAATATATTTTATAAAATAATGTAGATAAATTTCTTTAAAATATTTTTAAATAATTTAATCTAATTTTTTTCAAAACATGTAGAAAAATATAGAATTCCAAATATTTTTTAATTAGGCCTATTTATAATTGTAATTACTGTGATTGCAATTATACTTCTATTATCAGTATGCCGTATTATGCCGATTGTTGAAAGTATTCGATTTCAATTAAGACAACTAACCTTTTCTAATTTGTGTTTCAGCTTTAACGGCCAATGTTTTGCCTGTTGAACTAACTGTCCAATCATCATTCTCGTTACAAATGCGCCGCTTATAGGGAACCAATCAGAAACCGGAACGCGTCCGCCATAGTGGATAATACACTTCCTCTTTCTTGAACTCCTACACACCCAGATACTCTAAAGGGACGAGTTTCTTACGCAAAGTAGCTTGTGCCAAAGATCACAATGATCTTGTTAGAAATAAACAATCGAATTATAGAGGAGACGTTAGCCTATAAATTCAAGAATGCCTTGAATGGGTAAGTAAAAATAGGCTTTTCGACCAGACCAGTCACTCGGCAGGATTATAGGAACGGGCACCTACCCACTTACTTTTACATCATACATGTCGCTCAAAATACTCATAAAGAAAAGTTCATAATAATATTCCACCTGTTATAATTAATAAAAATTAATGATGTGTTTTTTAATGTTATGCGATATCTGATGGTCCAATGTTTAATGTCTACATTGTGGTCTCGCCCACTATTCTATCGTGAAACTGAGAGACTTCTACACTGACAACACGTATCAATCAGTCTCGGACAACACTGAAGAGTGAAGTACACTCATATAATACCAGATCATGTCACAATCTATATACAAATTACTGCCGCACAGAAACAAAAAGAAACAAATCCTCCACACTAGCCATCGTCATAGAAAAATTAAATTAAAAATCATAATACAAAACTACTAGATCAGCTCTCAACGCACTACTGTGACTGTCAGCGTGGTGAGGGCTACATGATCTAAAGGGCCTACCATGGTTTCCAGAATGTGTATAGTTAGAAATGAATACATCGCCTCGGTCAGCTTCTAAGTAAACATCTTAAATGACTATATACACACTGACCTCATCCCATGCATCTGTTCATATGTATATAGATATAGATACATTTATATTTTATTTTCAATGTTCCTATTTAATCTTGATCTTTCAATGAAACGTTTTGTCTGAATAGGACGTGGTTTGATTCAGGGGGGGGGGGGTGCTCCTCTCTGGTCCGTCAATTTGCATCATGTCATAGGTGCACATCCAAGGCATATAGGTGCACATCCAAGGCATATACAGTTAATATGAAGATAGGTGTTGCCTATAAGCGAATGCAGACACCATTTATTGCTTAAATAAATAGGACGAATTTGTAGTGTCGAAATGTCCTAAATACGTATGCCCATGTATAGTACATTTGAAGCTAATTTTTAATCATGCGTGGAGGGCATTCTGGTAAATCCAGTCCATGATATTCACAACAATGCGTTTACCCATTGTCAGTGATATCCACCAGCATTATTGCATTTTTTACCGGGGCCTACGCCATTAAATCGTTGCGCCAGTTCAATGACATTATAAAATTTGTACCGACATATCGCGGTGCTCCTCACTATTTGGGGAAATACAAACAAGTTCATAGTAACTATGACGTCATAATGAAATATCATCCACTAGAATTTTTAAATCGCATTTATCCAGACATAAGCTACAAAAAAATGGGAATTAGTGCATGTCTGCGAGCAAATACATGAATGTACATTTCATCCGGGTGTGCATGGCATGGTACCCAGCCTTAAGTTTCCTGCTATCTTCGCTAAATACATACGACATTGACAACAATGACTTTCTGCGGCCATGAGCGTTAAAAATAATACGAGACAGTCAACCAAACCTTATATTGCATATTGCATTTACAGACGCACAAATAGGAATAAATAAAGCTTATCTGGTCTGCGTCAGACCATTTAATCGCTTTACATTTTAAAGTAAATGTACGCTATTTCGTGATAACAATATCACACAAATTTTGGACATTGGAAAAGCGCAGTAGGTTGGCCTAAAACGAGATGAATATACGCATAATGAAGAACCATATCCCACAATGCAACAGGGGCCCATGAAGAAGCCACAAAAGCTATATCATAAGCCGAAACCGGAACTAAAAAAAAATCTCGCGACCGGAAACGAAGCTTTCTCAGTCGCTTGGTATATGTATTTTAGCCTGGTTCCCTGTCTCATTTTCTGTTGATTTTTCCTCATTACACGTACATACATGCTATCTATATACGCTCACTTTGTTCGCGATTTTCGCGAAGCCATCGCTTACTGCGTTCGCTATTATTGTGCATTGCATGCGTATATGTGGTAGGATGTGTAGTGTTGGCCTAGATGGGAGTCTTTGTGGTTTGATTGCGCCTTGATGCTTCTTTGCAGCTGCAGCTTCCAGGCAGGATGGTTGAAAATATCGTTGTTTATGAACCAGCTCTACCTAATGTATAAACGGCATACCAGACAAGAGGGTAGAGTGACCTACAACTTACCCAAGCTCATCAGCGACACTGACAGTCAAATGTCATACAAAAAGGCCCTCAGGGAGCAGATTGCTAACATCGACGTCAGCTCAGATCCAAACAAAGCTCTAGCCAAAATACTGATATCTATGGAATCATCAGCTACTAGCACCATAGGTGTTCTAAAAAACAACAGGACTAGGTATACTGACGACCCTCTTGTAGTAAAACTGTCAGCAGAACAGAAAGCATTACGTCTGCACATCTATCAGTGGCCAAAGTGAAGATCGCACCAAACTACGCCAGGAACGCAATAACATTCTGCGCCACATTAGCGAACGCTTATAAGATCTTGCTATCCAACAAGCAGACGCCCCTAGCAGATGAGATCACTGCCACGGATGACTGCCACAAAATGTATCAGGCAGCCCGAGCCCTAAAAGTTGCTGAGTACACACCACCACTAACTGTACACAACTCTGAAGGACACTTTATCGGGACTGACCAGGGCAAAGCAAGAATGGTTCAAGGAACAGTCCATTGACCATGATGATGCGCCCTTGCACCCATTCTCAAGAGACCCCAGGCCATTACTAACACCAATTAATACAGCAGCGGTTGAGAAGGCACTTAAAGCCCTCAAAAATGGCTGCCATGCATCTGAACCTGATGGCATGAGCAATGAACTATTCAAATATGCAAGTGACATTGTCTCAAAGCTGATCATGCACATTAATAATTCATCTTTTATGCACCACCTTCCCATCGACGCTGTAGGCCAACTCATCCTTATCGCGCTACTCAAGCCCAAGAAGCCACCTTAACAGCATATGGAAAATCCTATCCAATGTTACTCTATGCCACATCCGAGACAAGATTGACGACTCACCGGATCACGTCAAAGTGGCTTCAAACGTGGAGGCAGATGCACAGACATTGTATGGGCTCAACGCATGCTTGTGTCGGTAGTCATGTCCAAACGCTGGGATTTCCACAAAATGGGCTTTGACATGTCACGAGCCTTTGACACAATTAAATGCTCTATGATTCTAGATGTACTATGCCAGGCTAGTTGCAATGAAGATGAGCTACGACTAGTGAGACTACTCTTGCAGACACCAAGCTGAGAGAATGAGTCAAGTCAGTGAAGTCTGTAGAGTTTGAGACATCAATCGGCTCCCCCACTGGGAGATGGTCTCTTCACCTGTTACCTTGCTGCTGCATTGAAATCTGTGTGGGAAAATTCCACAAGAACAAAAAAACAACCCGTGTCAATACTGGGCATGCCGCTAGAGATGGAATATGCTGACGATGTGGACTTTATAGATGAGGAAAAGAAACCCCTTGACGAACTTCTCCCAATAGCTGCAAGCAAACTAAAAATTGAGAATCTCTTTATGAATGAATCCAAAACAGAGTTCACCCACATATACCTATCTACAAAGCATGAAACTAAAGAAAATCACGATCCACTCCACGGCGGCGAACCATGGAGGAAAAGTAAAATCCTGGGCTCACTGCTTTGCAGTACTATTGACATTGCTGCACGCTACATCATGGGTAACATAGCTTTCCAGTCCTTCTGGAAGCTATGGATTCGTAGATCAAAGATGTCCTTGGTAAAAAGACTACATTTATACAATGCAACCTGTGTATCCTTGATGATGTATAACTGTAACAGCTGGGCAGCTCCAAAGGCAGCTGTAGACGTGACTCTGCCTGCCACTGCAAACACCTACGCACCATCACTGGACACCAATGACCAGAGAGCATAATTTCCAATGAAACATACAACATTCCAACATACAAGATGTGTAATACGCCACCGCTGTCTGTAAAAGTCGCCCAGCAAAGATGGTCGATGTTTGGCCATGTGCTAAGGATGCAGGAAGACACACCAGCACAGAGAGCCTTGAAGTTCGCCCTACTCGGAGCCAGCAAATACAGAGCCAGGAGAGGACGTCATAGCATAAATCTGCTACACGTGCTATGAGGTGACCTCAAGAAAGCAGCATTAGGTACACTCAAGTCAAGAATGGACATGAGGAAGCTACGGAATCTGGCTGAGGACAAGACACAGTGGGCAAAAGCGAAGAAGGACCGATGGCAGCTGTAGGATGTTTCTACTACTACAGCCGCAGAATACAGTAATCATACATACATACCAAGAATCCAGGTCATTTCAATTGAACAATTACAATGTAGGTCAGTGTTGCCCACAACATCTGATTTTTGGGGGTCCCAAGGACCCCACACTCAGATTTGGGGGTCTCACTGTAAAATCTGGGGGTCCCATGGGGTCCTCATCTGAAATATGGGGGTCTCATGTTTTTTCTTAAAATAAACACAACACATTGATCTAATTATAAAGCACTTTATTAAACATGTTGAAAGCACTAGTTATGACATTGTGTAAATAATGTTAATGTGTATATAGAGAATATTAACTATGCATAGTTTATTAACCTTTAGCACTTAACACTTTTGGCCACTATTGTAGATCATCAAAATACCTATTTTTGAAAGTTTAACACTGGAATGACTGGCTCTAAACAGTGCCAGTCATTCCAGTGGTAAATTTTCAAAAATATGTATTCTGTGATCTACAATCGTGGCTAAAATTGATATATTGAAATGGCCATTGTATATTTAACTAATGACATTTGAACTGCATATCAATAAACAATAACTTAAAGCACTGTACTTGTTTGTTGTCTGATAAACCAACCAACCTACATTGACAACCTTGTATGATTAACATTTCCAAAGACCACTATATTAGTAATTAGCTATGACCACTGCATTAGTTTTTCTATAAAACCCTAACTTGACTTTGGACGAATTGAAAAATTACGAGTACCTGTGGCGAGTTTGCTCACGGACGACTTAACCTACTTCGATATAATGCGCGCGTATTTTTTTATAATGTAACTGGAATGACTAAATATAGTGGAATACATAGGCTAAGATCAGACAAAGCAATAATTTATCAAAAATAATCTGCATAAATCAGAGTAAAATGCGTAATTAGTGAAACTATATCAGCCAACAACCTGATATGTCTAATTCATAGGGAGTAGCTATGTAACGCGATTGCTGATTGGTTGAAGCATTGATAACGCATTAGCGTGTATCCAATAAGGACGCTTGTATCAGGGAGCTTTGAGCTATTCGCTGTTTGGAAAAATGACGATATCGTTGAACATCGTTGCTGGGATGAGCTTTTGAGTTGAGAAATTGGGAACACCTAACGATCGAGTATTGTTAAACATTATAAACACTAATCCATCAGTCAATCAATCAACTGCTATTGCTAAATGAAAGACGGCTTATAGCGCGTATTGATACCGTTATTCAAACAGCAATACACAGACACCGCCGCTAATCCGCCAAATGACCATTCAAATGTAAAAGATATCACAATATCTTCCATATAGTCCTTCATCCATTTAGATACTTTGATAAGTAAATGGAAAAACATATTTTGGCTGTAGTCGTTGCTGCTTTAGGCAAGTAGGCATGCACAAAGTAATTTCAAAATATTCAGCATATTAGTTATAACAGCTTTGTGATCTGTCCAATGTTCTGAGATGTGAAACGATTAAGACGGCCAGACACAATTGTATACGCTTGATCAGTTGTATTGTATTTCTCAAGCATGAGTTCCTCTAGAGGGAGATTCCGCTGTTATCCAATCAAATACTGACGTGTCACACTGACGTTTAGCACAACAGACAGAAACATGGCGGGTATTTTTTGCAATTTGTAGGCCAAACAAGGCGACTAACATCGGGCTTGTAAACTCATTATTTATCAAAATTAGATCAAATAGAATACTAAGGATGATTTGGGGATTGTGTTTACAATTAAATGTGGTGGTTGAATCTGATTTATGGGCATTAACAACTTTGAGTTGTGCAAGAAAACATACAACAAATCATAGTCTTAAATAACAAAATTAGGTATATGTCTTAAAGTAAAAACATGCACAAATAAATATACACACACGATAATGTAATCGATAATTAAGCACACGCAAAGTTACCAGTTTCTGTTACACTTTTTCACTGCTTCCCTCGGGGACGCAGAGGGTTAATTTTTATGCGTCCCTCTGCCATTTTTATGCGTATATATACGCAAAAGGACGCATAAGGGCAACTCTGATGTAGGTACAAGATCTGCTGTCGACTACAGCTTGGCCCTTTTAGCCTGGCTTAAAAATTTACCTTTCCAGGGTATCCATCTATCATCTGATTTCATAATCATAAATGATTCTATTTGGCCCGTCTTTAACTCTTAATAGTCTGACACATTATCTGGTTGTGCGAATTCTATGCCTCTACTATTTAATAAACATGCTGTTGAATATTTTGAAACTAATTTGACTGGACGCTTTTCCCAAATATTCAAAAGCTTACCTGTATAGTTTTCTATAAATTGATAGTCAGAGAGTTCAGAGGTTGATCGAATCCCAAAATGAGTGAAGTGTAGGTGGAGCTTAGATAGAGATGGGTGGGGCATAGCTAAATGGTTCAAGACCTACTATGATCTTGATGTTGTAGTACCATACTTTAATATGTCTGATTAACCCTTTAACACTCATCAGCCAACAACGGATTCTAATGTGGTCTTGAGAAATATCAATTTGCAGACCAAGAGAAGACTCTTTTGTAAATTTACCACTGGAATTACTGGCTCGATAACCAAGCCAGTCATTCGGACTCATTCCAATGGTAAACTTTAAAAAATAGTATTCTGTTGGTTTGCAAATTGACATTTTCTTTGAAAAAAATTGAAATTTTCTTGAACAAATTCAAGACTTAAAGTGTTATTGAATAAATCCACTTTTAGCTATGCCATGCCCATCTCTAGCTAAGCTCCACCCATGGAGAGGTCATGGAATTTCAAACACAAAATGTATGCGAACCCTGCCATTAAATGTTTGATCCATATAATAGTGTTATTCAATAATAGTTTTAATAATATTAAACTTTAATTATTAACCCTTTCACTGGTGAACTCCACATACCTTTAGAGAGCAAACATACAGGACAACTATTGAATATTTTGAAATTAATTTGTGTGAAAGGGTTAATGTACATATGTTTATGAATAAAGAATTGTAAATTAAAAAATTGTTGCATAGTGTCTTATTTTGAAACATTAAGTAGGCCCTCCAAATATCAGCCTGGGACTTGGGGGGGGGGGGGGCCTCTGTCTGTGAGACCCCCAAAATTAGATGTCATGTTATACACTGTTTAACCCTTTAACCCTTGAATTTATTCAAGAAAATTTAAATTTTCTCATAGAAAATGTCCATCTGCATACCAAGAAAATACTATTTTTGAAATTTACCACTGTAATGACTGGCTCGGTTATCGAGCCAGTGATTCCAGTGGTAAATTTTCAAAAATAGTCTTCTTTAAGTCTGCAAATTGACTTTTCTTAAGACTACTGGAGAAGCCGTTTTTGGCTGATATGAGTGTTAAAGGGTTAACTTCTTGATAGATTTCAACCAAATTTGTCTGGAAAAATTCTATATTGCTATGCTCCAGATCTTCTATTCAGAATTTTTATTGGTCAATTTGTTTGGTGAAACTTGTAGCTTTTATGAAAAACTTACATTATCTATGGTGTTAAGCTCCAGAACTTGTATACAGAATTCTGATTGGTCAATTTTTTAGGTTGAATATCATAGATTTACAGGAAACGGTCAAAATTTACTCCTAATTAACTGCATGGCGGATTTCAACTTAATTTGACTGGAATGACTATATAGGTGTAGACTTCAGAACTTCACTAGAGGCTTCCAAAATTGTATACAGAGTTTTGATTGGTCAATTTGTGGTGTGAAAATCATACATTTTATGAAAAGATTATTTATATTAACTGCTTGATGGATTTCAGCTCTAGTTGCCTGGACTCATAGTAGGCTCATGGTTCGCACGGGTCATAGAAAGTCATGGAATTTGAAGATCTAAATTCCAGGCCTGGAAAAGTCATGAAAATTTGTCATTTTGATAAAAGTCATGGAAAATGATAATCTCCCTAAATAAAAGTAAAATCTGATGGCATACAAATGTAAAATGGGTGAATGAAGCTCGGAAATACACATTTCCATTTCTCCTTCGATCAATACTCACCATTCTGTTACTTCTGATATACAGCTGGCCTTGACAGCGGCTCTAGGATTATAGACTTAGAAAGCTTTACCGACTCCTGGGAACCGGCTCCCCACTGCCGAGTACCCGTTTACCATAGAGCTCATTCTTGTTTGCATAGCAACAAGAGCAATACATGCTTTTTGCATTAAGGATTTTAGTGTTTTAAAATAATCTAAGTCTTTAATCAGTGATAGTTTGTGTGTTCTGAAAGGATTAACTAAGGACTATGGAGAATACCGCCCAAGACAACCAGGTTGTATTGTTCTTTATTATCCATAGTTAAAAGACTTAGGTCTCTAAATTTCGTTGTGTCGCATGTTCCAATTTCTGTCCCCATAGAATCTGGGACGTGTGCTAACAACGATATATGCCAGACGATCGCCTTCTTTAAACCCCAACAGGCGATCGGCAGATATGAAAATAGGTGTTTGCTACGGTATTTCTAACATGAATATCGGCTGACGTCGTTCTCCGTAGAATCCGAGCGGGTGACGTCACACCCGGTCGCTCGGATGTTTATGTGAAGAAAAATTTTTCATTAATTCGCGCATCTTATTCTGGGTGCTGCGTACTAAAAATGGTACCGGAAACTTTAGAATGATCAAGTTTACGTGCGATCACGATCGGTTTGCAATGATCGGTGGTTTCAAAATTCTTGAGTAGATGTGTGGTCTGCGGTTTTACCGTGTGAGACAGCAGTTTTGTTATACATTTTGTTGTTTTCTTCACATATCGTGCTGCGTTCGTTAGGAGTATAATTTATATTGATTAGTAAATATACCCTGAATGCTATGCGATATGATTCCTGGAGCCGTTACACATCCTGGAGGATCTATTATGGGTGTGTTGTGCCCGCCGCGTACTTGTCGTCATAATCAATGCGATCGTTGTTGTAACGTGGCGGGGTGGGGTGCAGGGAGGTTACGGTTAATTTATGAGTCAAATTATTTGAAAATTAATTGTCTGCCTTCCATCCGGGTCCCGTTCCGCTTGTTTATTGTAGGTTTGTGCTTATTTTATAGGCCAAGCCAGCCCCGCCATCATGTGACGACTGCCATAAGTTTGTCCGTGTAATGTTCAAGGACCATGTCTGTTTTATGTGTGCCCTGTGTAATATAGATCATAGGTGTAATGTTTGTGCAGTGTGGTCCGTCGAAACGATGGTTAAGTTCCTTGCCCAGAAGGACTTGGCTGGGTCTGACGCGGGGTCAGGCGGTCCGAGAGTAAATCGTGGAGCGCCCGGTTCGGCCGGTGCGGGTGCTCCACGTCCCCAGCTGGAGGTGGCGGAGATGGCACCGCTGGCGTGGTTTGGTCCGGCTCTGCAGGGTTTTTCTGCATAGCGTTCTGACCACGCTGGTGTCGTCCCTGCTACCAAAGGTTGGGGGGCAGTTTCTCCCCATGCCTGGTACGGATCCTGTCCTCGGACAGGATTCTGGACTGGTTACCGAGGGGGCCGTCTCGTACGGCCCCCTGGCAGTCCCGTCTGGCTTCGGCCAGACGGGTTTCTGTTTCTCTGCGGCCACCTCCGGGTGGTCCAGTAGCGGTGGCCGGTCCGTCAGGTGTGGGAGCCGTCCGCCAGGACGGTTCCACGGTTGACTCGTCTAGTGACGACTCTTCGGAGTCTGAAGACGAGGAGGCCGAGGAGGAGAGGTTGCTGCGGCCCGTGAAGCCGCAGGTGGAGAATATGGAGGTTGATTCCGTCCTAGACGGAACCGGCCTCCATTTGTCTGGTTTGGCGCAAGCCAGGTCAGCGGCTCCGCCTGTGGCTGAGGCAAAATCCGTTACCGTGCACCGGTTCCGTGCGGCTTGGTTTGGCACCAGCCGTCACGGGAACGGGTGTGCCGGGCCGGGCGTGGTACTCACCTATCTCGCCTGGTCCGGCAGTCGGACGTGGGGTGCCGTGGGCGCCCGTGTCCGGCTATGGTTCCGCGACTGCTACGGGTCCGTACGGTTTTCCGTGCGGACCTACCCCATGGACCGGAGTGTTTCATGGGGTGGCGGCGGAACCGTGTGGTACCGGAGTGCCTGGCGTGTCAGCCGTGGCTCCTTGCTGGGAGGCCGTGGCTGGCAGACCCGTGAGCACGTCAACGGGTGACGTGTTTGCGGGGGTGTCTTCATCGGAGGTAGATTGGTCAGATGCTCTGGCGTGGCTAGCCAGGGTTGACCCGTCTGTGGTTTCGGCCACGGCCTATGAAGATGCGCCCCGTCCGTCGGTTGCGTCGATCAGGACGGGGATTTTGCCCGCGGCCCGGATCCAGTCAGTGGGACTGGATCCACGGTTCATAGAATGGTTGGATGCTATTTATAGCAAACAACTGATGACCAAGGGTCAGCTCCCTGCGGCCTCCAGGGAGGTGCGGGCAAGATGTCGTATTCCGCGGGGGGAATACGACAGGTATGGTGTAGTCCCGTCGGTCACGGAGGATGACCGATGGGTACTGGGCGTCCAGAGTGCCGTGCCGGGTCACCCTGGTCCGGCACTTGTGGACAAGTCTCAGGTACACCAGGAAGAAGTCCTGTCCCTATGCGATGAGGGTGTGAGGGCAGCGATGAGCGCTGTCAACCACTCTTATCGTCTCCTTCAGTCGGTGTGGGCTGAAGCGGGGCAGGCCACCCTGTGCCACCTGTGGCGCTTTCATGTGTCAATGACGGCCTGGTGCTGTCGATGGACGCATTGGCAAGGGTGCAAGCGCGTGTGACGAAATCCAGGAGGCAAATGGTCATTGACCATATGCGTCCGGCTACGGCAGTCAGGGAGTGTCTCCTTGGGACACCCCTGACAGGGCCTAGCATCTTCGGTGGCCAAGCGTGGGCCATCTTAGAGGATACCGCCAGTATCGCGCAGAATCAGTTAGCGGTAAACCTACAGCTAGAGCTAGTGCGGCAAGCGCATGCACTAGGGCCTGTGGGGAAACCGCTAACGGGACAACCTTCAAAGGAGCAGAAGAAGCATAAGGGCAAGGCGAAAGCTAGGCCTGTTGCGACTTCTGCTTCAGCTGGGGTTTCAGAGCCGCCGCCGGCGAAGAAGCCCAGGAAGGTTGTAGAGGCGCCTACCCTCCCCAATGTTGCTCCTGACCGCCCTAGAGGCGGGAAGGGTAAGGGTAAGGCCTCAAAGGGCGGACAGAAGGGGCCGAAGCGTACCTGAGGGTACGAAAGCTCCCTTCATATCCGCCTGGACCGCGCCTGTGCGACAGGAACAGCGGTGCCAGTTATACCCGTCGTGCCTAGAACGAAATGGTTCTCTCTCTCTCGTTAAGAAAGAGTGGGGGGGCGGACTGCGAGCCGGACAACCCCGTTAGACGTCGAGGCGTCTATGGTGGGTGGAAGGCTCATGCGTTTCGTCGAGGCCTGGCAGGGTGTGACGTCAGACAGTCTGGTCCTGGGATGGTTATCCCAGGGTTACATGCCGGAGTGGTGGGACTTTCCACCACAAAATCTGTCTTTGGCACCTGTCTGGACACCCGTACCAAGGGAGCCAGACAAGTTAGAAGCCGTTCAAAAGGAAGTGTCGGGTTTGCTTCTGAAGGGAGCAATAAAACCAGCAAATCGAAACACTTCAGGCTTCTATTCAAACATGTTCCTTGTCCCCAAGAGCACAGGGGGATGGAGACCCATACTCAATCTCAGGCCATTAAATTGGTTTATCCATACGCCTCGGTTCCAGATGGAAATGCCGAGGTCGGTAATGCGGGATTGAGGAAAGGAATGTGGTGTGTATCGATCGATCTGAGAAATGCATATTTCCACATTCCTAATAATCGGAGTTGGCACAGGTTTCTGAGATTTGCGTTTCAGAATCAAGTATGGGAGTTTACAGTCTCCCGTTTGGCCTGTCGACAGCTCCGAGGGTTTTCACAAGAGTGGTCCTTGCGGTGACAGCGTTTCTCAGAAAAGAGAACGTGGCGCTACACACCTACATAGACGACTGGCTGCTTAAGGCATACTCGGCAGCCAGGTTGAACGTGGATACTGCTCTGACTCTGAAGTTACTTTCAGATCTATGCTGCATAGTCAACGAGGAGAAATCCGAGTTGACGCCCACTCAACGTTTCGTTTATTTGGGGATGCGATTCGACCTTGAGGGGGGCAGGGTTTTACCCATCAGAGCCCAGAGTGGTGTCTCTGTTAGCCATCCTCAAGAGTTTCGAGTGGGAAACCACATTCAAGGCGAGGCGGTTCCTTCAGATGCTGGGCATGATGGTCTCCATGGAGCAGGTTATCCCGTACGATGCTCTAATGCGAAGGCCTATCCAGTTGTATCTGATGTCTCTGTGGAAACAGAGAACAGAACCCCTGTCAAAACTGTTGCCAGTTTTGGAGCCGATAATATCGCATCTTCTATGGTGGAAACAGCGTCAGAATCTCCTATTAGGGGTTTCGCTGCACCTACCCCGCCCCCAGCTGTCCGTCTACACGGATGCATCGCTGGAAGGGTGGGGTGCCTGCCTGGGAGAACCAGGTCTCGGGCACATGGACTCTCCCGGAGAGTCAGCTGCATATCAATCTGTATGGAAATGATGGCAGTGGAACTGGCGTTGGAAGAGTTCCTTCCGATGATCAGGGGCAGGGTGATATTGATACGGTCGGTCGATTCGACAGTAGTATCATATATAAATCGCCAAGGCGGGACCAGGTCGCCCACTCTGTGTATCAGGGTGTGGCACTTGATTCAATGGTGCAGGAATTACTCGGTTGTTTTGAAAGCAGCTCGTATTCCTGGCCGATTGAACATTCTGGCGGATGCTTTGTCTCGCAGACAGAGAATCCTGCCAACAGAATGGTCCCTCAACCCTCCAGTTCTGCGACGGATCTTCGAGCATTGGGGCAAACCCAACGTGGACTTGTTCGCCACAAAGGAAAATGCTCAAATCATGACATATGTCTCGCCGATTACAGATCCAAATGCCGTCGATACAGACGCTCTGGCGATAAGCTGGAGAGGGATGCACGCTTACGCGTACCCACCCACCATTCTTCTACCGAAGGTTTTGGTGAAGGTCAGGGAGGAACCGTGTCTGGTCCTGCTAATAGCGCCGTATTGGCCGAGCAGGGCGTGGTTCACGGATCTTCTAGATCTGCTGGTGGAAAATCCTGTGCAGTTGCCCGAGATTCCGAACATAATCTCCCAGGCCAAGGGACGCTTCCTACACGAGTGTCCCGAAATGTTCAATGACTGCGTGGATGTTATCAAACAACGTTCCACGTCGGAAGGCTTTTCTCGACAGGCTGCTGATTTCATCGCGGCTGCGAGAAGGAGGTCAACCTTCAAGTCATATAACAACAAGGTTAACAGATTTGCAGACTGGTGTGAAGAAAAGGGTATTGATACCTTTCAATCCACTATCAGCAAATAGCAGACTTTCTCTGTGAGCTGTTCTTTTGAGGACTAGCTCCCGTCACAGTTGCTGGATACAAGTCAGCTTTGGCATCAGTTATCCCTTGTCTAGCCAACAGGGATAGTCCAGAGGTGGCCCAGTTAAATGTGATGTTGAAGGGAATGAGCAATCTCCGACCGAGACAACTGGTAGTCATTCCAGCCTGGAGTCTATCTTTAGTGCTTAATGTACTGGCCAAGCACCCTTTCGAACCGTTGCGTTCGGCTAGTCTAAAGCATTTGACTCTAAAGGCGGTCTTTCTATTGGCAGCTTCCTCAGCTAGAAGGCGCAGTGAGATCCATGCGCTTTCGGCAGAGAGGAACCGATTTATTGTTTCTGGAGAAGGTCTGCGTCTTCTGCCAAGAGCAGAGGTTATGTCAAAGAACCAATCTTTGAGATATCCCGGCAAACCGATCATTATACCGAAGTTAACTAGGTTTGATCGTGATGCCAGTGTCTGGTGCCCGGTCCGTGCTTTGACTAAGTACAAGAAACGGACTGACTCGTTACGGTCGAACGATAGACATCTGTGGATCTGCCATAAAAAGTCTTATGGCGCCGCATCCATGGATACTATCTCTCGTTGGGTGGTCGAATGCATTCAGACTACTCACGAGATGGCGACTGGGCACTAGGTGCAAGGCGTAAGGGCAGACAATGTCAGAGGAATAGCCGCCTCGACCGCCCTTTACAATGGTGTTCCGGTATAGGACATCATGGCCGTTGCACAATGGCACTGTGAGTCCTCATTCACGGATTACTATATGAGGGATGTGTCAGACTCAGCCAATCCACTCGCTTTAGCTGTTTTGAAACGATAGTTAGTGACCACACTGCTTTTCACCCTTTTCTCACTTCGGTAAGAAAAGAACCTAAAGCAGGCATGGTCAGGCGAGAGGATGTCAACCAGATTGTGTCACTGATGGCCGAACCGGTGAATGGTTGTAGGCGGTACGTCTGAAGTCCTGTTATCATAAGGTAATTCAATAGTGAGAGTTTTTTGTATTATGTATATGTATCATGTTCATTCATCTTATATATTCATGCTCATTCCCAGGCTAATACAAGCAATATGCAGGGAGTAGTTAACCCTCTTGGCATATTGGTGTTTCAGGCGAGATACATGTTCGTTAGTTCTCTCCCTTTTCTTAGGAGGAAAAAGGGGGGGGGGCTGTGACGCGAATGTGATTCGGTTCCGTGAACTTGACGGTCCTTTTAGGTCTCCGTTAGTCAAGTTTGAAGTCTAAAATCTTTCTCCAAGGGGCAAAATTAGCATGTATGGCTTGCCCCTTCCCACCAGGTTACTGATCAAATCTGGTGTATATCAGAAGTAACAGAATGGTGAGTATTGATCGAAGGAGAATGCAGGAAATGTCAATTTCCCTTTCTCCGAGATCTAACAATACTCACCATTCTGTTACGGACCCAGCCTCCCAGCCCCACGGAGGCAAGCCATAGTTTTCTCTTGTTTGGTGGCTATGCAAACAATATGAGCTCTATGGTAAACGGGTACTCGGCAGTGGGGAGCCGGGTACCCGGTTCCCAGGAGTCGGTAAAGCTTTCTAAGTCTATAATCCTAGAGCCGCTGTCAAGGCCAGCTGTATATCAGAAGTAACAGAATGGTGAGTATTGTTAGATCTCGGAGAAAGGGAAATTGACATTTCCTGCATTCTTTATCGTAGCGATCACATTATCAAAGTCATATGTCCCACCAACATAAAATGACCCAAAACAATTTAAGAAATAAAGTGAGGTTAGATCGCTTCCTATGTTGGAAGGCCAAATTAAACTCTTGTGATTGGAGGCATTCCACTGAACTATATCTGGACTGGAGGGAGGCCTCCCAAATAAAAACAGGTTTTGCAAGGCCGCGAATGCGAATATCCAAAATTAATAATAAATATATACAGAAGATGTTGTTTTTAAAACAATTTGAGCAATAAATTCACTATTTCCTACTCAGCGTATGCATTTAGCAATATAATTATTAGCAAAATTTTTGTTCCTTTGGCCGATTTCGTCCCGGCCGAATTGGTTACATTATGATAATTAGATGGCGATGATATCTCGTTCTCGGTAGCGTATGGAGATTCCCCTGTATATTGAATGTATTTCTCGCTCAAAGATGTTTTATGCGTTCTATTACGGTTAAAGTATGAAATAAACTTGTTAATACTAATAAAAAATAACCAGATATTTAGCCGATAACCGATTATTATTATTATTTTGAATCTAGCGGTAAAGTTATCAATTTGCAGATCAAGTGAAGACTATTTTATAAAAAAAAATTTCAACAATAAATAGTCTTCGCTTGGTCTGCAAATGGACATCTCTCAAGACCACTACCGAAGCCGTCTTTGGCTGATATGAGTGTTAAAGGGTTAATAGGCAATTTTTTTGGTCAAAATCTTAGATTTTTTTTTTAATTTACTAGAAATGGGCATATTGCTTCTTACCATTTTGACCGATTTCAACCAAGTTAGGCTGAAAGGATGCTACATGTATGATCATAGATTCAGAATTTTTATTCTTCAATTTTTTATGTGAAAATCTCAGATTTTACTAAAAATGTACCAGAAATTCTCACATGTTGACCCTTTGATAAAGTGAATTCCATATGATTCACTATATGCTGTTGAACATTTTGAAACAAATTTGACTGTCTGACCTAGCTATTGATTCTTGGAGGTCATGGAATTTCTTAATTTTAGTCATGGAATTTCAAATACTGAAAGGTGTACAAACGCTGTAGGCTCCAGGAGTTCTGTTCAGAATTTTAATTAATCAATTTTTTGGGTGAAAATCTTAGATTTTATGAAGAATTTACTGGAAATTGTCAAAGCGCTTCTCGTTAGCTACTTGACTTGTTACAACAAAATTTGACTAAAATGACCCTATTATGGTAGACTCCAGAACTTGTATTCAGAATGTTGCTTGGTCAAGTTTTTGGGTGAAAGTCATAGATTTTATTAAAAAGTTACTATCAAAACTCATCTCCTTAGCTTGGTGTATTTTATCCAAATTTGCTTGAAAGGATTCTAGCGTGGTACAGGTAGGCTCTTGAACCTCTTCAGAATGTTGGTTGGTCGATTTTTCTTCAGTCATTTTGGATTTTTTGACAATTTTCCTCCTTAATTAATGGCCTGATTTAACAGAAACTTGGGTGGAATCATCTTATGGCGGGCGGTAGGCTTCAATATATCCAACGAGAGTTTTGATTAGTCAATTTCTTTGGTGGCCATCTTTAATTTTTTGAAAATTCTACCGGTATTTAAATACATCATGTCTAATATGCAAATGTTTAAAATGCTAATGGTTTGGGTGAGCATCACAGTCCCTTGGGCCTAATATATTAGAAATACATGTTTGTGATGTTTATTCGGGATAAGAAATTGTGACAAGCTTGTCGCCGTAGTATAGTACTCCCGAAGTTCCACTACTGAAAGGCCAGCATCATCTGCATGAAGCGATGAGGGTTCAAGCAGATCAAATGATTCGAATCGATTCCTCGATGTACCATACGGAACTCAGATTCTGGGCATGATCCAGAAAATTTCTTTGCAGTATGGCAAAAAATAGGAGGACAAATTTATGCATGTTATCGCTGAATGCTCTTGTTTCTTGTAGTGTTGTTCCAATTAATTGATTTGATCGATGATTGATTGGTTTGCATGTTCAAACAACCGATCGATCATGATTTCAGAAATCGATTTTGGTTGTTTATAAATTGACTTATTAATATATTTTAGCTGGTCAAGCTAGAAATACTTTTTGGAAAAGAATTTAAATTTAATTGTTACAACCATATAGAAGTGGTATTACTCCTTAGTCTAAGACATTAATTCTTTCAGCACTGAAATAGTATGTTACTTTCAAAGCAACCATACCAATAACATGTTAAATATTTTGAAACTCATTTGACTGGAAGCTGTTGCTGCCTAAGGTCTGATTCCAGTCAAATTAGTTTCCAAATATTCAACAGATTATTCTGTTGTTAAGAATCTGTCATACCTGCTACTTGGTTTGAAAGTGGTAATTATCCTTGAACATGCTATAATTACTGCATTCAAAATGGGTAAAAAATGAGAACCTGTTATGATCAATCATTAATTGCTCATCGGTTAGTATATAAAACCAATCATCGATCACAAAAATAGTACCAATTCCCAACACTAGCTTCTTGTTCCTTATTGAATGTTGTGCAGGTGAAGAGAAGACAATTTTACCACTGGAATGACGTGCTGAAAGAGCAGCATTCATTCTAGGAGTCATGGGGTCATAATCCCTTGTAATTTTGAAATGACCCACATTGGTTGGCTAGTAGGGTACCTATGTCCCTATATTTTTATAGTTATTCATCTCGAAAATGTGGTATCCCTGTCAAATATATATTAGATATGACAGATTTTTTGACATTGTAAGAAATACTTCGTTGAATATTTTGAAACTAAGTTCGCTGGAAGCGGTTGATGCCTAAGCAGTGGATTTATTCAAAACCACAATGTCCCTCATATATTTTTATAATGTTCCCACATTGTGACAGGGTAGGGTCCTTTGTCCCCACTTTTCCAGATTCTAGAACGAACACTGGAAGAGTTCCATCACCATGGTGATAGGTAATAGAACTTCCATTCCTAATTTTAATCGGACAATTTGACCCGCAGAAAAATCCAAAACTTTCCATAGACCTGATAGAAAATGTATATGGTCAGGAACTAATGGCATGCTATTATTTCCCGGTTGCAATTATAAACGTTCTACAGAACTGAGGCAATTTTAGGTCTATTTCTTCCTGGTACAATACTCAGCTTGAATTTTATTTCTCTATTTTTCAGAGGTAAAGCCGAGAGTACAGATATCACAATAGCCGGTATGTACATGTAATGATACCACTTTAACCCGCAAATTTATTCAAGAAAATTTCAATTTTCTCATAGAAAATGTTCATTTGCAGACCAAGAGAAGACTTTGAAAACTTTCCACTGCGATGGCTGGCTCGGTTATCGAGCCAGTCATTCTGGTGGTAATTTTTCAAAAATAGGCTTCTTTTTGTCTTCAAATGGACATTTCTCTAGACCACTGGAGAAGCCGTTTTTGGCTGATATGAGTGCTAAAGGGTTAATGGTCTCGGTAGTCATCTTGAGGAATGCTCATCTGCAGGTAGAGAAGAGTATTTTTGAAAATTTACCACTGGAATGGCTGGCTCGATAATCGAGGCAGTCATTCCAGTGGTAAATTTCCAAAAATTCTCTTCTATTTGCCTTCAGATTGACCTTCAACAAGGAAATATTTTGATTTACTTGCCCAAATTGGACCAGTAAAGTGTTAAATAGAGCTGCTTCGGACATAGGCATCAATTTTCAGCAACTGTGGCGCCAATGAACCTTAACTGTTGCGCTTGAAATATACTGTTCAAATCTGCGTGATGACGTTAAGGCCAAATGTCAAGGTCACTGATATTGGTATAAATTGCTGTTTTTTCAACATGTCAAATCTTATTTTTCAAGAATAAAAAAATGCACCAATAGCCCAATTTTGCATCGCACTTGTTTCCAACTAATCAACAATTTATATGTACATGTATTGATCACATCGCAGCTAGCTTAAGATACTGGGATTTCATGTTTGAATTTTTTTTAATGGTCAGATTTGGTCGGGAAAATAAAAATTTTACCACTGACAGATCAACTTATGCGTCTACTTGTTTGTCAATCTCAATCGTAACTAAAAATTGATTAAATTTTTGCCCATTTTAGTTTAAATGTCCTTTGACTTTTAGTGACATGACTGATAAGAAAGAAGTCATGATTATATATACACAGATATATTAATGTCATAAATTTCGCTTTATAGCAAATGGTGTATGTAGATAAGACGCTGGTAGCCCTTTAACCCTGATAGCCAAGCTAGTAAATTCTAGTGGTAAATTTTCAAAAATTATCTTCTGTTGGCATGCAAATGGACATTCAATGAGCAAAAATTTAGATTTTTAGCCCACCTGGCCTGAAAGGCCAAGAGAGCTTATGCCGTGGCGACCATCCGTCGTCCGTCAACTTTTCCTTTAAACGACTTCTTCTCAAGAACCACTGTCCCGATTTCAATTATTAGCTCAACTGGCCTGAAACAAGTGAGCTTATGCCGTGGCGACCATCCGTCCGTCAAATTTTCCTTTAAACGATTTCTCAAGAACCACTGGCCGATTTCTATTATATTTGACAGGAAGCATCCTTAGGGCATATGGATTCAAGTTTGTTCAAATGAAGCCAATCGACTAATTTAGCTGGCGGCCATCTTGGATTTCAGCCAATTTTATGAAACGTCTTTGAAAACCTCCTAAACCATTTGTGGCATTGATGCAAACCTTATGAAATATGATCTAGGGCAAGAGCAAAACCAAATTTGTTCAAGGGAACTTGATAGGTCAAATGGTTCGGCAGCCATCCTGTTTGACCTAGTTTTAGCGAAAACGATTTCTTCTCCAGAACCGCTGAAGGGATCGGGTCGAAATCTGGCAGATATGATTAGGGAATAAGGACAATTAAAGTGTGTTCACGGGAATTTGAACCGTCAAAAACACAGCCGCTTTTGGGCCAATCAAAATATAGCGTGTTTGGCAGCCAGAGCTCTAGATAAGCAGGGTTTTTGCGTTTTCACCCAATAAAAATGGCCAATCACCCAATTAATTTTTAACAGCATGAGTACCGAAATAGCCAATCACCCAATTAATTTCAGTTCTATTGCTAATAATGTATACTAACTTAATTTAAAAAACCAATTAATTTCCAAAAAACCCAATTGAAAAAATTTCTAAGAGTGAGTCACCCAATTATTAAAAAGCTTATCTAGAGCACTGTTGGCAGCCATATTGGATTGTTTTATTCGATGGATTTTGAGGCCGAAATTGGTTTTATGTCTTTTGCATATTCTGATCTCAAATTTGCAATTTTCGAAACGGTCGGATAAGCGGTTTGGCGGCCATCTTGGATCATTTTCCTGCTAAATGTTTCCATACTAAAGCAATGGAAAATTTGTAATGTCTTCTCGAGGACTACTGGGCCGATTTCCATTATATTTAGCAGGAAGCATCCTTAGGGCATAGAGATTCGGGTTTATTTAAATGAAGCTGATCGGTCAATTGGGATGGTGGCCATCTTGGATTTCGGCCGATTTTTAGAAATGTCTTTAAAAATCTTCTCCGAAACCGCTTGGGGGATTGATGCAAGCCTCATGAAATATGATCCATGGTAAGAGGTGATCCAAATTTGTTCAAGGGAACTTGATTGTTCAAATGGTTCGGCGGCCATCTTGGTTGAACTAGTTTTAGCGTAAACGACTTCTCCAGAACCGCTTTGTTAGATATGATTAGAGACTAAGGGCCATTAAAGTTTGTTCACGGTGAGTTGGTCCGTAAAAAAAACATGGGCGCCGTGGGCCAATCAAAATATAGCGTGTTTGGCGGCCATATTGGATTTTTTTATTTGATTGATTTTGAGGCCGAAATTGGTTTTATATATGTTTTTAGGTATTCTGAGCTCAAATTAGCCATTTTTGAAACTGTCGGAGAAACGGGTTTGTCGGCCATCTAGGATTATTTTCCCGCCAAAGGCTCTAATACTTAAAGCAATGGTAAATTTAAAATGTCCTCGAGAACTGCTACGCCGATTTCAATTATATGTGGCAGGATGCATCCTTAGGACATAGGGATCCAAGTTTGTTCAAACAAAGCTGATCAGTCAATTTGGCTGGCGGCCATCTCAAGGGAGATATTATTATTATGCTCTGAGTGCCATTAAAGTTTGTTCACGGGAAGGAGCTACGTCAAAAACATGGCCGCAGTGGACAAATCAAATTGTAGCGTGTTTGGCGGCCATATTGGACTTGCAAAAATGTTCACAAACTATTTAAAAGACTACTCCTAAACAACCCACCAACAATTTTAACAAAAAATTAGAGTGCTCCAGGAGTCCAGGTGAGTGACACAGGCCCCTTGGGCCTCTTGTTTAAAAATGTATTGACCATTAAAGTGGTAATAGCGGACCTAAAGCCTGATCAAAGATTAATCATTTTGCTTCTAGAAGATATCCATTTGCAGGCACTGAGAAGACTTATTTTCTGAAAATTTACCACTGAAATGAGTGGGTGTCTTACTGAGCCAGTCATTTCAGCGGTGAATCGTCGAAATTAGTCTTATCTTGACCTGCAAATGACTGTTTCTCAAAACCACTTCTCCTTTCATCAACCTGACCATCAAGGGGTTGATACTGTTATTCCAATACTATATACATAGAGATAAAAATCTCTTACATACTTTATTACATTGGTGGTAATTGCAGATATATACGTAAATATTATTGACGTACATTTTCCAACAAGGCTGTTTGTATGAAATTGATACATACCTGTATTATGTAATGATAGAGAGATTTGCTCTTTGTGCCAAACCCACCTGACATCAGAAGCAGCTATTGGTTTGATTGCTGTCTATCGAGTCCCGATTCCAGGTCCCATTCACACCAGATCTAGACTGGCTTTATTTTCAGTCTATTGCTAACTTCCCCAATTTTACACTGCTACCTATTTATACGCCTGGGTCGAGATCGGCAATGAGGAGTAAAGGAGATTGTCTATGTCTCCTGCGATCGATCGCCAGCCTGCTTGATCAGAGACATGATTCCGGGGGGTCCGGTTTCATAGCTTTGCTCACCTGAGCTACCACCTGCTGTCACCCTGACATACCTGAGAGCAGAGCCTATATAATATTAACTGTCTGTCCGCTGAATCTCGGCTTACCACAATTTACATGGGATTTAACTCTGGATATGCTGGATATTTTGAAAACAATTTGACTGAAAGCCCTATACATTTAGTTATCACAGCATCTCTCTGTCCGTCCACAATATCTTGTAAACAGCATATCATACAGAAACGCTTCAGATATTTTAATGAAACTTGGTGTATGCCTCAGTTATGACCCCCAGATTTTAGGAAGCATTTTTAAAGTTCTTCTCCAAAACTACTTGAGGGATCTATTTAAAAACACATGAAATATCATCTAGGTTAAGAGCTGAACCAAGTTTGCCAACTTGATTGGTCAAATAGTTAGCGGCCATCTTGGATGACTTAGTTTTCCTGAAAATGACTTCTCCAGAACCGCTGAAGACATTTGGCCGAAATTTGGAAGATATATTTAGGGAGTAAGAGCCATTAAAGTTTGATACGGCTTGGGACTAATGGACATCAAATGTATATCAGAAGTAATAGAATAGAAAACAAGAGAAACTCATGGCTTGCCTCCATGGGGCTGGGTCCGTAATAGAATGGTGAGTATTGTTAGATCTCGGAGAAAGGGAAATTGAAATTTCCTTCATTCTCAAGTATCTGATGTCATAATCAAATGCGTCACATGTTAGCTGTCAAAATGACATCGCTCCATTGTGAAAATGGTATAGTGTATAATGATGTAAGTCAGAAAATTTTCCAAGCGGAAAATTTTTGCGGAAAATTTTCTAGAGTTACCCAGACATTTTTTCCGGAAAACTTTCCAGTTTTTATCTGAAACTTAATTTCCCATCTCATTGAGTAAATTGTATTATTAGCTCGCCTGTCCTGAAAGGCCAAGCGAGCTTATGTCGTGGCGACCGTCCGTCATGTGTCCATCTGTCCGTCAACTTTTCCTTTAAACGACTTCTCAAGAACTGTTGGGCCAATTTCAATTATATTTGGCAGGAAGCATCCTTAGGGCATAGGGATCCAAGTTTGTTCAAATGAAGCCGATCGGCCAATTAGGCCGGTGGCCATCTTGGATTTTGGCCGATTTTTTGAAACGTCTTTAAAAATCTTTTCCGAAACCGCTTGAGGGATTGAAGGAAGCCTCATGAAATATGATCTAGGGCAAGAGCTCAACCATATTTGTTCAAGGGATCTTAATTGGTCAAATAGTTCGGCAGCCATCTTGGTTGACCTAGTTTTAGCGAAAATAACTTCTCCAGAACCGCTGAAGGGATCAGGTCGAAATTGGGCAGATATGATTAGGGACTAAGGGCCAGTAAAATTTGTTCAAGAGAAGTTGATCCGTCAAAAAACATGGCCGCTGTGGGCCAATCAAAATATAGCATGTTTGGCGGCCATATTGGATTTTTTTATTTGATGGATTTTGAGGCCAAAATTGGTTTTATATAGGCTTTTTAGTATTCTGATCTCAAATTTACAATTTTCGAAACTGTTGGATAAACGGTTTGGGGGCCATGTTTTTTCCCATCAAATGCTCCCATACTAAAGCAATGGGAAATTAAAAATATCTTCTCGACAACTACTGGGCCAATTTCAATTATATTTAACATGAAGCATCCTTAAGGCATAGAGATTCAAGTTTGTTCAAACGAACCCGATCGGCCAATTTGGCCGGCGACCATCTTGGATTTCGGCCGATTTTTAGAAATGTTTTTTAAAATCTCCTCCCAAACCATTTGAGGGATCGATTCAAAACTCACAAAATATGATCTAGGGTAAGCGCTGAAGGGGGACAAACTTGATTGACCAAATGGTTCAGCGGCCATCTTGGATGACCTAGTTTTCACAAAAACGAGTTCTTCCCCAGAACCGCTGAAGCGATCAGGCCGAAATTTGTGATATATAATTAGCAACTAAGGCCGATTAATGTTTGTTCAAGAGAAGTTGATTCGTCAAAAAACATCGATGCGGGGGACCAATCAAAACATGGCATGTTTGGCAGCCATATTGGATTTTTTTATTTGATGGATTTTGAGGCCGAAATTGGTTTCATATAGGTTTTTGGGTATTCTGATCTCAAATTTGCAATTTTCGAAACTGTCGGATAAATGGTTTGCCACCCATCTTGGATCATTTTCCCGCCAAAAGTTCCCATACTAAAGCAATAGGAAATTTAAAATGTCTTCTCGAGAACTGCTGGGCCGATTTGAATTATATTTGGCAGGAAGCATCCTTATGGCGTAGAGATTTCATTTTGTTCAAACGAGGCCGATCGGTCAATTTGGCCGGTGGGCATCTTGGGTTTCGTTTGATTTTTATAAATGTCTTTAAAAATCTCGTTCTCCGAAACGGCTTGGGGAATCGATTCAAAACTTATGAAACCTCATCTAGGCAAAGAGGTAAGTCAAGCTTGTTTAAGACAACTTGATTGACCGAACGATTCGGCAGCCATCTTGGATGACCTAGTTTTTCCGAAAACGACTTCTTGAGAACCGCTGAATGGATCGGGCCAAAATTTGGGAGATATGATTAGGGACTAAGGGCCATTAAAGTTTGTTCAAGGGAAGTTGCTCCCTCAAAAAACATGGCCGCAGTGGGCCAATCAAAATGTAGCGTGCTTGGTGGACATATTGGATTTTTTTATTTGATGAATTTTGAGGACAAAATTGGTTCTATATATGTTTTTGGGTATTCTGAGCTCAAATTTGCAATTTTCGAAACTGTCGGATAGACGGTTTGGTGGCCATCTTGGATAATTTTCTCGTCAAAAGCTCCCATGCTAAAGCAATGGGAAATTAAAAATATCTTCTTGATAACTACCAGGCCGATTTCAATTATATTTGACAGGAAGCATCCTTAGGGCATAAGGCTCCAAGTTTGTTCAAATGACCCCGATCGGCCAATTTGCCCAATGGCCATTTTGGATTTCGGCAGATTTCAGGAAATGTCTTTAAAAATCTCCGAAACCACTTGGGGAATCTTCATCTAGGCCAAGAGGTAAGCCAAGTTTGTTTAAGAGGACTTGATTGACCAAATAGTTCGGCGACCATCTTGGATGACCTGGTTTTCACGAACATTACTCCCCCAGGGATCGGGCCGAAATTTGGGCCATTAAAATTTGTTCATGTGAAGTTGATCCATCAAAAAAACATGGGCGCCGTGGGGCAATCAAAATGTAGTGTGTTTGGCGGCCATGTTGTTCTTGCAAAAATGTCCACAAACTCATTTAAAAGACTGCTAAACCACCCACCAACAGTTTTGACAAAAATTGATGGTGCTCCAGGTGAGCGACACAGGCCCCTTGGGCCTCTTGTTTATTCTTAGAATTATTTTTAACGTAGACTAATTAATAGAAAAAGTGCACCAGCAACATGTTTTATGTTAATACTAATACTCCAATGAATCCAATACTTGTTGGGGATTAAAAGCAACAGCTTCGTCAAATTAGTTTCAAAATATCAACGGTTTGCCTGTATCATTGTCTTGAAATTCATTTTTTTCTGGGACTGTAGCATTAAAAGGGTTAATAATTCTTACAGGGCCTACATGTAAGACAGCAACAACTTTCAGTCAAATTGTTTTCAAAATGCACACCAGTCTTTCTTCTACCAGTTCTTTAAAACTGGATTTCTGACCACCAGCTTTCATTCCACCAGCTCTTTAACCATTTACATTTATCACTAAATGTTTTGTAATTTGATATATATAATGCACATGATGTCGTTTATTCACTGATTTGAAAAGAATAATTCTAATTAAGTGTTTAACTTGTTTCCTTTTAACAAATACGAAAAACTACATCTAAGAAATAAGTCGAAAATTTTCTGGAAAATAATGGAAAATATTTTTCAGGAAAATTAACATCATTATTAGTGTATATCACAAATGTGTAGAAATTGTGCGTATTTGACTAATTTACAATTTAATAAACAGTAGGCAGCAACAGACCCAGTCAAATTAGTTTCAAAATATTAAACATCTATTCCAACACATGTAAATTGTGGGCATCACTTAACTGGAAATGGGCGGGGCATGGCTAGAAATGGGCGGGGCATGGCTAGAAATGGGCGGGGCATGACTAGAATGGGCGGGGCATGCCTAGAAATAGATCCATGCGTTGGGCGGCATTAAAAAAAAAATAAGTATGTATTTCTCATCCCCTACCTCCACTATGCCTCCTGTCTACCTCACCCTACCCCACTAGCAGTACTGTCATGACTGTGATTGAGGCTGTGCTAGCACATTGTCCTTACGCTGTTACGCATAGGCCTCACAGTCCCGTTAACAGTACTGTGACTCAATCCGTGCTAGCACAGCACCCTCGTGCACAGACTTAACATAACAACAAATTTGATTTTATTGACAAATTGTGACCATTAAATGGTTAAATTGGTCAAAATGGATTAATATTAAATTGTGTTTTGTATCTTTTCAGATTTTGATGGAGTTTTATTTCATATATCCAATCCTGATAATGACAGAACGAAAATTAGAGTAAGATTTTAATTAATTGTTGTTTATATATGTAACTTTGCATTGCGAGGACTAAAAATAACTATTTCATGTGCCCAGCTAACTATAGCAGTTACACGTGTGTGTGTATGTATGTATGTATGTACGTAGGCATTTATATATAGCGCTAATTCCAGGATTAACTGCTCAAAAGCGCTTAAGATTTATATGCTTGGAATTTAGTCAATACAATATGCGTTTTTGTAGAAGTATGTTTTCAGTTGAGTTTTGAATGATTCGATGGTATGACAGTTCCGAATTTTTGAGGGAAGAGAATTCCAGATTTTTGGTCCAGCATTAGAAAAAGCCCGTTTCCCAATAGAAAGATTAGATGGTGGTATGACACAGAGTAACTGTTCACTTGATCTGAGTGACCCTACGGGTATTTTTCTGGAAATTAGCGATGATAGATAAGGTGGTGCCAGGCCATTTAAGCATTAAAGATTTATAGATAGAACCTTTAAAAAAAAAAAGGCTGGTCTGTATAAATGACTGTTATAACCATAGTTATTTAACCTTTTAACACTCAAGTTGGTCAAAAACGGTTTCTACGGTACTCTTGAAAAATGTCTGTTTGCGGACCAAGAGAAATGTATATTTGAAAATTTACCACTGAAATTACTGGCTCAGTAACGGAGTCAGTCATTCCAGTGGTAAATTTGTTTAAATAATTTTTTCGTAGTCTTCAAATGGACTTTTTCATTGAGAAAATTTTAATTTTCCCAAACAAATTTGATAGTTAGAGGGTTAACCATTTAGCCCTTTAACCCTCAAATTTGTTCAAGAAAATTTAAATTTTCTCATAGAAAATGTCCATTTGCAGACCGAGAGAAGAGTATTTTTTGAAATTTTACCACTGGAATGACTGGCTCGGTTATCGAGCCAATCATGCCAGTTGTAAATTTTCAAAAATACTCTTCTCTTGGTCTGCAAATGGACATTTCTCAAGACCACTGCAGAAGCCGGTTTTGGCTGATATGAGTGTTAAAGGGTTAATGGTCCGGATTGGTCGAGGAAAATTTAGATTCTGTCCATTTATAGGTCAAGAAAAAACTATTTTTGAAAGTTTACCACTTGAATGACTGACTGAATTCAGCCACTCAATCCAGTGATAAATTTTCAATAATTGGCTTTTGGTCTATAAATGAACATTCCACAAACAGTTACAATGTAATTGTCAAGAATATCAAAATATTTACTTAATCAATTTCCGTGTGTGTCACAAGAGAATACGATTTTTGAGAATTTTGTCACAAAAATTACTTGATTGGTTTATTGAGCCAGGCATGCCAGTTGTACGTTTTCAAAAAATGTCTTCTCTTGGCCTGTAATGGACATTCTTTAAGAGGCCTGCAGACATGGCAGAGGCCAATTTTTATTGTATTCAGAAGTTTTGGGCATTTTAGTTTGGCTTTACTAAATAAAACGATCTATTTTGATACCCATCATGACGATAGTATATCCGATGGCCAATTTGCGTTTAGCTCAACTTATATTTCATGTTGGGTATTCATAGTGTACCCAAACCTGCATTCCTATAACGTGAAGACAATGGCCCAATGACCAAGGGGTCAAAGGTGAAGGTCACTGTGACCTCGATAAAACCATTTTCTAACATTGAAATTTTGGAGTTTACCTCAATTTAGCGGTGTATGTCTCGTATTTGGTTAATCATACTGGACCAAGATGTGGACATATTCTCCCTTGTAATAAGAGAGGATATCACAATGCCTTTGACTCAAATGGTCCATGGTTATGGTCACTGATAAATGTATCGATAATCCGTCTGTATTTATCTTTTGTCTATGGGAGCAGAATTCAAGCGTCATGGTTCATTGCAAACTCAAGCTTTATAGCAACCACATGTCTGGTTAAATTATGTTGAAACCAACTTGGATTGTTTCTAACTCTCATGCCCTGTGTATCCTTGACAAGGATTTAGCACTTTCAAGTTCAGTTAAAATCAGTGCTACGTTAAAATGAGTTTTATTTACAAAAGTTTAATTTCTTTTATCAATTGTTGTGATTAACTCACCAGACAATTTCAAGTGACTAATTCGGGTGTGCTGGACATTTTGAAAACAATTTGACTGAAAGTTGTCGGTGGCATAGCCACCAACATCTTTCAGTCAAATTGTTTTCAAAATATGCAGCATATCCAGAATTAACGGCTATGGAAGATGTAGTCTGCAGAAATCCAGTAGGCTGACGGTTAATGGGTTTTAAAAAAGATATTAATTTTTCCTTGATTATGTTAATTGTTGCTTTTCACCTTTCCAGGTTAGCATCTCATTAAAGTTTTACAAAGAATTACAAGAACACGGTGCTGATGATGTAAGTTGTTTAATTTAGGTATTTAAAGGGAACACAAGCAGGAAAGTGTCAAGGCATACCAAATGATGCTTATTTATGTTTTATGTTTTCATAAAATAGGTTTGTGGTGTCATACTTGTCAGATAAGCATGCACTCATGTTGATACAAAGTTGTCAAAAGGAGTAAATGGTCAGACAATAAATGTATTGTCAGCCTCTCCTTGTTTCTATCGCGTGAATGTCTGTCCGCCACTGGCCCGCCTCGCTCCTAATTTGAGCGGGTGGTGTGTTAGTAAATCCTAGCTGATGCTAGAATATTTTGAAACTAATTTGGCTGGGTGCTGTTGCTGCCTATGTAGTTTCAAAACATTTGACAGAATGTTTATAAAATAGTAAAGACAAAATGTCGGACTATTAAGCGTTTATGATGGACTAACTCGAGTCATTCATGCTGTATTTGATTATCACATCATCCTACATGATAAGTAGTTGATTATGATGTCATATAATCGATGGATAAACTGGAAAGGTCGATTGGCCTGCAGTCAGCCACACTGAGTTTATGACATTATGACTGCTCAATCTCCTGGAGTGGGTGGGCACCCATGGCACAGTTGCTGAAAGCGTGGGGTTTTGTGATTGTATACCATGCAGATTGGCTTTTTTTCTAGCCAATAAATTAGCCAAATACTGTTTATGTTAGCCAAATAGTAAATAATTTAGCTTCATCTTTACTTCAGTTTCAGTCTAGATGCAGTAGGGTCATAATATATGAGAAATGTGTTGAATAGTTTGACTTAGGCAGCAACAGTTTTCAGTCATATTAGTTTCAAAATTTTCAAGAACATAAACAGGAACTTCTGCTTTGCGATTGTAATGGTGGAATTAGTCAGGATACAGCCAATAAAGAAAATTTAATTTAATTTAATCACATGCCAATGATTTAGCCAATTCTGCTTTTCCTTTGGCAGATTTCAGTTTCTCCTTCGATCAATACTCACCATTCTGTTACTTCTGATGTACAGCTGGCCTTGACAGCGGCTCTAGGATTATAGACTTAGAAAGCTTTACCGACTCCTGGGAACCGGGTACCCGGCTCCCCACTGCCGAGTACCCGTTTACCATAGAGCTCATTCTTGTTTACATAGCAACAAGAGCAATACATGCTTTTTGCATTAAGGATTTTAGTGTTTTAAAATAATCTAAGTCTTTAATCAGTGATAGTTTGTGTGTTCTGAAAGGATAACTAAGGACTGTGGAGAATACCGCCCAAGACAACCAGGTTGTATTGTTCTTTATTATCCATAGCTAAAAGACTTAGGTCTCTAAATTTCGTTGTGTCGCATGTTCCAATTTCTGACCCCATAGAATCTGGGACGTGTGCTAACAACGATATATGCCAGACGATCGCCTTCTTTAAACCCCAACAGGCGATCGGCAGATATGAAAATAGGTGTTTGCTACGGTATTTCTAACACGAATATCGGCTGACGTCGTTCTCCGTAGAATCCGAGCGGGTGACGTCACACCCGGTCGCTCGGATGTTTATGTGAAGAAAAATTTTGTCATTAATTTGCGCATCTTGTTCTGGGTGCTGCGTACTAAAAATGGTACCGGAAACTTTAGAATGATCAAGTTTACGTGCGATCACGATCGGTTTGCAATGATCGGTGGTTTCAAAATTCTTGAGTAGATGTGTGGTCTGCGGTTTTACCGTGTGAGACAGCAGTTGTTATACATTTTGTTGTTTTCTTCACATATCGTGCTGCGTTCGTTAGGAGTATAATTTATATTGATTAGTAAATATACCCTGAATGCTATGCGATATGATTCCTGGAGCCGTTACACATCCTGTAGGATCTATTATGGGTGTGTTGTGCCCGCCGCGTACTTGTCGTCATAATCAATGCGATCGTTGTTGTAACGTGGCGGGGTGGGGTGCGGGGAGGTTACGGTTAATTTATGAGTAAAAATATTTGAAAATTAATTGTCTGCCTTCCATCCGTGTCTCGTTCCGCTTGTTTATTGTAGGTTTGTGCTTATTTTATAGGCCAAGCCAGCCCCGCCATCATGTGACGACTGCCATAAGTTTGTCCGTGTAATGTTCAAGGACCATGTCTGTTTTAGGTGTGCCCTGTGTAATATAGATCATAGGTGTAATGTTTGTGCAGTGTGGTCCGTCGAAATGATGGTTAAGTTCCTTGCCCAGAAGGACTTGGCTGGGTCTGACGCGGGGTCAGGCGGTCCGAGAGGAAATCGTGGAGCGCCCGGTTCGGCCGGTGGGGGTGCTCCACGTCCCCAGCTGGAGGTGGCGGAGATGGCACCGCCGTCGTGGTTTGGTCCGGCTATGCAGGGTTTTCTGCATAGCGTTCTGCCCACGCTGGTGTCGTCCCTGCTACCAAAGGTTGGGGGGCAGTTTCTCCCCATGCCTGGTACGGATCCTGTCCTCGGACAGGATTCTGGACTGGTTACCGAGGGGGCCGTCTCGTACGGCCCCCTGGCGGTCCCGTCTGGCTTCGGCCAGACGGGTTCTGTCTCTCTGCGGCCACCTCCGGGTGGTCCAGTAGCGGTGGCCGGTCCGTCAGGTGTGGGAGCCGTCCGCCAGGACGGCTCCACGGTTTATTCGTCTAGTGACGGCTCTTCGGAGCCGAGGAGGAGAGGTTGCTGCGGCCCGTGAAGCCGCAGGTGGAGAATATGGAGGTTGATTCCGTCCTGGACGGAACCGGCCTCCATTTGTCTGGTTTGGCGCAAGCCAGGTCAGCGGCTCCACCTGCGGCTGAGGCCAATCCGTTACCGTGCACCGGTTCCGCGCGGCTTGGTTTGTCACCAGCCGTCAGGGGAACGGGTGTGCCGGGCCAGGCGTGGTACTCACCTATCTCGCCTGGTCCGGCAGCCGGACATGGGGTGCCGTTGGCGCCCGTGTCCGGCTATGGTTCCGCGACGGTTACGGGTCCGTACGGTTTTCCGTGCGGACCTACCCCATGGACCGGAGTGTTTCATGGGGTGGCGGCGGAACCATGTGGTAGCGGAGTGCCTGGCGTGTCAGCCATGACTCCTTGCCGGGAGGCCATGGCTGGCAGACCCGTGAGCACGTCAACGGGTGACGTGTTTGCGGGGGTATCTTCTTCGGAGGTAGATTGGTCTGATGCTCTGGCGTGGCTAGCCAGAGTGGACCCGTCTGTGGTTTCGGCCACGGCCGATGAAGATGCGCCCCGTCCGTCGGTTGCGTCGATTAGGATGGGGATTTTGCCCGTGGCCCGGATCCAGTCAGTGGGACTGGATCCACGGTTCATTGATTTGTTGGATGCTATTTATAGTAAACAACTAATGACCAAGGGTCAGCTCCCTGCGGCCTCCAGGGAGGTGCGGGCAAGATGTCGTATTCCGCGGGGTGAATACGACAGGTCACGGAGGATGACCGATGGGTACTGGGCGTCCAGAGTGCCGGGTCGGGTGGTCCCGGTCCGGCACTAGTGGATAAGGCCCAGGTACACCAGGAAGAAGTCCTGGCCCTATGCGATGAGGGTGTGAGGGCAGCGATGAGCGCTGTCAATCACTCCTATCGTCTACTTCAGTCGGTGTGGGCTGAAGCGGGGGCAGGCCACCCTGTGCCACCTGTGGCGCTATCGTGCGTTAATGACGGCTTGGTGCTGTCAATGGACGCATTGGCAAGGGTGCAAGCGCGTGTGACGAAGTCCAGGAGGCAAATGGTCATTGATCATATGCGTCCGGCTACGGCAGTCAGGGAACGTCTTCTTGGGACGCCCCTAACAGGGCCTAGCATCTTTGGTGGCCAAGCGTCGGCCATCTTAGAGGACACCGCCAGTATTGCGCAGAATCGGTTAGCGGTAAATCTACAGCTAGAGCTAGTGCGGCAAGCGCACGCACTAGGGGCTGTGGGCAAGCCGCTAACGGGACAGCCTTCAAAGAAACAGAAAAAGCATAAGAGCAAGGCGAAAGCCAGGCCTATTGCGACGTCTGTTTCGGCTGGGTTCTCGGAGCCGCCGCCGGCGAAGAAACCCAGGAAGGTTGTAGAGGCGCCTACCCTCCCCAATGTTGCTCCTGACCGCCCTAGAGGTGGGAAGGGCAAGGGGAAGGGTAAGGGTAAGGCCTCAAAGGGCGGACAGAAGGGGCCGAAGCGTACCTGAGGGTACGCAAGCTCCCTTCATATCCGCCTGGACCGCACCTGTGCGACAGGAACAGCGGTGCCAGTTATACCCGTCGTGCCTAGAACGAAATGGTTCTCACTCTCTCTCGTTAAGAAAGGGGGGGGGGGGGGGGGGCGGACTGCGAGCCGGACAACCCCGTTAGACGTCGAGGCGTCTATGGTGGGTGGAAGGCTCATGCGTTTCGTCGAGGCTTGGCGAGGTGTGACATCAGACAGTCTGGTCCTGGGATGGTTATCCAAGGGTTACATGCCGGAGTGGTGGGACTTTCCGCCACAAAATCTGTCTTTGGCACCTGTCTGGACACCCGTACCAAGGGAGCCAGACAAGTTAGAAGCCGTTCAAAAGGAAGTGTCGGGTTTGCTTCTGAAGGGAGCAATAAAACCAGCAAACCGGAACACTCCAGGCTTCTATTCAAACATGTTCCTTGTCCCCAAGAGCACGGGGCGATGGAGACCCATACTCAATCTCAGGCCATTAAATTGGTTTATCCATACGCCTCGGTTCCAGATGGAAACGCCGAGGTCGGTAATGGCGGGATTGAGGAAAGGAATGTGGTGTGTATCGATCGACCTGAAAGATGCATATTTCCACATTCCGATGAATCGGAGTTGGCACAGGTTTCTGAGATTTGCGTTTCAGAATCAAGTATGGGAGTTTACAGTTCTCCCGTTTGGCCTGTCGACAGCTCCGAGGGTTTTCACAAGAGTGGTCCTTGCGGTGACAGCGTTTCTCAGAAAAGAGAACGTGGCGCTACACACCTACATAGATGACTGGCTGCTCAAGGCAGACTCGGCAGCCAGGTTGAACGTGGATACTGCTCTGACTCTGAAGTTACTTTCAGATCTAGGCTGGATAGTCAACGATGAGAAATCCGAGTTGACGCCCACTCAACATTTCGTTTATTTGGGGATGCGATTCGACCTCGAGGAGGGCAGGGTTTACCCATCAGAGCCCAGAGTGGTGTCTCTGTTAGCCATCCTCAGGAGTTTTCGAGTGGGAAACCACATTCAGGCGAGGCGGTTCCTTCAGATGCTGGGCATGATGGTCTCCATGGAGCAGGTTATCCCGTACGCCGCTCTAATGCGAAGACCTATCCAGTTGTATCTGATGTCTCTGTGGAAACAGAGAACAGAACCCCTGTCAAAACTGGTGCCAGTTTTGGAGCCGATAATATCGCATCTTCTATGGTGGAAACAGCGTCAGAATCTCCTAATAGGGGTTTCGCTGCACCTACCCCACCCCCAGCTGTCTGTTTACACGGATGCATCGCTGGAAGGGTGGGGTGCCTGCCTGGGAGAACACCAGGTCTCGGGCACATGGACTCTCCCGGAGAGTCAGCTGCATATCAATCTGTTGGAAATGATGGCAGTGGAACTGGCGTTGGAAGAGTACCTTCCGATGATCAGGGGCAAGGTGATATTGATACGGTCGGACAATTCGACAGTAGTATGATATATAAATCGCCCACCCTGTGCATCAGGGTGTGGCACTTGATTCAATGGTGCAGGAATTACTCGGTTGTTTTGAAAGCAGCTCATATTCCTGGCCGATTGAACATTCTGGCGGATGCTTTGTCTCGCAGACAGAGAATCTTGCCAACAGAATGGTCCCTCAACCCTCCAGTTCTACGACGGATCTTCGAGCATTGGGGCAAACCCAACGTGGACTTGTTCGCCACAAAGGAAAATGCTCAAATCATGACATATGTCTCGCCGATTCCAGATCCAAATGCCGTCGATACAGACGCTCTGGCGATAAGCTGGAGAGGGATGCACGCGTACGCGTACCCACCCACCATTCTTCTTCCGAAGGTATTGGTGAAGGTCAGGGAGGAGCCGTGTCTGGTCCTGCTAATAGCGCCGTATTGGCCGAGCAGGGCGTGGTTCACGGATCTTCTGGATCTGCTGGTGGAAAATCCTGTGCAGTTGCCCGAGATTCCGAACATAATCTCCCAGGCCAAGGGACGCTTCCTACACGAGCGTCCCGAAATGTTCAAATTGACTGCGTGGATGTTGTCAAACAACGTTCCACGTCGGAAGGCTTTTCTCGACAGGCTGCTGATTTCATCGCGGCTGCGAGAAGGAGGTCAACCTTCAAGTCATATAACAACAAGGTTAACAGATTTGCAGACTGGTGTGAAGAAAATGGTATTGATACCTTTCAATCCACTATTCAGCAAATAGCAGACTTTCTCTGTGAGCTGTTCTTTTCAGGACTAGCTCCCGTCACAATTGCTGGATACAAGTCAGCTTTGGCATCAGTTATCCCTTGTCTAGCCAACAGGGATAGTCCAGAGGTGGCCCAGTTAAACGTGATGTTGAAGGGAATGAGCAATCTCCGCCCGAGACAACCGGTAGTCATTCCAGCCTGGAGTCTATCTTTAGTGCTTAATGTACTGGCCAAGCACCCATTCGAACCGTTGCGTTCGGCTAGTCTAAAGCATTTGACTCTAAAGGCGGTCTTTCTATTGGCAGCTTCCTCAGCTAGAAGGCGCAGTGAGATCCATGCGCTTTCGGCAGAGAGGAACCGATTTATTGTTTCTGGAGAAGGTCTGCGTCTTCTGCCAAGAGCAGAATTTATGTCAAAGAACCAGTCTTTGAGATATCCCGGCAAACCGATCATTATACCGAAGTTAACCAGGTTTGATCGTGATGCCAGTGTCTGGTGCCCGGTCCGTGCTTTGACTAAGTACAAGAAACGGACTGACTCGTTACGGTCGAACGATAGACATTTGTGGATCTGCCATAAAAAGCCTTATGGCGCCGCATCCATGGATACTATCTCTCGTTGGGTGGTCGAATGCATTCAGACTACTCATGAGATGGCGACTGGGCACCAGGTGCAGGGCGTAAGGCACACGATGTTAGAGGAATAGCCGCCTCGACCGCCCTTTACAATGGTGTTCCGTTAGAGGACATCATGGCCGTTGCACAATGGCACTGTGAGTCCTCATTTACGGATTACTATATGAGGGATGTGTCAGACTCAGCCAATCCACTCGCTTTAGCTGTTTTGAAACGATAGTTAGTGACCACACTGCTTTTCCCCTTTTTTCACTTTGGTAAGAAAAGAACCTAAAGCAGGCATGGTCAAGCGAGAGGATGTCAACCAGATTGTGTCACTGATGGCCGAACCGGTGAATGGTTGTAGGCGGTACGTCTGAAGTCCTGTTATCATAAGGTAATTCAACAAGTGAGAGTTTTTTGTATTATGTATATGTATCATGTTCATTCATCTTATATATTCATGCTCATTCCCAGGCTAATACAAGCGATATGCAGGGAGTAGTTAACCCTCTTGGCATATTGGTGTTTCAGGCGAGATACATGTTCGTTAGTTCTCTCCCTTTTCTTAGGAGGAAGAAGGGGGGGGGGGACTGTGACGCGAATGTGATTCGGTTCCGTGAACTTGACGGTCCTTTTAGGTCTCCGTTAGTCAAGTTTGAAGTCTAAAATCTTTCTCCAAGGGGCAAAATTAGCATGTATGGCTTGCCCCTTCCCACCAGGTTACTGATCAAATCTGGTGTATATCAGAAGTAACAGAATGGTGAGTATTGATCGAAGGAGAATGCAGGAAATGTCAATTTCCCTTTCTCCGAGATCTAACAATACTCACCATTCTGTTACGGACCCAGCCTCCCAGCCCCACGGAGGCAAGCCATAGTTTTCTCTTGTTTGGTGGCTATGCAAACAATATGAGCTCTATGGTAAACGGGTACTCGGCAGTGGGGAGCCGGGTACCCGGTTCCCAGGAGTCGGTAAAGCTTTCTAAGTCTATAATCCTAGAGCCGCTGTCAAGGCCAGCTGTATATCAGAAGTAACAGAATGGTGAGTATTGTTAGCTCTCGGAGAAAGGGAAATTGACATTTCCTGCATTTGCTAGCATTTGGCTAATGGACTAGTGGATAGATTTGTCCCTCGACCCTGCCATCGACTGCACATTATAGTATTTTGTTGTTCATCATTGATAGCTCATAACAGCTCATCCATACACCATCATATCAATGAGATGCAAGAGGAATACTAGCTTGAATCTGAGCTGGTGTCCAGCTTCGTGACTGTATTAGATGCCAGTTTCATCTATTCGTAAAACTTGTGGCATAATCTGAATCCATGTTAGATTTTGGCATTTTTATTAGCCCACCTGGCCTCAAAGGCCAAGTGAGCTTATGCCATGGCGCCTGTCCGTCGTTCGTTGTCTGTCCGTCAACTTTTCCTTTAAACGACTTGTCAAGAACCACTGATCCGATTTCAATTATATTTGACAGGAATCATCCTTAGACCAAAGGGATCCAAGTTTGTTCAAACGAAGCCATGGTCGGTGGCCACCTTGGATTTTGGTCAATTTTAGGAAACATCTTTAAAAATCTTCTCCGAAAATGCTTTGTGGATTGAAGCAAACCCAATGAAATATGATCTAGGGCAAGAGCTGAACCTAGTTTATTCAAGGGAACTTGATTGGTCAAATGGTTCGGTGGCCATTTTGTTGACCTAGTTTTAATGAAAACGACTTCTCCAGAACCACTGAAGGGATCGGGCCAAAATTTGGCAGATATGATTAGGGACTAAGTGCCATTAAAATTTGTTCTAGGAAAGTTGATCCGTCAAAAAACATGGCCGCAGTAGGCCCATCAAAATATAGCGTGTTTGGCAGCCATATTGGATTTTTTTTATTTGATGGATTTTGAGGCTGAAATTTGTTTTATAGATATGTTTTTGGGTATTCTGATCTCAAATTTGCAATTTTTGAAACTTCGAATAAACGTTTTGGTGACCATCTTGGATCATTTTCCTACCAAAAGCTCCCATACTAAAGCAATGGGAAATTTAATATGTGCTCTCGAGAACTATTGGGCCGATTTCAATTATATTTGGCAGGAAGCATCCTTATGGTGTAGAGGGAAGCATCCTTAGGGTGTAAAGATTCAAGTTCATACGAAGCTGATGTGCCAATTTGGCCGGTGGCCATCTTGGATTTTGCTTGACTTTTATACCCCGCCAAAAGATTTGGCGGGCTATTATGTAATGGCGCCGTCCATCCGGGCGGGCAGGCGGCAGAGTGGTTTCCGGATGATAACTCTGTTACCATTTGTCGGATTGCATTGAAACTTCATAGGATGGTGGTACTAGGCCTGGGGAAGAAACCTATCGAAATTGACGATGATCCGAAATCCAAGATGGCCGCCAGCCACCGGTAGCCATCTTGAAAATTGGTTTCTGGATTATAACTCCGTTACCGTTTATCGGATCGCTTTGAAACTTCATAGAATGGTTGGACTAAGTCTGCGGAAGGAAGAAACCTATGGAAATCGATGCTGATCCGAAATCCAAGATGGCCGCCAACCACAGTTGGCCATCTTGAAAATTGGTTTCCGGATGATAACTCCGTTACCGTTTATCGGATCGCTTTGAAACTTCATAGAGTGGTTGGACTATGTCTGGGGAAGAAAGCTATCAAAATTGACAATGATCCGAAATCCAAGATGACCACCGGTGGCCATCTTGAAAATTGATTTCCAGATGATAACTCTGTTATCGTTTATCGGTTTGCTATGAAATTTCATATGGTGGTTGGACTACGTCTGGGGAAGAAACCTATCGAGATAGACAATGATCCAAAATCCAACATGGCCACCGGTGGCCATCTTGAAAATTGGTTTCCAGATGATAACTCCGTTAGCGTTTATCGGATCACTATGAAACTTCATAGAGTGGTTGGACTACCTCTGGGAAAGAAACCAATTGAAAGAAACCACTATCTGGCATTGAGCAGATTGAGGAATTTAGATGGTCTCAATATTCTTAATTTACAAGAAGACAAGATTTCTGTCAATAGCTCTGTGAGGAATGAAATGAAACGGCTTCGAGAGAATTGCTTGAAACCAACATTGATATTTTTATACAATATTCCACAAACGTTTAGAGTAGCTTTCTTGAATGCAAGATCCCTTCATAGACATATAGAAGATGTTAGGAAAGACTTTAGTTTAAATGCTGCGGATATAATTTGTTGTTGCGAAACCAGATTCAAGTCAGATGATTCAATAGAAAGTTCAGATTTACATGGATTTTATCAGTATAGGCAAGATGCCCTGTCTACTCACCAGTCAAGATCATCTCATGGACTTTGTGTATATAGTAAGGAACCATTAATTTTCAACTCACCTATAAATGTTGTTTTTGGCACAATAGAAATGGTTATTGCTCAAACTGAAAACTTGAATATTGTTTGTGTGTACAAGCCACCACAGACTACACCAAACACATTAATGAATGCTATAAACAGAGTACATAATCAATACTTAGTGAATTCAAAATCCATTATAATGTGAGATATGAATATTGATGTGAGTCAACCTTCCACAAAGAAAGATAATCTTCTTGCAATGACGGAGAGTCTTGGTTATCAACAGTTGATACATGAGCCGACAACTGACATGGGATCTTCCCTTGATTTGATTTTCACCAACACCTCTCAAGAACATATTGAAGCTGGAACCCTAGAAGTTTACCATTCAGATCACAAAGTCATCTGGGCTGTTGTCTGATTTCAAGAGGTAATGTATGTATGCACTACTCTCAATCTTCTGTAATAACAAAATCTGGTTTCTGATGAAATATGGACCACTTGAACTATGCACTATTCTGAGGATGTGCTGACGTGCTGAAACATCCGATGAAGAACAGTCAACTGTCAAGGAGCTGGTTGCATCTACACAATGTCTTACAATTCATAGAAGAAAGGGCTAAGTGTGGTTCATCTATCGTTCATTGATTGATTGATTCATTCATTCATTCATTCATTCATTCATTCATTCATTCATTCATTCATTGATCTATCCACTCATCTATCCAACACATCTGTTTGTAAAGTGAATTCAAACAAGGTGCTGGATTTAAACTAATCCTTTCTGGAAGCATACTTGTGTGACTAGCTTTCATTCCTGCATTCAGACATTTGATTGGTCAATTTGATCAGCCATCTTATAGACCAGTTTCAGAATGATAACTCTTGCTATGATGTGTCGGAAAAGTTTCCTGTGACATTATATATATATATATATATATATATATTAAAGTGTGCTATATGTCAACAGCTCTCGTTCTTTGGTTTGTCATCATGGCGGGATATTATGCGCCGTTTGCGGCGCTCTTGTTAGAAATGTCTTCACAAATCTTTGTTTGAGCGATTGATTCAAAACTCGTAAAATATCATTTAGGGTATGAGCTGAACCAAGTTTGTTCAAGGGAACTCGATTTGCCAAATGGTTGGGCAGCCATCTTTTTTTCATGAAAGCAACTTCATCTCCAGAGCCACTGAACGGATTGGGCCGAAATTTTTGGCAATGTGATATTGATGACTAACGGCCATTAAAGTTTGTTCAAGAGAAGTTGATACATAAAGAAATATGGCCTCTGTTTTCTTGCTACAAGTTTGCTCAACTCATTAGAGTTCTACTTATTGTTAATGACCATTCTAGTTGAGATGCTTATGGTCCAGGTGAGCGATACAGGCCCCTTGGGACTCTTGTTGAAATTAAATTCTTGGGTTTGGTCTCCGTTAAACCTTTCATTGACTTTCCACCAATGAGATCACTATCTCAATTTAAAACCAACCACACAGGAATAATCCTCACCTTGTAAAGAAGTCGGTGCATCCTTGGTCCTTTAATGGCTAAATTGGGTCAAGAGAGCCTAAATATTTGCTTACTGAATGTTCATTTGCATGCCAAAAGAAGTCTTATTTTTTAACACCCCGCCAAAAAATTTGGCATGGTATTATGTAATGATGCCGTCCGGGTGGGCGTGCGGGCGGCACAGTGGTTTCCGGATGATAACTCTGTTACCGTTTGTCGGATCGCATTGAAACTACATAGGGTGGTTGGACTAGGTCTTGGAAAGAAACCTATCGAAATCAACGATGATCCGAAATTCAAGATGGCCACCAGTCATGGCGGACATCCTGAAAATTGTTTTCCAGATGATAACTGTTATCGTCTATCGGATCGCTATGAAACTTCATAGGGTGGTTCAACTACCTCTGCTGAAGAAATCTATCGAGATTGACAATGATACAAACTCCAAGTTGGCTGCCAGCCACTGGTGGCCATCTGGGAAATTGGTTTCTAGATGATAACTCGTTACCGTTTATCGGATCACTTTGAAACTTCATAGGGTGGTTGGACTAGGTCTGGAAAAAAAGCCCTATTGAAATTGACGATGATCCGAACTCCAAGATGGGCCGCCAACCACGGGCTGCCATCTTGAAAGTTGGTTTCTTGATGATATCTCCGTTATCATTTATCGGATCACTTTAAACCGTTTAATTTTGAAATATTGTGTTCATATTTCAGCTAATCAAGAGGGAGTATGCAGATTTCATAACAGCAACAGAATCTGGTAAGAGACACTTTATAACACTAAAACTCTTTTGTCTTGCCTGCACGTATCGCGTTTCTGATGACAAGAGTTGTGTCATTCCTGTTTAGCAAATCACGTTGACGGTCATCCGTCTGTCTGTCAACTTTAGTTTCAAAATGCTACTTCATTAACTGCTTGGCGGATTTAAACCTGATTTGGCTGGAAGGAGTCTATAGGGGAAGGGTTCAGAACTTGTATACAAAGTTTTGATTGTTCAATTTTGTCGGTGAAAATCTTAGATTTTATGAAAAAATTATCGGAGAATGTCAAAGCATTGCTCATCATTAACCACTGGGTGGATTTGAAACTAATTTGGCTGGAAGGAGCCTATGGGTGTATGCTTCAGAACTTGTATACAGAATTTTGAGGAAAGATTTACTGGAAATTGTCAAAATGCTACTCCTCATTAAATGCTTGGCGGATTTCAACCTAATTTGGTCGGAATGGCCCTATGGCAGTATGGTTCAGAACTTGTATACTGAATTTTAATTGATCAATCTTTTAGGAAGCCATCTTGAATTTAAAAAAAAAAAATTGCGGGAAATCATTTAAAACCGATATGGCCCAAATTTTGACACAGCAAAAATACTTACCATGCAAGAGGAGTTTCAGACTTTTACCATGATCTGTGGTAAATGACCTGGATCTGGATCGGATACAATTTTGGATACGTGGATATCTCAGAAACTAATGGTCTGATTTGGCTTGGATTTTAACTCGAGGTATGGTGGACTAGAATTCCACGATTTTTGGACTAGTCCAGAGAAGGATTCTGGAAAATGAGAAGAATCTTTACAATGTCAGAAAAATGTACGTGTGATGATTTGGAATCTGTGGCATGTCTTATTGCTCGTGTTCCGAATTGGTTAATCGTATTGGAAGTAAACTTGGATACGTGTTGGTCTTTGCTGTTAGTAATCGGCATGATGACACTGAGGTAACAAGGTCAAGGGAGCTAAAACTTTTTTGGGCAAAACTTCAAAACTTAAGTTTCAGAATTGGTTACGCTATTTTGGAAGTAAGCATGAATGTACATGGTGGATTATGCTGATGTCACTGCAATGAGGTCACGGTCACTGGTCTTGGAACGAGGTCTCATTTTTCAACGTTCAGTTTCTTGTGCTTAGCTCTGCATCCAGTCCTCTTTTTCATGGCTGGTCAGTGGTTACAGGGAATATTTTGAGCGGTATCGCATCGCAAAATGCGATGCAAATGAGTACCTGTTGCTACACATTCACAACTTCACTTAGCTATTTGCTGCGATACATAATTTTGATGTAAAATTCACTTAATTTTGAAATATTTTTGATTAAAAGTTGCAAAACGCTTTAGTAAGGAAGCGAGATGCGCATGCGTTTGAGACTTAGTTCCGATATAGCCCACAGTTTTGAGTTTGGACACCAGTCAGAGACTCGCAATATGTATCATGGGGTACTCACGGTCGTCGACATATTGCTCGTAACAGACTCTCTTGTAAATCTAAATTCTCCTATAGGGGGTTACGGCTATTGATCATTGCCTCGTCATTAGTTAGCGTTATGATAACTTTAAAAATACAAGTTTATCTAGGCTGATTGTGGTCGATTTAGACAATTGGAAGTTGAGTTATATCATCGCGAACACAGAAAAGTAAGCCATGCTACGGCGGCGTATCGACCAATAAATGCATATTCTGAATCTGACATATGTTATACTGACAAATCAGACCTGAAGACTGATACACTATCCTCAATAACATTCTCAGAAGTCCAATATTAATTATTCAACCATCTGTTCATGTCACATTTGTGCACTTGATTTGTGTAAACTACGTGTCGCATATTATACGCCTTAAGGACTGCTAATTTTTTAGACAGATTACTGATTTGCCAAGTCTGGTAGTCCTTCGGACTACCATCAACTTTTCGCTAATTTCCAACCCTGGTTATGTTACACATTTTAACACTGATCTCCATCTAGGTTATTTCGAAACCATATTAGAAAAGACTACATTCCATATTTATTCTGTTCGTGGCTTGAACAACTTGATCGAAGCACCAATACATTATAAAAATCATGAATTCTCTCGGCTTGAAAATATTGACCAGCTCCCGGTATAGTACATGTATCAATGACTGCTACATTGGAACCAGTCCTGCATTCCATAGGGAAAACGCTTTGCGAAATCGGCAAATTATGCTTTTCAGTTGTTTTCGGATTCACTTGCTCATAGCGTGTGTAGACGAAAAAAGCTTTTTTGATCATGCAAACATGTTTTGAAACGTTTCCCCGTTGGAACACCAACCAGTTTCAAAACAGTTTTGCTATGCAAGTGCTATGAACTGCTATGCATTATTCGATTTGTTTAGCAGTTACTGCTACGCAATTGTTTTCCAACAAAATATTCCCTGGGTTAGGGAATTAAACTTTAACACATGGTTGCTCTTAGGGTGAGCGATGAATGTATCATCCAGGAACTTTATGGAAATTATATCAATTTCACAGAATCATAGAAAGAAGACATGTCTGAACATAACTGGAGGGATCCATTTCTAGCTAAGCCACGTCAATCTCCAGCTAAGCTCCGCCCACATTTTGTGCGTGTTGGGATCGCTTTATATGTTTTGACCCCTGAATTCATAGAATCCCAATTTCAAGGTAAATCTACAAGTCAGCTGTTGAATATTTTGAAACTAATTTGACTGGGAGCTTTCTTAATGTTGATTACCTCACATGATGATGTCAATGTTTCATTGTCTACATAACTATCTGTCCGTTGAATGTTTTAAGACTACACTTTCCAGGAGGGTTAATTCTGGATATTCTGAATATTTTGAAAACAATTTGACTGAAAGTTGTTGGTGGGTAAGCCACCAACAACTTTCAGTCAAATTGTTTTCAAAATATTCAGCAGGTCCACAGTTGTTGCTCGTTGAAATTATTATCTGGTGGCTTGCAGCAACCAGGGAGTTAATCGGTCTGTTTCTTTTTCATCGACAGGTTATAGTGCCTCACTATTATATGACTTAAATAATCTTCCAAGCAACTCGGAAGATGTTATCAAAAAGGCTGGCCTTCTCAAGCGGAACTGCTTCGCATCAGTCTTTGAGAAATATTTTGATTTCCAGGAACAAGGAGATGAGAAGAACAAGCGGGCAGTTATTCATTACAGAGACGATGAAACAATGTAAGTAAAGTATGACTCAGAAATAACTTTACATGTTTCCAAAACAAAATAAGACGTACTGTTGAATATTTTGGACTTAAATTGATTGGAAGCGATCGCTCAATGGCTTCCTATCAAATTAAGTTCAAGATATTCAACAGAACATTTCTTACATCGTGTTCAAAATTTTACTGCCTATTCATGTTTTTGTTTTGAAAACGGGCTAACCTATTTCTAACCTGTACTATACTATACATAGTATTAACCCTTTAACTTTCGAATTTGTTAAAGAAAATTTGAAATTTCTCATAGAAAATGTCAATTTGCAGACCATGAGAAGACTATTTTTTAAAGTTTACCACTGGAATGACTGGCTCGGTAGTGGTAAATCTTCAAAAATAGTCTTGGTCTGCAAATGGACATTTCTCAAGACCATTGCAGAAGGCATTTTTGGCTGATGTGAGACTGAGTGTTAAAGGGTTAAATGAACATAAAGATATCTGACCATTCAGACCTAGTGAATGTCTATTAGCGGCCTAAAGAGAATTATTTTTGAAATCTTACCACTGGACTGACTCGCTCAATATCTGCGCCATTTATTCCAATGGTAACTTTAAAAACAGTTTTCTTGGCCTACAAACAGGGATTTTTTGTGAACCCAGAAATTGTCTGTTTGTCGAGAAAAATTCTGAAACGGACCCTAATAACCAGAAGGTAGATAAGTGGTCAGTACTGGTCACTTTATAGTTCCCTAAACAATCAACACACCCAAAACACAATTTAACCAGCCTTTGTTGTAGTCTTGATAAATGTTTATTCGTAAGCCAAGAGGACTATTTTTTAAAAGTTACCATTCGAATAACTGGTGCAGATAAGTTTATATTCATAGTAATTTGATACTGACTGCTTTTATGTTGATGAGCCGGTAATGGTGCAGTTAAAGGGATACTAATCTCTCAAGTGTTGTATTGTACGGAAAGATTATGGTATATAGATTCCATATCATCATCCATTTCCCGACGCATTCCCTTATCTATATCACAATTGACCTTTCCAAGTTTATCCATCGATCATCTGATGTCATATGGCATCATAATTAACTAAGTGACATGTATGACATCATGACTGATTCCGAAGAGCGTCTTTAAGTCTTAATAGTCTGACGCGTTGTACGAATTGTATGTCTTTGCTATTTAATAAACATGCTGTTGAATATTTTGAAACTAATATAACTGGGCACTGTTGCTGCCATAGGCGGCAACAGCACCAAGGCGAATTAGTTTCAAAATATTCAACCGGTTTCCCCGTATAGTTTTATGGAAAATGATAGTCGATAAGCTCAGGGATCGATTCGATCCTAACAATCAATCCCAACACGGGCGATTAGCTACAGATGAGCTTAGCTACAGATGGGCTGGGCATAGCTAAAACTGGAAAGGTCAATTATATACATGTTCGTATCTCGTTGATGTTGAACTGTAATATTCATCATTTTGTCTCCTCCATTAATAGTGTTTGAGGTCATTGAAGTACCAATTCAATGCATTCTTTAGTATACATGTATAAATAATTATCATGTTGAATATTTTAAAACTATTTTGACAGTCAAATTAGTTCTATGATATTCAATAGCTTCCCTGTGTGGTTGATTTTACACCACATTGCCAGACTATAGATGGCACCAGTATGAGTTAGCTCCTATACTGCGGCGGCAAACGTCTATATGCATAGTTTATCTGTGGCATATCTTATCCCATAGATGTATAGTATTATAAGATGAGGTGGGGTTTTCCTTAAAAGAGGGGTTGTCCGAAGACCAGCGTTCTGTCTTGGCCTTTTTTTGATCAGAATTGGTCACTTTGCGGAGATTTTCTCTTAGGCAATGTCAGTTTGCAGGCCGGGACAGGATGAAGAATGTTTTAGAAAACATACATATAAAAAACCAGTGGAATAACTGGCTGATTTAGTGAATCAGTCATTCTACTGGTGCCTTTTCTAAAATATATTCTGTGCCAGTGTTCGAAATAAACTTCTCTACATTCACGATCCAGGTACCAAATGGTAGGTCCATTATGATGAATGTGAACGTTATTTATCTGATTCTTCCAGGTATGTCGAAGCAAAGAAGGACAGGGTGACAGTCGTATTTAGTACAATATTCAAAGATAATGATGATGTGGTAATAGGCAAAGTCTTTATGCAGGTGAGTTAATTTGTGTGATTGGGAGAGCCATGGCATTTAACGATTCAGCCCTCGAATTTGTTCAGGAAAATTTTGATTTTCTCATAGAAAATGTCCATTTGCAGACCAAGAGAAGAGTATTTTTTAAAAGTTATCACTGGAATGACTGGCTCGGTTACTAAGCAAGTCATTCCAGTGATAAATTTTCTAAAATACTCTGCTCTTGATCTGCAAATGGACATTTCTCAAGACGACTGCAGAGGCGGCTTTTGGCTGATTTGAGTGTTAAAGGGTTAATTGTATTGACCATGTAATGGACAATCAAGCCAAAACCAAATACAGCTTCTGCAGTTGTCGTGAAGACTTTGTAAAGATTTAGCACTGAAATAACCTGGCTCAATACCCGAGTCAGTCATGATTTCAGTGTTAAATTTTCAGAAATAATCTTTTCTAAACAAAAACTACTTTAATTTCCTTTCTTTTTTCCCTGACAAATATTCGCCATTAAATGGTTGCAACTGTCATTGTAGACTGTTTTTAAATTGGGCCATCCTTAAAAGATTTTATGGGAATTGTGGGGTTTTTTTTTTTACCTGTTGAAATATAACATTACAAAATTGAATTTAAAGCACAAAACTTCAAGTTTTTTCATTGAACGTGAAACAGAAACTATAAAGCAAACAGTTTCTAAAGATTATATGAGGCCATTTTGACGAATGGAGTCATTTAAGTTTCCCAATGAATTTAGAGAATAACAATGTAGACAGTTATATGAGCTACTTGTAGAAGGTTATTTAGCCTGACGCTTGGTCGCGATGCGAGACCAAAAGTCTGAGTGATCTGGACTGGAATTTTCATCCCTTTTATACCCTTCCTGGGCGAGCCTGTGGATTGAGTCGATCTTGACTATATATGGGCAGAAAAGAACCAGATTGGCGGTTCCCCCATTTGAAATTTTTGGAGGTTTTATATAAAAGAACAAAGACGCATACTCACAGAGTTGTCGTGCTTCTTTATTTTATTCATTTTCTAGTTTTCAATTTTGAAACACAAAAAAATTTACATAGTTTCAATACCTAACCAGTTTTGATTTTGACTTGGATTTTGGATACTCCAGCTCCACTCAATGGAGCCTATAGGCACACACCTAGCAGGATAAGGGACGCCTCTTCCCTGGACCAACGCGTCCACCACGGGCGGACACACCCAATATGTTGTTATTAATCTCCCAATTTACATCAGAAAATTAAAAAGATTCTTCACTGGAAACTACAAAAAAAGATTTATGGTCGGCAGGTTTTATTTAGGATCAGTTGGGAGAGGACAACCAAACTATGATTGGATGGCCTTACTGTATCCAGGATTTGGGCTTAAAGTTCAATGTTATATATATTATAGTTTAGGCTGATAACTACGTTATAAGTCTTGAGAATAAATGCTAAGATCCTGACGCTCGATTTCTGTCAGAAAACCATATGGGAAAGTGAGGACTATATAAGGCCCGGAATCCCAGAAAAACACAGAAACGCCTACAGACAATGGTGCAATGCAGCCTGCAGAGTCTCACGCCTAGAGTTCCAGCACGAGAACCTATGCACAGCAGTGGAGGCCAAGACCTTCCGACCATTCTTGACAGCCTCTGTACCATTCAAACCAGCAGATGACGAGTGTCTTCAAATCTGAATGGGACAACCTACATTCAGATTTCGGCCCTAAACCCACGACACTCCTGTCTCCAGACATTTCAACCAAAAAAAACACACCAGAGCGCACATGAGCTTTCTCATTATACAAGAGCTCTCCTCAGATCCGACTGATCCGGAATCCACAGTGTGGAGAAAGGCCAAGGAGTTACACTGGGTCCACCAGCTCCGCAACAATGGAGCTGTCCGGTATAAACCTAGCAGGGTGAGGACCCACCCTTTCATCACGCCTGTCAGGCCCCTTTTTTTCCCCCGACAGCTGTGTACGTAGTTATTATCCTATATTATAGTTTAGGTTTAAACTCTATTGGACAGGATTTATAAGATTTTTAGCTCACCTGGCCTGAAAGGCCAAGTGAGCTTATGTCATGGCGACCGTCCATCGTGTGTCCGTCCGTCCGTGAATTTTTGCATTAAAACGACTTCTTCTCAAGTACCACTGGGGTGATTTCGATTATATTTGGCAGGAAGCATCCCTAGGGCATAGAGATTCAAGTTTGTTCAAACGAAACCGATTGGCCAAAATCCAAGATGGCCACCAGCCAAAATGGCTGATTTTTAGAAACACTTTAAAAAATCTTCTTATACCGCAAGAGGAATTGATTCAATACTCATAACACATCATCTATTGCAATGGTAGACCCAAGTTTGTTCAAAGCAACCTGATTGGCCGATTTGCCTGGCGGCCATCTTGGATTACATAGCTTTCGCGAAACGTTTTCTCCCGAATCGCTGAAGAGATAGATCTGAAATTTGGTAAATATGGTTAGGTACCAAGGTCCATTCAAGTTTGTTCAAGAATATTTTGAAAAATAAAAAAACATGGCAACCATCAACCAATCAAAATTTAGCGTTTGTTGCTCATATTGGCTTTTTTGTATTTGATGTATTTTGATGGCGAAAATTGCTTTATATATGTGTATCAGTGTGGCGAGTTCAAATATGCCACTTCGAGACTGTCGGATAAACGCTTTGACTTCCATCTTGGTTTGTTTTCCCGCCAAAGGCTCCCATAGTAAAGCAGTGGGCCCATAGTAAAGCAATGAGGAATTCTTTAAATGACTTCTTCTCAAGAACCACTGGGCCGATTTCAATTATATTTTGGAGGAAGCATTCATAGAGCATAGAGGTCTAAGTTTGTTCAAATGAACCCGATCGGCCAATTTATCCGGCGGCCATCTTGGATTTAGGCCGATTTTAGGAAACGTCTTTAAAAATCTCCGAAACAGCGTGGGTGATTGATGCAAACCTCATGTTATGGCAAAGGAACTTGATTGGTCAAATGGTTCTGCGGCCATCTTGGTTGACCTAGTTGTAGTGAAAATTACTTATTCTCCAGAAGCGCTGAAGGGATCGGGCCGAAATTTGGCAGATATGGTTAGGGCCTAAGGGCCATTAAAGTTTGTTCAAGAGAAGTTGATCCGTCAAAAAACATGGCCGCTGTGGGACAATCAAAATATTGTATTTTTGGTGGCCATATTGGATTTTTTATTTGATGGATTTTGAGGCCGAAATTGTTTTTATGTGTTTTTGGGTATTCTGATCTCAAATTTGCAATTTTCGAAACTGTCGGATAAATGGTTTGCTGGCCATCTTGTTGATAAAGAGCATTCTAGTTGAAATGCCTATTGTCCAGGTGAGCGATACAGGCCCCTTGGGCCTCTTGTTTAATGGCATACCTTTACGTACCATAGTTGTTCATTTTGGAAGCAATTTTGGTGTCTATGACAGCAACAGGTTTCAATAAAATTGTTTCCAAAAATGTACAGCAATATTTCTTCTGGCTCTGTAACACTTCACCTTTCCATGGAGTATCCATCCATCATCTGACCTGGTATGACATCATAATCACCTCAGCCGTGTATAATGACATCACAATCTTTACATCACAAAGGGTTCCATATAGACCGTCACCAAATCTCAAATACTATGTATGTCTTTGTAATTCTTTGCTATTTAGGCAGCAACAGCGCCCAGTCAAATTAGTTTCAAAATATTCAATAGCTTACCTGTATAGTTTTCTTGAAATCGATAGTCAGGGAGTTCAGAGATCGATCGATCCGAACACGAGCTAGCTGTGGGCGGAGCTTAGCTGGAGATGGGCGGGGCATAGCTAAAAATGGAAAGGTCCATTAGTCTTTTGTGTGATAAGGTTTACTAAGTTGTACTTCATGTTAGAAAAGTAATAAACTGTCTACATTTACAGGAGTTCAAAGACTGTCGATACAGAAATCAACAAGCCCCACAAGTTTTATTCAGCCACAGAGAACCGCCCCTGGAGCTACAGAACACAGATGCTAAAGTTGGAGAAAATATCGGCTATATCACGTTCGGTAGGGTGGCTGTTGTTCAGTTTTGTCGGTTATTTATCGCAAAGAAGTTGACGATATTCGTTGTTTAACAATTTAAAGATCACATTTAAAAACTGTTTGACTTAAATGACTGCCAACCAGAATGGTTTCTGCAGCGGGCTTGATAAATGTCCATTTTCAGGCCAAGATAAGACTTTTTGAGAATTTACAACTTGAATGGCTGGCTCGATAACTGAGATGACTGAGACAGCCATTCCAATATTAATCTTTAAAAAATTGCATTCTCTTCGTTTGCAAACCAATTTTCACTGGGCATATATTTTTGTAATCTTGGACAATATTGCCCATGCATATTTCCTAGTGACCTATAGATAGTTATATCCATGACTAAGAGTTATCTCCCCTGGAGCACGTAACAAGTAAAGAGGTTGACAAAATATTTGTTTAACTCTAACCTTTAAATTTGTTCCATTGTACATTTGCAGACCAAGAAATTCTTTTTGAAAATTTACCACTGGAGTGACTGGCTCGATTATCTATCAAGCATCAAGTCCCTGACAACACTGTTGTGCTTTAAAAATTGAATCTACCCGTCAATGGAATCTAAGTGATAACTAGATTGCTTGGTCGATGATGCATTATAGCAGAACCCATGTTCACCACTTTGACCTCGTTACCCCATCCAATCCCTGGGGGCGGAGCCAAATGTAAATGCCCTCTTGCTGCCTTGCACTCCATAATCACATACCAAATTTGTTTGAATTCCAACCACTGATTTTGGAAGAGTTGCATTACACAGAAACTGGAGTGGATTGTTGCGGAAAATCTGGATGTCATAAGGGGAAATGATCTGTGAAAACAGGAGTTAAAAATTAACATGAGCCAGAGGCTAGTAGAAATTGACTATGACTAGTACAATTTGTAACCGACCAGCCTGATGGTAACAATTTGATATGTCAATGGTTAAAGTGGCCAAAAAATGTCATTGCTGTGATCTTCAGAAATGTAGATATTCAGAGCAAGAGAAGACTATTTGTAAAAATGTACCACTAGAATGACTGGCTCGATAACCGAACCAGTCATTCCAGTGTTAAAATTTCAAAGATAGACTCCCCTTGGTCACCAATGAAAATTTCATGGGCTAAAGTAGAACATAGTAATCCTGCTAGAGACAAGTAGTGGCTCATTTGGCCTTAATTTCAATTCATGGAGAGGGTGTGTGAGAGCGATCTTTTGAACACCCACTCTCCCCCCACCCCCACCCCACCCCCACCCACCCCTGTAATCCATATCAAATTCCTTTGAATTCCACGCAACAGTTTGGGAGGAGTTTGCGTGATGGACAGTTTTTCGGATATTTGCCTTTTGGACCCCATCCCCTGACCCACAGGGGGCGGAACCAAATCTAACTATGGCCTTACAAAGCTCAATCATGGGTAACCCACATACCAAATTTGGTTGAATTTCACCCACATGTTTGGGAGGGGATAGCATGATGGACCGACAGACGGGTAGATGGAAACGATTATAATATCTCCATTTTTTCAAAACATGGGGATCATGAAAGGACCCAAGGCGATAAGATACAGGTAGGTAGATAATTCAAAATCTTCATACAAAAATGTCAATTTCTTTTGGATTGAGAAATTAGGCTACCACCATCATTGGCCACGGCACATTGTTTCCAGGATTTGTCGGAGAAAGGGTTAAACATAGCAGACTGGAATTGACAAGTGGACATGGCAGAAATTTAGATTTTCTAATAGATGAATCCACTTTTAGCTCTGCCCCATCTCTAGGTAAGCTCCATCCATGATTTGCGTGTGTTGGGTTCAGTTTATACACTTTGAATCCTAAATTCCCAATTCCATGATAACTATAGATACAGCTAACCTGTTCAATATTTTGAAACTAATCTGACTGGGGTCTGTTCAATTATTCAACAGAATGTTTAGTAAATGGCATACAATTCGTACAACTGACAGACTTTCAAAAGTGCATGATGGACTTAGCTACCTCATCCAATAGGTATTTTGATTGTGATGTCAGCCTACATGTGATGTAATTCATTATGATGTCATATACTTGGGTGACAGATTGGATTCATCTATAACCCTTTATTTTCACCAACAAATCCCTGAAAAAGTATGATGCTTACAGTATAAAATTTATTCTATTGAATATTTTGAAATTAATTTGACTGAAAGACATTGCTGCCTAAGGCAGTTTGCAGTCAAACTAATTAAAAAATATTCACCAGTTTTCCTTTATGGTATCATTAAAATGAGGTATGGGGAATTCATCGGTAAAAAGGTTAATCTTACCTTGCTCGTATGCAGTTGTATATTTCACTGCCGTCGAATCATATTTGCGTCATTCTTGGCTGATTCATTGCGATGGAGCCTAGTGTATGCGGTGTCTCCGAATTCATAATCATATCAGTAATTTACATTAACAATTTTGATTGAGTTCTACCAAAAGCTTTTGGAGATGGATGGATAGACAGATGAATGGAGGCAATTGCAATATCCCAGCATTCTTAGCAGTCTTATTTTACACAGATCAACAAATTTTTCTCTTTATAAAATCCATGTTAGTAAATCCATCAGTCCACTTAGCAGAAGAAAGTCTCTGGTGTTTTTAAGCCATTGTCCGCTCACCTGAAAAAAATAGGAACAATAAGTTAGAAATAGGCAAATTCTAAGAGTTATATTAAGACTTTAACAATCAAATTTTTCATGAAAATTTCCATTTTCTCATAGACAATGCCCATATGTAGACCAAGAGCCAGTCATTCCAGTGATACAGTTTCAAAAATAATGTTACTTTGGTCGGATGGAGCTTAGCTATGGATGGGCGGGGTGTAGCTAAAAATGGAAAGGTCCATTGCTTGATTGTTAAGCGCAAATTTCTCTGTTTTAGTGCTCTTCCCTCGCCACACGAGTGCAGCAGCGAGAGACAATACAATCAACCTCATTCATACATTGAGAGACTATCTACATTACCACATTAAGTGCTCCAAGGTATGACAAGCCTGTTATATTATCCACACATTTTTCAAAGAAGTCCTGCCCATGTGTGTGTGTGTGTGTGTGTGTGTGTGTGTGAGCGTGTGTGAGCATGCGCGCGTGCATGCGTGTGATTTCTACTTCGAATAATACTTACCAGATGTACTATTATGATAATGTCTATTATCTAGTCTAGCTCAAAATAAACAATTAAAACCCCGCACTCTCCTGGTCCTGCCCATACTGTGTCCGGGAATACCATAGCCGCAGGTACCGAGTCAATTCCCAATCACAGTCAGATTCATCTATTTTGCTCTCCATGCTAGTCATGTTTTTGTAGCTCTCAGAATTTGCAATTTTTAACGGTTGTTTGTTTAATTCATTGCTGGTAGGATGGAAGAAAAAGGAAAATCATCACAGGGGCAGGTTGTATCAATCTAGAATTTATACATTCGTGCCGTAATGACTTTAAAATTTACTTAAATTGGCACATTATTTTAAAATGGTAGCCATTGTTGGAGTTGCCCAGTACCCGTTAACTCTTTAATCTTATCCGGGTACTCGGTTAATTTTCTTGCAACTCGGTTCCTTCCAAGATGGATGCGGCCTTAGCCAAGATGGCGGTGCCCATGATTAATGTTTCGCTTTGGCTTGGCGTGTCTATGCACTCTGTTTATTCCAATTTTTAGCTCTCGCTTCATTGTCGAGGGTGTTTGTAACGGTCAGCGTTTATTTCTAGGCTGTATTAACATTAGTTAACTTCCAAGTTGTGTTTATTAATTTTCACTCAAAAAAGTTTCAAATATTTCCTGCCTAAAGGCTTGGATATTATTAATTTAAGAGAAAGTTAATGTTTCTAAGTAATTCTACTTTACAATCAAGTCAATTGTGCGTATTGCTCGTCATCGTATGTCATGTGCTGCGTTTTAATTCTTCTCTGTATTCGCAGAAGGCCAAGAACCAGGACGCTTTGTGCCACAAATGCAACAGGTTCATGAAGCGCAAGTACTCGGGTCATCATTGTGTGGCTTGCGCGAAGTGCAAAGTGGGAAGTCTGTGTGATGTGTGCGCCAAGTGGTCGTCGGAATTGGTGGCAGAGTTCAATCGTGATCGTCGTGCGCGCTTGGAGAGAATCACGAGGGATAAGGCGGCCAAGCTGGATCAGGCGTCAGTGAGAGGACTGGAAGATCATCTGAACGAGCGAATGGATTCAGCATTGGGCATATGGGCGGCCCAGTTCAAGGCAATGTTTGAGTCCTTGCAATCCATGATCCCGACGATGCAGGCTGGTGCAGGGCAACCTTTCGGTGGCCCGGCTAGTTCTGCAGAGGGACAAGCACCTGTCCCTTCTCCGACCTTGGCTCAAGAGCCGACGGCGGAGGAGGAAGATCTCCTAATGGAAGATTCCGGCATGCCGGATATTTCGTTGATGGCTAAACCAGGTACATCCCAGTGATCTCCCTCTGGATTTGTACGGGTTCGCCAAGCGGGTGGTGATGTCGACGTTCCGTCAGGCATTTTCCACCCAGATTTCGCTCAACACGCGTTACCATTGGAGCCGTGTTTTGCGGTTCCTAGCGGCATCCCGGCGGCATTAGGTACGGCTCCTCTCGGAGTGCCGGCATCTACCGTGGTGAAAGCGGCCGTAGTCCTGCCTCCCGTGCTGGAGCCGATGGACTGTGGTGAATCCGTGTCCGGCGATTCATTGGACACTGGTGCCGCTAGTAGTCGGGCTATGGATGCGCTTCATATTGGAAGAAGTGCGGGCCATAGCTCTCAGCATGGATCGTCGGTGACCTACTCATCCAAGAGTGAGAAGGAAGATGAAAACGGTAGTCCATTGATGGACGAGTCCGCTTTCTGCACCGAAGCTGAATGGGTGCAGGTCCTTGGCTGGATGTCCGACCGTCTCGGGTTGGCATCGGATCAAGGATCTCAGTGCGATGGAACAGATGTCAGAGCGAGCGGCTAGTGCTCTGTCAAGTGGCTCTTCGGACATGCCGACGCTCCCTTTGGACACGCAGACTTCCGACATGTTGGAGGTTGCCGCATATCGTCTGCTTCAGCCAGAGTATGCATTACCCAAAGCCCCGAAGGGGATAAGGAGTAGGGTCCATTTCCGGAGTTGGCCTATCATCAGTATGCACGGGTTCCACGGCTTTCTGTCGGGGAGCGAGAGGTGCTGAATAGGCTATTGGCTGGCAAATCGAAGGGGCGTTCTCGTCCCTTATTTTCCCAAGCCAATAAAGATCCGTTTAATGAGCTAACGCTCATTGAAGATGTGGCGTCCTGCAGGGTATGCTGGCCTGCGTGGCGGAAGGTGGACAAGTGCCAGAGGCTGCTCCCAGAGTTGTTCGGGACACCATGCGCATGTCCCAGGATTGCCTGGCCAGGGTGATCACCAGATCATTGACGGAGCGAAGGAGAATGGTTCTCGATTGTGTAGAACCAGGATCTGAGATGAGGGCTGCCTTATCTTCTGCGCCTTTCATTGGTCCAGGCTTGTTCGGCGGCTTGGCACAGCAAGCCTTATCCACGGTCGCGTCAATGGTCGCTGAGCAGGAAGTAGTTGGCAAGTCATGGAAGTCGACTAAGAGGACACAGCCGCAGCAGTCCTACAAACAGCATCGGCACGAGCAGCAGAGGCAGCGCCAGAGATCGCCCTTCTGGCCGTGATGTCCATCCGGTATCCGGATCGCAGGGACCTGGCCGTCTTGTATGAGGAGGACAGGAAGGGTGGCGGCGGTTATCTTAAGGATAGCCGTGGCGGCGGTTCCGGGCCGTCATATTCCAAGAAGCCGCGGGGCAGCCGTGGAGGCCGGTCCTGACAGGTTTCCGGCGGAATCAGTTCCGGTGACGTCAGGAACGAAGGGAGTCGAGAATCTTCACCCTAGCGATTTAGCGTCTTATCGTGCAATATCGACCGCCAGCTGTGTGCAGATTCCTACTGTCGGAGGCAGACTTCAACTGTTCTCAAGCCAATGGGAACAGGTCATGCGAGATTGTTTAGTCTGTCAATGGTTAAGAAACGGCTACAAATCGGACTGGCTCATCCGTCAATCGTTAGTTCCATTAACATCGACTCCAGTGTGGACTCCTGTTCCAAGGGAATCCGATCGTCTAGATGCCATTTGCTCAGAAATCGAAGCTCTTCAGCAGAAGAACGCGATTCATCTAGTCCGCAATCAGTACTCCCTAGGCTTATATTCGATGATGTTCCTCGTTCCGAAACGTACCGGAGGATGGAGACCGATTCTCAATCTCAAACCGTTGAACAAATTTATGTTCTCCAAAATTTCAGATGGAGACTAGCAGCGGTGATGACAAGCTGAGAAAAGGCATGTGGGCACTGAACAATGGCCATGCACATGACCTGAGAACGACCGTGGATTGGGCCGAGCTCCTGTGATGAACTAAAAGACCAAGGACTCAAAATAAGTGACTATAAATAATTTACTTACAGTCGAAATACCAGACTGCTTAGGTAAATAGTCTGGTGTAAGAGTATACTTATCCTCTCAAACAGACATTAGACTCATTCCAATTTGAAAACTTAATCGATATACGGATATTTTTTCAAAATTAGAAGTTGTAGTAGCTTCTTTGCACTCTACTGGACTGCCCTAGCTGAGACTTGGGGCTGAGATGGGTTTGGTGGGTGTTGCATCCCCTTTTCGACAGCCGTCTGGATTTTGTGCGGACAAAAAGAGGGAGGGGGGGGGGGCGGGCGGAGCGCGGTCTAGACCCTGGAAGTGTAGCACTCTGTGAGTCAGATGGCAGAACCCAAGTGTATGCCAGGGTTCTAGTCTCTTCACAACCTTCTCTGTTGGATGATAGATGAGTGCTGGTTCGAGCCTCACCTCCTCCCACCGGTATTTCTTGGCTGTTGAAATCCGGAGTTTATCATAATAGTACATCTGGTAAGTATTATTCGAAGTAGAATCAAAAAAGCATCCGCTTTTGTTTCTACGAGAAATCGTAATACTTACCAGATGTACTATGGCCCTACCTCAGCCACCCCGCTGACGTGAGGCTGAGCTGCTTTCGCTGTTTGTCAAGACAAATATAAGACGAATCTGACTGTGATTGGGAATTGACTCGGTACCTGCGGCTATGGTATTCCTGGACACAGTATAGGCAGGACCAGGAGAGTGCAGAGTTTTAATTGTTTATTTTGAGCTAGACTAGATGATAGACATTATCATAATAGTACATCTGGTAAGTATTACGAATTCTCGTAGAAACAAAAGGGATGCTTTTTTTATTCAATTGCAACGCAACTCCTCCAAAACTGTAGAACGGAATTCAACCAGATTTGGTATGTGAAGTAACCATATGAGTGGGGAGAGAAAGAGGACATTTACCTTTGGCTCTGCCCCCAGTGGTGTGTGTGGGAGGTCAAAATGTCAATGCAGTGAATGTGGGGATTTGCGATGACGTGTCATCGACCGAACAATCTAGTTTCCATTATTGTGTACACTGTACATATGATTTAATTCATACCAATGTGTATGCGAGCCTGTCTGCATGTGTGGTAGTTTTCCCAATACCATTCTTCAGTTTATATTTCTGTCAACATGATGTCCCCGGGTGAAAGTATCTCTGCTGTGGTGGAGGTTTCCTCCGAGACTAACCCCCCCCCCCGCATGGTCTGATTGATTTAATGCTTTAAGTCATTTGTTATTCCCACACTTTGTGTATGTCTGTTCTGCTGTCTGTCTTTTTGTCTCTGAGCGAAAGTTGATTGTAGCGAAACTCCTCCGAAAACCGTTGGACTGAATTCAACAAAATTTGGAACAAAAGTTACAAATAAGATTGTGGAGTGCAAGAACACATTTACATTTCGCCCCAGGGTGGTGTGTGTGTAATTTACTGTAGGACAGAGTTCAACCTGTTCTGTTCGTCTGTGAGTGTAAAAAATAAATTGCAACAACTCCGAAATCATTGGACGGAATTCTACCAAATTTGGTATTTGATTTAACAATGTGGTTGCTGATTGCAAGAGGACATTTACATTTCGCCCTGCCCCCAGGTCAAATGTTAGTGTGCAGAAATTGATTGTAGCGCAACACCTGAAGATGTTGAAAGGAAGTCAACCAAATTTGCTGTGTGTTAGCCTTAGGGTTGCTGAGTGCAAGGGGACATTTACATTCATCTCCGCCCCTGGGCAATGGGGTGGGGGCTGGATGTCAAAAAGTCAAGAACTTGATTGTAGCATAACTAATCCAAGACCGGTGGACAGAATTCAACCAAATTTGGCATGTGAACTACCCATATGATTCCAGAGTGAGGATATTTACATTTGGCTCCATTCCCAGCTGGTGGCTGGTGGTGTTGAGCTGGGAGGGATGGTGTCAAAATGTGAAGAAATTGATTGTAATACATCTCCTCCGAAACAGTTCAACCAAATTTGGTATCAGAGTTACCCATATAATTTTGGAGTGGAAGACATTTACATTTGATTCAGTCCCAAGGGGTGGGGTGCGGTTTGGTCAAAATATCAAAGTACACAAACAATGTAGTAAACATGATTTGCGATAACACGTCATCGACCAAGCAGTCTGGGGCTGATCTTATGAATAGTATGGGTGCATTTATTACACTTTTGTATCATCACCTTTGGTAACTATAATGCTCTAAATATGAACATCCATTGGCAATGATGGATCTGTCAGATCCCAGGCAAATTAGTTTCAAAATTATCAACAGCTTGCTTAAAATCGAGATTTGAGGATTTCAAAGCTAAATTTAATTTAGTCAGAATAAAGCATTTTATCAGTACTAGTTACAGGAATATTCATCTTAAGATGATCTTAGCAATTAAGTTTTCTCATAATTATTTTAGAAAATTATATTTATAAATAATACAATTTTAATGATTAGCAATATATTTAGCCAATCGTTGTTTTCTTCAGCCAGATTTCAATTATACTAGCTTTTGGGTAACACTCATATCAGCCAAAAATGGCTTCTGCAGTGGTCTTGAGAAATGTCCATTTGCAGACCAAGAGAAGACTATTTTTGAAAATTTACCTAGATGGAATGACAGTATTGGACTCAGCAGTGTAAATTGACCTATTTATTATGCACCTATTACAATTATCAGCAAATAACCAAAAAAATCAACAGAAATTTACTTTAAGCTTAGAAAACCAATACACTTTTTCATAAATTAACGTAAGCTAGATACAATGTACCCGTTCTTCTTGAGCTTAAGATGCTGACAACCAGCATCTGAACAAACAAAAGTCACTTCTATTTCCGAAAATGTTTGTTCCGATCCCAGCATGATTCATAATAAAGAAATATTAGCTATCTCTTCGGGATGTAGAAATTGTCTGAGTGTAGCTTTCGTGACCATCTCAGTCACTTCTTCAGCACTAACTGACGATTGCTGGCAACGTCACTGGTCAGTTCTTGTGGAGTCACATGATAGCAAAAAGTCACTTCTGTTCTTTTTTTTTTTTTTTTCTGGCACATGCTGATCAACAAAATTATCGATATCTTCTTCCGAAAGCATCTTGTAACTATTAGTAATGAAAGCTTGCGCTTGTAGTTTATCTATGCAATAGAAGTTACCTCCCTTGACAACACAACATGAAAAAGTTGATGCGGAAAGAGTTGTCGTTCATTAGTGTCAATGCGGTTTTTAAGCGGTGTCCAATACAAATTTTACCGTTTAGTACGGGTTTTGCATCGTCCAATATGGAAAAATTATTGGATGATCACGTGGTACAATTGGAAGCATTTCATTGGATAAACCCAAGCAGGTGTATAATAAAGCATTAATATGATTATTTCACTGATTGATGGCTAGGTGTCACTGATATCAGCAACAAGTACTTTAGCATCATCATAAATTCCAGAATTCCCATGATATCAGTTTATCCTAAAAATGTATATTGATTGTGATTGATATTTTCCCAGGCTTATATTCATTCTCGGATGCGAGCAAAAACATCAGAGTTCCTCAAGGTGCTAAACCGTGCAAGGCCAGAACCTAAAGCTACAGAAAAGAAAACAATGTCGTAAGTTAAACAATGGCAATCGGGGATCATTGACCATCACGCCTTCCATACATCTGGAGGAATGGACCATTCCATTTTTAGCTATTCCCGCCCATCTCTAGCTAAGCTCCGCCCACACCTCGCTCTTTTTTTAATCGATCGGTCTCTGAATTCCCTGACTATCAATTTCCAGAAAACTATACAGGTAAGCTATTGAATATTTTGAAACTAATTTGACTGGTTGCTGTTGCTGCCATATGTTTATTAAATAGTAGAGACAGACAATTCGTACATGTTGGACAATTAAGAGTTAAAGACTGGCCGTATAAAATCATTTATCCTGGCCGTATAAAATCATTTGTGACGTAATGATTAGGATGTCATCCTACACGCCGCTTAGCTGATTATGACATCATTACTCTGGAAAAGTCCATTATGTCCATATCAGGGGAAGAGTTTGCAAATTGCAGTTTATTGTGTTAAAGTATCGGTCAAATTAGATAAAATAATTTCGGAGAAACAACTGCGGGCAGACAAACAACCAGGTCCAAATACAAGCTATGCTCGATGTATATGGCCCACAGATCTGATAACGGCCTAGCCACAGATCTGATAACGGCCTAGCCACAGATCTGATAACGGCCTAACCACAGATCTGATAACGGCCTAGCCACAGATCTGATAATGGCCTAGCCACAGATATGATAACGACCTAACCACAGATCTGATAATGGCCTAGCCACAGATCTGATAATGGCCTAGCCACAGATCTGATAACGGCCTAGCCACAGATCTGATAACGGCCTAGCCACAGATCTGATAACGGCCGGCCTAGCCACAAATCTGATAACGGCTGGCCTAGCCACAGATCTGGTAACGGCCTAGCCGCAGATCTGATAATGGCCTAGCCACAGATCTGATAACGGCCTAGCCACAGATCTGATAATGGCCTAGCCACAGATCTGATAACGGCATAGGCTAAGTTTGTTGAGAGCCTAGAAATGATTTTTAAGCACATACATGTACGTCGATCAAAATGATGTTGCACCATCACGAAAATTAAGCGGTCTGTCACGAAAGTGTTTTGAATTGACAATTTAATAAATATTCTTTTGAATATTTTGAGACTAATTTGACTGGGAGACTAGTTTCGAAATATTCAACAGCTAATAACCTATATATTTACCTTGAAATTAACATTCTGAGACTAGGTTTCAAAGTTTCAAATCGATTCCAATATGTGGAAAGAAGTGGGTGGAGCTTAGATAGAAATTGGCGGAGGTGGGGTGGGGGCTAGTTAGCAATGGATCCCTGTATGACAGCTCCTGATCTGATACTCGCACCCCGGTGCTCAGGTATAGAATTTTATAATGTGTCTTGATTTGATTGCTTAGCTCGTTAATGTTCAAGTCAGACAAAACCAGCCTCTGCAGTGGTGTTGAGAAATATCAATTTGCTGGTGTATATAAGCGTATTTGTGAAAGTTTATGACTGGAATGACTGACTCTATAGCGAGGGAGCTCTAAATAACCACCTACTTGAATGGATATCTTAGTTTTGGAAACTGCACTGAAATGGCTGGCTGGCTCTTTTAACCATTTCACATTCACGGAGCAGAAATGACAAATTTTTATACATGTGGAAGGAATATTCTTTTGCATGTCTTGAAAATAATTAGGGCCCCGCACTGGCAGAAGCCCTATAGTAAACACTGTGTCTGTCAGTCCACAATATTGTGTAAACAGCATATCATACAGAACCGCTTCAGATATAGTAATGAAACTTGGTGTGTGCCCCAGTTATGATATGCAGATGTGCCTTTTGAAGAATTCACATTTATAGGTCCAATATTTTGGGTGAAAATTGGCTTTTTAATATAAAAAAATCAGGATTTTTGTCAATTGTTAACACCATGTCATACAGAATCGCTTAAGTTGTATAGATATGCCTTTTGAAGGATTCACCACTTTCCAATCAAGATTTTGGGTGAAATGGGCTTTTTAATGCAAAAACTCACGATTTTTGTCAATTTTCTCATAAACACCACATCATACAGAAGTGCTTCAGATATTCTAATGAGACTGGGTGTATGCCTCAGTTATGATACTCAGATGTGTCTTTCGACGAATTCACATTTATATGTCCAATATTTTGAGTGAAAATTGGCTTTTTAGTGTAAAAATTCACGGTTTTTGTCAATTTCCTCGTAAACACCATATTATGTAAAATCGCTTAAAATAGTTTAATGAGACAACATATGCCTCAGTTATGATTGTGCCTTTTTAGGGATTCACCTTTATAGGTCCAAGATTTTCGGTTGAAAATGGGTGTTTTAATGTAAAAGATTTGACGAAACCGGTGGAATAACCCTGTGGTGGTACGTTTCAACACGTCTAACGAGAATTTTGATTGGTCAATTTGTCCGGTGTTCATCTAGGATTTTCTGAAAATTTCTCAAAATCATTTAAACGCCTACTTATTACCCACTTGGCTGATTTCAAGCAAACTCAGTGGGATGGACCCTAGAGTGGTATGCTTCCAAACTTGTATACAGAATTTTGATTGGTCAATCGCTCACTGCCATCTTGAATTTTCCGGAAAATGGTGGGATATCACTTAAAGCGCTTTTCCTGCTTAACTGCTTGGCCAATTTCAACTAGACTTAACTGGAAGGATACTGGGGCTGGTAGGTTTCAGAACTTGTATACAGAATTTTTATTGGTCAATTTTTCCTGCGGCCATCTTGGATTTTTTGAAACTTGGGAGATCACTTAAAAAGCTACTCATTAACTGCGTGAACGATTTCAAGCAAACTCGGCTGGAAGGATCCTAGTGTGGTAGGCATGAACTTGTTACAGAGTTTTGATTGGTCAACTCTTTGTATGGCTATCTTGGATTTTCTGAAAATTTGGGAAATCATTTAAACGGACTAGGCTGGTATGGTTCAGAACTTGTATACAGAATTTTGACCACTTGATTTTCTTTTGGGTGGCCATATTGGATTTTCTGAATTGGGAAAACGCTACTGCTCATTAACCGCTTGATCAATTTCAACCAAATTTGGCTGAAGGGACCCTATAGTGGTAGCCTCTAGAAATTCTGAATTGATAGGTCAATGTTTTAGCAGCCATCTTTGATTTTCTTAATATTTTCCGGAACCATTTAAAACGGTATCCTTAATCAATGGCCCGATTTCAACAAAACTTAGGTGGAATGATCCTATGACAGTAGGCTTCAACATATCAAACAAGTTTCTTGGTTAATCAATTGTTTAGGTGGCCATCTTGGATTTTCTGAAAATTATCCATCATGTCTATTTAAAATGCAAATGGTTCAATGATAATGGTCAAGGTGAGCGTCACAGGCCCTTGGTCCTCTTGTTGTAATTTCATCCTTGTACAGGTCGGCGTTCTCGGCTAATGTTATCTTTAACCATGTATGTTTTTCTTCTTGTGTTACAGAGGGAAAACCTTCAAACATAGTCAAAGCTAGAAGTGACTCTGCTGCTAGACCCTAAATAATATGTACACATTGTATCATAGTCATATGCACCCGCACCCATTTCATATGGAGGGTAGTTGGGTAGGGTGGGATAGTATTGACGAGGGGGGTGGGGCCAGGTGGTATTTGGGAGGAGTAAATAATCATAAGACAAGTTAAATGAATTTGTTCAAAAGTAGACATACTAATATATAGCCCTGGATCAAGATACATATATATATATATATTTGCCAGCCAGTCATTTATATATATATATTTTGCTTTGTTTTGATTGGCTGAGTGAAGGCTGCACTGGAAACGTTATTTTATTACCGCTGCTTTCATTAAAATTATAGTAATGAATAATAGTAATGAATAATAATAATAATAATAATAATAATAATAATAATAACACAGGACTGTTAATTTGTTATTATATTTTTGTTGCAGTTTTTGGAGATTATTGCTTAATTATTATAATTTTTATGTAAAAAGGATAAATGAGAATATGTTGCATATTATTATTATTATTATAATTCTATGATGTCATTCTATACACCGCGTAGATGATTATGACGTCATATGATGGGTACATAGTCTGGAAAGGTGAATTGGCCTCTGCGATGGTTTAGTGACCATTTACCGTAAAAATATATTAGAAATATTCCACTGGAATCCAGAACAGACTGACCCAGTAGCCAAAAGAGGGACCCATTTCTAGCCATGCCCCGCCCATTTCTAGATATGCTCCGCGCCATTTCTAGCTAAACCCCGCCCATTTCTAGCTAAGCTCCACTCACTGTGTACATGTGGCTGAATCTCTGTTAAGCCTGATTTCAGAGAATCTAAATTTCAAGGCAACTATATAGAGTTAGGCTATTGAATATTTCGACGATACCGGCTATGAGTTTTTGTCAAATTAATGTCAAAAACATTTGGTTCAGACACTTATTGTCGGATCTTTGTGCCTTTTGTGTCAGACATAAATTATTTGATTGTGATGTTAGAACTGCAGAAAACCACAGATTTCATCTTGAGAACGGCTCTCCAAGTGTGATACCAGCGATCGAAAAGAAGAAGAAGAAGAAGAAGTAAACAAATAGACATATTTTGATATTTAAAGTCAGATACCTAATTACCCGTTAACACGCATATCAGCCACACAAGGCTCCTGCAGTGGTCTTGAGAAATGTCTTTTTGCAAACCAAGAGAAGAGTATTTTTAAACATTTACCACTGGAATGACTGGCTCAATAACTGAGCCAGTCATTCCAGTGGTAAAGTTGCAGAAATTGTCTTCTCTTGGACTGCAAATGGACATTTTCTATAAGGAAATTGAAATTAAAATTATAGTAATGAATAATAGTAATGAATAATAATAATAATAATAATAATAATAATAATAATAACACAGGACTGTTAATTTGTTATTATATTTTTGTTGCAGTTTTTGGAGATTATTGCTTAATTATTATAATTTTTATGTAAAAAGGATAAATGAGAATATGTTGCATATTATTATTATTATTATAATTATCAAGATGTGTATATGATATCGCTATATTTTTATTATTATTATGTTAATTATAGTAATATTACTATTATGATTATATTCATTTATTTTAGCTTGAGACGGCTGATTAGCATTGATTATATTTCAGTCCCCACAACAACGGTAATCTCCCATCGAATGACTAGGGAGGCAATTATAGTTTGTATATTTTATAAGCAATATATGACTTAGACGTTGAAGGGGGTATTCACCCCAAACTCCTGTGTGGCACTATACACAGATAATTGTCTATTTAGAATATTACGATACTGTGTTCGAGTTAAACATAAATTCCTTTAACCCCTTCACTGACAAATCCCTGTAAAGGTAGTAGTTTCTTTACGATATAAAACTTATTCTGTTGAATATTTTGAAATTAATTTGACTGGAAACTGTTGCTGCCCAGAGCAGCAACAGCTTTCAGTCAAATTGATTTCAAAATATTCAACAGTTTTCCTGTATGGTTGCCTTGAAAATGAGACATAGGGAATTCATCGGTGAAGGGTTAAGGATTTTAACGTTCAGATTTGGCCAAGAAAATTTCAGTTTGCAAACAGAAAAGGACCATTTGCAGACCAAGAGTAGACTATTTTTGAAAATTTACCATCTCGATTATTGACCCAGTCATTTTATTAGTACATTTTCAAAAATATACTTTGCAAATGGATATTTGTCTATACTACTGCAGTAGCCAGTTTTGCTCGGCTTTACCATTGAAGGGTTAATGGTTAAGACTGCTAACAATCGGCCTCTGCGATGGTTTAGAGACATGACCATTTACCGTAAAAATATATTAGAAATATTCCACTGGAATCCAGGACAGACTGACCCAGTAGCCAAAAGAGGGACCCATTTCTAGATATGCTCCGCACCATTTCTAGCTAAACCCCGCCCATTTCTAGCTAAGCTCCACCCACTGTGTACACGTGTTAAGCCTGATTTCAGAGAATCTAAATTTCAAGGCAACTATATAGAGTTAGGCTATTGAATATTTCGGCGATACAAGCTATGAGTTTTTGTCAAATTAATGTCAAAAATATTTGGTTCAGACACTTATTGTCGGATCTTTGTGCCTTTTGTGTCAGACATAAATTATTTGATTGTGATGTTAGTAAACAAATAGACATATTTTGATATTTAAAGTCAGATACCTAATTACCCGTTAACACGCATATCAGCCACACAAGGCTCCTGCAGTGGTCTTGAGAAATGTCTTTTTGCAAACCAAGAGAAGACTATTTTTAAACATTTACCACTGGAATGACTGGCTCGATAACTGAGCCAGTCATTCCAGTGGTAAAGTTGCAAAAATTGTCTTCTCTTGGACTGCAAATGGACATTTTCTATAAGGAAATTGAAATTTTCTTCAACACGATTAAATCCATTAAAAAACATGGCCTCATTTCACTGATATAGCATCTAGCTCGTTCTTGCATACTTATGCCTAGCTCACCTGAGCAACTTGTCTTAAATGCCTAAATGTAATTGCTAGCGACTGTTCGTCATTAGCCCTTTAACACCCATATCAGTCAAAAACGGATTCTACAGTGGTCTTGAGATATGTCCATTTGCAGACCAAATGAAGACTATTTTTGAAAATTTACCACTGGAATGACTGGCTCGATAACCGAGCCATTCATTCCAGTGGTAAATTTTCAAAAATAATCTCTTGGTCTACAAATGGCCATTTTCTAAAAGGAAATTGAAATTTTCTTGAACAAATTTAATGGTTAAGAGGTTAACACAGAGACATATTTCTTATGTAACTTGAATTTGTGTGTGTGATTATGTGGCTGAAAACTAGCTGCTCTGAGAAGCCATTTCCTGCATTTTGACGGGTTAAAAGACGAGAATCTGTCCAGAGTGCTGGACGGACGCTGATGAGTGAGTGATTGGCATGTGGCCCGGCGCCACCCATCCTGGGCACATCCCTGCCTACTGTAACCGTCTGACTGCTGATTTTTTGCAGATGACATATTCCAGGGGTTAAATATTTTGAAAACAAATTGACTGAAAGTTATTGGTGGCTAAGCCAGCAACAACTTTCAGTGAAATTGTTTTCAAAATAATTGGTGGCTTGCACTATCGAGATGGTTAATTATTTACGTCTAAGGGTGGAGTAAATCATTATCATATTATAGGCGCTTATTTTTCAAGGCGAATAGAAAATGTTTATGAAATGATGACAAAGCTGAGATTTAAGTTCAATACATGCATTTACATTTATTATTAAATCAGAATTTCAGTCAATTTCACCACCGCAATGTGGCATGTGTGTGATATTACACCTCGATTCTTCATTGATTGGCTGCATATCTAGTGACTTGACCAATCAAATGTGGCGGTACTCGGTTATAATATCGCAGACTGGTTGGTGGTATTCATAGTGTAATCTATAAGCACTGGTCACTAAAAGGGGAGATGATTGGCTGCGCTGTTAGTGATCGACTTGTAATCAGCTGGGTTGGTGTTCAAATCCCGCTCGATTGTCAGGCGATCAGGTGGCTGACGAGCAATCGGTGGAAACATACATGCGGGCAATCTCAATGTTTGACTAATGGACATACAGAAAAACAGACTTCTAGTTGTGTCTCAACTAATTATCGTTCTCCAAAATCTAGCATGTTTTAGCAAGTTTGTGCAGTGGTACTGCAGGGTTTGTAGGTTTTCATCCCAGATTGCAGCAAATTTTTGTGCAGGCATGTCTCGTGGCATTCAGAATATTGCCAAACATAGACCATCTTTGCTGGACTGTCTTCGTTGACAGTAGGACATTATTGCACATGGGTTTCTTATAATTTCATATTTTATTGGACTTTCATACCTGTATTTTGACTTACCTTTTGGAGGCTAATGATGGTGGTTCGTTAAGACACATATCGTAAGAAAAGCACCATTTGGCCACAAGAGTCAGGCTGTCTCTGGCGCAGGTTTGAGTGTACATAGAGGAAACATTGAAAATGCTGTTTCATGTTTGAACGTATCACTGAGTACCTGACTGTCTGCTTGCATGAAACTTTTATGCTGATAAATGTACAAAATAATCTACGATATCGGATTTATATGGTTTATTTCAAGTGAATGTGCCTTTTAGAAATAAGTTGAATTCTTTAAGAACTCTACCTCCAGTCTGTTTCCGTCTATGAATAAAAAAGATTGATTAATAAAGAATTTAGCTGAGTGCATATGCGACTAAACATGGTCTTATTGTCTTCCAAGAAGAGATTTAGTTCAGTGTCATTAGTCAATTTTTTATTAACGAGTATAATTGACCATTTGACGTTTGAGAGAACATCTTCAGAAGAAAATTGGAGATCGGAAGCTTGGGTCCTTGTTTTTTAGCTCAACTCTCACTGCATATGTCATGTTTCATGTCAGTACTATATGTACAGATTTCAATTGTAATAATAATAGTGCTATGTTTTCATATTTATTTTTGCTTTTTAAGCAACATGTTCAGGATTTAACATCTATGTCTGAATCATGGTTTGTAGTCAGTTGTGAGCCCTTTTCACACAGAAATAGTTCCCTTGGATGGATCTGATCTGTCATTCAGGTATATGTTATAATCAATCACATGACATGTAGGCTGACGTCACAATCATAATGCATAATGAATGACATAATTAGCTCCTGCATTAACATTGAATAGTCAGTCAAGTGTACAAATTGTATGTCCGTACTATTTAATCAAAATAATGTTGAATATTTTGAAACTAATTTGACTGGGCACTGTTTTTGCCATAGGCAGCAACAGCACCCAGGCAAATTAATTTCAAAATATTCAACAGCTTAGGTGTATCGTTATCTGGAAATTGTGATTCTGGGAATTCCAGATTCAAAGTATACATAAATTGTTTCCAACATGCGGGAAAGAGCATGGAGCTGAGCTAGAAATGGATTCCTCTATTATTCTGAAAAATTCAGTAATTGGGGAATCCAGTTTTACCTATGTTCCGCCCATCTCTAGCTAAGCTGAAAACTGCAGGTAAGGTGTTGAATATTTTAAAACTAATTTGACTGGCTGCTGTTGATGCCTATGGCAGCAACAGCGCCCAGTCAAATTAGTTTTAAAATATTCAACAGCATGTTTATTAAACAGTAGACATACAATTCGCATAACGTGACAGACTATTAATTACTTAAGACGGACTAAATCGAGTCATTCATGACGTAATTGATTATGACGTCAGCCTACAACACATCGCATAGTTGATTGACATCATATTATTGACTGAGAAACTGGATTCATGAATTGCTTCTATGATACAGGCCAAATGTAGCAAACTTTTTGAAAATAGATATTCTATTGTATATTTTGAAATTGATTTGACTGGAAGCTGTTGCTGCCTTCGATAGCAGCAGCAGCGTGTATTCTGTTATCCACTATCATTCCTGTACCGATACCGAGATTTCACAGTTGAAAGAGTCTAAGCCATTTAACGGTCACAGTTGGTTTTAAAAAATCAATTTTTGCTCACTGAATGTTCGTTTGCAGACAAAGAGATTATATTTGAAAATGTGTCACTGGAATAATTGGCTCAGTCATTCCAGTGATGAATTTTCCAAAATAGTGTTATCATACATGGCCTATGCAAATGGACATCGCTTTTAGCGAGCTTGATCATTAACCCTTACCAATCTGATGTCAGAATTTTCAAATTAAATTAAAAGATGAACTGTTGTACATTTTTCAACAAAATTGGGGGGGGGGGGGGGTGGCGATGATGCTGTCGTAGACAGCAACATCGTCCACCAAAATTGTTTAAAAATGTACACCAGTTTCTTAGCTACTGGCAGGGTTCGTACAAACTTGAAAAGCCCTTGAATTTTGACATCTGCCTTGAAAAGCCTTGAATTTGAAATTTGTCTTGAAAAGTACTGGAATTTCACCCATCTGCCTTGAAAAGCCCTTGAAAATCAACATTTCCTCACATGTGATTTTTACTGTCTGCAAAACGTTCACGTAGTGGGGTAAATAAAGATTTAAGAAAATTTGATTGGCAATTTGACTGGCAAAATCTATCTGGAACCGAATAACTTCCAAAATTCAAACTAATTTGAAAGGTTCTAAAGGGAAGCTGTATGAAATTTTGTGCCAGTGTCATATTCTCACTTTGTCCGTGATGCTGGTTCTGAACCCTTGAGAAATCCACTTATTTATTTGTCTTGAAAGTCCTTGAATAAGAAAACCTGCCAGCTGTATGAACCCTGTACTGGCACCGTAAATGGTATCGGGATGGTAAGGGTTAAGGGTTTGAACTCGAGTACTTTTGAACTGTCCTGGTCCATGTCATTCCTCTCTTAGTCAGATTAAAAATGTATTATTTTTTAGCAAATTTGTTATATTCCAGCATCACTATTTTCAAAATAAACACCGAGTCATTTTTCTAGAAATTTGTATATTTTGATTTTACTGAAACATAAGCTGACAATAATTTCGGTCTTAAAAACTGCATTTCTATATATATTCTGACTTAACCCTTTCACCAATAAATTCCATGTATCTCATTTGCAATGCTACCATACAGGAAAACTCTTGAATATTTTTTTAATTAATTTGACTGGAAGCTGTTGCTGCCTTTAGCAGCAATAGCTTCCAGTCAACTTAATTTCAAAATGTTCAACAGAATAAGTTTTATATCGTAAAAATATACTCTACGGGATTTGTCGGTGAAAGGGTTAATCGGAAATGTATAGCTAGTTCTCTTCTGGCTTATAATAAGAGGTATTTATCAATCTGCATTCAGATTTGCAAGAAAGATTGATTGCATGAAAATAAAATTGCATACTTTTGTAGACTTAAAATGTGGGCGTAGATGTAAATGAATGAAATAAATCTTAACATATTGTGGTTTTATCATGTAAATAAATTAAAATAACTATTTAAATGCACAACTAAAAAAATTATAATAATTTGTACGGAATGAAATCGTAAGTTAAGATTTATTTCGTTTCATTACATCTAGGCATAAAATCAACAATTCTAACAAATTTATTTTCATGCATTTTGGGGTGAATATGCAGAATATGCACCTTTTATGTGTCTATATGTAATGAAACGAAATAAATCTTAGCATATGATGATTTCATTCCATATAAATGAATTTAATTTTTTAAGTTGCGAAATTGAAATAGAGGCTCGTTCGTGCCTCTGTTTCAATTTTGCAACTTAAAAAATTATATTAATTTATATTGAATGAAATCATCATATGTTAAGATTTATTTCATTTCATTACATATAGGCTCACAGTTTAAGCCACTAAAAGTATATAATTTAAACAATTTTATTTTCTGTAATTTTGGTGTGAATATGCACCCTTAAGGGAGCTAAATACGATAGCTACTGAATGTTTTGTGGTCAATTGACAGAATCGTTACTGCAGTGACTTAGCGTGAAATTCTCTTCTCAATTATCAACAGGAACCTAAGCCTTTAACACTCATATCGGCCAAAAACGGCTTCAGCGGTGTTCTTGAGAAATGGCTATTTACAGACCAAGCGAAGACTATTTTTGAAAATTTATCACTGGAATGACTGGCTCGGTTAACCGAGCCAGTCATTCCAGTGGTAAATTTTCAAAAAAAGTCTTCTCTTGGTCTACAAATGGACGTTTTCTATGAGAAAATAGAAAATCTCCCATATGGTTAATGGTTAAGACGGTCAGGAGAATTTCAATGTTTGCTTAGTAAATGTCCATTTGGAGGCTATTTTTAAATTTACCACTGGAATGACTGGCTCTGTTATGGATCCAGTCATTTCAGTTGTGGATTATTTTAAAACCTCTTTGCCTACAAATGGACTTCTCAAGAGAGCATTTTGGAAGCCCATCTTTTTGGCTGGTTTGACAATTGAACGGTTCTAAGATATATGTGTAAAAATGTATATAGAATGAAATGTGTTACATAAAAGCAGGTATACTACTGCATCATGCTAACTGTTTCATTCCCAAAATATTAAACGTTTTGAAAGTAATTTGACTGATCATCTTCCAGTAATATTACTTACAAAATATACAGTAGAGTTCAGAAATAACTTAACATGTTTCCATGTTGAATATTTCGAACATAATTTGATTGGAAGAATGCAGCCATGTCTTACAATCCAATTACGTTCAAAATATTCAACAGAACATTTCTTAACAATTAACATATCTTTGTTTTGGAAACCAGTTGACTCATGTTTGAGCTGTACTTTAGAATATTTCTTACCTTGTAAAGAATTTGTTAAAGCTGGTCTATATGGTTTAAAGGGTTAGTTTAGTGCGGTCAAACCTGCCATAGATGACCACCAAGCAATGGTCAATAAAGACAGCTGACCACTTATTGGGGAGAAGCAGCAAGTTGTAAAAAAAATCTGTTCCTATCGCTCAACTAACCTCGTATATTACTCATTTGCATATTACTTGGGAGCTGTTTCTTAGATTATCAACATTTTGTTCCTACAGTACAGCTAAATGATTACGTTATTTGGTACTAAATCAAAAACAGAAACAAGTTAGTAAAAACGTTCCAAAACAAAATAAAACGTTCTCTTGAATATTTTGAACATAATTCACCTTTCCAGAGTACCCACCCATCATATGACGTCATAATGAACTGCGTGATGTGTAGAATGACATCATAATGAATGACCGCGATAAGTATGTCACGAACGCATATTTGAAGACGGGCTATACATTGTTGTACAAATTGTTTGCTTTTACTATTTAATAAATATTCTGTTAAATATTTTGAAACTAATTTTACTGGGCGCTGTTGCTGCCTACGGCAGCAACAGCACCCAGTCAAATTAGTTACAAAAGGTTCAACAGCTTCCCTGTATAGTTTTCAGGAAATTGATAGCTAGGGTATTCGGGGATCGATCAATCCCAACACGGCGAGGTGTGGGTGGAGCTTAGCTAGTGATGGGCGGGGCATAGCTAAAAATGGAAAGGTCCATTGGATTGGAAGAAATTACTGCCAATCCAATTATGTTCAGAATATTCAACGGTATGTTTTATTTTGTTTTTGGAAACATGTAAAGTTATTTCTGAGCTGTACTTTTGAATATGAAAAAAATTGTAGTAGTGTGGCTCGAGTCCTCATTGGTTGATCTGAGTCATGTGACTGATAGGGGTTTATTCAAGACTTTAGGTAGTACTGATGTCAAAATGGTAATTATCAGCTCACCTGGCCTGAAACGCCAATTGAGCTTATACCATGGTGACCATACAGCTGTCTACCTTTGCTTTAGGACTACCAGTACTCATTAACAGGTGGGCCTGTTTCAACCACACTGGACTCTGGAATGGCCCTCCAGTGGTAGACTTCCATACTTGTATACAAAACGGTTTGATCAACTTTTCCGACAGCCATCTTGGATTTTCAAAAAGTTTCTGGAAAACCTGTTAAAAGACTTATTACTCATCATTACACAACTATCGGACTGATTTCAACAAAACTTAACTGAAATGGTCCTAGTGTGGTAGGATTATGTTCCAGTTGAGAGAACAGGCCCTTATGTCTCTTTAACCTTCAAATTTGTTAAAGAAAATTTTATTTTTCTCAGAAAATGTTCATTTACATACAAAGAGATTATCTTCTTAATTTTATCACTGAAATGACTGGCTCGGTTGTAGAGCCTGTAATTCCAGTGATAAACTTTCAAAAATCGTCTTGTCTTAGTCTGCAAATGGACATTTCCCAAGACCACTGAAGAAGCCATTTTTGGCCGGGTTGAATGGTAAAAAGGCTTAACCCTTTAATACTCAAACCAGCCACAAACAGCTTCAGCAGCAGTCTTGGGAATTGTCCATGCGCAGACCAAGAGAAGACTATTTATTGAAAATTTATCACTGGAATGACTGGCTCGGTTATAACTGAGCCAGCCATTCCTGTGATAAATTTTGAAAAATAGTTTTCTCTTGGTCTGCACATTGACATTTTCTGAGAAAAAGAAATTTTTCTTGAATAACTTTGAGGGTTAGAGTTAATATATTCAAATGAGCAATATACGAGGTGAGAATACGAGCCAAGAGATTAATGGATAAGCCCCACAATTTGATCTCAAATGACAGGTGTCTCAATAGGAAGGTGGTCTCATGGACAGGTTAGATTAGCACTATAGTGACAGCCTTGTCTTTCAAATTACTGATGCAAGCATCGAATGGCGCTTTTTCTGAGCTGCATGGAAATTGTTGTATAAAAGACAGGAATAAAACACGACAGGAGAACAGATGATTGTCATTGTCTTGTTTGTATACCGATCTAGACTACGGTAGCCATTTTGTGTGTGGCCTTGACCTCTATCTACATTGCCGCTGTAATAACTACAATGACACTCATTAGTACAAACAAGGAATTTGATGTATTTGCCGGACGCTTGGTCTCTCACTCTGTGAGAACCAGTCTGAATGATCCGAGTAGTCTGAAAGATCTGAGTGCTGATTTTTCGCTCCCTTTACACCTGTCCCCGGGTGAGATCTGGATTGGTTTGGAGATGACCATATATGGACTAATGGGCAGGTCACATGGTCAATCTACCGTAACCCTTAATGGTCAAGATTTGTCAAGAAAATCAAGACTTGCTTATCGAATACCAATTTACAAGTCAAGAGACTATCTTTGAAAATTTTACCACTAGAATGGCTGTCTCGATAAATGAGCCAGTCATTCCAGTAGTAAATTTTCAAAAATTGTCTCTTGGCTAATAAATGGACATTCACTAAGTAAAAGATGTTAATATTCTTTAGAATTAGACCATTCACCCTTTCAACGACAGTTCCTTGAAAAAGTATATTCTTTACGATATAAAACTTATTCAACAGTTTTCCTGTATGGGTGTATTGAAAACGAGATATGAGGAATAAATCGGTGAAAGGGTTAAACAGTTAAATGGACAACATCTTAATTTCTGTGTCTATGGTAACCAGACATTCTAGTCTCTCAAATACAGGTCTTTCAGCAATTATTCAGGGGTACAGAACACCTCAGAAAGTACTTAAAATGTGTCCAAAACAAAATAAAACATACTGTTGAATAATTTGGACCTAATTTGATTGGAAGCTATTGCTGCCTAAGGCAGAAATGGCTTCCAATCAAATTAAGCCCAAATTATTCAACAGAACATTTCATAGATTGTGTTCAAAATTGTACTAACTAGCATCGTTATAGTTGGGATTTTTGGAAACATGTTAACTTATTAATAATAAGCTGTACTGTACAACTGTGAATTGGTAGGAAACGCTACGATTACTGGCACAAAATCATGGTCCATCGTCCATCAACTTGTTCTTTAAAAGACAATTTGAATCAACCCTGGTTAGCAGGACTAGGATGGTAGGCTTCATAACCTCTATACAGAATTCTGATTGGTCAATTCTCCTGGTGACCATTTTTTCTAACTGAAAAATGTGTGTACAATTAGTTAGGCCTATGTTACACCGGTATGCGGTATACGTTATCGAGATCAAGTCTGAAATATATTTTCAAACACCAGCCCGTCAGCCTAGCATTGCGCGATCTGATTTGCAGTGACGAGGAGAGAGCAGTTTCGAACATATTTCACAGTGGACATTAGTTGGCTAGTAATATTGAAAGCCGAACACTGATTAGTCTTTGAAGAATATGATACGGTTGCTGCTACCTCAGTCAGCAACGTTTTTCAATCAAAAAATGAATGGATTTAAAGTTGTTGATTATTAGCTCACCTGGCCAGAAAGGCCAAGTGAGCGTATGCCATGGCGGTCATCCTTCCAGCGTCCTGCATCCGTCAACTTTTTCTTTAAACAACTCAAGAAGCACTGGGACGATTTCTATTATATGTGGCAGGAAGAATCCTTAGGGCATAGAGATACAAGTTTGTTCAAACGAAGACGATCAGCCAACCAAGTTTGTTTGAGGGAACTTGATTTGCCAAATGGTTCTGGTACCATCTTGGACAACCTAGTTTTCGCAAAAACGACCTCCAGAACTGCTGAATGGATCAGGCAAAAATTTGGCAGATATGATTAGGGCCGAAACGCCATTAAAATTTGTCCATTGAAAGTTGATACGTAAGAAAACAGGGCCGTTATGGATCAATCAAAAGTTAGCATGTTTGGTCACCATCTTAGATTTTCTAAAAAATCATATAAAAGACTATTTATTAACAACTGCCAATTTTAAAGAGGCATTACCTGCAAGCTAACATAAAATATTGTATTGCAATTTAACGAGCTTAGTCACTCAGATTGGAGGGAACTCTGAAAATCGTAAATATGTCTAGACAGTAACCAAAAATTGTGGCGCCAGTGTGCAGCGAACCCCTGTGCACCCTCAAAGAACAAAGCTTAACAGCGCCGAGCGCTGAACAACCATAATTTATAGAGCTGATATCAAACTAATTAATCGGTTGCCAACATTGCTATGATTACACAACGCACCGGCACCCGGGCCTACTACTGTGGCATTCTGTGAAATGTATTGCCACACTAGAAGCGTTTTATCCACATACTTCTGTATATTAAATTTTTAGATTTACCAGATATTGGGTCTTTAATAAAACTTGATAGATTTTTCTAATGGTCATTTGTGCCAGTGGCCAATAATTCCAGGTTAGTAATTATGATATATTGTCAAGCCACATGATGTACATCACATGTACAGAATGTCAGATAGATTGTACTGGAAGGCAAATAGACAAACAATTGAAATAAATCCATCCATTATAAGTGAGCGGAAATCAGATGTATACACATCATTGACCAATTTTAAGTATTTCAATAGAGATAATTACTTACAGTAAATGTGGATGCATTTTGCTGATATGTAACCGCCACCGAGGGCTTGCCATCAGGAGTTGACATACCAAATCTGAAATGAATCCATCCATTGTAAGTGAAATTATTGAGCGAAAACCAAATGCACGGAGACAGAAGCAAAAGGATAATTCCCAGTTTTTTCAAAGCTGGGAAATAATGAATGTTCTCTAAAATCTCACGTAATGTCATAGTACTTGCGACAGTGAGGTATAACTTAAAGATTAAACTAGACTAAGTTGAAGATTGGTCTTAATTATAATGAGCAAGAGTAAGTACGGAGGGATTGCGTGCCTTCCCAGCTCTCGCATTCCCAAGTGCTAACCACAAAAATGTGCATTCATTTGCCTCAAAGTTATGACGTTACCTGCTGCACATACATCTCACGTAAGCTCTTACTCTCCTTCATTATAATTAAAATCAACCTTCGACTAACAGGTAAGTCTAGTTTAATCTTTACATTTTTATACCACACCCAAGAAATTTGTGGGGTATTATGTGATGGCGTTTACAGGCGACGAAGAGTGGATTTATCAGATCATTTTGAAACTTCATAGGATTATTGTACTAGGTCCGAGGAAGAAACCTATCGAAATCAATGATGATCCGAAATCCTATATGGCTGCCAACCACTGGTGACAATCTTGAAAACCGGTTTGCGGACGATAACTCCATTTCTGGACCAAAACTCAGCTACCATTTATCGGATGGCTGGACTAGGTCTGACGAAAGAAAACAAAATCGATGATGACCTAAAATCTAATATGGCCGCCAGCCATCGGGGCCCATCCTGAAAATTGGACTAGTCTGCGGAAGAATCCTATTGAAATCGACGATGATCCGAAATCCAATATGGCCATCAGCCATCATGGCCATCTTGAAAGTTGCTGCTATTAATCGGGTCGCTTTGATAGGATGACTGGACTAGGTCTGTGGAAGAAACCTTAGCCACCAACAATTTCAGTCCAATTGTTTTCAATATATTTATCAGGTTCAGAGATGTAACCTTTGGAATATGTTGTCTGCAAAAACTCAGTCAGACGGTTATTAGAGGTTTAAATACAATTGAAGTAAATGGTCTCTAAAGGCAGGTAGGTGGTCTTTATAGCAGGTTATTCCCCACCACCACACAATCCATTTAACACATGCGCATCTGGCTGAATCACCAAGTTAGCAGCAGAGGTAGGGTGAGCTGGAGTTGATTAAAAAAAGCAACAACTTTCAATCAAATACATTTCAAAATATTTTTAAGAGTAGATGTCAGAGCACATAATACATATCTTAAATATTTCGGCAGTATTGGAAAGGTCAATCCGTTAATTGGAATTTAATATCTAGTTTGGCAATAAAATCTGACATAGTGATAAATCAATGGACGGTGGAAACAAACCTATATTTGCCTATGAAAGTGAGACTGCAAATATTTAAGGAGTGGTAACTCTGGCATTTGACGTCCTATCAGTTTCATTTTCACAACACAGATATTAGATGCCGACATTAACATTGTGACCAAGTTTGGTGTCAATCCGTCAAGAAATAACAAAATGAGCCGCCATTGTTGGTGAGACAGACAGACAGATGGATGGATGGACATACAGAAGACAGATGGGGTCATCGCTATACGACAGCTGACTGACAAGTAAGCAGAGTTAAGAAAACCAATTTGGGCTTCAAAATGCATCAAATAAAAAAAATTTAATATGGCAGCCAAACACACTAAAATTTGATTGGTCCACGGCGGCCATGTTTTTTACCGATCAACTTCCCATGAACAAACTTTAATGGCCCTTAGTCCATAATCATATCCCCAAAATTTCAGCCCAATCCGTTCAGCGGTTCTGCAGAATAAGTCGTTTTCACGAAAACTATGTCATCCAAGATGGCTGCCGAACCATTTGGCCAATCAAGTTCCTTCGAACAAACTTGGTTCAGATCTTGCCCTATATGATATTTCGTGAGTTTTGAATCGATCCACCAAGCGGTTTCGGAGAAGATTTTTAATCATTTCCTAAAATCGTCGAAAATCCACGATGGCCACCGGCCAAATTGGCCGATTGGCTTTGTTTGAACAAACTTGGATCCCTATGCCCTAAGGATACTTCCTGCCAAATATAATTGAAATCGGCCCAGTGGTTCTTGAGAAGTCGTTTAAAGAAAAAAGTTGATGGACGGACGGACGCCGGACAGATGACGGACGGTCGCCATGGCATAAGCTCACTTGGCCATTCTGGCCAGGTGAGCTAAAAATAGGCTTCTAAAAATGGACATTTCTTAAGACCACTCCAGAAGCCATTTTTGGCCTGCTTAAGCGTTAAATGATTAATTCGTTGGTGAAAGTGGATTAATCCAAGGAGTGTGATGAAATACAATACACATAAGATAGTTGTAGTACTCTAAGAGATGATGAAAATCTGGAGGTGATTATGAAGGGTCGAGTTGATCGTCGAGATTGTGGAAGGCCGAATGCTTGTTGAATTGAGGAGTTGCCAAGACATTCTAAGGAGAAAAGTAGATAACAAGGATTGTCACAAAGGTCATCACATTAGTTATACAGAGACTTTTACAAATACATAAATGGAAACACTTTATGAGAACATGTTTCTCTATGATGTACTGTTTATGAAGAAAATTGGCAAACATTTTTAGCTCACGTGAGCTTATACAATCGTGATTTGTCAGTCATTTGTCAACAATTGTGGCACGTTTCGCCATTTGTGGATGGATTATAACCAAATTTGGCAGATGTGTTCCGTTTGGGAATATCTATGTGGGCTATTAAGAGGAAGAGGCCCCTCCAACAATTAGCAGAGTTATGGCCCTTGCTATATTTTCAAAGTATTGAAGCCTATACGGAAAATATATTTGTGGCCCATTTCGCCATTTATCAACGGATTAAATCAAAATTTGGCAAATAGTTTCCTTTAGGCAATATCTAATGGGGCTATGAAGATGAAGTGGCCCCTCCAACAATTAGCAGAGTTATGGCCCTTGCTATATTTTCAAAGTATTGAAGCCTATGGGGAAAATAGGTTTGTGGCACATTTCGCCATTTATCAACAGATTAAATTTGGCTGCAGGCCTTAGCCTGTCAAATGAACAGGGGATCATATGTACAGCGCTTAAGAACATGCAATCGCATGGAGTTCAGCGCAATATAAATGCACTATCTATCTATCACTATTCCTGCATTTCTTCAACCACATCTTTTACTGTGACCATCGACCCATTGGTAAATGTCATCTGCTGGGTCAGGGATGTCTGGCCCATTGATCAATCGTACCTTTCCCATTGGTCTATAATATCAATGACATCAATATTCTTGCATTTCCTCATCCAACTTTTTTACTGTGACCATTGTCCCATTTGTACATGTCATCTGCTGGGTCAATAATGTCAGGGATGGCTGCCCCATTGATCAGTGGTACTTTTCCGATTGGTCAATAGTGTCAAGGACACCAATATTTTGGCATGATATTATGTGATGGCGCCATCCAGACAGGCGGTAGAGTGGTTTCTGGAAGATAACTTACCATTTATTGGATCACTTTGAAACTTCATAGGGTGCTTGGACTATGCCTGTAGAAATCTTTCGAAATTGACAATGATCCGAAATGCAAGATGGTCGCCAACCACCGGTATATATAGTGGTTGCACGAAGTCTGGAGAAGAAACTCATCGAAATCCACGATAATCCAAAAATGGCTGCCAGCCAAGGGTGTTCATCTTGAAAATGGGGTTCCGGATGATAACTCAATTAACGTTTATTGGATTGCTTTGAAACTTGATAGGGTTGTTTGACTATCCCTAGAGAAAGACACTGTTGAAGTTGACGATGATTCTAAATCCAAGATGGCCCCCAGCTAATGGTGATCATCTCGAAAATTGATTTCTCCATTTCTGTTTAGCAGATCGCTTCGAAACTTCATGGGATGACAGGACTGGGTCTGAGGAAAAAACTTATTGAAATTGTGGATGATCTGAAATCCAATTTGGCGGATCAATCCAATTGATTTCCAGACTGTTTAGCGGATCACGTTGAAACTTCATAGGATGACTGGTATATGTCTGATAGCTCTCATTCTTTGATTCGTCCTCATGTCGTGGTATTATGCACCATTTGCGGAGCTCTTGTATTAGTTGTAAGGATGATTGCCACATTGATCAAGAATGATAAGGACCATTGCCATTCTGTCCATGGCAACAGTTACGGTTGCCTGGTGGACCAATGATGCTACAAGTGCATTAATTAATCTAAACATGCTTACAGTTCCTCATCAGCTAGGTGAGCATTATGGCCCTTGGGCTAATTATTTTATTTAAATAAGCCAATTTTGCCAAAAATGTTGGACCCGCAAGCCAAGTCTTTCAAAAAGCGCACATCTATGCGTTATATGTGAAGCATATACTAAGTTTCACAAAAAAGCGGTTTTGTATGAATATATGCTGTTTAGAAGATATTTTGGATGGACAGATAACGTGATTACTCTATGGCACGGCCCGAAAATGAACTGATCGCATTAGACAGCAACAAATGGAAATAAGTCATAACCGGGAACATGATGGGACAATATACATAGAGAATCTGGAACGAGGTCACATTTCACATCACTATTATGGACCAAGTTGAAAATTATCAATTTGCACGAGCTTTAGCGAGTGCAAAATTGATAATTTTCAACGAGGTTCATAATAGTGATATGAAAAGTGACTGAGTTTGAGATTTTATTTATCATATAAACTGTAATTTTGAAATATTTGCCAATAGTTGCTGATGTGACTTTTATCTGATTTCTCATTGTTGATTTTTGTGAAATCGATACCGCCGCTGTGACGCACCACTACTTGATAACAGATACTGAATGTGCAGCAAAATATAGTGACAAACACAAAATCTGGCGATGTCAGCTGTTAAATAGTATTTTAACTGGTCATTGAAAATTTTAGCCATGGCTATCAATTGTTACTTCGCTGCCGACTGATAAACTGTCAAACGATGACATTTTGCGATGGCATTTCATGAATGACAAATCATAGTAAACAAATCGTAGTAAAACAGTACCGTGTAGTAATCCCTACGCATCATGCTCACATCAATCGATGTTTTAATTGGTCAATTTAAATGGGTTGCGCACCCAACAGCCAATGAAAATACTCCGTTGAATATGGCATGTGTGCTCATATCGAAAAATATGGAACGGGCTAGAAGCCGTGTTTATATGATAAATATATACATGAGCCAAAAAGATATAAAGAAAATTGAGCTTTGACATATTCTTTCCAAAAGGTGACCCAAACTGACTTTATATGCGTGGTACTCTAGTCCACATGTACCAAACCATTGATGCAAATTCATCTATACCTAGAATGGCCTAGTGAGCTTATGCAGTGGCAACCACCTGTCTGTCATCAACTTTTTCTTTAAATAACTCAAGAACCACTGGGCCGATTTCAATTATATTTGGCAGGAAGCATCCTTATGGCATGGAAATCCAAGTTTGTTGAAACAAAATTGATCAGCCAATTGGAAATGTAGCCATCTTGGATTTTGGCCGATTTTTAGAAACGTCTAAAAATCTCCGACAGGAGGATCGAAAGATCTTCTAGGGCAACAGGTGAACCAAGTTTGTTCAACTGAAGTTGATTGGCCAAATGGTTCAGCGGCCATCTTGAATGACAGAGTTTTTTGCGAAAACGACCTCCACAATCTGGGAGATATGATTAGGGCTAAAGGGTCATTAAAGTTTGTTCAAGGGAAGTTACTGTTACTTGAAAATGGGGTTCCGGATGATAACTCAATTAACGTTTATTGGATTGCTTTGAAACTTGATAGGGTTGTTTGACTATCCCTAGAGAAAGACACTGTTGAAGTTGACGATGATTCTAAATCCAAGATGGCCCCCAGCTAATGGTGATCATCTCGAAAATTGATTTCTCCATTTCTGTTTAGCAGATCGCTTCGAAACTTCATGGGATGACAGGACTGGGTCTGAGGAAAAAACTTATTGAAATTGTGGATGATCTGAAATCCAATTTGGCGGATCAATCCAATTGATTTCCAGACTGTTTAGCGGATCACGTTGAAACTTCATAGGATGACTGGTATATGTCTGATAGCTCTCATTCTTTGATTCGTCCTCATGTCGTGGTATTATGCACCATTTGCGGAGCTCTTGTATTAGTTGTAAGGATGATTGCCACATTGATCAAGAATGATAAGGACCATTGCCATTCTGTCCATGGCAACAGTTACGGTTGCCTGGTGGACCAATGATGCTACAAGTGCATTAATTAATCTAAACATGCTTACAGTTCCTCATCAGCTAGGTGAGCATTATGGCCCTTGGGCTAATTATTTTATTTAAATAAGCCAATTTTGCCAAAAATGTTGGACCCGCAAGCCAAGTCTTTCAAAAAGCGCACATCTATGCGTTATATGTGAAGCATATACTAAGTTTCACAAAAAAGCGGTTTTGTATGAATATATGCTGTTTAGAAGATATTTTGGATGGACAGATAACGTGATTACTCTATGGCACGGCCCGAAAATGAACTGATCGCATTAGACAGCAACAAATGGAAATAAGTCATAACCGGGAACATGATGGGACAATATACATAGAGAATCTGGAACGAGGTCACATTTCACATCACTATTATGGACCAAGTTGAAAATTATCAATTTGCACGAGCTTTAGCGAGTGCAAAATTGATAATTTTCAACGAGGTTCATAATAGTGATATGAAAAGTGACTGAGTTTGAGATTTTATTTATCATATAAACTGTAATTTTGAAATATTTGCCAATAGTTGCTGATGTGACTTTTATCTGATTTCTCATTGTTGATTTTTGTGAAATCGATACCGCCGCTGTGACGCACCACTACTTGATAACAGATACTGAATGTGCAGCAAAATATAGTGACAAACACAAAATCTGGCGATGTCAGCTGTTAAATAGTATTTTAACTGGTCATTGAAAATTTTAGCCATGGCTATCAATTGTTACTTCGCTGCCGACTGATAAACTGTCAAACGATGACATTTTGCGATGGCATTTCATGAATGACAAATCATAGTAAACAAATCGTAGTAAAACAGTACCGTGTAGTAATCCCTACGCATCATGCTCACATCAATCGATGTTTTAATTGGTCAATTTAAATGGGTTGCGCACCCAACAGCCAATGAAAATACTCCGTTGAATATGGCATGTGTGCTCATATCGAAAAATATGGAACGGGCTAGAAGCCGTGTTTATATGATAAATATATACATGAGCCAAAAAGATATAAAGAAAATTGAGCTTTGACATATTCTTTCCAAAAGGTGACCCAAACTGACTTTATATGCGTGGTACTCTAGTCCACATGTACCAAACCATTGATGCAAATTCATCTATACCTAGAATGGCCTAGTGAGCTTATGCAGTGGCAACCACCTGTCTGTCATCAACTTTTTCTTTAAATAACTCAAGAACCACTGGGCCGATTTCAATTATATTTGGCAGGAAGCATCCTTATGGCATGGAAATCCAAGTTTGTTGAAACAAAATTGATCAGCCAATTGGAAATGTAGCCATCTTGGATTTTGGCCGATTTTTAGAAACGTCTAAAAATCTCCGACAGGAGGATCGAAAGATCTTCTAGGGCAACAGGTGAACCAAGTTTGTTCAACTGAAGTTGATTGGCCAAATGGTTCAGCGGCCATCTTGAATGACAGAGTTTTTTGCGAAAACGACCTCCACAATCTGGGAGATATGATTAGGGCTAAAGGGTCATTAAAGTTTGTTCAAGGGAAGTTACTGTTACTTGAAAATGGGGTTCCGGATGATAACTCAATTAACGTTTATTGGATTGCTTTGAAACTTGATAGGGTTGTTTGACTATCCCTAGAGAAAGACACTGTTGAAGTTGACGATGATTCTAAATCCAAGATGGCCCCCAGCTAATGGTGATCATCTCGAAAATTGATTTCTCCATTTCTGTTTAGCAGATCGCTTCGAAACTTCATGGGATGACAGGACTGGGTCTGAGGAAAAAACTTATTGAAATTGTGGATGATCTGAAATCCAATTTGGCGGATCAATCCAATTGATTTCCAGACTGTTTAGCGGATCACGTTGAAACTTCATAGGATGACTGGTATATGTCTGATAGCTCTCATTCTTTGATTCGTCCTCATGTCGTGGTATTATGCACCATTTGCGGAGCTCTTGTATTAGTTGTAAGGATGATTGCCACATTGATCAAGAATGATAAGGACCATTGCCATTCTGTCCATGGCAACAGTTACGGTTGCCTGGTGGACCAATGATGCTACAAGTGCATTAATTAATCTAAACATGCTTACAGTTCCTCATCAGCTAGGTGAGCATTATGGCCCTTGGGCTAATTATTTTATTTAAATAAGCCAATTTTGCCAAAAATGTTGGACCCGCAAGCCAAGTCTTTCAAAAAGCGCACATCTATGCGTTATATGTGAAGCATATACTAAGTTTCACAAAAAAGCGGTTTTGTATGAATATATGCTGTTTAGAAGATATTTTGGATGGACAGATAACGTGATTACTCTATGGCACGGCCCGAAAATGAACTGATCGCATTAGACAGCAACAAATGGAAATAAGTCATAACCGGGAACATGATGGGACAATATACATAGAGAATCTGGAACGAGGTCACATTTCACATCACTATTATGGACCAAGTTGAAAATTATCAATTTGCACGAGCTTTAGCGAGTGCAAAATTGATAATTTTCAACGAGGTTCATAATAGTGATATGAAAAGTGACTGAGTTTGAGATTTTATTTATCATATAAACTGTAATTTTGAAATATTTGCCAATAGTTGCTGATGTGACTTTTATCTGATTTCTCATTGTTGATTTTTGTGAAATCGATACCGCCGCTGTGACGCACCACTACTTGATAACAGATACTGAATGTGCAGCAAAATATAGTGACAAACACAAAATCTGGCGATGTCAGCTGTTAAATAGTATTTTAACTGGTCATTGAAAATTTTAGCCATGGCTATCAATTGTTACTTCGCTGCCGACTGATAAACTGTCAAACGATGACATTTTGCGATGGCATTTCATGAATGACAAATCATAGTAAACAAATCGTAGTAAAACAGTACCGTGTAGTAATCCCTACGCATCATGCTCACATCAATCGATGTTTTAATTGGTCAATTTAAATGGGTTGCGCACCCAACAGCCAATGAAAATACTCCGTTGAATATGGCATGTGTGCTCATATCGAAAAATATGGAACGGGCTAGAAGCCGTGTTTATATGATAAATATATACATGAGCCAAAAAGATATAAAGAAAATTGAGCTTTGACATATTCTTTCCAAAAGGTGACCCAAACTGACTTTATATGCGTGGTACTCTAGTCCACATGTACCAAACCATTGATGCAAATTCATCTATACCTAGAATGGCCTAGTGAGCTTATGCAGTGGCAACCACCTGTCTGTCATCAACTTTTTCTTTAAATAACTCAAGAACCACTGGGCCGATTTCAATTATATTTGGCAGGAAGCATCCTTATGGCATGGAAATCCAAGTTTGTTGAAACAAAATTGATCAGCCAATTGGAAATGTAGCCATCTTGGATTTTGGCCGATTTTTAGAAACGTCTAAAAATCTCCGACAGGAGGATCGAAAGATCTTCTAGGGCAACAGGTGAACCAAGTTTGTTCAACTGAAGTTGATTGGCCAAATGGTTCAGCGGCCATCTTGAATGACAGAGTTTTTTGCGAAAACGACCTCCACAATCTGGGAGATATGATTAGGGCTAAAGGGTCATTAAAGTTTGTTCAAGGGAAGTTACTGTTTCAAAAAACATGGCCACCATAGACCAATCAAAATGTAGCGTGTTTGGCAGCCATATTGGATTTTTTTATCTGATAGATTTTGAAGCCGAAATTGATTTTGTATAGGTTCTTGGGTATGCTGATTTAAAATTTAAACTTTCGAAACTGTCGGATAGTGTTTGGCAGCCATCTTGGATCTCTTTCCCGCCAAAAACTGATACTATAGCAACAGAAAATTTAAAATGTCTTCTCGAGAACCACTGGCCTCATTAAAATTATATTTGGCAAGAAGCATCCTTAGACCATAGAGATATAAGTTTGCTGATCAGCCAATATGGCCAGTTGCAACTTTGGATTTTGGCCGATTTTTAGAAACATCTTTAAAAATTCTCCCTGAAACGACTTGGGAGATTAATTCAAAGCTCATGAAATATCATCAAGGGCAAAGCTGAAACAAGTCGAATTTGATTGGCCAAATGTTTCGGTGGCCATCTTGGATGACCGTTTTCGTGAAAACAACTTTTCCAGTACCACTACACAGATCAGGCTGAAATTTGGGGTATAAAATTGACACGTCAAATGAGCATGGCTGCCGTAAACCATTCAAAATTTAGCATGTTTGGCAGCCATCTTGGATTTTCTGAAAATTTCGAAGAGAATCAAAAACTACTTATTAACCACTGGACAAATTTTAACACAACTTGGCTAAATCTGCTTCACAAAAATTAGATTAGCAAATTTTTGCAGTGGTCATCTCACTTTGTTTAGTTTTGCTGGTGACCAATTATTCTAGGTGAGCGATACAGGCCCCTTGGGTCTCTTGTTACGTGTGTTGGAATTAATTTATATTTATTTGAATCCTGAATACGCAGAACACCACTCAGGGTAATTATAGAGGTAAGCTTTTGAATATTTTGAAACTAATTTAACTATAGCAGCGAAAGCTCCCAGTCAAATTATCTTCAAAATATTCAACAGCGTGTTTATTAAATTGTAAATTTATGGCATACAATATGTACACTGGTGACAGACTTTTCCATTTCCTGACTGAGCTATACGTCATTATGATAATTGACATCAGCTAACAAGTGACGTAACAGTTACTTGAGTGTAGTATTTCTCTGGGCATCTACAATTTGGCAGTCTCAGGGACCCCACACCCTTAAATCTGAGGGTCTCAAGCTAAAATCTGGGGGGTCCAAACTGTAATCTGGTGTTTTCAACCAGTATTTTTCACTCATGCTAAAAGCCTAAAATTAGAAGAAGCCATGGACGTACAAGTATTAATCATGGTGGTCCAGCGCTAGATTTTGTAGGTATTTTTGTGCAAAAACTTTAACAAGAATGCGAACGCGTGATATGTCTCACCCCTGGATGGTTTTTAGTATTATTGATCCAGTTAATACCAGTACTTAAGTTCCTATTGACTAATAATTGAAAAAGTCCACTTTTTAATGATAAATATTGCATCCCTACATGAGATAGAAACAGTTAGTAAGGTTTCAAAATCCGAAGACCTCTTGTTAACTAATACAGTGATTATGTGATGTATCTCATCCCAGTATTTTCTTTCATGTTATAACCATCACCATTGACCGCATATATGAATGCATCCAATTCCACTTTTTACTGCCAGTGAAACCATCTAAATGGAATACTGATCTTATTCAAGATATAAAAATAATGTTAACATGTAAATGTGCCTTGAAAATACATTGTTTGTTTTTCTTCTTAACCCTCTTTTGTGATTTTCTTCCTCGTGTTGATCTTGGCCAAACATATCTTGTGAAAGGTAATCTTTAAGGCTTTTGAAGCATCCACAGGAGTTGATACAAGTAGTTCAGATTCAGTGATGTCAAGTGGTACTACTTCACTGGCATCCAAAAATTCATCAGTAAAGCTGCTTAACATGGTTTGCGACGCATTTAGCTTTTCAGTGCTTTTATCTAACTCTATATTGAGTAATGAATTCTGGGACAAAAGATGTGAATTCGCCTTCATTAGTCTTTCAACTTTTGATTCCAGTTTCTTAATTTTAAGTTCTAACTCGCTTGTTTGTGATTCATTTGTACAAATGGTTTTTTTTTAGCTCAGTGCACTTATAATTCGCTGATAAAGCATTTGCCTTAATTTTCATTGCCATGCTTTCCAACTCCTTTCGTGTTTCCTCAGTACAAGTGTTTCTAATTTTATACAAAGTTCCTAATATCCAACATTCTGTAGGCTTAATCTCAGAAATGTTATTTCCTATCTGCTCACACAGTTTAATACTGTCTGACATTGTTGACTATCTGTTAAAGTAAAAGGGAATTTCATGCTTATATTTTAGGCCTGCAGAAATTGCGTAACCCATTTTTTTATTCGCGCAAAGGTTATGCAAATATTTTTAGCGGAACACTTGCTAGAATACATAAAGATTAGAGTAATGGAAAATCGATGGATGTGCACCATAGCATAAGCTCAAATAGAGAAATGACGGATGTGCACCATCGTGTAAGCTCAGATTGAGAAATGACGGATGTGCACCATAGCATAAGCTCAGATTGAGAAATAACGGTTGTGCACCATAGCATAAGCTCAGATTGAGAAATGACGGCTGTGCACCGTAGCATAAGCTCAAGTGGAGAAATGACGGATGTGCACCATAGCATAAGCTCAGATGGAGAAATGAAAAACACGTGAAATTTCCTTAGCAATGATGAGCAATTGCATCTCTATCTTGCATAGAATACATCTGTGAAGTTTCATTGAAATCTGATGACCCATTGTTGAATAATCAGGCTGATGAAAAACTTTACCGCAAATATTTGCCAAAAGTCTCAAAACCATGAAAACCATAGAAAAACAGGTGAAATTTAAAAAAAATCTTAGCAATGATGAGCAATTGCATCTCTACCTTGCATAGAATAAGTCTGTGAAGTTAAATTGAAATCTGATGACCCGTTTTTGAATAAGGTTGATGAAAAACTTTAACACAAATGACACGCCACTGCGGACGATGACACCAAAGGTAACCCCATTGTCTCGCTTTCCCTACGGGGCGAGACTAAAACTTTAACATTTACCTGATTTTTGTTGGAAAATAGACCAAGTTCAAATTTGGAAAAAATTTGAAAATCATTTTGCTGATGTTGGAGACTAGATGCCATGATGGTATATATCATATCTGTAGTGTCATCAAGATCGGATAAGTATTTGATGAATTATTTGTTGATTGAAAAACTAAGGTATACCTGATCTTTGTTGGAAAATAGGCTATGTTCATACCCCAAAAGAATTTGGAAAAAATTTGAAAATAATTTTGCTGATGAAGGCGACTAGATGCCATGATGGTATAGATCATATCTGTATAATTTCATCAAGATCGGATAAGTCTTTGATGAATTAAATGTACATTCAAAAATTTTAACACAAATGACACACCGCCGCGGACGACGACGCAGGCGACGCCTCCTAAGGTAACCCCATTGTCTCGCTTTCCCTACGGGGCGAGACAAAAACTATTTTAGTATTTAACGATCGTACAAGATTTTTGGGGGTCCCTTGGGACACTACCACTAATTTGGGGGCTCCCAAGTTGCATTTTGGATGTATATACCTTCAAAAGGACCCTTATGAGAATCCCTACTTGAGTGACAGACCAGATCCCTCCATTCTTTCTGGATGGGATATACTCATATAGCCATGATGATAATCTCAAATTTTTATTTTATTTATATAATACTTTAAACATTAACAGCAATAGAATCATTATTATACAATATCATTACAATATATAATCATGTACATTAATATGTCATCTCCTTTTAAATTAGCAACATAATTGTATAAATTACCTCCTTTGAGTTAACAACTTCGCATATATAGATGCTTCAGAAACAGAATTTTCCCAGCCGGACATGCCACTTTTTTGGGGGGCGGATGATATAATTGATATAATACCGCGGCTTCTAATAGGACAAGGGCTATAAATTTTCTAAATCAAAATCTCCGAGTAAAGCGATGGGGGGGGGGGGGGGGACTTCTATTAGGTATATTTGACAAAAAAAATTTTTTAAATGATACAAAAAAATAGCACGAAAATAGCAACATTTCATGCTGGAAAATGTTACCATCTTACACCTATGCTTAATCTATACCTTATATCCATCATCACAGGAGTGAAATTATTAATTGGGACCACCTAAATATTGCGCATACTTCAATAAACATTTATTTCATCAAAATTAATCAAATTTTGACATAAAATGTCGTCGAGATAAAATAGAAATCCTGGGATATATCAACTCCCGCTTATTGTCTCCCTTTGTATGATGAGTAGCACGATGATGCTAATATTAGTGGGTGGGTTGAGACTTGCTCAATCCACATTAATAGGAAGGGAGCTTCGAGTACAATGTACCTATGAGAGTGACGGTGTAAACTCGTCCTATTGCAGAAGCTGATAAATACTTGGTAGAATCATCTACATTTTATGGACCTAATATACTGGACTCGGGAACTCGGAATGTACTACATATATATATATATATATATATATACATATACAGTAACATTTTTCAGGCAGTCATGTTAAATAGTTTTTATAGTCAATTAAATATGAAACCTTTCAGAAGAGAAAACATGGTGTTCTATTTTAATCACTTAGTGGTCAAGGCGGGCAAAACTGTCCGCAGCACTGGTCATAAGAAAATCTCCATTTGCAAACCAAGAAAAGACAATTTTTAGCTCACCTGGCCTTGAAAGGCTTATGCCCTGGCGACTCTCCATCGTCAACATTTTTTCTTTACACAATTTCTCAAGAACCTCTGGGCCGATTTCAATTATATTTGATAAGAAGCATCCTTAGGGCATATCAAACCAAATTTGTTCAAACGAAACTGAGCGGCTAATTTTACCGACAACTATCTTCGATTTTGACCCATTTTCAAAAAACACCTTTTAAAATCTCTGTTTGGGGGATCGATTCAAAAGTCATGAAACATCATCTAGGGCAATAGCTGAACCAAGTTTGGTCAATAGAACTTGATTGGAAAAATGCTTCGTCAGCCATCTTGGATGACCTAGTTTACATGAAAATGACCCAGAACTACTGAACGAGATCCAGCTGAAATTTGGGAGATATCATTAGGCATAGTGGCCATTAATGTTTGCTCAAGGGAAGTTGATATGGCAAAAACATGGCTGCAGTGGATCAATCAAAGCTTAGCGTATTTGGTGGCCATAATGGATTTTTTTATTTCATGCATTTTGAGACTTAAATTGGTTTTATACAGGTATTTGGGTATGCTGATTTCAAATTTGCCAATTTTGAAACTATCAAATAAATGGTTTGGCAGCCGTCTGGGATCAATTTTCCACCAAAAATCCGATATTAAATCAATAGGAAATTAAAAATATCTTCTTGAGTATCACTGAACCGAGTTTAACTAAATTTGGTACCGTATTTCGTCTATTTGAAGCCTAGGCTTCTATTAGGATCAGGTGTTCAATTTCCAAACTAACTGTCTAAAAATTATACCACAAAAATTGAACTCAATTTCCCGGTAGAAAATTCACGCCACCTTTTATGACTGTCTAATGTATACCTCAAAAACATCATTGCCAAAGTGAAATTATTAAATTGGAGCACCTAAATATTGTGAATCCTTTAATAACGATCATTTATCACAGCAAAATTAATCTTGAATTTAACATAAAAGGTAGTCCCGAAAAGATATAAATCACGTGATTCACCTCCAATCGCAATAGAACTTTATTTGTAGTGAGTACTTGGACATAAATATTCTGGACTCGGAACTCGGAATTGCTATATATTCCCATTGCGCGATAGGAACTGATTATTGTACTTTAGGTCTGATCTGAATAATGGGTACTCCCGTTAGCGTATTAGATCTTGCGAGAACACAGTGCCTCGAAACGCAAAAGAGCCACCGGCTGCCCAACATAAGAAGCTGTCTATCTCATTTTAATTCTCAGACTTTTAAGCAATTTTGATTCCGTTTTGGATCATTTGATGTTGGTCAGCATTACAAAATTAATGCGCAATATGAGAGACTGCTTGGTCACCGCTTGGTTGGTACATAAATTTGGCCTTAAAATATTTTTTATAAGAAAGGTATTTATCATGCTAAGACTGTTTCACGTGTATTTTGACTACAAAATTGTGGAATAAACTATCATATCTTGAACATACATGGCCTAGTACTATTTAGTAGTAATGTAATAGGGGGCCGAGATCTACAAATCCGAGGCCTGTATTGATTTCTAAGAGTCCAGGAATGTATCAGGGCAGAGATCAATGTAAAGTAGAGCGATCCTGTGACACGATTGTTATTATTATACATGCTATTCTTACAAATTTGTTCTTAAAAAAAAAATTTCCTAATACAAATTGCTGAGTTAGGGGTGGGCTTCTATTAGAGCATGGGCTTCCATTGGCCGAAATACGGTAGGCCACATCCCTGTTCTTGTAGTTCTGGGCAAACCTTATAGTTCTACTTATAAGCGATGACCTTTCTAGTTGAATTTCTTGTTCCAGGTGGTGGATACAGGTCTATTGAACCTCTTGTTGAATATACATCGAAAACCAAGCCAGTCCTTCCAATGGTAAATTCTCAAAAATTGTCTTTTCTTAGCTTGCAAATGTACATTCACCGAGCAATAATTTAGATTTTCTTGACCATTAAATGGTTTTAAACAGTGTTGTTGGAAGCTGTTGTTATCTAAGACAGTAACAGCTTTCAACAATATTGTTTTCAAAATGAACAGAAGTTTTCCATCTCCGTCCACGATCTAGCAAATCAGGTCTTGAATGTAGCCCGTGCAAAGCTAAGTAACCCTTTAACACTCATATCAGCCAAAAATGGCTTCTGCAGTGCTCTTGCAAAATGTCCATTTGCAGACTAAGAGAACTGTTTTTGAAAATTTACCACTGGAATGACTGGCTCGATAACCGAGCCAGTCATTCCAGTGGTAAATTATCAAAAATAGCCTTCTCTTGTTCTGCAAATGGACATTTTCTATGAAAAAATTGAAATTTCAAAAACAAATTCGAGGATTAAAGGGTTAAAATACAGGTAAGTGTAATGAGTACTCTTCGTGTGAATGTGTCAGGACAGACCATCACCTGAAACAGAAATAACAAGAGCAATCTAAGGATGTGGACACGCGTCATCCAGTCTTTGTCATATCTTTTTAAATAGCTGATTTTCCAGATAATATCTTGAAAAAGTGTGGAAAACTAATATTTTTCGTTTTTCTTAAGTCGAAAGGGGGCATAACTCCATGAAAAATTGACGAAAGTGTCTGAAACTCGAACTTGCTCTGTAAGTCCTTATACTAAAGCGATGCCCCGATTTTCGCTTAAATATCTTGAAGGAGTGCGTAAAAAGTGCAGAAAGCTGACATTTTTCGTATTTCTTAAGTCGAAAGAGGCCATACCTCCATAAAAAATTGACGCATATGCCTGAAACTCGAACTTGGTCTGTAATTTCTCATAAAGCAATGTACCAATTTTCAGTTGAATACCTTGAAGGACTGCGAAAAAACGTGTGGAAAACCAACTGCGACAGATGGACAGACAGACAGATGGACAGACGGAGTGCAAACCTATAGTTCCCCACCCCACCCCCGGTTTTACTGGTAGGAGACTAACAAATGCAGATTGCAATTTCATCAAAGGGGATATTTCTTTCTGATCACAATCAAAGTTGGGGAATAAATGTTTAGCAAAACACCCATTCTTGTGCTAAAATTCACCTTTCCAAAGTATCCAACTATCATCTGACATCATAACCAGCTAAGCGGTGTGTATGATGATGTCATAATCATTACATCATAAATGATTCTACATTGCCAGTCTTTAACTCTTAATAGTCTGACATGTTGCAAGAATTGTATGTCTCTATACGATTTAATAAACATGCTGTTGAATATTTTGAAACTAATTTGACTTGGCGCTGTTGCTCCCTATCCTTATAGCAGCAACAGCGCCTAGTCAAATTAGTTTCAAAATATTCAACAGCTTACATGTATAGTTTTCTGGAAATTGATAGTCAGGATGTTAAGAGATCGATCGATCCCAACATGGATGTGCTGTGGTTGGAGCTTAGCTAGAGATGGACGGGGCATGGCTAAAACTGGAAAGATCCATTGTAGGCAAATTGGATCATAGTTTCTGAAGCATCATGGATAGACAAACAGACTGTACACTGGTACAGTACCAGCCAGATAAAATATAATACTGCATTTCTCCTAAATGAGGCGAAGCTGTGAATGTTATAATGTAAGCTAATGCTACGCATTCTGGAGCCATATTTATAAATCATGTTACGTCTGTTATAAAGTAGACAACCGACCAATCAGAATACTGCGTACTGGGCTACAATACCTTTTGCAGAAATTTCATACTTTTGTCATACATTTTCCAGACCTAATTTATCAATTTCCAGACCCATTTTATGGTGTCTCCAAATAGTGTCCATTTTAAAACTGACCAATTTTGCGGAAAACTGTCAGAATTCATCGACAGAGATCATCAATATTCTGAATATTAACAATAACATTTTGCAACTGATATTGCCACATGACAATATTTAAATTTTCCTTACTGTTTCCGTACCTTTAGGAGAAAATGCCGAATTTTCCATACGTTGGCCTTCAAATGAATTACTTATAATTACATACTTTTCCAGACATTACATACTTGTGTATGAAATCTGTGCATATGACACTGGTACAGTACCAGCCAGATAAAATCTAACTGTCCCGCTGACTACTATGTGATTTTAGCATCACTGGAACAAATCACCTTTCAAAAATAAACAAGACTAGCATATGATTCGGACCAGATTTCTAAGCAATCATGTGTGTAGTCGTGTTTCCTGATTCTCGCGATTATGAGAAGAAATATGCATGGCCTTGCGCGTTGTTACATCAGCATTTGTATGAATAAGATCTCGTATTGGTGCCAAAGTAAATTCATTTCAATAGTCGCTACCTCAGACAATTCGACAACTGAATTCTAGCAAGAAATTTGTTCATAATATCGGACCAGAAAATTGTGTTAAATCGAGGAATTTGATTGTAGATTTCCATTTCCGTGAAATAGATTTCACACTTTGTGAGATTACATATAAAGGATGCACCCATTGTCACGAATTTGACACAATAATTGACGATGGAAACATTTTTAGTTATTTCTGCCAGTAGAAACTACTCGCAATCACGCATATTCAAATGTATTTGTTCTGCCAATGTTTTTGTTATGCAACTGTTTTTCCCCCCTCGCGATCAAGATGCCGGGACAGCTTGAAACAGTCACCTTTATGTTTCAGTGCCAAGACAGTTATGTTTTTTGTGGCTAGTACTGTATAACAAACTTATGTGTAGTTTTTATTACCCTTCAATAATAAGACATCTAGAGTATCCAGGGATAATTCTTACTTTTATAAGCATATTCCAGCGCACTTGAGATGGTTCTCATGTCTGTCTCTATACTACGAGACCAATTCTCAACATCACCAATTTCCTGTAACATACAATACAGAATACAACACACATGTAAGTAACCATGGGAGGACAATCCCCTGTCATGCACAATATAGAATACCAGAAACATGTCGGTAATCATGGGAGGACAATCCCATATCATGCACAATATAGAATACCAGAAACATGTCGGTAATCATGGGAGGACAATCCCCTGTCATGCACAATATAGAATACCAGAAACATGTCGGTAATCATGGGATGACAATCCTTTGGCATGTTCAATACAGAATACCAGAAACATGTCGGTAATCATGGGAGGACAATGCTTTGGCATGTACAATACAGAATACCAGAAACATATCGGTAATCATGGGAGGACAATCCTTTGGCATGTACAATACAGAATACCAGAAACATGTCGGTAATCATGGGAGGACAATCTCCTGGCATGTACAATACAGAATACCAGTTACACATACGATTAGATCATACTGATGGGAGGACAGTCTTCTACAATATACACTATCAAATGCCACAAGGTTTGGGAATAATTGACTCTGTCCAGGAAGTTCAGTGGTGGCAAGTCTCATTTAAACTGTGAGGAAAGTTAGTCATATTAGGATTCAGCCTGTCTTTAATCTCCTGTATCACAGCCACACAGACGTCTCACACAGACGTTTCACACAGACGTTTCACACAGAACAATCAAAGTACTTTCACATGATCCAGACAATAAGATATACTCTGTCTATCGTAAGGAATGTGAATTCGATCCATCAGCTACATACAATGGACCTTTCAACTTTTAGCTATGCCCCGCCCATCTCTATCTAAGCTCCACCCACAACACGCTCGTGTTGGGATCCATCGATCTCTGAACTCTCTGACTATCAATTTCCAGAAAACGATACAGGTAACCTGTTGAATATGTTGAAACTAATTTAACTGGGTGCTGTTGCTGGCAGCAACAGCACCCAGTCAAATTAGTTTCAAAATATTCAGCAGCATGTTTATTAAATAGTAGAGACATACAATTCATACAATGTGTCGGCCTAGATAAAGACGGGCCATATAGAATCATTTATGACGTATTGATTATGGCATCATCCTACATGCTGCTTAGCTGATTATGACATCATTTGATGTCAGATTGATAGATGGATAATCCGGAAAAGTGAATTGGCATCGCTCATGCAAGTTGCAGAACTGTAAGCGTGTGCACTATAGGCTTGTTAAGTGGTGATGAACTGCCAGGATTATCTTGATTGTTAAATGAAGAAAAAACCCAGTGATGTCAGTCAGTATTAAATATCATAAAGACACAATTATGAGGAAATAAAAGTACCTAAACTACACGCTTCCCACTCAAAATGAATTGTGTATGATATCAGACTTGGACTATAATTGCGACATTTAGTTTTTGAAACAATTTAACATTCATCCTACGTTACAATAAATGTGTTACATATAGTCTGTATTTATTTCTCAAAATGGTTAATTATATGTATAGTAGATACACAATAAATCATTATGGCCAGAATCGTGACAATCCAGTGAAATGTATCCAAACGAAACACTCACTGGATTGAAGAACCTCGATATGGTTTACGGCCCAGTTGGCCTAGGCAGTTTAACAGTAATAGCGATGATCTGTCACTCAAGTATATGACGTCATAATCAATTATGTCACAATCAAAATGTGCAATGAATGATGTATATAGCTCTGTCACAAACATCTAAAAGTCTATCATTGTATGTCTTTGATCGATTTTCTATTTATCATGTTTATTAAATATTCTGTTAAATATTTTGAAACTAATTTGACTGGACAGCAACAACTCCCAGTCAAATTAGATTCAAAATATTCAAGTTTACCTGCACAATTATTTGAAATTGGGATTCCGTGAATTCAGGGTTCAAATACTTATATAAATCGATCATGTGCAAAGCATGGGCGGGGCATAGCTAGAAATGGGTGGGCCATAGCTAGAAATGGGTGGGGCATAGCTAGAAATGGGTGGGCCATAGCTAGAAATGGGTGGGGCATAGCTAGGAGTGGGTGGGGCATAGCTAGAAATGAGTGGGGCATTGCTACAATGAAGTTAACATATGCTGCTGGAAGAGACCTTAAGTGCTGTGTTGAAATCCTCAACAAGTTTCAACCATTGCATGGTCTGCTTGGCAAAATGTGCTGCATTCGCTTGAAGTATCTTTGTCTCTGTGTCCAGTTTCTTTTGGTTCACATACGCCTGAGCAACTCTGAAAAACAATCGAAAATGTTTGTAAATACATGTATTCCATCAGAAACTTGGTTTATATCCATCATGTTCATGTATGATTACTGTATTCTGTGGCTGTAGTGGTAGAAACAGCCTACAGCTGCAATCAGCCAATCTTCGCTTTTGCCCACTATGTCTTTTCTCAGCCAAAAATCCTTAGCTTCCTCAGGTCCATTCTTGACTTGACTGTACCAAGTCCTGCTTTCTTGATATCACCTCATAGCATGCTTAACAAATTTATGCAATGACGTCCTCTCCTGGCTTTGAATTTGCTGGCTCCGAGTAGGGAGATTTCCAAGGTTCTGTGCTCTGGTGTGTCCCCTGGCATCCTTAGTACATGGCCAAATATGGCTTTAATTCCATGTAAATAGACACTAAAAATAGATTTAACTCATTATTGGTCAAGATTGGTCATAAAAATTGAAATTTGTACATAATGAATGTCCCTTTGCACTCCAAGACAAGACTATTTTTGAAAGTTTTCCTATTGGAATGTCTGGCGCAGTGTAATTTTTTCTTAACCCATACCACTCTGATGTCAATATTCAATCTTTTACTGTGTCAATATTAAAAAAAAATGGTGTACATTTTTAAACAATTTCGTGGAAGATGTTGGTGTCGGAGACAGCGCCATCTCCCACCAAAGTTTGGTGTCGGAGACAGCGCCATCTCCCACCAACGTTGTTAAAAAATTAACACCAGTTCATCTGTTAATTTAATTGGAATATTTAAAATTTTTAAATTTTGAGTGTTAAGGGTTAAGACAATGGCAGAAGCAATCTTTGGTCAACTTTACCATTAAAGGGTTACATCACCAAGTTAGGGAGGCGTAGGCATGTAATGGAGGGATCTGATCTGCCACTCAAGTATCTGATGTCATAATCAAATATGTCACTTGTATGTTAGCTGACATACAATCAAAATGATGTAGCTCTGTCATGAAAATTGAAAAGGCCATCACAAAAGTGTACGAATTGTATACAGTATTTGAGGAATTTACAAATTTCTAAACAATCTATTGGATATATCAAAACTAACAATCCAGTCAAATTAGTTTTAAAATATTCAATAGCTTGCATTATAGTGACCGTAAAGTTTAGATTCTGTGATATCAGGTTGCAGTTTAAAATCTATTCCAGCACGAGTACAAACTTGTCAGAGCTTAGCTAGAAATGGGTGAAGCATAGCTAGAAATGGGTGGACTATAGCTAGAAATGGGTGGAGCATAGCTAGAAATGGGTGAAGCATAGCTAGAAATGGGTGAAGCATAGCTAGAAATGGGTGGACTATAGCTAGAAATGGGTGGACTATAGCCAGAAATTGGTGGACCATAGCCAGAAAAGGGTGGAGCATAGCTAGAAATGGGTGAAGCATAGCTAGAAATGGGTGGACTATAGCTAGAAAAGGGTGGAGCATAGCTAGAAATGGGTGAAGCATAGCTAGAAATGGGTCGAGCATAGCTAGAAATGGGTGAAGCATAGCTAGAAATGGGTGGACTATAGCTAGAATGGGTGGACTATAGCTAGAAATTGGTGGACCATAGCTAGAAACGGGTGGAGCATAGCTAGGAACGGGTGAAGCATAGCTAGAAATGGGTGGAGCATAGCTAGAAATGGGTGGACTATAGCTAGAAATGGGTGAAGCATAGCTAGAAATGGGTGGAGCATAGCTAGAAATGGGTGAAGCATAGCTAGAAATGGGTGAAGCATAGCTAGAAATGGATGGAGCATAGCTAGAAATGGGTGAAGCATAGCTAAAAATGGGTGGACTTTAGCTAGAAATGGGTGGACTATAGCTAGAAATTGGTGGACCGTAGCTAGAAAAGGGTGGAGCATAGCTAGAAATGGGTGAAGCATAGCTAGAAATGGGTGAAGCATAGCTAGAAATGGGTGGACTATAGCTAGAAATGGGTGAAGCATAGCTAGAAATGGGTGAAGCGTAGCTAGAAATGGGTGGACTGTAGCTAGAAATGGGTGGACTGTAGCTAGAAATGGGTGGACTATAGCTAGAAATTGGTGGACCATAGCCAGAAATGGGTGGAGCATAGCTAGAAATGGATGGAGCATAGCTAGAAATGGGTGGACTATAGCTAGAAATTGGTGGACTATAGCTAGAAATTGGTGGACCATAGCTAGAAAATGGTGGACCATAGCTAGAAATGGGCAGACCATAGCTAGAAATAGGTGGACTAGGGCTAGAAATGGGCGGACCATAGCTAGAAATGGGTGGACCATTGCTAGAAATGGGCGGAACATAGCTAGAAATGGGTGGAGCATAGCTAGAAATGCGTGGAGCATAGCTAGAAATGGGTGAAGCATAGCTAGAAATGGGTGGACTATAGCTAGAAATTGGTGGACCGTAGCTAGAAAAGGGTGGAGCATAGCTAGAAATGGGTGAAGCATAGCTAGAAATGGGTGAAGCATAGCTAGAAATGGGTGGACTATAGCTAGAAATGGGTGGACTATAGCTAGAAATGGGTGGACTATAGCTAGAAATCGGTGGACCATAGCTAGAAAAGGGTGGAGCATAGCTAGAAATGGGTGAAGCATAGCTAGAAATGGGTGGACCATAGCTAGAAATGGGCAGATCATAGCTAGAAATAGGTGGACTAGGGTTAGAAATGGGCGGACCATATCTAGAAATGGGTGGACTATAGCTAGAAATGGGTGGACTATAGCTAGAAATTAGCGGACCATACATGTAACTAGAAATGGGTGGACCATTGCTAGAAATGGGTGGAACATAGATAGAAATTAGCGGGCCATAGCTAGAAATGGGTGCACCATAGCTAGAAATGGGCGGACTATAGCTAGATATGGGTGGACCACAGCTAGAAATTAATCCCTTAATACACAAATCCATGGTTTCTCAATCAATCATATGCTGTTATAATCAATTATGTGACATGTAGGCTGACGGCATGATCAATTACATCATGAGAGACTCGATTTACTCTGCGATAAATGCCTAATAGTCTGTCAAGTTGTACGAAGAGGAAATATTCTTCTGAGCAAAGGATTGTGTTTTGGTACAATGGATGAATCCAATATGTCACTCAAGTACTGACGTCATACTCAATTATGTTATATATAGGTTGACGTCATAATCACAATTGACTGACAATACTCTGTCATGAACCTGGAATAGTCCGTCAGTTGTACGAATTGTATGTATTTACTATTTAATAAACATGTTGTTGAATATTTTCAAAATATTCAACTGATTAGCTGTATAGGTACCATAAAATTGCAATTCTGGGACATGTGGGAATTTAAGATTTAAAGTATATAAAACGATCCTAACATACGTAAAGCTTAGCTAGAGATGGGCGGCGCTGTGGCACATAGCTAAAATTGGCTTCATCCAGTACTTAAACCACCATCTTACAGAGCCACCGAGCATCTTTTGTCAGCTCTATCTTACCCAGCATTTAGGTGATCAACAAGTGTGTGAGTCAAAACAGTCGTTGCATGGATGGCTTCCTTTTTCTTCTTTTCTGGAAAACATAAGCAGAGGCAATGGGTCAGCTAAAACATTCATTAGAAACATTTAAAATAACAAAGATGACATTTTCAACTATGACCTTCCATATGGCAATTCACAAGAGGTTTTTTATACACGAGATATGGTAATCTAATTTTCCCACACCTACACACGTGCATGGACATACAACAAATGTCCGCAATATCATATCCTTACATAGACCTCGTCCCATTAACTGTCCGACTACTGAATTGTTGCAGACAACATATTCCATGTGTTATATCTCTGGACCAGCTAAATATTTTGAAAAAAATTTGACTGAAAGTTGTTGGTGACTTAGTCACCAACAACTTTCAGTCAAATTGTTTTCAAAATATTCAATTTGCAGCTCATTGAAATTATTGTTCGGTGGCATGCAACAGCGAGACAGTTACGGCAATGGTCAAAATTTGTTAGTGAACGTACATGAGAATAATTTACAAGACTTACCAATGGAATGACTACCTGGTTTTCAAACCATTTTTTTAAGATATCCTCTCCACAAAACAACATTCAGTACAATAGTTTTCAAAAGAAGAGCAATCAGAGATTGCAGCCCCTCGCCCTCTAGTTTTTAATAGCTCACCTGGCCTGAAAGGCCAAGTGAGTTTATGCCATGGCAACCGTCCGTCGTGTGTCCGTACATCAACTTTTCCTTTAAACGACTTCTCAAGAACCACTGGGCTGATTTCAATGGATTGGATCTTGGCCGATTTTTAGAAATGTCTTCTCCAAAATCGCTTGAGGGATGGATCTAAACTGATGAAATATCATCATTTTCAAATGCATTTGATTTTTTTCAAATGCACTACTTTTCTCATTTTGCATTTCTTTCAAAATTGATTGGAACTTGCTGCTGTTGTAAAAATCAGCAACAGCACCCAGTCAAATTAATTTTAAAATATTCAACCAAATTACTTCATAAAAATGGCATTTCTGTTGCTAGAAATTAGAAATTTAATTCTCTGTGATCTATTAACCTATTTCACTACGAATTTCTTAGCATGTAGCTCTCAGCCATCAATACACCTAAATATTCAAAATCATGTATATTTTGAAATTAGTTTGACTTAAGTCAGTTAAGATCTTAGCAAGCCAACAAATTTTAGTTAATTTGTTTCTGAGATAAGCTACAACAACATATCTCTAGTGCATAATAAATATGATCACCTTATACATAGTAAGGAATGGGTGCCTACATTCTCTTGTGACATGTCCAATGTGTTGACCCTTTAGCACATACATACAGTCATTTGAGCACATTTGACTACAGTGCAATCTACTCAACCAGTACTCTATATTCTTTGTCAAGATTTTTTCAAAGTAATTAGCATCAGCGTAGTAATATATCTCTGGCTTCCCAACCTATGAAGAGGGTTAGCGCATTGTTAACTCCATTCATTCAGAAATCTCTTAATCCATTAGTTGTCAAGATTGGCTTTTTGAATGTTCATCTGCATTATAAGAGAATACAATTTTTGAAAATGTATGACTGAAATGACTGGCTTGTGTTCACCCATTGTGATTAGAAGCGCCCATTGTGATTAGATTATCCTTGATGATGTATAACTGTAACAGCTGGGCAGCTCCAAAGGCATCTCTAGAAAAACTTGATGTGTATCACTGCAAATACCTAAGCACAATCACTTGACACAGATGGCCAGAGAGCATAATTTCCAACGATGCACTATACAAGATGTGTAATACGCCGCCGCTGTCTGTAAAAGTCGCCCAGCAAAGATGGTTCATGTTTGGCTATGTGCTAAGGATGCCAGAAGACACACCAGCACAGACAGCCTTGGAATTCGCCCTACTCGCAGCCAGCAAATACAGAGCCAGGAGAGGACATCATTGCATAAATCTGCTAAGCGTGCTATGAGGTGACTTCAGGAAAGCAGGATTAGGTATACTCAAGTCAAGAATGGACCTGAGGAAGCTAAGGATTTAGGCTGAGAACAAGACACAGCGGGCAAAAGCGAAGAAGGACTGATTGCAGCTGTAGGATGTTTCTACTACTACAGCTGCAAAATACAGTAATCATACATACATTGTGATTATAAGCGCCTGTCATTCAGTCTAACTATAAGCACATACTCAGCTGTGCGTGACTAAGATGGTCTCAGACAAAGTTACCATTTAAACATTTTAATCTTGAAATGCCACAATCTTAGTTCAGGTCTTGAATAGGCTGATGAACATTTTGAAACAAATTTGACTGGAAACTTTGAGCCACTGTCAGTCAAATTATCTTCAAAATATTCAACAGAATATTTGTTAAATTCATACAGATATTGCATACGCTGATAACTATTTTGAATGTATTTTGACAGGAACGAGTTGCTTCCATAGGCGCAGTAATAGCTATCAATCAGATTCCTTTCAAAATATTGACAATTTGACTGACACATGTTGTTTCTATAGGGTGCAATGACACTATCAATGAAATTACCCTTCAAAATAGTCAACAATATTTAGGAATCTGAAAATTCAATGCTTTAATGTTTACCCCTTAACACTAACCCTCATATCAGCCAAAAACGGCTTCTGCAGTGGTCTTGAGAAATGTCCATTTACAGACCAATTGAAGAATATTTTTGAAAATTTACCATTGGAATGACTGACTCGATAACTGAGCCAGTCACTCTAGTGGTACATTTTTTTTAATGATCTTTTCTTGGTCTGCAAATAGACATTTTCTTTGAGAAAATTGCAACTTTTAAAAACAAATTCGAGGGTTAAAGGGTTAATGGTGAAATGAGTATTGTTTTCTCATAGTAAAGTTCCAGGTGCAGATAAATAGACTATTTTTGAAAATTTTACACTGGAATGACTGGTTCAATAAGCGAGACAGTCATTCCAGTGGTAAAATATCAAAAATAGTCTTCTCTTGGTCTGCAAAAAGTTTTACTAAAAATAGTCACTACCAGCAGATACATAGATGGCAGATGCATACTCAGAATTTCAGTACTAGACGTGTGCCCAAATATTCAAATGCATTTGCATTTGCACTTCTATTTGAATAAGTTGCAGACATTTGCATTCAAATGCAATGGCGCTAGGCTGCATATGCATTTGAATCATTTACAAACATTTGCATTTAAATGCAGTACCCTGCACTTGTACCCACGCCTGACAGTAACTGAAATGTAGCCAGTTACATTGCAAAAGTAACTGAAATTTCAGTTACTTTTCAGTTACAATTCAGTTACAATTCAGTTACAATTCAAACTTTTCTAATAGATTTATTACAATTTTCTCAATTTGCAGCTCTTGTCCTCTTATACATGTGCCATACCAATATCACAATTTCATTGTAATCATTTAGGTAAGCTGTTGAATATATTGACGCTAATTTGACTGGAAGATGTTGATGCCATGGGCAGCAACTTTATTTCCAGGTATCAGTGATATTTATTTTTTTAATTTACCACTGGAATAATTTGCTTGAGCATTAGGCCAGACATTCCAGCGGTAAATTTTCAAATAATAATCCTGTAGCCTGCAAAATAGATTTGCCAGGCCAAAGGTGTGATATTTACAACATGCTATTATTCTCACAATATGCTTGTTAGCAATGATTATGATGAGAAGTTCGTGTTACTAATGTCCTGCAATAATGGTGAGACAGAAATCTCTGAACTGGTTCTACCCTTTGTCCATGAATGTGTGCTAAAACAACATTCTACAACCATTGATCCCATGCATTTGGATAGGCCTCTGTGACCATAGCTTAATACATTGTATCTTTCCACCTATCCTCCTGTTTTACATTGCATATATATATATATATATATATATATATATATATATATTGTTAATGCATGTGTATTTTATGTTTTTTATTGTATATATCTATATATATATATATATATATATATATATTGTATGTGCTGTATGCAAACACCATAATGTATGGTTTTTACATAATAAATTGAATTGAATTGAATTGGTATTGCTACATCAGGCAGAGATAACTTTAACCCAATTCTTATACAGCTAAGAAACCGAAAGCTTTAGTTTTCTCATAGTAAATATCCATTTGTAGACCCTCAGATTATTTTAGAAAATTTACCACTGGAATGACTAGCTTGGTTATTGAGCCAGTCATTCCAGTAGTAAATTTTCTAAAATAATCCTATATTTGTCTGGAAATGGACATTTCTCAACACCACTGCAAAAGTTGTTTGTCCAGCTTTAGTGTTAAAGGGTTAAAAGGATTAAAAACAACAAATGTTGAATTATAAAGAAAGTTAAGATCTGCCACAGTGTGTGTTAGCAGCATGTCCTGTTCTTTTCTTTATATGCTATTGATTAGGCCAGCTTAGGACATCATTGCTCAGTAATTATACTCAAGCTAAGGTCAATTCACATAGGTGTGGTGATAAAGATCAAAGGACAATGCCATTGATAAAAGTCAAGCCATCAACCATTTTGGTATAGCAGACAAATTTATAAAGGCTGTGGAATGAAACTAGTGTACTGGAAAGCTGTTGAATATTTTTAATCTAATTTGACCTGAAAAAAGCTGTTTCAGCAGAAATATTTAAATCGCTACTTTAAATTACGCATACAATAAAGCTGATGGAGATTTTAAAGCTAATTTCACTGGAAACTGTTATATTGGCCCATGGTAAATGGTGGATTATATTACTGTAGAAAGTCCATGCTCTAAGGAAATATGTCGAACATTTTGAAACTAATTTCGCTGAAAAATGTTGATACCTATGACAGCAATCCTTTCGGTCAAATTAGTTTCAAAACATTCAACCAAATACTTCTTACAATAAAATTAATGTTTGTTATTTGGCTTGAATGGGTGAAAGGGTTAGAGGAAGAAATATGTATGTACATTTTTACAATGAAAGCATCTTATTATTTTGGAAACAAGTTGACTGAAATTTTTTATTTCATATGGCAGCAATAAAATTCAGTCAAATTCATTGAACAATTTTCAACAGGTTTTATATTTTATATCTGAAATAAATTCAGTTCTGTCAGTATATTATATCAGTGATTATAGTGGTATTTTGTTTCAACTATATATCTCAAATTGGTTGACTACATTACACTTTTTATGATGACTCATGTCCACTTAGTTCTTCATAGTAATTATCAGACAAAGTAACTAATGCAACTGAAATGTAACTTTAGTTACATTATGCAAAGTAACTGAAATGTAACTAGTTACATTGCTCAACCAATGTAACTTTACCTGTAATTGTAACTGACATAGTCCAATGTAATTGTAACTAGTTACATTTAAATGTAACTGACCCTAGGCCTGGCGTTACGACGGTTAAATCTCTAGTGAGAACACGGCCTAAAGCAATGGGAAATTTAAAATGTCTTCTCGATAACCGTGGGACGATTTCAATTATATTTGGCGGGAACAATCCTTAGGGCGTGTAGAGATTTAAGTTTGTTCAAACGAACCCGATCGGCCATCTTGGATTTTGTCAAATTTTTAGAAATATCTTTACAAATCTTCTCTGAAACAGCTATGGGTATCGATTCAAAATTCATGAAACATGATCTAGTGGAAGCGCTGAACCAAGTTTGTTCAAGGGAACTTGATTGGCCAAATAGTTCGACGGCCATCTTGGATGACCTAGTTTTCGCGAAAATGACTTCTCCATAACCGATATACGGATTGGGCCGAAATTTGGCAGATATGACTAGGGTCTAAGGACCATTAAAGTTTGTTCAAGGGAGGTTGATCCATCAAAAAACATGGCCGCTGTGGGCCAATCAAAATGTAGCGTGTTTGGTGGCCATATTGGATTCTTTTATTTGATGGATTTTGAGGCCAAAATTGGTTTTATATATGATTTTGGCTCTTCTGATTTCAAATTTGCCATTTTCAAAACTGTAAGGCCATCTTGGATTTTGGCCTATTTTTAGAAAAGAATTCTTTTCCGAAACCATTTCAGCGATTGATTCAAAAGTCCTGAAATATGATCTAGCAAAAGAGCTGAAGTTTGTTCAAGGAAGATTGGCCAAATCATTCGGTGGCCATCTTGGATGACCTAGTTTTCGCGAAAATGACTTCTTCCCCAGAACTGCTGAACGAATTGGCCCCAAATTTGGGAGATATAATTAGGGCCTAAGGACCATTAAAGTTTGTTCAAGGAAAGTTGATGGGTAAAAAAATGGCTGCCCTGGTCCAATCAAAGTGGAACGCTGCCATTTTGGAATTTTATTTGATAGAATTTCAGGCCGAAATTGGTTTTATATAGGTTTTTGAGTATGCTGATTTCAAATTCACCCCTTTCGAAACTGTTGGATAAACGGTTTGTCGGCCATTTTGGATCGTTTTCCCGCCAAAGGCTCCCATATGAAAGCAATGGGAAATTTAAAATGTCTTCTCGATAACCACTGGATCGATTTCAAGTATATTTGGCAGGAAGCATTCTTACGGCATAGAGATCCATGTTTGTTCAAACAAAGCCGATCAAGCAATATGGCCGGTGGCCATCTTGGATTTTGGCTGATTTTTATAAACGTCTAAAAATCTTTTCAGAAACCGTTTGGGGGATTAAGTTCAAACTCATGAAATATCATTCCGGTAAAAGCTGAACCAAGTTTATTCAAGGGAACTTGATTGGCCAAATTGTTCAGCGGCCATCTTCGATGACCTAGTTTTCGTGAAAAAGACTTCTCCAGGACTGCTGGATGGTTTGGGACAAAATTTGGGATATATTATTAGGGACTAAAGGCCATTAGAGTTTGTTCCATGTAGATATATCAAAACAACAAGTCCACCATGAATCAATAAAAATTTTGCTCTTTTGGGGGACATCTGGTATTTTCTGCAAATTTCTGAGAAAATAATAAAAACACAACTTATTAACCACTGGGCCAATTTTAGTAAAACTTGGCTAAACCTTCACAGAAATTTGATTAATAAACTTTTCCAGTGGTCATCTCGTTTTGTTTATTTATGCCAGTGGCCAATAATTGCAGATGAGCGATACAGGCCTTTTAGGCCTCTTGTTAGTGTAAATTGTTTTCAGATTTTCAAGATTCTTAGCATTATGATAAAATTGGTGGAATCCTAGTGAATGGTCACACCCCTGCCTGTATTACAATTTAAGCGAAATCGGACAAGTAGTTTCTGAGATCCAGAATGTTTTCTACAGATCATTGCCAAATACAAGTCTGGAAATCGTCTTACACAGTAGGTTCATTATTTGGCCTAAAATTTCAGCCAAATCAGATGAGACACAGGGCCTATGGATGAACTTACCATCATCCCTGAAATAACCCCAAAAAACAACAACCTCACCTGTAGGTTTTTAGATACATCCCAGGACACACACAGACAAAACCAATTACATTAACCCTTACCACTCTGATGTCAACATTCTATCTTTTTACGATGCCAGTAGCAAAGAAACTGGTGTACATTTTTAAACAATTTTGGTGGACGATGTTGCTGTCTATGACAGCAAAACATCGTCCACCAAATTTGTTTAAAAATGAACACCAGTTCATCATTTAATTTATTTTGAATATAACAAATTCTGACATCAGTGCTAAGAGTTAAACCCTCTTCCGCTTAAGGGCTGCGGGTAATAAGCCTACATAATTCACATTAACCAGATAGCAGTGCAATGGTTAAAATTTCATGTGAAAACTGAAAACCGGGTTAAAATTTCGTGAAAACTGAAAACCAAACACAAGAGCCACCACAACAGCACAGGTGATGATGATAAATTTCATCAATATTATATTGTTAAGCTGACCAAAAGTGGATTCTACCATGATCTTGAGAATTTCCCATTTGCAGTTCAAGAGAAAAGTACATGTATTCTTTAAACCATACCACTCGAATGACCTGCTCGATATTAAAAGCGAAACCTGTCATTGCTATGGTAAGTTTTGTGTTTTAAATCATAATTTTCTATATTTTAGTGATATTTTCTCAACTTGATCATTAATGGATTGATCAATCACTCCTGAAATCTCAATTTCAAATTAGTCAATAGTCATACAGTTAAACCATCAATCCTCAAATTCGTTTGTTCAAGAAAATTAAAAATTTTGAAGTTTTCTCATAGAAAATATCCATTATGCAGAGAAAAATGAGATTTTGTTTGTCATTTAGCTTAACGTATAAGGGCAACCTTAACCTGCAGTGGGAAAATGCATGAAATGGCATCATAGCTTGCCCTGTGGCCAACTACATCTTTTCATTTATTTCTAACCCTGACAACGTTCATGGGAATGACATCATAGAGAAATATTGTCCCCTAGAATTTTCAAATAAGTTTTATCAAGACATACGCTACAAAAAATGGAAATTAATGCATGTCTACGAGTAAATATGTGAATGCACATGTTATACAAGAACCGCTCACCTGAACCATTAGCATTTGAAGCATTTGCATTTAAATATACATGATTTGGTACAATTAAACAAGATGGGAAAAAATGTTCATAGCACAAACCACCAATCAAAATTCTGAATGGGAAGTCTGCCGCCTATGATCATACGATCAATTTAGGCAAGTTTGGTTGAAATTTCCCAAAGTAGTAAGGAGAAGAAGCAATTTGACTATTTCCAGTAAATTTGTAATAAAATGTAAGATTTTACCCAAAAGATTTCATGAATCAAAATTCTGAATGCAAGTTCCAGACTCTATGATCATAGGATCCTTTTCGCCATATTTGCTTGAAATTAGTTAAGTTGACAAGAAGCAATTTGACAAAAAATAGCTTAATCAAAATTCTGAATGGATGTTCTGGAGCCTACCACCATAGAATCCATCTAATCAAATTTGGTTGAAATGTCAAGCAGCTTTGGAGGAGTAGCACTTTGACCATTTCCTGTAAATTTTTCATAAAAATCTAAGATTGTGACCAAAAAAATTGATGTCTCAATTCCAAATGGAAGTTCTAGAGCCTAACACCATTGGGTACTTTCGCTGAAATCGCTCAAAATGGTAAGAAGATGCAATTTGACAATTTCCGGTACATTTTTCATAAAATCTCCCAACAGACCCCCCTTTAGTGGGTTGGTCTGTAGTTTTATTAACCACTATAAAAACATATAGATCTGGAAAGGAGGTTAAAGATTGTAAAATAATCGGCTTAGCTGGATAACGGATTGATTGAGTCTTTGATAAAAAAATCCCTTCACGGATATAAGACCAGACCGTCCCCAGATTCGATAAACCTATCCTTTTCAGCGGAGAAAACATGGATTTCGGATCGTCTTCTAGCAGAAGCAGATGCAATTAGAAAAACGGTCTTAAAAGTTAAAAGATTCAAGATAATCGTAGAGATAGGTTGGAAATGATAACCTGCCCAAAAACCTGAAGAACCAGAGCCAAGTTCCAGGAAGGCAAAGGTTTAACACCTGGAGGACGAATATTACCTAAACCTCTGATCAAAAGATTAAGAACCATCGTATCTTCAACTTCAGCGTTCAACCAACAAGGAAGAGAAGATGCAAAAGAAAATCTATATCCTCTTACAGTGTTAGCAGACAGATGTAAAGAGTCGAACAGATAAGATAAAGAGTTTAACACCTGGGAAATAGAAACAGAATCAGGCACGAGACCTTGATCTGAACACCATTCTCCAAAAATCTTAAGCCGACCCTTATAAACTTTTCGAGACGACTCCCTCCTGGTAGAATCGAAGATTTCCTGAGATCTTGTAGAAACTTTATTCTCAAGGATCGAGCACTCGATATACTCCAAACGCACAGATCTAAGAGTCCTGGGTTTGGATGATGGTAGGTACTAGAAGATCGAGAGGTCTACAAACCAGATCCTTATTGGCCAAAAGGGAACTATTAACAAGATCTCGCAGATCTGGTCCCTGACTTTCTTCAGAACCAAAAGAAATCAGGATTGTGGGAGGGAACGCATAAGCGAAGATTCCTGACCAGGACTGAGACAGGGCGTCCCCAGCCCACGCCCGAGACAATTGGTCCGCAAGAAAACTCAGACAGCGTGGGACATGAGTGGACACTAGGAAAATTTGATTCATGCGACACCACATGAGGAGGTTCCACACTTCCAAGTACAGGAGAGACGACTTTGTGCCCCCCTGCCTGTTGATATAAGAGACTACTGTCAAATTGTCCGATCGAATCGAGAACTAGAGACCCTTAACCTGACTGTCCGAAAAGGGGAGACATGAAAGGTAAAATCTGGGCAATCAGACATGTCGCAAACAGATTGGATCTAGTGACATCCCAAGAAAAACTTGATCCTCCTTCTAAAAATGAAAGAAAACCCCATGGCAATGACTGAACGAATCGAGATTTAGATGCCTATCAGACAATCCAACCAATGAACAGAAGCCTGGATTTACTTTCCAAAGAAGAGCCTCTTCTATAGACTCCTTGACAAGCATAGAAGACAACAACCCCTCTAAAGCTAATAGCTTCTGATTAGAAGGAACAGAAGACCATTTGGGAGGAGACTGCAGAGAAGGGTTCTAGATCCAAGAATATCTGGCCCTTTTGATAAGGGCCGCCCTTAAAGATGTGGCAAACTTACTATATGCTAAAGAGGACTGCTCATAGAAAACACATAGATTACATATGCCATGATGCTCCAACCAAAATCCTGGGCTATATCCTTATTGCTTAGCCCTCACTAAAGAGGTAACTCATGTTTATTATGGATATTTTAATAATACCGCTTACTCTGAATGGAGAAAAGTCTCATATCAGTATAGCCTAACTTATTAAAATACTAAAGACTCTGCAAAAATTATAGATAATTTTATTTATAGAGATTTAACCAGATATCGTGGCAAATCAAAAAACCCATAGTATGCCTAAGGGAGTGCTTAGAGTCAAGATATAGCCAAATCCTGTACCTGAGATCTGCAATAATCCCGACTGGAATTCGAAAACCTCAAATCGTGACAGAATTTAGCAAGATAGAATGAAGAAAAGAAATTACGGTTTCCCAAACCACCACTCAAAAAGATGAAATACGGGAAACTTACTTGTGATGACATCATCACAATTCTACGAATAGAACGCATGACAAGGTCCTGTTAAGAGAACTATAGCAAACATTTGACTATCTAATTTAAAAATCGTATAATAATGGATCAGATTTAATAAAAAATTGTTATTGAATACATCAACGGTTGCCTAGCCGCTCGGGCTTGACAGATCATCTTGTCAGCTTGTCAAATAATACTTGATCTACGCAAGTATTTCTTACAAATAGTGTTAATGTATGGAATCCTTTACCAACAGAAGCAATTAACGCTCCAACAATTCTTCAAGTCACAGGGTTTTATACACCTAAGGTCGACTAACTCCCAAGATTGCACTCACTTCTTCTACACTGAAGTATTAGACTGCAATCACGGAAAATCATCAGCTTGAATGTGACACAGGATCCTATAATGATTGCAAAACTGTGTCCCATATTTAAATCAACGACATAGGAAAACAAGCCAGCTTCAAGACTTGGCTTAGGTATACTGAACAATTTGATATCCTAAACCATTCGATAGTTATGCCAAGAGGCAGAAAACTTAAAAGATTTGTTATATATTTATTGATTCTTATATTTATAGACTTAGAATCAATAATTTCAGCTTTGTAATAACAAATGACATTGTGTTAGAAATCCCAATAAAAGGAAAGATTGAACACTGATACTTGATATTAACGGTCTGGATACTGAATTTTGCAGACGACATATTACAACTGTAATATCTCTGGACCTGCAAAATATTTTGAAAACATTTTGACCAAAAATTGTAGGTGGTTGCTTAAATCCAAAGATTCTCGGCCATTCTTCCACCCCTCCAGCGCAACCCCCACCCCACTCCAACCCGCCGCCAGCGCCCAGACAACAACTTCAACGAGCAAAAAACCCAAGACCCACCGAACAGTCCGGGAACAATCCGACCGAAAGTTTCCAGTGGCTTCACCGGTATCCAGTCAACTCGGCCCAAATACACACCGGCCCAGCCTCAACTCGGCCTAGATCCAACTCGGCCTAGATCCAACTCAGCCCAGGTCAACTCGACCTATGTTTATGCTTATCATGTGCGACTATACCCGTGGGTCGAGCTGACCCTACAGTACCACCCATATCCACATACGAATGCACATATGCGCACACATGTATATGCATGCCTATAGGTGCACTATTACGCCGAACCGACACTGCGCATTTAAATGTACATATGAACATAGCTATAGCAATATTATTGGGCTAACCAGCACGCTTAAATAGGATAAAGATTATCGAGTGTAGCAGGCCTACCTAGACTTCTATAGTAGCTACTACACATGATAATCTGTATACCATGACACACACGGAAATCTCGGTAATATCTTAAGATCGCCATTGTCTTAAAAAGATAGTGCTTTTAGGATAAAGATTGTCTATGTCTATGTATAATAGTTCCGCGTTAGTGAAAATAATAGACACTAATAATTCTGACTGTCTTTTAATAAAGAGACGTAAACGCCAGTAAATATTATTAGTTACACCAACAGACGACTAATGCTGGTATAATACGACTGGTATAAGAGGGATCTCATATATCCATATCATCAATTTTTTTTTTTTTTAAAGAAAAGTTCCGAAATCAAGGATATAGAAATATGAGATTCCCAATTATTCCATGCTTCCAGCCAGGTGAAAAGATTTCATCTTGAGAACGGCTCTCCAAGTGTGATACCAGCCATCAAAAAGAAGAAGAAAGAAGCCAGGTAAATGCATTCCTAGGCCTATTTGACTTTTATTAAATCGGGCCAACAGGACTTTTTATCCTAGGCCGAGCTGCCTAATTTAAGTAGGCCGGGTTGGCAATTGGGCCGACTCGACTGGAATTCACTTCACCAACAACCCTCAGCCAAAACGCCCCCAAAAGACCCAGCAAATCCCGAGTCCCCGCCCACCGAAAACCACCGTCCTGAGGCCTGCAGAAACCCAGTCAAAATAGAGCAAAAAATTACGCTAGAAAAGCGAAAACAACCAAAATTCTGGGAAAAAATTAATGAAAACAAAGCGAACTCACCGAAACTATGTCAACGCAGAAGAAGAATGCATGCTTATATTCCTTCTTCCTGCCCCCTTATCCGCTTGATTATCTTTTCTAAGCGACTATTGTTCTTGTAGACATTGATCTTGTAGTCATACTGATCCCTATGAAACCTTTACTGAATCTAACTCTTTTCAGCGACTGACAAATTAGACTACGATTTACGCAAGAATCAGAGTTTTTCCCTCTACAAATTCACTCGCTTTGGTTAAAATAAATATGTCAACCTGCCGACATAAGAGGTAAAAGGAGGGCGAAGAAAGGCTGAATGGCCCGAAGACAACTGGCCATCTAAAGTTGGATTTAAGTAAAAATCGTATCTCGAGATAATGCGTAGAATACAGACTGACTTATCGGCTGATGATATGCGCATATAAAATAATCTGCAACAGAAAAACCCATACGGCAACCAGTCAGAAGAGTCTTTAATTACGTTGAAAATTGTCACTGATAAACGAATAAATGTCTGAATAGACTACAATTCCAAGAGAGACTACAAGACTGGCAATAACTTGGTATGAATATTTTCAGCCATTAAACATTTCCAATATTAAACAAATACGGAAATAAGACCAATTCTTAGGCAAGAAGATTGCAGGAAATGTCAATTTCCCTTTCTCCGAGATCTAACAATACTCACCATTCTGTTACTTCTGATATACAGCTGGCCCTGACAGCAGCTCTAGGATTATAGACTTAGAAAGCTTTACCGACTCCTGGGAACCGGGTACCCGGCTCCCCACTGCCGAGTACCCGTTTACCATAGAGCTCATATTGTTTGCATAGCCACCAAACAAGAGAAAACTATGGCTTGCCTCCGTGGGGCTGGGAGGCTGGGTCCGTAACAGAATGGTGAGTATTGTTAGATCTCGGAGAAAGGGAAATTGACATTTCCTGCATTCTCCTTCGATCAATACTCACCATTCTGTTACTTCTGATATACACCAGATTTGATCAGTAACCTGGTGGGAAGGGGCAAGCCATACATGCTAATTTTGCCCCTTGGAGAAAGATTTTAGACTTCAAACTTGACTAACGGAGACCTAAAATGACCGTCAAGTTCACGGAACCGAATCACATTCGCGTCACAGCCCCCCCCCCTTTTTCCTCCTAAGAAAAGGGAGAGAACTAACGAACATGTATCTCGCCTGAAACACCAATATGCCAAGAGGGTTAACTACTCCCTGCATATCGCTTGTATTAGCCTGGGAATGAGCATGAATATATAAGATGAATGAACATGATACATATACATAATACAAAAAACTCTCACTTGTTGAATTACCTTATGATAACAGGACTTCAGACGTACCGCCTACAACCATTCACCGGTTCGGCCATCAGTGACACAATCTGGTTGACATCCTCTCGCTTGACCATGCCTGCTTTAGGTTCTTTTCTTACCAAAGTGAAAAAAGGGGAAAAGCAGTGTGGTCACTAACTATCGTTTCAAAACAGCTAAAGCGAGTGGATTGGCTGAGTCTGACACATCCCTCATATAGTAATCCGTAAATGAGGACTCACAGTGCCATTGTGCAACGGCCATGATGTCCTCTAACGGAACACCATTGTAAAGGGCGGTCGAGGCGGCTATTCCTCTAACATCGTGTGCCCTTACGCCCTGCACCTGGTGCCCAGTCGCCATCTCATGAGTAGTCTGAATGCATTCGACCACCCAACGAGAGATAGTATCCATGGATGCGGCGCCATAAGGCTTTTTATGGCAGATCCACAGATGTCTATCGTTCGACCGTAACGAGTCAGTCCGTTTCTTGTACTTAGTCAAAGCACGGACCGGGCACCAGACACTGGCATCACGATCAAACCTGGTTAACTTCGGTATAATGATCGGTTTGCCGGGATATCTCAAAGATTGGTTCTTTGACATAAATTCTGCTCTTGGCAGAAGACGCAGACCTTCTCCAGAAACAATAAATCGGTTCCTCTCTGCCGAAAGCGCATGGATCTCACTGCGCCTTCTAGCTGAGGAAGCTGCCAATAGAAAGACCGCCTTTAGAGTCAAATGCTTTAGACTAGCCGAACGCAACGGTTCGAATGGGTGCTTGGCCAGTACATTAAGCACTAAAGATAGACTCCAGGCTGGAATGACTACCGGTTGTCTCGGGCGGAGATTGCTCATTCCCTTCAACATCACGTTTAACTGGGCCACCTCTGGACTATCCCTGTTGGCTAGACAAGGGATAACTGATGCCAAAGCTGACTTGTATCCAGCAATTGTGACGGGAGCTAGTCCTGTAAAGAACAGCTCACAGAGAAAGTCTGCTATTTGCTGAATAGTGGATTGAAAGGTATCAATACCCTTTTCTTCACACCAGTCTGCAAATCTGTTAACCTTGTTGTTATATGACTTGAAGGTTGACCTCCTTCTCGCAGCCGCGATGAAATCAGCAGCCTGTCGAGAAAAGCCTTCCGACGTGGAACGTTGTTTGACAACATCCACGCAGTCAATTTGAACATTTCGGGACGCTCGTGTAGGAAGCGTCCCTTGGCCTGGGAGATTATGTTCGGAATCTCGGGCAACTGCACAGGATTTTCCACCAGCAGATCTAGAAGATCCGTGAACCACGCCCTGCTCGGCCAATACGGCGCTATTAGCAGGACCAGACACGGTTCCTCCCTGACCTTCACCAATACCTTCGGTAGAAGAATGGTGGGTGGATACGCGTAAGCGTGCATCCCTCTCCAGCTTATCGCCAGAGCGTCTGTATCGACGGCATTTGGATCTGGAATCGGCGAGACATATGTCATGATTTGAGCATTTTCCTTTGTGGCGAACAAGTCCACGTTGGGTTTGCCCCAATGCTCGAAGATCCGTCGTAGAACTGGAGGGTTGAGGGACCATTCTGTTGGCAGGATTCTCTGTCTGCGAGACAAAGCATCCGCCAGAATGTTCAATCGGCCAGGAATATGAGCTGCTTTCAAAACAACCGAGTAATTCCTGCACCATTGAATCAAGTGCCACACCCTGATGCACAGGGTGGGCGACCTGGTCCCTCCTTGGCGATTTATATATGATACTACTGTCGAATTGTCCGACCGTATCAATATCACCTTGCCCCTGATCATCGGAAGGAACTCTTCCAACGCCAGTTCCACTGCCATCATTTCCAACAGATTGATATGCAGCTGACTCTCCGGGAGAGTCCATGTGCCCGAGACCTGGTGTTCTCCCAGGCAGGCACCCCACCCTTCCAGCGATGCATCCGTGTAAACGGACAGCTGGGGGTGGGGTAGGTGCAGCGAAACCCCTATTAGGAGATTCTGACGCTGTTTCCACCATAGAAGATGCGATATTATCGGCTCCAAAACTGGCACCAGTTTTGACAGGGGTTCTGTTCTCTGTTTCCACAGAGACATCAGATACAACTGGATAGGTCTTCGCATTAGAGCAGCGTACGGGATAACCTGCTCCATGGAGACCATCATGCCCAGCTTCTGAAGGAACCGCCTTGCCTGAATGTGGTTTCCCACTCGAAAACTCCCGAGGATGGCTAACAGAGACACCACTCTGGGCTCTGACGGGTAAACCCTGCCCTCCTCGAGGTCGAATCGCATCCCCAAATAAACGAAATGTTGAGTGGGTGTCAACTCGGATTTCTCCTTGTTGACTATCCAGCCTAGATCTGAAAGTAACTTCAGAGTCAGAGCAGTATCCACGTTCAACCTGGCTGCCGAGTCTGCCTTGAGCAGCCAGTCGTCTATGTAGGTGTGTAGCGCCACGTTCTCTTTTCTGAGAAACGCTGTCACCGCAAGGACCACTCTTGCGAAAACCCTCGGAGCTGTCGACAGGCCAAACGGGAGAACTGTAAACTCCCATACTTGATTCTGAAACGCAAATCTCAGAAACCTGTGCCAACTCCGATTGATCGGAATGTGGAAATATGCATCTTTCAGATCGATCGATACACACCACATTCCTTTCCTCAATCCCGCCATTACCGACCTCGGTGTTTCCATCTGGAACCGAGGCGTATGGATAAACCAATTTAATGGCCTGAGATTGAGTATGGATCTCCCAAAAATCAAAATTTGCGTTCGTTGATGATAGACGTGTTTTAGATTAGTGTAATTTGCGTCCATTATTGCGTTTGCGAAAAAATTATAGTGCTTAGTGAGACTAGAGTTTAAGGAACAGTGTTATTTGATAATTCTTTTCTTTAAGCTATTTTAAACATTTTCCGTTTGAGGCTCGTTCGCGTGCATCAAGCACTAGCTTTTCCGCCAGTAAAATCGTTGTTGTTGTCGGCCATTAGGGTTGTCCTGCTCGTTTGTGTTTGGCGCCATTTTCGAAAACAAAGCTCTCTATTTTTACGTTTATTTGCTGTGCTCCCCGAGTCGTAACTACAAGGTATTGTTATTAAATTATTTTAATAAATTTCGTAACCTTAAAATCTATTTAAACCTTTTTGATCAATTTTCTTTTGGATGTTCGTCTGCGTGAGTTAGAACACTAGATTTTTCGCCACTCAAACAGCCGCATTAGTCGGCCATTAGTGCTAGTCTTGATCGCCTTCGACACCAATTTTCGAAAAAAAAAAAAATAATAATAAATAAAAATTAAAATTTTTTTTTTTTGGAATCTTCCTTTCAGTGCTTAGTTGGAATTTTCGCGAATTTTACCGAAGGGGATGACACTGCACTGATATATTGGTAACGGTTACTAGGCATAATCTACCTCCTCTCTCTACACTTCAGCCTTTCACAGCCTACTCTACTCATCTCCTTAACACATTACTTCTACTGCATTCTATCCTATCTCTCATACTGTACCTACTAAATTATCCTACTACACACTACCCTCTAAACAATCCACACCTTTGGGTAAGTAAAATGGAGGAAGCTGACTCCCTCAAGCAGCCTCCTGAAGTCACAGCCAACGCGGCGCCAAGTGGTGTCAAAAACGACGAAGTGGCCATGGATGAGTTCACCCACGAACAGGTGGCTCAGCAGGTGATAATCCTGGAGAGCAATCTCCAGAACACACCAGGCCCCAAAAGGAAGAGGATGGTCGGGGTGTTAGAGGAGGGGGAGGAAGTGGGAGGAAGGGAAGGCACCCCCAGCAAGAGGTCTCGGGACAAGGGGGCCTCCCCAGTGGGAGGGAGAGACCAAACCACCACGCAGAGCGGGGGTTCCCCGGGTGGGGCGACCAGTAGGGAAGGGAGGGAAGTGGGACAAAAAGGGGGGCAGAGAAATGGTACCCAGGGAAGGAGGGTCAGAGTCAAGGGACTCGCGGGAAATGATTTTGCGGGGTTAACCCGCATGATAATATATAGGTTGCTGTATGCCATGGTGGGCATGCTGGCTGGCCTAGACAAGAGAGATGGGGAGGTGTTGGTAACCACCACCAGTGAAGGGCAGTTTCAGAAGCTGCTCAAAATCACCATGATAGGCAGCCACGTGGTGTCTATCGAAGAGCACACCACAAAAAAGACTGAACAAAAAAAAGCGGTAGGTGTCATATCGGGAGTCCCAAGGGACTTCACGAATGACGATATAAAGGAGGAATTGAACGCCCATGGGGAACGCAAAGTGGAGTGGGTGGGTCGGATTGGCGGAACAGCCAGACCGACCTATGCAGTGAAACTGGTTTTCGAGTCAGACGAACTGCCAAGTAAGGTAAAACTGGGATGGATGAGCTTCAAAGTTAAGCCATACATCCCAGAGCCCGTCAGATGCTTTAGATGCCACCTGCTGGGTCACGTGGCAAAGCACTGCAGATCAAAAGCCAGCGCGTGCGTAAACTGTGGAGGAAACCACAAACGGGAGGACTGCCAGCAGACCCCCCACTGTAGGAACTGCAAGGGGCTCCACAGTGCTGCATATCGCGGATGTCCGGCTTTGCAAAAAGCCAAGGACATCCTCAAGGTCAAATCGACAGATCAGGTCTCATACGGGGAGGCAAAGAAGAAGGTTACCCAGCAAAAAAGCAGGGAAACCGAACAGCCAACTGGAATACCAGCACCTGGACCAGCCATACCTCTGGAAAGTACAGCATGGCAGAAAAGGGCTGACTCCGTAAGGAGGAAGCTGGCCACCCCCAGGAGGGACTGCTCAGTACCGAGACAGCAGGAAAGAGGGGAGGAGGCTCCTACTGAGCCACCTACAATAGATACGGCCACGCCCACCCTCCCGCTTGGGAGTCCGGCCAGAAAAGCCGGCAAACAGCCCAAAAGGCAAACAAAAACGCCAAAAAACCCCGCCTGCAAAGGGCTCAAAGTTGTAGGCAGGAGCAGGGCCCGAAACCAAAGGGCTGAACCAATCGGCACATTGGAGGTACCTCTAGTGGAAAAACAGGCTATCAAACCTGTGAACCCCACTAGCAGTACTGGCAGATGCAGTGACCTGCCGGCCGAGACCACCAGAGGGACACCAACGAGCGAGGTAAGTCCCACCCCCATGGTTGGAGAGCATAAAATTGTCTTAAATGTACAAACCTTCAGATTGATCATTGAGACGATCATATCATCAGTTTGCACTGACAACGAAGCAGCAAGGAACAAGGTTGATGTGGACGGCCTCGTTGCGAAATTCGTAGAACTTTGCTCCTCTTCGAACTAATCATGGGGGTCAAAATTCTTCAGTGGAACGTTCGAGGCACCCGGTCTAATACCAACCTCGACGAATTGTGGAACACATTCCACAACGAAAATGACCACCCAGACATTATATGTCTACAGGAAACCCGTCTGAAACCCAACCAGGATTTCAAAAGGTACAACTACAATGTCGAAAGACAAGACCGTACCACAGAATCTGCAACCACCCCTAGGGGTGAAGGCGGTGGCGGCATAGCGACCCTCATAAAAAGTAATCTTTCCTACAAAAGGTTGCCACAACGTGAGAGTAGCGTAGAGCACCTTACGATAGAAATAGAAATCAATCACGAAACTATTAATATTGTAAACGTCTATAGTCCCAGGTTGCACTCTTCCTCGGACTACGACAAGCTCCTTGAAGGCCTAGAAGGTGAAACAATACTTCTGGGCGACTTCAACTCCCACCATGCCCTATGGGGGAGCAAAACCACGAACCCCAAAGGCCGAGTATTAGAACAGGTTATTGACAACTACAACCTGTGCCTACTAAATGACCATAGACCCACCAGATATAACTCTAGTGATGGAGAATGGTCGGTCTTGGACCTGTGCCTCATAACACCTGGCCTACGACCAACCCCCAGCTGGGACATCCAAGACCAGCTCCTCGGCAGCGACCACCTCCCTATCAAAATACAGATAGGAAGCCTACAGAACAAGAACGAGGCGCCACTGCACAGGAACAATTGGAATCTGAAAAAGGCCAACTGGACCGAATACAAGCACACAATGGCCATGGAGCTGGAGACACCGATTACTAGTACCAGCACCGAGGAATATTATGAGCAGTGTATGGGGATTCTCTACAAGGCTGCCAACTCAGCCATCCCCCAATCAAAGCCAGACAATAACCCCAAACACAAACGCGTGCCTTGGTGGAACAGGGAGTGCCAAGAAGCAGTTACGCTCAAGAAAATAGCCTGGAATAGACTAAAGAGAAACTTCAGCATTGAACGCCTAGTCGAGCACAAGAGACTACAGGCCAAGGTAACAAGAACCATCAAAAAGGCAAAACGCGATCACTGGCGACAATACTGCTCTGAAATCACTCGGTTCACACCCTCGAGCCAAATATGGCGCAAAGCGAAAGCTATTGCCAGCGAAAAAACCAAATCCAAAAACCCCTTACCCACCCTCATAGCAAATGGGGTAAAGCACGCCAACGACAAGGAAAAAGCTGAAGTGCTTGCCACAGTCTTCATTGCAACCAGTAGCAGTGATAACCATGACCCTGACTTTGTAGCTACCAAAACAAAGGTTGATGAGCATATCAATCACCTGTTCAGCTCAGGGAAATGCGAAGATCCTAACAACCGAGACATCAACAAAACCTTCAACAGAATGGAGCTTGAGCAAGCCCTTGGCAGAGGCAAAAGCTCCTCACCAGGTGAGGATGGCCTGAAATACGACATGCGTCGTAATATGCCAGAGGAGGGTAAACAAATGCTACTCAATCTCTACAACCTTGTATGGAGCTCTGGAAAAATGCCATCAGTATGGAAAACGGGGATCGTGGTTCCTATCCCAAAACAAGGGAAGGACAAAACTGACCCAAGATCATATCGGCCAATCTCCCTGACGAGCTGTCTCTGCAAAGTCATGGAGAGGATGATCAAAAACCGACTAGAACATGAGTTCGAACACAACGGTCTACTCCACCCCTGGCAGAGTGGCTTCAGAAAGGGCAGACGCACTACGGACCACCTAGTCAGACTGACGGAGGCAGCCAAGAAAGCCCTAGATGCCGGAAGAGGAAACACAACAATAGGAGTTTTCCTAGACGTTGAGAAAGCCTTTGATATGATGTGGCGAAACGGAGTCCTAAAAAAACTCTATGACTTTGGCTACCGTGGCCGCATCCTATTCTGGATACGAGATTTTCTCGATAACAGAAGGATTAGCGTCCGCGTTAATGGGCAAATGTCTAGGGAACAAACATTGGAAAACGGCACCCCGCAGGGTGGCGTAATAAGCCCCCTACTGTTCAATATCATGATGAGTGATCTACCCAAAGACATTGAAAAAGACCATGCACTGGGTCCCAACGCAATAGGCGGGTCTATCTTCGCTGATGACACAGCATTGTGGAACAAATATGCGAAGATAGACCGTGCACGTAAGACCATGCAGAAAGTTCTGGACATAGTCTCACGGTGGTGCAAAAAAAATGGCTTCAAACTGTCTGCGGAAAAAACAGTTCAAATCAATTTTACCAATGTTAAATACATAAACCATGATGCAAATCTGTACCTCAATGGTCAGAAAGTCAAGACATGTGCTGAAGCCAAATTCCTGGGACTAACATTTGACAGAAAGCTCACGTGGAACCCCCACATCAAGAGTCTGAGGGAGAGATGCTTCAAGCAATTAAATCTCCTTCGCTCATTAACAAAGCACACCTGGGGTGCAGACCTGCCGAGCATGCTTATGCTATACCGCGGCCTAATCCTGTCAAGGATAGACTATGGATGCGAAGCATATGCCACAGCGAGAAAGTCACTGTTAGAAACCATTGACACTCTCCAAACAAAATGCCTGCGCATTTGCTGTGGTGCCTCACAGAGTAGCCCTCGAGATGCAATCAACGTAGAGTGTGGAGAAATCCCATTAGATCTGCGAAGAGAGGAACGGCTTCTCAAATTCTGGACATACCTACAAAGCTCTGCACCCACCCACCCTACCAGGGAGGTATGTCTTCCATGCAAGGAGCACCTAAGACACAAGGTACTGCCCAAAATGACCAAAAAGACCAAACCACCAGGCCTGTTAATGACAGAGCTCGTCAGTGCCACTGAACTGGTAAACGTCGAAATAGAAAGCTCAAGGCCGGCTCCTGACCCGCCATGGCTACTTCCGCAGATCAAGGCGCATGACAGCCTATCCTCACAGATAAGCAAGAAAGACCCACCAGCGCTAATCAAGAGCTACGCTCTGGAAAACATTGACAACAGATGGAAGGAGCACAGGAAAATCTATACCGACGCCTCCAAAATGCCCTACTCTGGCGAATGCGGAGCAGGAGTAGTCATAGGCGACCAGGAAGAAGTCCTCAAGTACAAGCTTCCGAATCACCTGTCAATATTCACAGCCGAACTGGTGGCAATTAAAAAGGCTCTAGAATGGATTAAAACAGCAAATCCAGGCAAATACGTTATACTCACAGACTCACTAAGCTCAGTGAAGAGCTTCAAATCTAGCAGCAGCAAGAGCAGGGACAACCTAATCAAGGAAATCCGGCAGCTGTATGCAACTGTGGTGACTGACAACAACACCGTGGACATCGACTGGGTCCCAAGCCATGTTGACATTAAAGGCAATGAACAGGCAGACGAGGCAGCCAAGCAAGCGCTCAAAGATGGAACTATGACCAGCATAGGACTCTCAAAGTCCGAAGCGAATGCCCTGGTCAAAAGCCACATCAACAGCAAATGGCAAAGACAATGGGACGAAAGCACAACCGGCAGATCCCTGTACAGAGTCGTCCCTGCAGTCAAACGCAAATACCAAAACCACATCCCAGGACGCCAAGGCGACATTGTATTACGCCACATCAGAATGGGTCGGATCAGCGTTAACCAGACACGAAAAAAACTCAACCTGTCAGACACAGACCAATGTGAGGCCTGCAAGGAGACTGAAACTCTAGACCACTTCTTCCTACGGTGCACTGAATATGCAGACATTAGAAAGGAACTCATCAATACGCTGAGAAAGGGACACTTCAATCTTGACCCTATAGAAGACATTATAGCGATGCGTGACCGACAGATCAACCACGAATTAATCAAGTTCGTGCTTGCATCGGACAAACACATCACATAATCAGAACACATTCTGATTAGCCCAAGACACAGACCGAGACAACCCTCTGGAGGTGTCAGGTCCGAAACACAAATCACTCCCCTAGGCGCATGAGGTGTCAGGTCCGAGGGGAATCGCATCACACTTTTTCCCCTAGGCGCATGAGGTGTCAGGTCCGAGGGGAAATACGTGTAAGCGAACGATTTGCAGTTTGCATGACCTATACAGCATGTTATCTCTGATGTCAAAAAAGCAAACACGTGAGACGGCGCAAGAAGCACTCTTCTGCGGCCTCTACGACCCCGGCCTGTCCTGCGGCACTTACTGCCTTCCAATCCCCGGCCTCTACTGCGGCATTTAGTGCCTTCCCACCATCAACCTCTACGGCTATTGCGGCATTTACCGCCACCCCACAACCGACCCCTGGTCACTGCAGCATTTACTGCCTCACCACCCTCGTGAGGTGTCATGTTCGAGGAGAAACGCAAATCACTTCCCCTAGGCGCATGAGGTGTCAGGTCCGAGGGGAATCGCTTCGCACTTTTTCCCCTAGGCGCATGAGGTGTCAGGTCCGAGGGGAAATATGTGTAAGCGAATGATTTGCTGTGTTGCATGGCCTTTAAAGTATGTTATCTGTAATGTCATTTCTTTCAGAGCCAGAGCTGGAGCTGGAGCAAAAATGCAGCAACGAAAACAACAATGACAGACGGGCAGAAAGACAGATGGAGGACTGGAATGGACAACAGAACAACAGATGGGCCGGCCTGGCGGCGGACCGCGAGGGATATGGACGTGTGTCCATCTCTTTCGTGGCCCGTAGGCAGGTATGCTTGTCTGTCGAACAGACTGACAAACCAATCAACAAATGGACAGACTGACGGACAACTCTGGGCACAGCAAGCTGCTGGAGTACGCTTAAGCAATGTACTTGGCCCCACTTGCTCAGTCTTCTCGGATGGGACTTTAAACTGAGGTCCCGTCACACAGTGCCCATCACTGTGTGAACGTGAGCTAGGGTTAGGTAGGCAAGAAATTTCGGCATAGTCAAAGTAAACCGGATGCTGAATGGATCCCTCCTCGGATGGAACCACGCAACATACGGATTACAAAACCAAAACCAAATTGCTAGAATTAGAATCTTTCGGAATTTTCGAGGGGACTATGGAGGGATGTAACCCGGATGACTGACCGAGTTCGTCCTCGGACGGTCACAGTCACCATACGGGCTACCTAACCAATCAAAATCAAACAAGTGCGCGCTGGTGCCTGCTCGGATGATGGCCAGAAGACCAAATGGGTCCCAGGACCCGAAAGACCCCACACCCCAACCTCCCCACTCCCCCCAAAGGGGCCGGGAGGTCTCTGACCTAAAGCCCCCCCCTTGGGTGCATCAGGTCATAAGACCGTACACACCTCCCCCGACCCAACACCTACCCCATCCCTTACCCACCCCTGTTAGGTCCAGGTTAGGCCATCCCCATTACACACGCCCAAGCATGAGGAGCAACAAAAAAAGCCATGGAAAAGAACAGCAACATGAGACAAAATCGAGAGACAACGATCAACACACACATACACACAGAGAGAGACACAAGCTAATGCACAAACCGACGTCACAAGAATTCACAAGAATTCAACAGAAACCATAAAGGCCAGGCGTGAGTCTAGACCCTAGCATTGGGAACTAGCATATAAACGCCTCAAATATTACAACACACACACACAGTATGGATCTCCATCCCCCCGTGCTCTTGGGGACAAGGAACATGTTTGAATAGAAGCCTGGAGTGTTTTGTAACACAACAAAAATACTAAGCCACTCAATTCACTGTTTGCTAAAAGTCACCTGACTTAGATATCTCAGAAAATTTTAACCTATTCATTCCCATGGTGTAGGTTCCCTTGAAACAAGTTTAGCAGAGATACATCCCTCCATTGGGTAGTCTTGATAGTATCTCTTTAACTCTAAAGCAGTCATTGCTCTAGGGAACCGGTTCCTCTATTCCTATAGAGAACATATAAACGAGTTTGTGAGCATGCGCACTTATGCTACTATGCATGCGACCGAGTCCAAGCCGTCATTAATTAATTTTCTGTATTACGGGAAACACCTAACTTTTATCTCAACAAATCCTATTCATTCCATAATCTTGTGGAGCTACATCCACATTTGCTTTTCATGAATACCACAGTACAAGTGGTCTTTGTTGAATAAGTCATAGTACTTATGTAAAATGGTTATAATTTACGTGAATATGAGCAGAAAGTTCGTTGTGACCAAGTTGAAAGAAAATGGCGCCAGCTTCACATTACAAGCCAGGTGAAGTCAATAACTCTGATCCTATTTTAGCCACGAGGCTCCGTTCCTACGAAAGGTATACTATATACCGGTTTGGAACATCTCCTACGAAAGGTATCCTACATAACATATGTAACATACCGGTTGGGAAGTTAGTGGATCAATTAAGAGTTTTGACTAGGTACGTATTTCCGAGCGTCATTCTTTCCTACATAAGGTATACTACATACCGGTTTGGATCGAATCCTACATAAGGTATCCTACATAACTATGTAATATACCGGTTGGGAAGTTATTGGATCTATTAAGAATGTGACAGTGGTGCAAACAGGCGTGGTGGACCGGATGAACACCACAAGGATACACCACGATCATCCCCTGAAGAAAAGCGAGTGGTCCTTCTAAGGACCGTTACTAACCAACTAACATGAAACTCGCAATTACTTCATGATGATCAGTCAGTCATGTCAGTCGTATTACAATAAAGACGAGACCATCGTATTAATTCGCGATTCGGTGTTCGCTTTCAATTGGCGGCGTTTTTGCAGGCTAATTTAACATTACTAGCAATGGGCCATGAAACCTTTTTACCTTTTATTTAATATTTTATAAAAATTACTCGAGATTTTATGTTTTCTAATACCTGGCGGGGTTAGTCGACGCAAGTATTTTTTTATGGCCGTAGTTTCATGAAAAATGTAAACATTGCGTTGCTATGGGATATCCTCTTTAGTGTGTCGTAAATTGGCAAATGTTGGACGATCTCGGAATGCCCGGATGTTCAAAATTACGATACTGAATTGAACCCTCGTAATCACATAACCCGCTTTTGTTAGATAGGCTATTAAGCCTGTGCCAGATTATCAGGTTCACTTGATTTGTAAATCTAGGGAGAAACTTGCGTTCACTTGATTTCTAAATCTAGCGTTAAAACTTATTATATATATTACTGGTTATATTGTAATGTGAACCTAAAATGATCTAAAACGTAATGCGATGTTCTAGAAAAATTGCATGAACGGCCGATAATTAAACTGGGTAGCCAGCGTCTATTGTTAGCGAGCCGGACAGTGGCAAAGTAAATCTCCGTTTGGAGGCGCTGACGAGAAGCGTAGATCTCATTGCCGAATTTCCGATTCCAGGATATCTATATCCGAGTACTCGCTTAACCTACTTCATTAAAATTTGCTTTAACCTAATCTGGTCAGATAATATCACGTGATTTATATATCATGTGATTATCACGTGATTCTGATTTATATATTATAAAGACGACATTTATGTCAAGTTAGGATTAATTTTGATGGAAAAAACAATCTTTATTAAAGGATACGCAATATTTAGGCTGCTCAATTTAATAATTTCACTTCTGCGAATGATGTTTTGAGGTATACATTAAGCATAGCCGCGAGGTGACAAGATTTGTGAAGGGTTTTTTCGTGGTATCTTCAGACGTTAAGATGTTTAAAAATTCAGAGGAAAATAAGTTTTATCCTTGTATATAGTGCGCGCAAATTTTTTAGAACATGTAAATTGAGCATAAATGTGCGACCTATTTATGGATTTTTAAGTAAATACGCCACTCCCATATTTGCTGGTACTCATTCAGAGTCAACTTATTTCAGTTGCAACTTATGACTAATAACTTCGAGAGTTAAATGGTTAATATTTTGATAGTAAACGCTACAAACTTTGATGACCAAGTTTTACTATATCAGAGATGTGTGTTGATCTCAGTGTTTTAGTAGCAAGCATAGCCTTTGGATCAGGAAAGTTCTTGACTATCAGCCACTTTTATTAGCCCTAAGATGAGTTTTTTCCCTACTTAATGTATAATCTAATCTCTCATCATTTTGTAAATTCTTTCTGGGGTACTTAACTTGGGTGAAATTGAATATATAGAGCACGTACCCAGGCTATGAGGGATCATTCTATCGGCTCTCAATCGATTAATTGTTATAGTCAAATATAACATTCTGCTTGCAAATGGACTATTACTCGTGGAAATCATCTGAAAGTCTAGAAGAGGGGGAGAACTAACCTAGTTAGAAAAAATTTTCTCTCTAAGGGGTGTGTAAACTGTGAAATGTTGGTCTGAACATGTTGTTTCCACACCATCTCTTAAAACATTCGAAAATGGTTTAGGTAGGCTTTGGCATAGTCAAGCCAATGTATGACTACACCGTACACGCAACCCATGACTAGAAGTGACGGCACAGGCATGGAGATAAATGAAGAAGAGATGACCATGAGGCCTAATTGTCCTGTGCTCAGTATTATTACCTAGATTATAACTCAATTTTTATGGCATAGCAACTGATTATAATTAAACTTCTGGTTTAGGTATGCCAAATCAAATCACTTCTGGTGTTTTGCTGGTATTGTTTGTTTCTAAATCACTTGACAGTTTAAATGCCCTATTTCAGGGGCTCTTATTTTGGATTCTTTAATTCTTTATTAGTTGCTCTTAGTGCAATGGCTGAACCATCCAATTATCCTCATCCTTCGAAACCTTGTGTACACCCAACTCTTCGCATTTATCTTCTAGGAATGATTTAATTTTTTCTTATGATCCTAGCAGTGCTTTTGTCGTTTTGATTTCACTAGATTTCGTTTTGCTCCTGAATCTTCTCATGTATTACACTCTAACTATCAGCCTCCATCTTTCGACTAATATCAATCTGCAAATAAGTGCGTCAGACTTTATTATTTTAATTGTGAATAGTGGTTTGCTATCTTTTAGTATCATATCTGGCCTGATTTATTTTTAACATAGTTTTTCAGTCTTTCTTTTCTGTCAGTAGGATCCCTCGCCATGATGAAGCATATCTATGGGTGAATGTAAGCTTGTTACAATAACAAAATCTTTTTTGTCTTATCAAGATTTACACCGCTCCTTTCTCGAGTTCAGTAGAAATTTTGATCTTTTTATTTGTCTAGGGATATATCTATTTCTATTATTGTCATATGGAGAGGTCTTCTCAGCCTTATCTATTCAAGCCTATTTTTTATTCTTCTAAATTCTAAATTTCCCTGGCATTATTAAATAAATTCCTCAAGGGGGCCTAACCAAGATGATTGGATTATTGCCTTTGCATGGATTGTGGAATATGGTTTTTTCCTTTCACCCTTCTGTGTAGTTTCAGTCCTTTGTCCTTATCCATCATTGATCTCGACAGGCCAAACGGGAGAACTGTAAACTCCCATACTTGATTCTGAAACGCAAATCTCAGAAACCTGTGCCAACTCCGATTGATCGGAATGTGGAAATATGCATCTTTCAGATCGATCGATACACACCACATTCCTTTCCTCAATCCCGCCATTACCGACCTCGGTGTTTCCATCTGGAACCGAGGCGTATGGATAAACCAATTTAATGGCCTGAGATTGAGTATGGATCTCCATCCCCCCGTGCTCTTGGGGACAAGGAACATGTTTGAATAGAAGCCTGGAGTGTTCCGGTTTGCTGGTTTTATTGCTCCCTTCAGAAGCAAACCCGACACTTCCTTTTGAACGGCTTCTAACTTGTCTGGCTCCCTTGGTACAGGTGTCCAGACTGGTGCCAAAGACAGATTTTGTGGCGGAAAGTCCCACCACTCCGGCATGTAACCCTGGGATAACCATCCCAGGACCAGACTGTCTGACGTCACACCTCGCCAAACCTCGACGAAACGCATGAGCCTTCCACCCACCATAGACGCCTCGACGTCTAACGGGGTTGTCCGGCTCGCAGTCCGCCCCCCCCCCCCCCCCCTTTCTTAACGAGAGAGAGTGAGAACCATTTCGTTCTAGGTACGACGGGTATAACTGGCACCGCTGTTCCTGTCGCACAGGTGCGGTCCAGGCGGATATGAAGGGAGCTTGCGTACCCTCAGGTACGCTTCGGCCCCTTCTGTCCGCCCTTTGAGGCCTTACCCTTACCCTTGCCCTTACCACCTCTAGGGCGGTCAGGAGCAACATTGGGGAGGGTAGGCGCCTCTACAGCCTTCCTGGGTTTCTTCGCCGGCGGCGGCTCCGAGAACCCAGCCGAAACAGACGTCGCAATAGGCCTGGCTTTCGCCTTGCCCTTATGCTTTTTCTGTTTCTTTGAAGGCTGTCCGGTTAGCGGCTTGCCCACAGCCCCTAGTGCGTGCGCTTGCCGCACCAGCTCTAGCTGGAGATTTACCGCTAACCGATTCTGCGCAATACTGGCGGTGTCCTCTAAGATGGCCCGCGCTTGGCCACCAAAGATGCTAGGCCCTGTCAGGGGCGTCCCAAGAAGACGCTCCCTGACTGCCGTAGCCGGACGCATATGGTCAATGACCATTTGCCTCCTGGACTTCGTCACACGCGCTTGCACCCTTGCCAATGCGTCCATTGACAGCACCAAGCCGTCATTAACGCACGATAGCGCCACAGGTGGCACAGGGTGGCCTGCCCCCGCTTCAGCCCACACCGACTGAAGTAGACGATAGGAGTGATTGACAGCGCTCATGGCTGCCCTCACACCCTCATCGCATAGGGCCAGGACTTCTTCCTGGTGTACCTGGGCCGTATCCACTAGTGCCGGACCGGGACCACCCGACCCGGCACTCTGGACGCCCAGTACCCATCGGTCATCCTCCGTGACCGACGGGACTACACCATACCTGTCGTATTCACCCCGCGGAATACGGCACCTTGCCCGCACCTCCCTGGAGGCCGCAGGGAGCTGACCCTTGGTCATTAGTTGTTTACTATAAATAGCATCCAACAAATCAATGAACCGTGGATCCAGTCCCACTGACTGGATCCGGGCCGCGGGCAAAATCCCCGTCCTAATCGACGCAACCGACGGACGGGGCGCATCTTCATCGGCCGTGGCCGAAACCACAGACGGGTCAACTCTGGCTAGCCACGCCAGAGCATCAGACCAATCTAACTCCGAAGAAGATACCCCCGCAAACACGTCACCCGTTGACATGCTTACGGGTCTGCCAGCCATGGCCTCCCGGCCAGGAGCCACGGCTGACACGTCAGGCACTCCGCTACCACATGGTTCCGCCGCCACCCCATGAAACACTCCGGTCCATGGGGTAGGTCCGCACGGAAAACCGTACGGACCCGTAACCGTCGCGGAACCATAGCCGGCCACGGGCGCCAACGGCACCCCATGTCCGGCTGCCGGACCAGGCGAGATAGGTGAGTACCACGCCTGGCCCGGCACACCGGTTCCCCTGACGGCTGGTGACAAACCAAGCCGCGCGGAACCGGTGCACGGTAACGGATTGGCCTCAGCCGCAGGCGGAGCCGCTGACCTGGCTTGCGCCAAACCAGACAAATGGAGGCCGGTTCCGTCCAGGACGGAATCAACCTCCATATTCTCCACCTGCGGCTTCACGGGCCGCAGCAACCTCTCCTCCTCGGCCTCATCGTCTTCAGACTCCGAAGAGCCGTCACTAGACGAATAAACTCCCACACCTGACGGACCGGCCACCGCTACTGGACCACCCGGAGGTGGCCGCAGAGAGACAGAACCCGTCTGGCCGAAGCCAGACGGACGCGCCAGGTGGCCGTACGAGACGGCCCCCTCGGTAACCAGTCCAGAATCCTGTCCGAAGACAGGATCCGTACCAGGCATGGGGAGAAACTGCCCCCCAACCTTTGGTAGCAGGGACGACACCAGCGTGGGCAGAACGCTATGCAGAAAACCCTGCATAGCCGGACCAAACCACGCCGGCGGTGCCATCTCCGCCACCTCCAGCTGGGGACGTGGAGCACCCCCACCGGCCGAACCGGGCGCTCCACGATTTCCTCTCGGACCGCCTGACCCCGCGTCAGACCCAGCCAAGTCCTTCTGGGCAAGGAACTTAACCATCGTTTCGACGGACCACACTGCACAAACATTACACCTATGATCTATATTACACAGGGCACACCTAAAACAGACATGGTCCTTGAACAGTACACGGACAAACTTATGGCAGTCGTCACATGATGGCGGGGCTGGCTTGGCCTATAAAATAAGCACAAACCTACAATAAACAAGCGGAACGAGACACGGATGGAAGGCAGACAATTAATTTTCAAATATTTTGACTCATAAATTAACCGTAACCTCCCGCACCCCACCCCGCCACGTTACAACAACGATCGCATTGATTATGACGACAAGAACGTGGCGGGCACAACACACCCATAATAGATCCTACAGGATGTGTAACGGCTCCAGGAATCATATCGCATAGCATTCAGGGTATATTTACTAATCAATATAAATTATACTCCTAACGAACGCAGCACGATATGTGAAGAAAACAACAAAATGTATAACAACTGCTGTCTCACACGGTAAAACCGCAGACCACGCATCTACTCAAGAATTTTGAAACCACCGATCATTGCAAACCGATCGTGATCGCACGTAAACTTGATCATTCTAAAGTTTCCGGTACCATTTTTAGTACGCAGCACCCAGAACAAGATGCGCGAATTAATGAAAAAAATTTTCTTCACATAAACATCCGAGCGACCGGGTGTGACGTCACCCGCTCGGATTCTACGGAGAACGACGTCAGCCGATATTCGTGTTAGAAATACCGTAGCAAACACCTATTTTCATATCTGCCGATCGCCTGTTGGGGTTTAAAGAAGGCGATCGTCTGGCATATATCGTTGCTAGCACACGTCCCAGATTCTATGGGGTTAGAAATTGGAACATGCGACACAACGAAATTTAGAGACCTAAGTCTTTTAACTATGGATATAAAGAACAATACCTGGTTATCTTGGGCGGTATTCTCCATAGTCCTTAGTTATCCTTTCAGAACACACAAACTATCACTGATTAAAGACTTAGATTCTTTTAAAAAACACTAAAATCCTTAATGCGAAAAGCATGTATTGCACTTGTTGCTATGCAAACAAGAATGAGCTCTATGGTAAACGGGTACTCGGCAGTGGGGAGCCGGGTACCCGGTTCCCAGGAGTCGGTAAAGCTTTCTAAGTCTATAATCCTAGAGCCGCTGTCAGGGCCAGCTGTATATCAGAAGTAACAGAATGGTGAGTATTGATCGAAGGAGAAGACAAGATTCTAGGAAAGCGAACATGTAAACCGGACTTGAAGAACAAAACTGGAACCCCAGGAAGTTCTCTATCACCTGAAATCCAAAACAGGAAGACAGACCCGGAAGATAATCCTAGAACACCAGAAAGATCCATGAAAACCGGAAATGACCTTATCCCCGGCTGTACAAAATCCGGATGCGGAAAAATAGGAAACGGAAATGTGTAAACCGGAAGTAGACTACCGGAAACTGATCAAGATCCTACAACCCGGATGTACAGAATTACCGGAAGAGGAAGCTGAAAAAACTGGAAACGGATATAGATGAATGATGCAATGCCAGGTTCAACAGACCCAGATAAGCATTCTTCCTACCGGAAGTAGCAACACTACTACCGGAAGAGGAAGCTGAAAAACTGGAAATGGAAATAGATGAATGATGCAATGCCAGGTCCAACAGACCCAGATAAGCATTCTTCCTACCGGAAGTAGCAACACTACTACCGGAAGAGGAAGCTGAAAAACCGGAAACAGAAATAGATGCACTACTGCCGGAAACGGAAAAACCGGAAGTGGACGGAATGCCAGAAAATCATGAGACACCGGATATTCAGCCAAGCCAGACAATCACAGTGCTCATATCCGGATGCCCGGTAAAACCAGAAGACAAACCGGAATGCAAACCCGCTTGCCCGGACAAGCCAGGAGCAGAGGAGATGGAAGATCTCTTTTCTGGCAATAAGAATTACGGGAAAGATGAACTTATGCATGAGATGAAGGATCGGAAGCTTCCGCCACCGATGCCATCGCATGAGGGTTATGCAGACCCTCAAGACTTATATGGTCTTTTGTCTGGCTCCTACCTGAGGATGAATAACCAGACTTATTCTTTGAATCACCAGACTTTTACTTCAGAGATTTCATCTCTTGTCTGGAAGTGCGTGAAATCTGACTGAAGACTGGAATCAGTGATTCCTGAATAAAATGTTTGGAAGCACTATAAAGGATCTACGTAATAAGAGTGGTACTTGGCTATTTTATAACATGGTAATTTGATGGTATATAATAGGCATGGTTTCACAAACCTCGAAAAGGGGAGTACTGACACGAAAACTGGTAACTCCAAACTAGAGTTACAAAAACCCTCTAAAACACCATGACATGAAAGTTAAACATAACATAGGCAAGAAAGATTTCATGGTAGGCATGTTTTCTTGAGTCAGAGAATTAAATGTAGCTAAAATTTTCAGTGCAAAGCTATAAACTTTTATCCATATGATAGCAGGCGAACTGATCTGCTAGCAGAATATTTGAAAAGTGCATCAGTTTTCAAATTTGGGACCTACTGCGCATGCGCGAGCGTGCTTAGTGACAGGCGTCAACAAGGAGTGTGTACAGACTGGTGCCAGTCTATTGTAAGGCTAATGCAGGGGGTCCCTCTACCAGAAGCCTGGTTGAGGGTCTACATGGTGATGGTATTGGCATTAGGGAGTATGTAAGCGAGCATAAAAATTTTATTCTGATAGCTAAATGCACATATTTGATTTAGCAAGTAGTAATTGAACGGTAATGGATGTTTTTGTGGTGTAATAACAACTAAGATTTTCACCCAAAAAATTGATGAATCAAAATTCTGAATGGATATTCTAGAGCCTATTGCTATAGGATCGTTTCAGCCAAATTTGGTTGAAATCGGTCAGAATGGTAAGGAGAAGAAGCAATTTGACAATTTCCGGTACATTTTTCATAAAATCTAAGATTTTTACCCAAAAAAATTGATGAATCAAGATTCGGAATGGAAGTTCTGGAGCCTACGACCATAGGGTACTTCCAGCCCAATTTGGTTGAAATCGGCCAAGTGGTTGTTGAGGAGTAGTACTATAAAGGAAAAGTTGATGGATGGATGACGGACGGTCGCCATGGCATAAGCCCGAAGGGCCAGGTGACCTAAAAATTAGCTTCAAATGTACTAGACATGGATATAAGTATTCAGGACATTACGAGCCCTTATAGGCAATGCCTATTTTCATATCATGTGATATTTGTAGTGGGATGGGTGAGCGAAAATTCAAGACCTGTGGTAAATCATGTCGACTTATTTTGTCTACCATTATCGCCAGCCATAAAGTGGATTAATCCCAATAAGGTTCTGGCGAAAGGGTTTAACAAGATTTATTAATGGCACCAATTTACTGAATGAAATACTATTTAACATATGTAGCTAATGGGTCGCATCCTGCAAGATCATATGCCAGTTGTCAAATTAATTTAATACCACGAAAATACAAACAAAATATTATTGACCTTGTGCATCTTTTCTCGTTTGCTGACGGGTTTGATGTTGCTTTACCAGCGATGACAACATCATTCATGTATGACTAAGACAACAATGGCCAATTCATGAAACGACGATATCAGAAAAAGGTGCGTATTTTATTACAAATCTAACAAACATTCGTTTCACATTTTCTATCTGTCAGATTTTTGTAAACCGGAAATACATCAAATCGATGACAAAATAGGACCGCATATATATAGTTTATTAAGTAAAATTCTGATAGATGATATGAACCAAGTTAACTTATCTACATAGCATTGTGTAAATAGTACTATTGCTTGCAATTGAAGTCAACAATGCCTTGTGAATATATACTGTGAATATATGCAAAGCTGTATTAATCCGCGAGATTTATAGCACCGGGTACTATTTTCGACATAGTCAGCTTAGCATAAGATATGGAATCTGATCGGAACATAGAATTTGTTTTACTGTTCTTATGCGATCTCAGTATTATGTATGGCCATTATTATAATAGGGGCAACGTGAACATTTGCCACACACACCCCCCCCCCCACCGGCCCCAGATCTTGACCAGACCCCAATTATTTTTTTGTTGACCACCGGCCCCCTCCCGGCCCCCCCAACTGTACCGGTCGTATTAAAAAAAAACCCACCTGTATCTACAATCAAAAATCCTAGTTGCAATCTAAAAGACCCTTTATATGTAGAATACACTACATGTAGAACAATCTAGGCTTGTGCGATTATTGCGTTGAGTGATCGCGATCGACTATTAAAAAATAATCGTGATTACCCGATTAATCAGCGTGGATACAACTTACCAAGACATAACAACAAAGAATATCAATGACGAAAATTGCAATGGTGCTTAGAAAAGTCCATTTGCTGGGCAAGAGAAATCGAACCAGGCATTCCAGTAATACATTTTCAAAAATAGTCTTGTCTTGCCATGCAAATGGACATGCATACGTTAAGCAAATATCATGTTTTTTATTACAGATCACATTAAAAAGTAATTGAAAGTTAGGTTTTGAAATATTTTATGCAATAGAAAATTTTCACGAGCATTCGATCATTTAATTTTTAATCATATAAATTCACGATTTAAAACATAATCACGATTTTCGATTTAATTATGTAATCACGCAAGCCTAGAACAATCATGACAATATGGTACAAAAAAATAGATGTTGTGCCGTCCTGTGTTCTGTGTTTACTCACAGATGTCTGTATAATTAACTATCACCTTATATATTGCAATGTTTTGTTTTGTGTGTAGGCGGGGGGGGGGGGGGTCCATCGACTCATAGGCGCTGCCTATGATGGACTGCCCAATTTTAATGTCTGTATATTGTATATCAAGCATGAAATAAAGAATCTTGAATCTTGAATCTGTGGAAAAAAAAAATTTGAGTGAATAATGGGTTTTATGCAGTTTCTCTTTTTACAAACGAGAATAGCTGCCTGGACATGATGTCCAGTGAACTATTTTCGTTTATAAAACGATAAACTGCATAACAGGATATGGTACAAACCTGGCGATTTGTTATGTTCTGCCACATAAAATACCTATAGTCATGTATGCCCCACTTTAGGCTATTTTGTATAATACACAATATCACAGAGTGGGCATACACCCCTACACAATTGTATATTCCACAATTTTTAATGGACAATAAGACTCAGTGGCGGATCCAATGGGGTGGTCCGAGTGGCCCTGGCCGCCCGATCTATACACCCCACCCCACCCACCACCCCACTAAGCCCCTGCCATTAACTAAAACGTGTTCTCATAAGTCATGAAGATGTGGTAAATTAAGGTCCTTTGGCCCCTTAAGCCATCAAATCTCAATTTCAAGGCAATCATACGGGTCTGCAATCTGTTGAATATTTTAAAACGGATTTGACTGGAAGCTGTTGCATCATTTATGCATCATTATAAGTAACGCATTGCGTTAAGTAATGCAAAATACCAATAAACGTATGAAGTGTGCATTGCAGAATTACACTTATTCTCTAAGGTAGTGAAGACAACACCTTAACTGATGCAATTTTAAAACTCTGAAAATTGCATCGGATTGTAATTCCTCAATGGACACATCACATCTGTAGTGGCATGTAGCATTACTAAGTTACGAATATAAATAGATGAATAGAATGATATTATGATAGAATGCATGTTCACAATCTTATTATCTGTCTTACCATCAGGGGGCGCCAGAAGCACGGGGGGCAGAGGGGTGGCTGGCCCCGTTGCGCTTTGGGCAGGGGTGGGGGGCAGCAGGGGCAGCTGTGCCCTTTAAACGTTTCTATGCGAAAAATGAATAAATTTTACTTTAGAACTTTAAACAAGATTTTTTAGAATATTCAGAGCGGACTGTTGTGTTAATGTTCGGTTGTTTTGACATTAATACGAGTCCCTAAAGTAATATGGAAGTGCTTCTAGGCCGAATCAAATCATCAATGCAAACGCTATTTATGTAGTGCCAGTTACATGTGACATATTGACATTTTTTTAATCTGTAAACGTTGCATGTATCTTTGTGTGTAAAGGTAAGATACATAGTCATAGGCCATTTGAATTTTTGAAGTGATGCTGCTCCTCGCTCCGTTAATGCCTTGCTTCGTGGTTAGAATAGAATATATGTGCAATGATGGGCGGCTGTGTGCAGCAATGTGGAAACACTAAGGGATATTATAATTAACAGCAGCTCTCAACATCAAATTTTTGATTGCCGTGTGAAGCAGCGCAAAGGTAGAAATAATGTGCATACACATGGCCGAAGTGCGATGTCGGTGAGTGTATTTGAGGAATGTGTATAAGATTTGTTGTCCTATCCCAAGGGCCACCCATTCAGTAATTTCTGGATACGCCTCAGAAGATGAACATGGTAATGGAATGGAAATTCCATTACAGACTGACAATGTTTGTCTTATTGTCTATTATAAATTGTTTCAGTATTATTCTTTAGTAATGGGTACCTTTTTGTTTGAGTTTTCTGATAATGAGTGATGACAAACTGTAGTGGCGCGTGGTCATTCAGCGTCCCTCTAGCCCACGTGACAAACTAGTCATTTTAAGTTATTATTTGTATGAAATATGTACTATATAACCGTATGACAGTATGATCATATAACCAAATGCGCCTCCCTCTAGTAAGGCGTGTGGTGGGCGTCGGTGCGGTTGGGGTGTGTGTATTTGGGGTACGGATGTGGGGTGTGTGGAGGGGGTGGGGGTGAATATATACTGAATACATAATAACGTATAAATAACTTTTCTTCTCATAATGATAATGATAGTGCTCATCAATGTAGCATTGGATGGATGCCTGAAACTTTAAACTAGAATATGCCCAGTCGATGGCATGACATCGCAAATACCATCCCTGATAGCGAGCAAACATTGGCCCAACATTTGAAAATAAGTGATACAGACAACGTTGGGCCAATGTTGGGTCAACGTTGTAATGCCAACTGCCCAATAAAAACAACATCATGGAATCCACAATCACATGGTTAACTCACATAACAAAATTAAAACATGCACAATAGCCACTTCGACCAAATGTATGCGAGAACTGATATGGTCTTAAATTCAGCTTTATTTCCCAGTACGATAAGGGATTGGAACAAACTATCACAGAATCGGCTAAACAGTTCAGAAAACTCAACAAGTCCTACTAATAAATTTACAAAATGTATCAGAGGGAAAAGATATTCAACCCAGATACTTGGCATGGCAATATGAATATCCCCTGGATGTTTCGTCATAACCAATCAAGATCATAACAAAATTTGTTCTTTTAGACAGATAGAGTGATGGACCAAATTTGTATGCTCTTAATTTGATCCAGATATTGTGGAGGAAATCGTTTATGATGCTTGATATTTTGACACACGCACGGTAAATTGCTAAATTAAAAGTAAAATGGTACATTTTCACGCCGAAATGAAAGAAATTTGACAGATCAACAGTTAGACCAGTAGACAGTTTAACCTATACTATATGGTAGTTGTGAGTCACAAGAACACAAATGCACATGCCAGCTTGCTACAGCTATCTTCTGGAAACAAACATGATGAGGTATAGTGATTAACCCCTCTTGTGTCAATTTAACCCTGTAATGGTCAAACTGATCGCAAAGCAACTTTGCAGTGGTCTTCAGACATGGATATTTGAATGGCCGAGAGAAGTATTTTTTTAAAATATTTATCACTAGAATGACTGGCTCGGTTACTGCAGATAGACACTGGCTAAGTAAATATTTAATTTTCTTTGCTATATATTACCCCTTTAATGCAAAAAAAAATCAGTGGTAGATTTACCAAAAAAAATAGTCTTCTAAAATTAAAATATCTTGAAGAATATTGGCCATCAAGATGTTTAATTGATATATCAAGTATTATTTTGAGCGCTTTGAGGCGCTGTTGACACAAGAGGAGTTAAAGCTGTTATACCTCTACCAAAAATTTAAGAGATTTTTGTGAACTCCTGTGCGATCTCACCCGATCGATTGCTTCTCAAATTTTGACTTATTTGCTATATCAAGGCCTTGTGGAAGGACATCGTGTGGGATCGTGTTTCAGCGTCATCTCAGATTAGTCAGCATTATACCCAGATAACGCAGCTTACTGGGCCGATGACGAGCCGATACCGTGCCGATACTTTTACTTTTTATCCGGGTAGGCCCTTTTCAGCTCATTAACATTTTTTTAATTTCCTTAATGTTGGATCATTATTTTGGGGTGGGGTTGTGGGTGTGTTATTGGTTTTTGTGCCTTCACAGGCAGCTGACAATATGTAACTAGAACTAGTAATATACGACGACCGACCGACTATATGAATCTATCACCGATGTATCACCATTCCTAGATATAATTTATCATCACCCATACTTGATAGCTGCCTAGCAAAGTCCGACTCCGGATACCACGCGCAACTCCGCGTTTTATAGTGTGATCTCAGCTTACGTTATGGCGAGTAGAGTCAATAGTTGCAGTCATGGGTTTATCTTGACTATAGTCTCAATGGAATACCTAACTATCACATGTAAAATGTTTCTAGTCATTTTTTTAAACTTTTTGACTCTCTCTTGTGCTTACAATTTGGATGTACGGTTACCAGTTGTGAAAACCAGTCCTCAGAACGGCAGCTATTTCGGATTTTCCGTAGCTTTACATCAAATAGTTGATGAGGGGACAGACATAGTCGTCAACAAGGGAAACCTGTGAGTGATTTACCTGTTCAATATATTGTTTGCAACAATGTCGCGTAATTTCGTTCTTTTTTCATAATATCAGATTTTAATACATATTTATTTATCTTCAGTATTATTTCAAATGCACGTTTTGAGAAAGATTTTAACATTTAAATTACAGACTTGAATCTTGAAAGTTGCAGTTCATTTCTTTTGCACTTTAAAAATATTCAAATATCCTGTTGTTAAATCGTCCCGAATTATATTTGCTTTTAGTCATGTTAATTATATTTTAAATAATTAGCCCCTTTCCTGCGTGTCTGCAAGCATTTGAAAATGCAAACAATGAGGTTTCAGTGTTGAAAGGGTTATAAGCTCTACAAGTGTATCGGTAACCCTTTCAGCACTACTTCCGCAACTTGAAATCCTGTGACATTAGTGTAAGAACAAGAATTCAAAAGTAATGTTATCAATTCATTAAAACAAAGTTGATTTATTCTGTAACAGGATTCCTGTTGCTGCTTTCAACACAGCAAATGTATCAAAAATAATTTAGCATAAAAAAACTAATATTAAATGTTGATTGTACAACAGCAATACAAGGGTTAAGTATCCTGAGCATATTAATCCTTTACTGGTTATACCGGCCAAAGCGGGCCATTGAAGTACTCTTGCGGAAATAGATATTTGCAGGGCAATAGAAGACAGACTATTTTTGAAAATTTACCACTGGAATGACTGGCTTGATTATCGCGCCTGGCATTCCAGCCGTAAAATTTGGGCGTGGAAATGGACATTCCTGAAGACCACTGTAGGGGCCGTTTTTGGCCAACTTGACCATTAAAGAAAGAGTTTATGCATAGATCTATGTAGCTGCTCCAGGTTTTCTCTGCATGTACAGCTATCTCTATTAATTCTAATAAACTGTTAGGCAACTGAAATCTAGCAGAATATTTGTATTAAATACTTTTCTTTTGAATTACCCTCTTGAATCTTTCGGGTAGTATTATTTAGTATTTACTATTAGTAATTAACCCTTTAACCCTCATATCAGCCAAAACGGCTTCTGTAGCGGTCTCGAGAAAGAGAAGTCTACTTTTAACAATTTACCACTGGAATGACTGGCTTGATAACCGAGCCAGTCATTCCAGTGGCAAATGTTAAAAAATAGCCTCTCGGTATTTGAAATTTTCTTGAACAAATTTGAGGTTTAACGGGTTAAATTGTTAAAAGATCTATTCAAGTCCTCTGCCTATGAGCCGTGTTTACCCAGTGGCCAGTTGGGGAGAGGGGTCATTTTCACACCCTTAATTATCAAGTCTATCAGCCTGTCATTAGACTAATCTGCACAGCATGGGGCCCATTTAACCCTTTCAATGACAATTCCCTGATAAAATACATTCTTTGCGAAATAAAGTATATTTTTTTCAATATTTTGAGAATAATTTGACTGAAGTTAGGGGAATGGCATCAGCTTTCCCTGTATATTAGCTTCCTAATTGAGATATAAGGACTGTATCAGTGAAAGGTTTAGCCATATATAACTGACAAGATTTGTCATGAAAATGAATTACTAAGCGAGGGTCCATTTGCTCGCCAGGAGAAGACTGTTTTTGGTTTCGGTTAATGAGCTAGTCATTCTCCTGGTAAATTTTCAAAAAGAATTATTTTGCTGTCAAATGGATATTGCACAAGACCAGTGCAAAGGTCAGTTTTGCCTGGCTTGACCAGTAAAGGGTTAACTGTCAGGCTCTGCAGACCACTCATTGATTGATTGATTGATAGGCACTTAAAATAACTTTGTAGCAAAATAACCAGATACCATCCATCGATTTCAATAATGATCTATAAATTAGGATTTAATTGCTGAAGATTTTTGGAAACAGTTTGATGGGAAGTTGTTGTTGTGTAAGGCGGCAATGATTTTAGGCTGAGTTGTTTGCAAAATAATGAGTACACTTTTGGGAATGTGATTTTGTTTCACTGTCTAAAATGTGTTAGCTTATGAGTCTATTTAATAGCTGCATAGTCACTGGAGGCTGACTGCAATTTAGGTCTGACAATCAGATTGGTCAGTCAAAGTGATCGATGGACTGACCAATGTGGGAGATTCCTTGTATAATTACCTAGAAATTTAATTCGTGTTTTCACTTTGTCATATAAAATGCATTATCTGTTAAATTTGCGAATGTTTGTTGAAGAAATCGTGAATGTGGTATTCTATTATAATCCTCATCAACTAAGGAGAGCAGACCAATGGGCCAATACATTCAAAAATTATTTTCAAACCGTTTCAATCACAAATCTTAATGTAATTTTCAGCTTGTTATATTCTAACAAATTTAATTATATTATAGCAGTTGACGTGGACATCGTGTGTCAATTAAGTTGTATCTATATCAATGCTTGCTTGTAATATTCTGATTAATTTTCTACATGTTTTGTGCATTTTGAATACAATAAAAAGATTATGCCGGCCTAAGTGTAATAAAGAAAATACGAATTCGATCTCTGTGGGTGGGGTAACTGGTGGAGGAGTTAGAAAAAACTTTTAGCTGGCAAGCCAGCCCAAACCATAGAAATGTACTGTTAATATAGTACATTTCTATGGCCCAAACTAGCCTCTTCTTTTTAGAATGTTCATTTATAGGCCAAGAGAACACTGTTTTTGAAAACTTCCGATTGGTTCGTTGAAATTTTCTTTACAAATCTTAACCATTAACCCCTTCACCGACAAATCCATGCAAAAGTATATTCTTTGCGATATAAAACTTATTGTTGAATATTTTGAAGTTAATTTGACGGACAGTCGTTGCTGCCTTACGTTGTTGCCTAAGGCAGCAACAGCTTCCAGTCAAATTTATTTCAAAATATTCAACTGTTTTCCTATAAATGCCTGCCTTGAAAGTGAGATATAAGGAGTTCATTGGTGAAAGGGTTAACTATAGTTTAATTATGCTTTTGTCTATCTAGAGAATTTTTTGCTTGTGAGCGCAGTGCATATTTTCTTATTAGCTAAAAAACCTCATCATTCATATCTCATGCATACCTTATTTACACGCAATGCTGTTGTTTTAATGGATTTACTCTATACAAACATAATCAGACAGATTGCCAATTTCGCTCTGGTTACATTGCTCCCAGTCATAATTATATGACAATATTTTTCATCCTGTATACCCTATACACATAGGGAGAGTGGCTGGTCGCCAGCCTCCTTCTTTAACCTCATCAACTGTGGCTTTCCATCTATATTACATCTAGTGCACCAGACATGAGTTCTGCTGGGGAGTTGTAAAACCAACTCTGATGCTTATATCTTTTTTACTGCTAGAGTCAGTTGTATGGAGATTAATTTCCAAGATTAGACCTTTTATATTTTTGTGCCTGTATGTTATGCTGATCATTAGTGTTGTCATTTTTGCATTTTTTGTCCAACGTTATTCAGCCAAATATCAATATTTTTATTTTTTATGTAGAATATTGTATCCACATCAATCTGCGAAGGGTATGGCGTGTTATGTTGAAAGATGGTGTTGAGTATGGGCGAGATGCTGTTGCTATTGCAATAGCACACATTGGCATAAAACACTTATCTTAAGTCCTTTCTGTTTTAGACCCTTTCAGAAACATGAAAATACATGAAATTTTGTTGTATGTGGCTGCAACATCTTGACCCTTTATTGGCGTTTAACATCAGCCAAAAAACATGGCAAATATTCATCTGCAGACCAAGAGAAGACTTTTTGTTATTCTCCTTCGATCAATACTCACCATTCTATTACTTCTGATATACAGCTGGCCCTGACAGCTGGCTCTAGGACTATAGACTTAGAAAGCTTTACCGACTCCTTGGAACCGGGTACTCGGCTCCCAACTGCCGAGTACCCGTCTGCCATGAAGCTCATTCTTGTTTGCATAGCGACAAGAGGATACATGCTTTTTGCAGTTGGAAAGTCTTAAGATTGTTTAAGCCTAAGTCTTTTTACTGTGATTAATTGTGATAGCTTGTGCATTCTCAAAAGGATATTTTGGATTAATATGGACGCTTCCGATGATAACCAGGTCGTATATTTCCATGTTATTCCATAGTTAAAAGACTTAGGTCTCTAAAATTTCGTCTGTGTCGCATGTTCCAATTTCTAACCCCCAAAGAATCTGGGACGTGTGTTAACAACGAAATATGCCAGATGATCGCCTTCCTTTAAATCCCCCAACAGGCGATCGGCAGATATGAAATTGGGTGTTGGCTTATCGGTGTTTTAACACGATTATCGGCTGACATTGTTCTCCGTAAGATCCGAGCGGGTGTCGTCACACCTGTGTTTCTCCTTCGATCAATACTCACCATTCTGTTACTTCTGATATACAGCTGGCCTTGACAGCGGCTCTAGGATTATAGACTTAGAAAGCTTTACCGACTCCAGGGAACCGGGTACCCGGCTCCCCACTGCCGAGTACCCGTTTACCATAGAGCTCATTCTTGTTTGCATAGCAACAAGTGCAATACATGCTTTTCGCATTAAGGATTTTAGTGTTTTTTAAAAGAATCTAAGTCTTTAATCAGTGATAGTTTGTGTGTTCTGAAAGGATAACTAAGGACTATGGAGAATACCGCCCAAGACAACCAGGTTGTATTGTTCTTTATATCCATAGTTAAAAGACTTTCGTTGTGTCGCATGTTCCAATTTCTAACCCCATAGAATCTGGGACGTGTGCTAGCAACGATATATGCCAGACGATCGCCTTCTTTAAACCCCAACAGGCGATCGGCAGATATGAAAATAGGTGTTTGCTACGGTATTTCTAACACGAATATCGGCTGACGTCGTTCTCCGTAGAATCCGAGCGGGTGACGTCACACCCGGTCGCTCGGATGTTTATGTGAAGAAAAATTTTTTCATTAATTCGCGCATCTTGTTCTGGGTGCTGCGTACTAAAAAATGGTACCGGAAACTTTAGAATGATCAAGTTTACGTGCGATCACGATCGGTTTGCAATGATCGGTGGTTTCAAAATTCTTGAGTAGATGCGTGGTCTGCGGTTTTACCGTGTGAGACAGCAGTTTGTTATACATTTTGTTGTTTTCTTCACATATCGTGCTGCGTTCGTTAGGAGTATAATTTATATTGATTAGTAAATATACCCTGAATGCTATGCGATATGATTCCTGGAGCCGTTACACATCCTGTAGGATCTATTATGGGTGTGTTGTGCCCGCCGCGTTCTTGTCGTCATAATCAATGCGATCGTTGTTGTAACGTGGCGGGGTGGGGTGCGGGAGGTTACGGTTAATTTATGAGTCAAAATATTTGAAAATTAATTGTCTGCCTTCCATCCGTGTCTCGTTCCGCTTGTTTATTGTAGGTTTGTGCTTATTTTATAGGCCAAGCCAGCCCCGCCATCATGTGACGACTGCCATAAGTTTGTCCGTGTAATGTTCAAGGACCATGTCTGTTTTAGGTGTGCCCTGTGTAATATAGATCATAGGTGTAATGTTTGTGCAGTGTGGTCCGTCGAAACGATGGTTAAGTTCCTTGCCCAGAAGGACTTGGCTGGGTCTGACGCGGGGTCAGGCGGTCCGAGGCACCGCCGGCGTGGTTTGGTCCGGCTATGCAGGGTTTTCTGCATAGCGTTCTGCCCACGCTGGTGTCGTCCCTGCTACCAAAGGTTGGGGGGCAGTTTCTCCCCATGCCTGGTACGGATCCTGTCTTCGGACAGGATTCTGGACTGGTTACCGAGGGGGCCGTCTCGTACGGCCCCCATGGCGGGTCCGTCTGGCTTCGGCCAGACGGGTTCTGTCTCTCTGCGGCCACCTCCGGGTGGTCCAGTAGCGGTGGCCGGTCCGTCAGGTGTGGGAGCCATCCGCCAGGACGGCTCCACGGTTTATTCGTCTAGTGACGGCTCTTCGGAGTCTGAAGACGATGAGGCCGAGGAGGAGAGGTTGCTGCGGCCCGTGAAGCCGCAGGTGGAGAATATGGAGGTTGATTCCGTCCTGGACGGAACCGGCCTCCATTTGTCTGGTTTGGCGCAAGCCAGGTCAGCGGCTCCGCCTGCGGCTGAGGCCAATCCGTTACCGTGCACCGGTTCCGCGCGGCTTGGTTTGTCACCAGCCGTCAGGGGAACCGGTGTGCCGGGCCAGGCGTGGTACTCACCTATCTCGCCTGGTCCGGCAGCCGGACATGGGGTGCCGTTGGCGCCCGTGGCCGGCTATGGTTCCGCGACGGTTACGGGTCCGTACGGTTTTCCGTGCGGACCTACCCCATGGACCGGAGTGTTTCATGGGGTGGCGGCGGAACCATGTGGTAGCGGAGTGCCTGGCGTGTCAGCCGTGGCTCCTGGCCGGGAGGCCATGGCTGGCAGACCTGTAAGCATGTCAACGGGTGACGTGTTTGCGGGGGTATCTTCTTCGGAGTTAGATTGGTCTGATGCTCTGGGGTGGCTAGCCAGAGTTGACCCGTCTGTGGTTTCGGCCACGGCCGATGAAGATGCGCCCCGTCCGTCGGTTGCGTCGATTAGGACGGGGATTTTGCCTGCGGCCCGGATCCAGTCAGTGGGACTGGATCCACGGTTCATTGATTTGTTGGATGCTATTTATAGTAAACAACTAATGACCAAGGGTCAGCTCCCTGCGGCCTCCAGGGAGGTGCGGGCAAGGTGCCGTATTCCGCAGGGTGAATACGACAGGTATGGTGTAGTCCCGTCGGTCACGGAGGATGACCGATGGGTACTGGGCGTCCAGAGTGCCGGGTCGGGTGGTCCCGGTCCGGCACTAGTGGATAAGGCCCAGGTACACCAGGAAGAAGTCCTGGCCCTATGCGATGAGGGTGTGAGGGCAGCCATGAGCGCTGTCAATCACTCCTATCGTCTACTTCAGTCGGTGTGGGCTGAAGCGGGGGCAGGCCACCCTGTGGCGCTATCGTGCGTTAATGACGGCTTGGTGCTGTCAATGGACGCATTGGCAAGGGTGCAAGCGCGTGTGACGAAGTCCAGGAGGCAAATGGTCATTGACCATATGCGTCCGGCTACGGCAGTCAGGGAGCGTCTTCTTGGGATGCCCCTGACAGGGCCTAGCATCTTTGGTGGCCAAGCGCGGGCCATCTTAGAGGACACCGCCAGTATTGCGCAGAATCGGTTAGCGGTAAATCTCCAGCTAGAGCTGGTGCGGCAAGCGCACGCACTAGGGGCTGTGGGCAAGCCGCTAACCGGACAGCCTTCAAAGAAACAGAAAAAGCATAAGGGCAAGGCGAAAGCCAGGCCTATTGCGACGTCTGTTTCGGCTGGGTTCTCGGAGCCGCCGCCGGCGAAGAAACCCAGGAAGGCTGTAGAGGCGCCTACCCTCCCCAATGTTGCTCCTGACCGCCCTAGAGGTGGTAAGGGCAAGGGGAAGGGTAAGGGTAAGGCCTCAAAGGGCGGACAGAAGGGGCCGAAGCGTACCTGAGGGTACGCAAGCTCCCTTCATATCCGCCTGGACCGCACCTGTGCGACAGGAACAGCGGTGCCAGTTATACCCGTCGTACCTAGAACGAAATGGTTCTCACTCTCTCTCGTTAAGAAAGGGGGGGGGGGGGGGGCGGACTGCGAGCCGGACAACCCCGTTAGACGTCGAGGCGTCTATGGTGGGTGGAAGGCTCATGCATTTCGTCGAGGTTTGGCGAGGTGTGACGTCAGACAGTCTGGTTCTCCTTCGATCAATACTCACCATTCTGTTACTTCTGATATACAGCTGGCCCTGACAGCGGCTCTAGGATTATAGACTTAGAAAGCTTTACCGACTCCTGGGAACCGGGTACCCGGCTCCCCACTGCCGAGTACCCGTTTACCATAGAGCTCATTCTTGTTTGCATAGCAACAAGTGCAATACATGCTTTTCGCATTAGGGATTTTAGTGTTTTTTAAAAAGATTCTAAGTCTTTAATCGGTGATAGTTTGTGCGCTAAAGGAATAACTAAGGACTATGGAGAATACCGCCCAAGATAACCAGGTTGTATTGTTCTTTATATCCATAGTTAAAAGACTTAGGTCTCTAAATTTCGTTGTGTCGCATGTTCCAATTTCTAACCCCATAGAATCTGGGACGTGTGCTAGCAACGATATATGCCAGACGATCGCCTTCTTTAAACCCCAACAGGCGATCGGCAGATATGAAAATAGGTGTTTGCTACGGTATTTCTAACACGAATATCGGCTGACGTCGTTCTCCGTAGAATCCGAGCGGGTGACGTCACACCCGGTCACTCGGATGTTTATGTGAAGAAAAATTTTTTTCATTAATTCGCGCATCTTATTCTGGGTGCTGCGTACTAAAAAATGGTACCGGAAACTTTAGAATGATCAAGTTTTTCGTGTGATCACGATCGGTTTGCAATGATCGGTGGTTTCAAAATTCTTGAGTAGATGCGTGGTCTGCGGTTTTACCGTGTGAGACAGCAGTTGTTATACATTTTGTTGTTTTCTTCACATATCGTGCTGCGTTCGTTAGGAGTATAATTTATATTGATTAGTAAATATACCCTGAATGCTATGCGATATGATTCCTGGAGCCGTTACACATCCTGTAGGATCTATTATGGGTGTGTTGTGCCCGCCGCGTTCTTGTCGTCATAATCAATGCGATCGTTGTTGTAACGTGGCGGGGTGGGGTGCGGGAGGTTACGGTTAATTTATGAGTCAAAATATTTGAAAATTAATTGTCTGCCTTCCATCCGTGTCTCGTTCCGCTTGTTTATTGTAGGTTTGTGCTTATTTTATAGGCCAAGCCAGCCCCGCCATCATGTGACGACTGTCATAAGTTTGTCCGTGTTATGTTCAAGGACCATGTCTGTTTTAGGTGTGCCCTGTGTAATATAGATCATAGGTGTAATGTTTGTGCAGTGTGGTCCGTCGAAACGATGGTTAAGTTCCTTGCCCAGAAGGACTTGGCTGGGTCTGACGCGGGGTCAGGCGGTCCGAGAGGAAATCGTGGAGCGCCCGGTTCGGCCGGTGGGGGTGCTCCACGTCCCCAGCTGGAGGTGGCGGAGATGGCACCGCCGGCGTGGTTTGGTCCGGCTATGCAGGGTTTTCTGCATAGCGTTCTGCCCACGCTGGTGTCGTCCCTGCTACCAAAGGTTGGGGGGCAGTTTCTCCCCATGCCTGGTACGGATCCTGTCTTCGGACAGGATTCTGGACTGGTTACCGAGGGGGCCGTCTCGTACGGCCCCCTGGCGGGTCCGTCTGGCTTCGGCCAGACGGGTTCTGTCTCTCTGCGGCCACCTCCGGGTGGTCCAGTAGCGGTGGCCGGTCCGTCAGGTGTGGGAGCCGTCCGCCAGGACGGCTCCACGGTTTATTCGTCTAGTGACGGCTCTTCGGAGTCTGAAGACGATGAGGCCGAGGAGGAGAGGTTGCTGCGGCCCGTGAAGCCGCAGGTGGAGAATATGGAGGTTGATTCCGTCCTGGACGGAACCGGCCTCCATTTGTCTGGTTTGGCGCAAGCCAGGTCAGCGGCTCCGCCTGCGGCTGAGGCCAATCCGTTACCGTGCACCGGTTCCGCTCGGCTTGGTTTGTCACCAGCCGTCAGGGGAACCGGTGTGCCGGGCCAGGCGTGGTACTCACCTATCTCGCCTGGTCCGGCAGCCGGACATGGGGTGCCGTTGGCGCCCGTGGCCGGCTATGGTTCCGCGACGGTTACGGGTCCGTACGGTTTTCCGTGCGGACCTACCCCATGGACCGGAGTGTTTCATGGGGTGGCGGCGGAACCATGTGGTAGCGGAGTGCCTGGCGTGTCAGCCGTGGCTCCTGGCCGGGAGGCCATGGCTGGCAGACCCGTAAACATGTCAACGGGTGACGTGTTTGCGGGAGTATCTTCTTCGGAGTTAGACTGGTCTGATGCTCTGGCGTGGCTAGCCAGAGTTGACCCGTCTGTGGTTTCGGCCACGGCCGATGAAGATGCGCCCCGTCCGTCGGTTGCGTCGATTAGGACGGGGATTTTGCCCGCGGCCCGGATCCAGTCAGTGGGACTGGATCCACGGTTCATTGATTTGTTGGATGCTATTTATAGCAAACAACTAATGACCAAGGGTCAGCTCCCTGCGGCCTCCAGGGAGGTGCGGGCAAGGTGCCGTATTCCGCGGGGTGAATACGACAGGTATGGTGTAGTCCCGTCGGTCACGGAGGATGACCGATGGGTACTGGGCGTCCAAAGTGCCGGTTCGGGTGGTCCCGGTCCGGCACTAGTGGATAAGGCCCAGGTACACCAGGAAGAAGTCCTGGCCCTATGCGATGAGGGTGTGAGGGCAGCCATGAGCGCTGTCAATCACTCCTATCGTCTACTTCAGTCGGTGTGGGCTGAAGCGGGGGCAGGCCACCCTGTGCCACCTGTGGCGCTATCGTGCGTTAATGACGGCTTGGTGCTGTCAATGGACGCATTGGCAAGGGTGCAAGCGCGTGTGACGAAGTCCAGGAGGCAAATGGTCATTGACCATATGCGTCCGGCTACGGCAGTCAAGGAGCGTCTTCTTGGGACGCCCCTGACAGGGCCTAGCATCTTTGGTGGCCAGGCGCGGGCCATCTTAGAGGACACCGCCAGCATTGCGCAGAATCGGTTAGCGGTGAATCTCCAGCTAGAGCTGGTGCGGCAAGCGCACGCACTAGGGGCTGTGGGCAAGCCGCTAACCGGACAGCCTTCTAAGAAACAGAAGAAGCATAAGGGCAAGGCGAAAGCCAGGCCTATTGCGACTTCTGTTTCGGCTGGGTTTTCTGAGCCGCCGCCGGCAAAGAAACCCAGGAAGGCTGTAGAGGCGCCTACCCTTCCCAATGTTGCTCCTGACCGCCCTAGAGGTGGTAAGGGCAAGGGGAAGGGTAAGGGTAAGGCCTCAAAGGGCGGACAGAAGGGGCCGAAGCGTACCTGAGGGTACGCAAGCTCCCTTCATATCCGCCTGGACCGCACCTGTGCGACAGGAACAGCGGTGCCAGTTATACCCGTCGTGCCTAGAACGAAATGGTTCTCACTCTCTCTCGTTAAGAAAGAGGGGGGGGGCGGACTGCGAGCCGGACAACCCCGTTAGACGTCGAGGCGTCTATGGTGGGTGGAAGGCTCATGCGTTTCGTCGAGGCTTGGCGAGGTGTGACGTCAGACAGTCTGGTCCTGGGATGGTTATCCCAGGGTTACATGCCGGAGTGGTGGGACTTTCCGCCGCAAAATCTGTCTTTGGCACCAGTCTGGACACCCGTACCAAGGGAGCCAGACAAGTTAGAAGCCGTTCAAAAGGAAGTGTCGGGTTTGCTTCTGAAGGGAGCAATAAAACCAGCAGACCGGAACACTCCAGGCTTCTATTCAAACATGTTCCTTGTCCCCAAGAGCACGGGGGGATGGAGACCCATACTCAATCTCAGGCCATTAAATTGGTTTATCCATACGCCTCGGTTCCAGATGGAAACACCGAGGTCGGTAATGGCGGGATTGAGGAAAGGAATGTGGTGTGTATCGATCGATCTGAAAGATGCATATTTCCACATTCCGATCAATCGGAGTTGGCACAGGTTTCTGAGATTTGCGTTTCAGAATCAAGTATGGGAGTTTACAGTTCTCCCGTTTGGCCTGTCGACAGCTCCGAGGGTTTTCACAAGAGTGGTCCTTGCGGTGACAGCGTTTCTCAGAAAAGAGAACGTGGCGCTACACACCTACATAGACGACTGGCTGCTCAAGGCAGACTCGGCAGCCAGGTTGAACGTGGATACTGCTCTGACTCTGAAGTTACTTTCAGATCTAGGCTGGTTAGTCAACGAGGAGAAATCCGAGTTGACACCCACTCAACATTTCGTTTATTTGGGGATGCGATTCGACCTCGAGGAGGGCAGGGTTTACCCGTCAGAGCCCAGAGTGGTGTCTCTGTTAGCCATCCTCGGGAGTTTTCGAGTGGGAAACCACATTCAGGCGAGGCGGTTCCTTCAGATGCTGGGCATGATGGTCTCCATGGAGCAGGTTATCCCGTACGCTGCTCTAATGCGAAGACCTATCCAGTTGTATCTGATGTCTCTGTGGAAACAGAGAACAGAACCCCTGTCAAAACTGGTGCCAGTTTTGGAGCCGATAATATCGCATCTTCTATGGTGGAAACAGCGTCAGAATCTCCTAATAGGGGTTTCGCTGCACCTACCCCACCCCCAGCTGTCCGTTTACACGGATGCATCGCTGGAAGGGTGGGGTGCCTGCCTGGGAGAACACCAGGTCTCGGGCACATGGACTCTCCCGGAGAGTCAGCTGCATATCAATCTGTTGGAAATGATGGCAGTAGAACTGGCGTTGGAAGAATTCCTTCCGATGATCAGGGGCAAGGTGATATTGATACGGTCGGACAATTCGACAGTAGTATCATATATAAATCGCCAAGGAGGGACCAGGTCGCCCACCCTGTGCATCAGGGTGTGGCACTTGATTCAATGGTGCAGGAATTACTCGGTTGTTTTGAAAGCAGCTCATATTCCTGGCCGATTGAACATTCTGGCGGATGCTTTGTCTCGCAGACAGAGAATCCTGCCAACAGAATGGTCCCTCAACCCTCCAGTTCTACGACGGATCTTCGAGCATTGGGGCAAACCCAACGTGGACTTGTTCGCCACAAAGGAAAATGCTCAAATCATGACATATGTCTCGCCGATTCCAGATCCAAATGCCGTCGATACAGACGCTCTGGCGATAAGCTGGAGAGGGATGCACGCTTACGCGTATCCACCCACCATTCTTCTACCGAAGGTATTGGTGAAGGTCAGGGAGGAACCGTGTCTGGTCCTGCTAATAGCGCCGTATTGGCCGAGCAGGGCGTGGTTCACGGATCTTCTAGATCTGCTGGTGGAAAATCCTGTGCAGTTGCCCGAGATTCCGAACATAATCTCCCAGGCCAAGGGACGCTTCCTACACGAGCGTCCCGAAATGTTCAAATTGACTGCGTGGATGTTGTCAAACAACGTTCCACGTCGGAAGGCTTTTCTCGACAGGCTGCTGATTTCATCGCGGCTGCGAGAAGGAGGTCAACCTTCAAGTCATATAACAACAAGGTTAACAGATTTGCAGACTGGTGTGAAGAAAAGGGTATTGATACCTTTCAATCCACTATTCAGCAAATAGCAGACTTTCTCTGTGAGCTGTTCTTTACAGGACTAGCTCCCGTCACAATTGCTGGATACAAGTCAGCTTTGGCATCAGTTATCCCTTGTCTAGCCAACAGGGATAGTCCAGAGGTGGCCCAGTTAAACGTGATGTTGAAGGGAATGAGCAATCTCCGACCGAGACAACCGGTAGTCATTCCAGCCTGGAGTCTATCTTTAGTGCTTAATGTACTGGCCAAGCACCCATTCGAACCGTTGCGTTCGGCTAGTCTAAAGCATTTGACTCTAAAGGCGGTCTTTCTATTGGCAGCTTCCTCAGCTAGAAGGCGCAGTGAGATCCATGCGCTTTCGGCAGAGAGGAACCGATTTATTGTTTCTGGAGAAGGTCTGCGTCTTCTGCCAAGAGCAGAATTTATGTCAAAGAACCAATCTTTGAGATATCCCGGCAAACCGATCATTATACCGAAGTTAACCAGGTTTGATCGTGATGCCAGTGTCTGGTGCCCGGTCCGTGCTTTGACTAAGTACAAGAAACGGACTGACTCGTTACGGTCGAACGATAGACATCTGTGGATCTGCCATAAAAAGCCTTATGGCGCCGCATCCATGGATACTATCTCTCGTTGGGTGGTCGAATGCATTCAAACTACTCATGAGATGGCGACTGGGCACCAGGTGCAGGGCGTAAGGGCACACGATGTTAGAGGAATAGCCGCCTCGACCGCCCTTTACAATGGTGTTCCGTTAGAGGACATCATGGCCGTTGCACAATGGCACTGTGAGTCCTCATTTACGGATTACTATATGAGGGATGTGTCAGACTCAGCCAATCCACTCGCTTTAGCTGTTTTGAAACGATAGTTAGTGACCACACTGCTTTTCCCCTTTTTTCACTTTGGTAAGAAAAGAACCTAAAGCAGGCATGGTCAAGCGAGAGGATGTCAGCCAGATTGTGTCACTGATGGCCGAACCGGTGAATGGTTGTAGGCGGTACGTCTGAAGTCCTGTTATCATAAGGTAATTCAACAAGTGAGAGTTTTTTGTATTATGTATATGTATCATGTTCATTCATCGTATATATTCATGCTCATTCCAGGCTAATACAAGCGATATGCAGGGAGTAGTTAACCCTCTTGGCATATTGGTGTTTCAGGCGAGATACATGTTCGTTAGTTCTCTCCCTTTTCTTAGGAGGAAGAAGGGGGGGGGGGCTGTGACGCGAATGTGATTCGGTTCCGTGAACTTGACGGTCCTTTTAGGTCTCCGTTAGTCAAGTTTGAAGTCTAAAATCTTTCTCCAAGGGGCAAAATTAGCATGTATGGCTTGCCCCTTCCCACCAGGTGACTGATCAAATCTGGTGTATATCAGAAGTAACAGAATGGTGAGTATTGATCGAAGGAGAATGCAGGAAATGTCAATTTCCCTTTCTCCGAGATCTAACAATACTCACCATTCTGTTACGGACCCAGCCTCCCAGCCCCACGGAGGCAAGCCATAGTTTTCTCTTGTTTGGTGGCTATGCAAACAATATGAGCTCTATGGTAAACGGGTACTCGGCAGTGGGGAGCCGGGTACCCGGTTCCCAGGAGTCGGTAAAGCTTTCTAAGTCTATAATCCTAGAGCCGCTGTCAGGGCCAGCTGTATATCAGAAGTAACAGAATGGTGAGTATTGTTAGATCTCGGAGAAAGGGAAATTGACATTTCCTGCATCCTGGGATGGTTATCCCAGGGTTACATGCCGGAGTGGTGGGACTTTCCGCCACAAAATCTGTCTTTGGCACCAGTCTGGACACCCGTACCAAGGGAGCCAGACAAGTTAGAAGCCGTTCAAAAGGAAGTGTCGGGTTTGCGTCTGAAGGGAGCAATAAAACCAGCAAACCGGAACACTCCAGGCTTCTATTCAAACATGTTCCTTGTCCCCAAGAGCACGGGGGGATGGAGACCCATACTCAATCTCAGGCCATTAAATTGGTTTATCCATACGCCTCGGTTCCAGATGGAAACACCGAGGTCGGTAATGGCGGGATTGAGGAAAGGAATGTGGTGTGTATCGATCGATCTGAAAGATGCATATTTCCACATTCCGATCAATCGGAGTTGGCACAGGTTTCTGAGATTTGCGTTTCAGAATCAAGTATGGGAGTTTACAGTTCTCCCGTTTGGCCTGTCGACAGCTCCGAGGGTTTTCACAAGAGTGGTCCTTGCGGTGACAGCGTTTCTCAGAAAAGAGAACGTGGCGCTACACACCTACATAGACGACTGGCTGCTCAAGGCAGACTCGGCAGCCAGGTTGAACGTGGATACTGCTCTGACTCTGAAGTTACTTTCAGATCTAGGCTGGATAGTCAACGAGGAGAAATCCGAGTTGACACCCACTCAACATTTCGTTTATTTGGGGATGCGATTCGACCTCGAGGAGGGCAGGGTTTACCCGTCAGAGCCCAGAGTGGTGTCTCTGTTAGCCATCCTCGGGAGTTTTCGAGTGGGAAACCACATTCAGGCGAGGCGGTTCCTTCAGATGCTGGGCATGATGGTCTCCATGGAGCAGGTTATCCCGTACGCTGCTCTAATGCGAAGACCTATCCAGTTGTATCTGATGTCTCTGTAGAAACAGAGAACAGAACCCCTGTCAAAACTGGTGCCAGTTTTGGAGCCGATAATATCGCATCTTCTATGGTGGAAACGGCGTCAGAATCTCCTAATAGGGGTTTCGCTGCACCTACCCCACCCCCAGCTGTCCGTTTACACGGATGCATCGCTGGAAGGGTGGGGTGCCTGCCTGGGAGAACACCAGGTCTCGGGCACATGGACTCTCCCGGAGAGTCAGCTGCATATCAATCTGTTGGAAATGATGGCAGTGGAACTGGCGTTGGAAGAGTTCCTTCCGATGATCAGGGGCAAGGTGATATTGATACGGTCGGACAATTCGACAGTAGTATCATATATAAATCGCCAAGGAGGGACCAGGTCGCCCACCCTGTGCATCAGGGTGTGGCACTTGATTCAATGGTGCAGGAATTACTCGGTTGTTTTGAAAGCAGCTCATATTCCTGGCCTATTGAACATTCTGGCGGATGCTTTGTCTCGCAGACAGAGAATCCTGCCAACAGAATGGTCCCTCAACCCTCCAGTTCTGCGATGGATCTTCGAGCATTGGGGCAAACCCAACGTGGACTTGTTCGCCACAAAGGAAAATGCTCAAATCATGACATATGTCTCGCCGATTCCAGATCCAAATGCCGTCGATACAGACGGTCTGGCGATAAGCTGGAGAGGGATGCACGCTTACGCGTATCCACCCACCATTCTTCTACCGAAGGTATTGGTGAAGGTCAGGGAGGAACCGTGTCTGGTCCTGCTAATAGCGCCGTATTGGCCGAGCAGGGCGTGGTTCACGGATCTTCTAGATCTGCTGGTGGAAAATCCTGTGCAGTTGCCCGAGATTCCGAACATAATCTCCCAGGCCAAGGGACGCTTCCTACACGAGCGTCCCGAAATGTTCAAATTGACTGCGTGGATGTTGTCAAACAACGTTCCACGTCGGAAGGCTTTTCTCGACAGGCTGCTGATTTCATCGCGGCTGCGAGAAGGAGGTCAACCTTCAAGTCATATAACAACAAGGTTAACAGATTTGCAGACTGGTGTGAAGAAAAGGGTATAGATACCTTTCAATCCACTATTCAGCAAATAGCAGACTTTCTCTGTGAGCTGTTCTTTACAGGACTAGCTCCCGTCACAATTGCTGGATACAAGTCAGCTTTGGCATCAGTTATCCCTTGTCTAGCCAACAGGGATAGTCCAGAGGTGGCCCAGTTAAACGTGATGTTGAAGGGAATGAGCAATCTCCGCCCGAGACAACCGGTAGTCATTCCAGCCTGGAGTCTATCTTTAGTGCTTAATGTACTGGCCAAGCACCCATTCGAACCGTTGCGTTCGCCTAGTCTAAAGCATTTGACTCTAAAGGCGGTCTTTCTATTGGCAGCTTCCTCAGCTAGAAGGCGCAGTGAGATCCATGCGCTTTCGGCAGAGAGGAACCGATTTATTGTTTCTGGAGAAGGTCTGCGTCTTCTGCCAAGAGCAGAATTTATGTCAAAGAACCAATCTTTGAGATATCCCGGCAAACCGATCATTATACCGAAGTTAACCAGGTTTGATCGTGATGCCTGTGTCTGGTGCCCGGTCCGTGCTTTGACTAAGTACAAGAAACGGACTGACTCGTTACGGTCGAACGATAGACATCTGTGGATCTGCCATAAAAAGCCTTATGGCGCCGCATCCATGGATACTATCTCTCGTTGGGTGGTCGAATGCATTCAGACTACTCATGAGATGGCGACTGGGCACCAGGTGCAGGGCGTAAGGGCACACGATGTTAGAGGAATAGCCGCCTCGACCGCCCTTTACAATGGTGTTCCGTTAGAGGACATCATGGCCGTTGCACAATGGCACTGTGAGTCCTCATTTACGGATTACTATATGAGGGATGTGTCAGACTCAGCCAATCCACTCGCTTTAGCTGTTTTGAAACGATAGTTAGTGACCACACTGCTTTTCCCCTTTTTTCACTTTGGTAAGAAAAGAACCTAAAGCAGGCATGGTCAAGCGAGAGGATGTCAACCAGATTGTGTCACTGATGGCCGAACCGGTGTATGGTTGTAGGCGGTACGTCTGAAGTCCTGTTATCATAAGGTAATTCAACAAGTGAGAGTTTTTTGTATTATGTATATGTATCCTGTTCATTCATCTTATATATTCATGCTCATTCCCAGGCTAATACAAGCGATATGCAGGGAGTAGTTAACCCTCTTGGCATATTGGTGTTTCAGGCGAGATACATGTTCGTTAGTTCTCTCCCTTTTCTTAGGAGGAAAAAGGGGGGGGGGGGCTGTGACGCGAATGTGATTCGGTTCCGTGAACTTGACGGTCCTTTTAGGTCTCCGTTAGTCAAGTTTGAAGTCTAAAATCTTTCTCCAAGGGGCAAAATTAGCATGTATGGCTTGCCCCTTCCCACCAGGTTACTGATCAAATCTGGTGTATATCAGAAGTAACAGAATGGTGAGTATTGATCGAAGGAGAATGCAGGAAATGTCAATTTCCCTTTCTCCGAGATCTAACAATACTCACCATTCTGTTACGGACCCAGCCTCCCAGCCCCACGGAGGCAAGCCATAGTTTTCTCTTGTGTGGTGGCTATGCAAACAATATGAGCTCTATGGTAAACGGGTACTCGGCAGTGGGGAGCCGGGTACCCGGTTCCCAGGAGTCGGTAAAGCTTTCTAAGTCTATAATCCTAGAGCCGCTGTCAAGGCCAGCTGTATATCAGAAGTAACAGAATGGTGAGTATTGTTAGATCTCGGAGAAAGGGAAATTGACATTTCCTGCATTCTCGGATGTTTATGTGAAGAAAATGTTTCATTAATTCGCGCATCTGATTCTGGGTGCTGCGTACTTTAGTTGGTACCAGAAAAACTTTGGAATTTTCAAGTTTTGCGTGTTATCACGATCTGTTTGCAATGATCAGTGGTTTCAAAATTCTTGATTTAGATGTGTGGTCTGCAGTTTTACCGTGTGCTACAGCAGTTTGTTTACATTTTGTTGTTTCTTCACATATCGTTTTGGCCTTCGTTAGGAGTATAATTTATATTTATTAGTAAATATACCCCGAATGCTATGCGATATGATTCCTGGTTCCGTTATACATCCTTGAGGATCAGTGTATGGGTGTATTATCACCCTCTTCATTCCTGTCGTCATAATCAATGCGATCTTTGCTGTGACGTTGCGGTGTGGGAGGGTGACAGTTAATTTATGGTCAATATATTTGAAAATTAATTGTCTGCCTTCCATTTTTGTTTCATTCCGCTGGCTTATTGTAGGTTTGGTTTTTTATAGGCCAAGCCAGCCCCGCCATCATGTGTCGAGGGCCTCATATCGTACGGGTTCTATGCAAGGACCATGTCTGTTTCCACTGTACTAAGCGTGGTCTTGACAGTAGGTGTAACGTTTGCGCTGTGTGGTCGGTCGATATGATGCTTAAGTTCCTTACCAGAGGGACTTGGCAGGGTCTGACGCGGGGTCAGGCGGTCCGAAAGTAAATCGTGGAGCGTCCGTTTCGGCCCTGGGGGCCGTTCCACGTCTGCAACCGGAGGTGGCGGAGATGGCACCGCCGGTGTGGTTTGGTCCGGCTAGGTAAGGTGTCTTGCATAGCGTTCTGCCCACGCTGGTGTCGCTTAGCGTTCTGCCCACGCTGGTGTCGTCCCTGCTGCCAAAAGTTGTAGGGCAGTCTCTCCCCATGTTTGATTCGGACCCTGTCCTTGGACAGGGCTCTGGACCGGCAACCGAGGGAGCCGTTTCGTACGGCCCCCTGGCAGTCCCGTCGGGCTCCGACCTGATGGGTTATGTCTCTCTGCAGCCATCTCCGGGTGGTCCAGTAGCGGTGGCCGGTCCGTCAGGCATGAGAGCCGTCCGCCAGGACGGCTCCACAGTTTTCCTTGTCTAGTGACGACTCTTAGGGGTCTGAAGATGAGGAGGAGAGGGTGCTGCCAGGGAAGCGGCTCCGCCCGTGGTTGAGGCCACTCCGTTACCGGGCACCGGTCCCGTGATGGTTGGTTTGCCGCCAACCAACACGGTGACGGGTGTGGCCGGCCAGACATGGTACTCACCTATCTCGCCTGGTCCGGCGGTCAGACATGGGGTGCCGTTGGCGCCTGTGTTTGGCCACGGTTCCTCAACGACAGGTATGGTGTTGTCCCGTCGGTCAGCGAGGATGACCACTGGGTACCGGGTGTCCAGAGTGCTCGACCGGGTGGCCCCGCCCCGGCACTGGTGGACAAAGCTCAGGTACACCATAATGAAGTCCTGTCCCTATGTGATGGGGGTGTGAGGACAGCACTGAGTGCTGTCAACCACTCTTATCGTCTTCTTCAGTCGGTGTGGGCTGAAGTTGGGGCAGGCCACCCTGTGCCACCTGTGGCGCTTTCGTGCGTTAATGACGGACTGGTGCTGTCTATGGACGCATTGGCAAGGGTGCTGGCGCGTGTGACTATGTCCAGGAGGCAGATGGTCCTTGACCATATGCGTCCAGCTACTGCCGTCAGGGATAGTCTTCTTGGGACGCCCCTGACAGGCCTTAGCATCTTTGGTGGCCAGGCTCTGGCCATCTTGGAGGACACGGCCAGCATTGTGCAGAATCGGTTGGCGGTTTATCTGACTGTAGTCAGGCCACTGACGAGCAACCTTCAAGAAACAGAGAAAAAGCAAGGTGAAAGCCTAAAGCATAGTGCTGCTTCTGTTTTCTGCTGGGTTTTCTCAGCCGCCTCGGCGAAGAAAGCCAAGAAGGTTGTGGGGGCCTCTACCCTCCCCAATATTGCTCCTGATCGCCCGAGAGGCGGGAAGGGGAGAGGTAAGTCCTCAAAGGGCGGACAGAAGGGAGCGGATCGTACCCGAGGGTATGAGGGCTCCCTTCGCATCTGCCTGGACCGCACCTGTGCGACAGGAACAGTGGTGCCAGTTAGACCGGCCAAGCCAAGACCAATATGGTTCTCTCTCTCTCTCTCGTCAAGAGAGGGGGGGGTGTGTGTGCGGATACGCGAGCCAGACACCCCCATTAGGCGTTGATGCGTCTATAGTGGGTGGAAGGCTCATGCGTTTTCGTCGAGGTTTGGAGAGGTGTGACGTCAGACCGTCTGGTCCTGGGATGGTTATCCCAGGGGTACATAGCAGAGTGGTGGGACTTTCCACCACAGAATCTGTCTTTGGCACCTGTCTGGTCACCCGTTCAACGGGACCAGACAAGTTAGAAGCTATTAAAAACGTGTCAGGTTTGCTTCTGAAGGGAGCAATAAACCAGCAAACCGGAACACTCCAGGCTTCTATTCAAACATGTTCCTTGTCCCCAAGAGCACAGGGGATGGAGACCCGTACTCAGTCTCAGGCCATTGAATTGGTTTATCCATACGCCTCGGTTTCAGATGGAAACGCCGACGTCGGTAATGGCAGGATTGAGGAAGGGGGTGTGGTGTGGTTCGATCGATCTGAGAGATGCATGTTCCCACATTCCTATGAACGGGAGTTGTCACAGGTTTCTGAGAGTTGCGTTTCAGATTCTAGTATGGGAGTTTAAATCCTCCCATTCGGCATGTCGACAGCTCCAAGGGGTTTTCACCAGAGTGGTCCTTGTGGTGACAGCGTTTCTCAGAAAAGAGAACGTGGCGTTTCACACCTACATAGACGATTGGCTGATCATCAGCCAGGTTAGAGGTGGATACTGCTCTGAATCTGAAGTTGCTTTCAGATCTAGGCTAGATAGTCAACAAGGAGAAATCTGAGTTGACACACCACTCAACATTTCGTTTATTTAAGGATGCGATTCGATCTCGAGGAGGGCAGGGTTTTTTACCCTTCAGAGCCCAGAGTGGTGTCTCTGTTAGCCATCCTCAAGAGTTTCGATTGGGAAACCACATTCAGGCGAGGCGGTTTCTTCAGATGCTGGGCATGATGGTCTCCATGTAGCAGGTATACCCGTACACTGCTCGTATGCGAAGACCTATCCAGTTGTATCTGATGTCTCTGTGGAAACAGAGAATAGAACCGATAAATCCATGCAAAAGTATATTCTTTGCGATATAAAACTTATTGTTGAATATTTTGAAATTAATTTGACGGACAGTCGTTGCTGCCTTACGTTGTTGCCTAAGGCAGCAACAGCTTCCAGTCATATTTATTTCAAAATATTCAACTGTTTTCCTATAAATGCCTGCCTTGAAAGTGAGATATAAGGAGTTCATCGGTGAAAGGGTTAACCATAGTTTAATTATGCTTTTGTCTATCTAGAGCATTTTTTGCTTGTGAGCGCAGTGCATATTTTCTCATTAGCTCAAAAAACTCATCATTCATATCTCATGCATACCTTATTTTTACTCAAGCTGTTGTTTTAATGGATTTACTTTATACAAACATAATCAGACAGATTGCCAATTTTGCTCTGGTTACATTGCTCCCAGTCATAATTATATGACAATATTTTTCATCCTGTATACCCTATACACATAGGGAGAGTGGCTGGTCGCCAGCCTCCTTCTTTAACCTCATCAACTGTGGCTTTCCATCTATATTACATCTAGTGCACCAGACATGAGTTCTGCTGGGGAGTTGTAAAACCAACTCTGATGCTTATATCTTTTTTACTGCTAGAGTCAGTGGGTATGGAGATTAATTTCCAAGATTCGACCTTTTGTATTTTTGTGCCTGTATGTTATGCTGATCATTAGTGTTGTCATTTTTGCATTTTTTGTCCAACGTTATTCAGCCAAATATCAATATTTTAATTTTTTATGTAGAATATTGTATCCACATCAATCTGCGAAGGGTATGGCATGTTATGTTGAAAGATAGTGTTGAGTATGGGCGAGATGCTGTTGCTATTGCAATAGCACACATTGGCATAAAACACTTATCTTAAGTCCTTTCTGTTTTAGACCCTTTCAGAAACATGAAAATACATGAAATTTTGTTGTATGTGGCTGCAACATCTTGACCCTTTATTGGGGTTTAACATCAGCCAAAAACAGCTTCTGCAGTGGTAACCGAGCCAGTCATTCCAGTGGTAAATTTTCATAAGTAGTCTTCACTTTGTCTGCAAATTGACATTTTCTTTGAAAATATTGAAAGGGTTATCCCTCGAATTTGGTCAAGAAAATTTAATTTCCCCCTAGAAAATGTCCGTAATTTGCAGACCAATAAGACTATTTTTTTTTTTTACCACTGGAATGACTGGCTCCGCTAGTCATTACAGTTGTAAATTTTCAAAAATAGTTTTTTATTGGTCTGCAAATTATGGACATTCCCCAAGACCATTGTAGAAGCCCCTTTTGGCCGGTTAAGTGCTAAAGTGTTAATGGTACAGATTCTTCAATGACAATTTTACCATAGCGTCTATCCATTTGCAGGACAAGAGAAGTCTATTTTTTTTACTTTGTGTCTGGAATAGCTCCCATTCACTTATATTCTTCTCTTAGCCTGCTGGTGGACATTCATCCAGACCACTGGAAAGGCCAGTCTTGGCCAGCTTGCTGGAGAGATGTATATATATGTCATTTCTATACAGGATTCTTGATATGTTCTCAGGACCTAATGTAGTGAATTTATGTATAGAACTATGTAACCAATGCGGTAAATATTTTTAAAAACACCCAATCTTGCCACGCAAATCACTAATGGGGAACTGCAAAATGCAGGTGCAGTGCTATGTGTGTCAGGTGGGGGATGTATGTTTAACCCTTAAAACAATTAATTTTGTTAAAGGAATTTAAATATTCATCTGCAGACCAAGAGAAGACTTTTTGTTAATTTACCACCGAAGTGGCTGGCTCAGTTACCGCGCCAGTCATATAACCGAGCCAGTCATTCCAGTGGGAAATTGTCAAAAATATTCTTCTTGGTCTTAAAACGGTAATTTGCTCAAGACCTATGCAGAAGCCGTTTTGGGCTGACTTGAATGTTAATGGGTTACGGTGTTTAATGGGTGGGGAAGCAATGTTAATTGCCAATTACTTACCAATTCATTATTCACTCTAGACTCTATCAGTGGTTGCCATATTGAATATCATGTGACAAGCCAATTACTGGATTAGTATCACATGGCTTTTCCTAATTAATTAATGAGTCTTGCTTCCAGTGTGGTTAGATTGCCTCTGACATGCCACATGCAGTAATCCTTACCACTCTGATGTCAAAACTTTAAATTTTCAAATTAAATTGAAAGATTATAAACTGGTGTTCATTTTTCAACAAATTTGATGGAAGATGGTGCTGTCGTAGAAGGCAACATCTTCCACCAAAATTTTTGAAAAATGGACACCAATGGACCTTTCCATTTTTAGCTATGCCCCGCCCATCACTAGCTAAGCTCCACCCACACCTCGCCGTGTTGGGATTGATCGATCCCCAAATGTCCTAGCTATCAATTTCCTGAAAACTATGCAGGGAAGCTGCTGAATATTTTGTAACTAGTTTCAAAATATTCAACAGAATATTTATTAAATAGTAAAAGCAAACAATTTGTACAACAACGCATAGACCGTCTTCAAATATGCATTCGTGACGTACTTATCGACGTCATTCATTATGATGTCATTGTACACATCACGCAGTTCATTATGATGTCATATGATGGGTGGGTACTCTGGAAAGGTGAATTTCTTTGCTATTGACACAGTAAAAGATAGAATATTGACATCAGAGTGGTAATGGTTAACCAGTTGACCATTGAGGCAGTGCCAGTGTCTCAATTGCAAGACACATCTGTACAGGAAAGCTATTGAATATTTCGAAACTAATCTGACTTGAAACTTTAAAGCTTTTGCAGCAAGCCAGTCAAATTAGTTTGAAAATATTCAACAGAATATTCCTAATAATTTAAATCAATTCGTAATCCTCTCGGGTCACTTGGTTAAAATGCTGTTTAGTATTTACCAAACTAAGCGACAATTGAGTAGATGACTGACTCCCTCCTCTGACTCTTCCCCCCCCCCCCCCCCCCTATCGTAATTATATTGTTTATGTATAGCTAGCTAATTGAGCCTGAATCATTAATTAACTAAATTTCTGTTCAATTAATTAAGAAAATTGATAAGACCATCCACTTTTCAGCTTTTGGCCAAAAATACCTGTGTAGTGGTCTTTAGACATGTTCATTTTCTGGTCAAGACTATTTTTGCAATCTTACCACTGAAATTACTGGCTTGATAAACAAAAATTTCTAAAATTGTCTACTCTTTTGTTTACAAATGGACATTCATTGATTAACAATTTTAATGTTTTTTCAAAATTCTGAGCATTAAAGGCTTAAGTAAATGAGTTCCTGTCTAGCATTTTGTTGGAATGTTTAAGACGACATTTTCCTTGGGGTCTACTCTGGATCTGGTGAATATTTTGAAAATGATTTGACTGAAAGTTGGTGGTGGCTATTTATTGACGCTGTATAATTAATGTGTTCTGCAAGTAACCCTTTAATTGCTAAGCCGGTCAAAACTGGCCTCTGCAGTAGTCGTGACGAGTGTCCATTTGCAGGCCAAGAGACGGAAATTTTTGACAATTTGCCACTGGAATGACTGGCTCGATTGTCGAGCCAGTCATTCCGATGGCAAATTGTCAAAATTGTTCTTATTGTGGCCTGTAATGTAATGCATATAATGGATTTTATGAAATGGTGTGATTTTAGATAGTAGCAGCATTCAGTAACACCATTTTAAAAAATTGTTTTCCATTGGCCTGCATACACCTCAAGACCACTGCAGAAGATGCTTTAACACTCATGTCAGCCAAAACGGCTTCTGCAGTGGTCTTGAGAAATGTCCATTTGCAGATCAAGAGATGACTATCTTTTTTAATTTATGACTACTGACTAGCTCGATAACCGGGCCAGTCAGCTCGATAACTTAGCCAGTCATTCCAGTGGTCAATTTTCAAAAATAGCCTTCTTGATCTACAAATGGATGGTTTCCATCAGAAAATTTTCTTGAACAAATTTGAAGGTTAAAGGGTTAAAGAGTATATTTTAAGCACTGTAGGGTGTGGGTGGGGGTGGGTGGGTGTGTGTGTGGAGTTACTGTAGGATATAAATTCTTTAACCCTCAATGAGTTCATAAACAAAACCAGTCATTCCAATGGTAAATTTTCAAAAGTAATCTCTTGTTCATTTTCTGTGAGAAAATTGAGATTTGAGAACAAATTTGAGTGTTATTAAAATGGTTAATTACATGTGGTTTCAAGCTGATTGGATGCAATGTAATATATCCTGATTGCCATCTGTTGAATAATTTTTCACCACTCAGAATTGTCTGGTTTAAGCTGAATAGTTTGATCCCATCATCTCTGATAAATTAGTCAAGGCCATAATAATAGGACTATATGAGAGGGTGACAGTAGAGTTGGATTGGGGGAGGGGTGGGTGGATGTTAACTGTCTCACTGCTGTGAGCCACCAGACAAAAAATTAATTTGAATGAACAAAAACTTGACTTGCTGAATATCTTGAAAACTATTTGACTGAAAGTTGTTGATGGCTAAGCCACCAATAACTTTCAGTCAAATTGTTTTTAAAATATTCAGACGGTCAAGAGATATAACCCTTGGAAAATGTTGTCCGCGAAACCTCAGCAATCAGACGATTAAGTGATGGATATTTAACCAGTGATACTTGCATTGTTAACCCGTTAATGGCCAAGTTTGCCTAAAATTCTCTCTGCAATAATCTTGAGGAATGTTCATTTGCAAGCTGAAAGAAGACTATTTTTGAAAATGCATCACTGAAATGCCTGGCTTGATAACCAAGTTAGTCATTCCAGTGATAATTTTTCAAAAATAGTCTTCTTTCAGCCTGAAAATGGACATGCTCTAAGCAAGAATGTCAATTACCATGATCAGTGTTCAGCATTAAAGGGTTGCTCTTCCCCTTGTTCTTCCCCTTGTCCATTCTGACAGCTAGCCATTAATTCCTGGTCATTCCTTTTTGATGATATTTTAAAGTTGATGTTGCGGTAATCTGTTGATCAACAAGATCCCTACTATTCACTAATCCATCCATCCATCTATTTATCCATTTTTATAAATTTAAAAACATTTTCTGATGTCTCAATTTGTCATTAATGTGGCCATTAGATTGCTGCAGATTATAGGGCTATCAGTTGACAGGTTGGTTTAACACATCAGTATCTTAACCCGTAAACCCTTTAATGACACAATTTCTTCGAAAAATTAAAATATTTACTTATTGAATGTCGATTTGCAGGCCAAGAGAAGATTATTTTTGAAATTTTACCACTTTAATGACTGGCTAGGTTACCGAGCCAGTCATTTCAGTGGTAAACCTTCAAAAATAATCTTCTCTTGGCCTGCAATGGGCATTACTCAAAACCACTACAGAGGGCAGTTTTAGCCAGTTTCATCACGATAGGGTTAAACTGAAAAATGTCTGAAAAAGTAAATGTGTAAAACTAGCCCATTTTTCGTGGATATTTCGCGCCTATTTTCTAGCATGTCTGTTTGCCTTTTTTCTAGTCTATGCCTGTTATGGTGTCACAAATATTCAGCAGATGTTTAAACTTTCCATGCCCATAATGGAGCAGAGCTGTACCGTTTGATAGCCTCTCTTGGATAATCCTCGAGTTCTACGATGCTTTCTTGGCTTCATGATTTCATCTACGAAACTGCTTCTTTTCAATCTAACTCGATTTTGTGAGTTTAATCATTCATCATGTGATACTCTCCCAGGATTGTGTGCTCGTTTCTGCGTTCGAAAGGACATGGAGCACTTGTACCGCTGTGGTCCGCTCAAACCCGTTTATTGGGGGTAGATTTCATTGGTCCACATTTTGAGCCTTTGACGCAAATTCAATATTAGATTCTGCTGCTGTGAACCATGATGTGCTGCCATATAGTCATAGTTGGATGAATATATATCTATAGGCACAGTAATGTTCTTCAGGGTCTTCTACCTGGTTCCTCATTGTGTTCCGGCGACATGGCATATAAAACTTTATACAGGCTCACAAAATAGTTACAATTCCTCTGTAATATAATATGTATATTTGATATTTATTTTAACACTATTCCTTCTAAATACAGAGATCCTTATTTCTGATATTTACGACTTATTGACAATTGCGCCTTTCATAGTTATCAAGCCAGCTCATAAAGGGGGTCATTCATCCACATTTTTATTAGCTATACATTTATGACTAAAATTCATTGATAAAACTCTGATGATTAACTTTTAAAAAATTATTTTCAGAATGATTTTTTGCTGCCTTAGGCGCCAATTAATTTTCAGTCAAATCATTTTCAAACAAAATTTAACCACTTGATTATTATTTATTTCTGTTGTAAGCATGTCACCCTGACATGTACACACATTTATACATTTTACAATGAAACTGGTTTAACACCTTAACTCTTACCACTCTGATGTCAAAATTTTTAATTTTCAAATTAAATTGAAAGACGAACTGGTGTTCATTTTGAAACAAATTTGGTGGAAGATGGCGCTGTCGTAGACAGCGACATCATCCACCAAAATTGTTTAAAAATGTACACCAGTTTCTTTGCAACTGGCACCACATTAATAGATAAAATGTTGAGTGGTAAGGATTAACTCAACCCTGCCAAAAATGGCTTCTGCAGTGGGTTTGAGAAATGTCCACCTACAGACCAAGAGAAGATTATTTTTGAAAAGTTATCTCTGGGATGACTGGCTCGATAACCAAGCCAGTCACTCCTGGGTTATAAATTCTCAAAAATAATCTCTTCATCTCCAAATGGACATTTTCAATGACAAGATTGAAATTTTGTTGAACAAATTTGCGACTTATAGCATTAAAAGTTATGTAGCCTGGGAGCTCTTGAGTTCTGATCATTTAGTTTAATTCTGGGCTTGGACACAGGCTGTGTCAGGGATGAGTGCACACAGGTATTGTCATTTATCTTGTCAACTTAAATGACAACCTGAGCTATTCAGTCAATTTATATGGCTATATCACCCTAAAGACATGACCTATTTCTGCATAGCTTGCCACTGTATCACTGCTCCAGTTTTGAGCTGAATTGTGCCCTATAGGCCAGTGGTTTATCCATGAATTGTAATTGACTGTCGTAAATCTTCTCTATGTACATATAAATAAAGTTGGAAAACTTGTGAATTTTTAACCATTTAATCACCAAACTTGGTCAAGAAAATAGAAAATATTTGCTTATTAAATTTCCATTTGTGGGAGATGAATATTTTTGAAAATTTCCCATTGGAATGTCTGGCTTGGTTATCGGTATATTTAGGAAAATAATCTGCTCCTGGCCTGCAAACGGATATTCCTCAAGATGACAGGAGAGGCTGGTTTTGGCTGATCAGAGCATTAGATGTTAAAGTATGATGTACAGTGTTTGACACTGTCCCCACCACCAGGTGGGTGCTTTGGCTAGATTTCTTCTACAATATAGACACATTCTCATATCACTATAACTTTCCTCAGACACATTCATTGAATAGTTATTAAATAGCATTTTAATGCACTTTTTTGCTGCAAAAGTAAATTATTAAATTTATAATCATATTCACATAGGCCTTTAACCTTTACAAACCATAAATACAAATTCCTTGCTGAATATTTATCTCTCCCCCCCCCCTCCCCCCCCCCATTTTTTGCGTCTGTCCATCCGTGCGTTCGTCCATCACACACAGGTTTTCTTTTGATAACTACTTTTGCTTGGAATATTGTGACAACACTTCATGGGAAGGTTGTCTATGGTAGTAGGCAAATGCACCTTAGTTTAAGGGTCAGTCAGCCATCCGTCCATTCCTTTGTCTCTGAATTTGTGTTCGTCTGTCCGTGCAAATTTTGCGTTTTCGTTCAATAACTTTATCTTTGCTTGGAGTATTGTGAGGAAACTTCATGGGACCATTGGCTATGGTACTAGGGAAATGTACATTATTTTGTGGGTCAGTCAGCCCATCCCTCCATCCATCCATCCCTTTGTCTCTGAATTTGTGTCTGTCCGTGCAAATTTTGGGTTTTCATTCAATAACTTTATCTTTGCTTGGAGTATTGTGACGAAACTTCATGGGAACATTGGCTATGGTACTAGGGAAATGTATATTATTTTGTGGGTCAGTCAGCCCATCCCTATGTCCATCTATCCCTTTGGCTCTGAACTTGTGTCCGTCCGTGCAAATTTTGGGCTTTTGTTCAATAACTTTATTTTTTTTGGAGTATTGTGACGAAACTTCATGGGAACTTGGCGATGTTTCTAGGGAAATGTACATTATTTAATATAGATTAATTAAATGCTACAATTAATGTCACGTCATTTCTGTTTTGGGATGGTCAAACAAGATTGTGTCCATTATCTTTGGTTATTATCATTCAGTAACTAAACCTACTGTGCCATTCCAATGGTTTTCAAATTATAATAAATCTTATAGACATATAAATCTATATGTAGAAATCATTGATCAATGTTCTATGTTAACCTTTTAAGCTGCGAATTTGTTCAAAGAATTTAAATTTTCTCATAGAAAATGTTCATTTGCAGACCAAGAGAATGCTATTTTTGAAAACCCTAGCCATTCATTCCATTGGAAAATTATCAAAAATTATATTTTCTTTGCCGGCAAATGGACATTTCTCAAGACCACTGCAGAAGGCATTTTTGGCTGATATGAGAGTTATAAGGGTTACGGTACTGAGGCAGGGGTAGCTGAAAGGCAGCAGTAATATAGCTGAAATAGTGTACCTTAGTACACTGCTAGAAACTGTGATCAGCTGCTCCAGCAGTTGTTCTTTGTAGGTAGAGCAGTTGAGAACCGGCTGGAAGTCCGGAAGTTCCCTTATTCCCAAAGTTCATGTTTGGACTCTCAAAACAAATACCCAAAGTCTTGGAATTCTAATTATGATTGTCGTGACAAATTACTTGTACATGTGAACCATTTTAAACTTCTATGTTTCCTGTTTATGTATGATTACTATATTCTGTGGCTGTAGGAGTAGAAACATCCTACAGATGCAATCAGGCCTTCATTTTTGCCCACTGTATTATGTCATGTCCTCAGCCAAAATCCTTAGCTTCCTCAGGTCCATTCTTGATTTGAGGGTACCGAGTCCTGCTTTCTTTAGGTCACCTCATAGCACGCTTAGCAGATTTGGACTGGCAAAACTATTACCAAGACTTCCTGTGTTTAGGCATTAATGGAATCCCTGGTCTATCTACTGTCTGAGCAGTTGTCTATAACTGGTTGATTCTTGGATGCCTTCATGCTAGCTACATGTACAGTACAGTTGATGCGCAGTTGAGAAAGAGTTGCGCTTCTGAGGAAGATCCGCTTGCAGTTGAGGGACCATGATTTAATGCAATCTTCTTCCCCCCCCCCCCCCCTTTGTTACATGTGTAATGAAAACCTAAAATGCGTTTCCTTGACAACTGTTGTCTTACATTTTAACCGTTAACCCTTTAACCCCTCTAATTTTTCAAGAAAATTTAAATTTTCTTTCAAACCAAGAGACTATTTCTGAAAATCTCCCACTGGAATGACTGGCTCGATTATCGAGCCAGACATTCCAGTGGTAAATTTTCAAAAAATATTCTTCTTGGTCTGCAAATGGACATTTTGCGAAACCAATGCTGAAACCGTTTTTGGTTGATCTGAGATGTAAAGGGTTAATTGTCCTATCTATGCCCAATTTGTGTAAACATGATAAAAACTGTCCTAGGTATCTATGGGCAATTTGTGGAGATAAATGTCTACAAGTAATAAATCTCATTTTAGATAATAGCCAATATTGTTATGTTAATTGGTTTATACAGTTCTGCAGCCATCCCCCTAGGGCATTGTTGCAATTGCAACATTGGACATGATTTGTCTCTGATTGTAAAATCGATTCAAGCTAATAATAACTCAAGCTAATAATAACTATGCACGGTAAACTGGATTAGGCATAATGATATCTGTAAAGCGAACTGGTGCTAAATGGTCTTGTGTTAACGCTTGTATTGCTGACTTGCTCTCCGCATTTAGTGCCGGATAGATTGCCATTGCGCTTTAACCCTTTAATTGATAAATGATCCGTATCTCAAGCTAAGAGTAAATTAAAAGAAAAGCTGTTTGTTGAATGTTCTGAAATTATTATGATTGGAAGCCATTGCTGCCTTGGGAAGCAATGGCTTCCAGTCATATTAATTTCAAACTATTCAACAGAATATGCTATGTATCGTAAAGAATTTACTTTTTCAGGGATGTGTCATTGAAGGGGTTAAAACAATGTAGCTGACAGCTGTTGGTGTTTCGTTAATCCAAGTTATATAATAATTAGCTAATTACAATGAAGGGTGATCTATCAATTGACTATCAATTAACGGAAAACTATACAGGTAAGCTGTTGAATATTTTAAAACTTTGGCAGCAACAGCGCCCAGACAAATTAGTTTCAAAATATTCAACAGGGATGTTTATTAAATAGTAAAGGCATAAAATCTGTACAGCGTGTCGGACTATTAAGCATTTACGATGGACTAAATCGAGTCATTCATGCTGTAATTGATTATGATGGCATTCGTGATGTCAATGACATGGCGTAGTTGACTATAACATCATACTGGATGGATAAACTAAAAAAGTGCATTGCATGTGCTAGATGTCCCCTCAGTCATGAATGGTGTTTATGATTACGCATAATTGATGAGAATCTCCTCACTCACTCTGTCATCAATCAGCTCCATCAACACAGACAATAATTGCAGTTTCATGCTCAGTCTGTCATTACCTTGTTTGTACATAGCTTGTCCACTGACTTTATACATCCCTGATGGGAAATACTCTCAGAATAATGTCAATAAAATAAAAGCGTTGCTATGGTATTAAATTGGATCGCAGGGTTGGATATAGTTCTGACCTAATGTTTGCATATTTGTGAGTGTTTAGATCATCCTGGCTTTGTGTTCCGATTGATTTTCTAATGAAGGAGCTCAGTCAGAATATTCAGGAATTTGCCAATTTATTATCTCATCAATGAAGAAGAAAGGGAGACAACAGTATCATGTTTCCAGTAATAATTGACCTTCAGTTTATCCATCCATCATATGACTATAATCAACTACATGTACGTGACACGTAGGATGACATCATACTCAATTACACCATGACTGACTCGATTTAGTCTAGTCTGACACGTTGTACGAACTGTATGTCTTTACTATTTAATAAATATTCTGTCGAATATTTCGAAACTAATTTAACTAGGCAGTGTTGCTGCTTGTGACACCCAGTCAATTTAGTTTCAAAATATTCAACATCTTACCTGTATAGTTTTCTGCAAATTGATAGTCAGGGAGTTCAAGGATCGATCCCATCACAGGCGAAGTGTTTGAGGAGCTAAGCTAGATATGGGTGGGGTATAGCTAAAACCGGGCAGTTCCATTCTAGTCAACCCATTTAGGCTTGACATTGATGGGTGACAACAATATGTATAGTAATTTAGGGTTTTATATCCAGTCCATAAGATTGGCTGTATTATATTATGCATGGCACTGTTTAGACTGCTGGTGAAAGCTGGTGATATAATTTCTTACTGATACATGTAAATCTGCATATATTATAGAGATATACATTCCAGAGATTGTCCAGGGTTTGCAATCAGATTGTCTTCAAAATTGATCCTAGCTTTAGTATATAGAATATTGTCTATGAAAATTCTTTCTGTAAATTGTGGAACAGCTCTTAAGATCTCTTTTTTTTTTTTCTTAAGTTCTCTTTTCAAATTAAATTAAAAGATGAACTGGTGTTCATATTTAAACAAATTTGGTGGAAGATGGTGCTGTCGTAGACAGCAGCATCGTCCACCAAAATTGTTTAAAAATGTAAACTAGTTTCTTTGCTACTGGTACCGTATAAAAAAGATACAATGTTGACATCAGTGTGGTAATGGTTAATCCAGTGTTATGGATGTGCTTGCTGTATTATCATTTATGTATAAATGTATTTCCCGCAAGACATTGGGGATTTGTCTCCCCAACTTTTTCTCACATGTGCTATCAGTGCTGTAACTTGACATTTAAAGATGAATGCTATTAGGGCATGCTAAATATTAAAACAGAGTGCCCTCATTGAACTTAGCTTGCCCACATTCTATGTCATATAATAAATCGGTAGACATACTTGTATTCTTATAAAATATTGTATGAAAATGCTATTTATCAAGATTCAAAGTGCACCATTCAAATTGCATTTGTGAATTACACAATGATATGAGCTAAAAATCAACAAACGATGGGTTTCTAAATATTCAAAGCGATGATGATATTTTTTCTAAGCACGATAAATTGGCATGCTCATGAGGGCATCTGATTGTTGAGATCCACATTCCCTCAGTGATTTTCAATTGCATTTGCATCAGGGCACTCACTAAGTTCCAGCACTCGCTATTATCAAATGGATGAATCCAGTTTTAGCTATGCCCCACCCACCTATCATCATTATCTCTAGCTAAGCACCACTCGGGCATTGCCAGTGTTGGAATAAGTCGATTCCTGCACTTTCTGAATCTCAATTTTCAGAAAACTATAAAGCTGTTGAATATTTAGAAGCTAATTCGACTGGGTGCTGTTGCTGCCTATGGCAGCAACGATGCCCAGTTAAATTAGTTTCACAATATTCAACCGTATGTTTATTAAATAGTAAAGACACAATTCATACAGCTTGGCGGACTATGTTTAGGTTTTATGTGTTTATGACAGATTAAATCATGTCATTCATGACGTAATTGATTATGATGTCAGCTTACATGTGACATACTTGATTTTGATGTCATAGGAATTGGACTGTGAAACTGCATTCTTCAATTATCATCAAATATAGTAGATTGATGTGCTGTGTACCTATATACACTGAAATATGTTCTGGAGGAGAAGAGGGATGGGGAAGTGGAAGGGACCAGGGTATTGGGAGCAATGGATGAAATTAATAATGTCTTATTAAAAGGCCACTGTGAAGAGTATTGAATTGTGTGAGGCTGTCGAGCCAGTCGTTCCAGTGATAAATTTTCAAAAATAGTCTTCTCTGGGTCTGCAAATCGACGTTTCCCAAGACTACTTCAGAAGCCGTTTTTGGTCGTTTTGTGTGTTAAAGGTTTATGCTTAACCTCTAGTTTTATCGGTTTTATTTTAAAATGTACAACTTTACAGGTTTTTACACGTTTGCTGATGGAGCTAACTAGCTCATAGGTATGCTACTCTGACTCTCCCCTGTGAAGCTCAAACATATTAATGCCACCAGCCAGCTAGATTTTGTTAGTACTCAATGTAGCCACAAACATTTAATATGTTTTATTTAGGTAAATATTACAACTAACCATTAACACAGCAAATATGTCACTGGAGGTGCTAGCGCAGCTGTGCATATATACAATACTAATAATGTACATATGGGCCAGCACTGATACATACCATAGACTCAAACCTGTCCGTAATGGACACCTGCTATAGGGGCCAAAAGATAATGGGTCATTAACCCTTTAACCCTCAAATTTCTTCAAGAAAGTTGCAATTTACTCATAGAAAATGTCAATTTGCAGACAAAGAGATTATTTTAGAAAATTTATCACTGGAATGACTGGCTCAATTATTGAGTCAGCCATTCCAATGATAAGTTTTCAACAATAGTCTTCTTGCTCTACAACTGGACATCTCTCAAGACCACTGCAGAAGATTGTATGGTCAAGCCGGCAAATAACAGCTTCTACAATAGTTTTGAGGAAAAGAGAAATTGTTTTAAAATTTTATAATTAGACTGATTGTCCGAGTTAATAACTGAGCCAGTCATTCCAGTGGTAAATTTTCAAATATAGTCTTAGCCTGCAATGAAATACTCATTTATTAAGCATAAATGAAAATTTTATTGTCCAGTGTTGACCATTGTAGGCATTAGTTAAAGTGTTTAGATATTAAAAATCTACTGAATATTTTGAAAACAATCAAAATGGAAGATACTGCAAAGCTGGAAGCACTAATAAAATAGACGCCAAAGACTTCCAGTTAGAAATTGTCTTCAAAACCTGCAGTACAAATTAATTTATAGCTTGATGTATATTGATGTATGTATGCATAGAATATCTGTTGTACTGTATGAATAGTATATATAAGATATCAAGCTGGTGGTCTAAAATGTTGGATCAGGAAAATCTTCTTCATGCTTCAAGACACATGCACATATGTGTATAAATCTTCACCATAATCTTTGAAATCTCTTACAGCATCAGACAGTCATGCTGTATATTAAGCATGGGTAAGATCTGATCAAGGGAGTTTGGATCCTATCCAATAAGATCTATAACTGTTTAATCCCCAAATCTTTTTCAGAAAATTTCAATTTTCTTAGAGAAAACGTCAATTTACATACCAAAAGACAATTATTTATTTTAATGTTTCAATGGTAAATTTTCAAAAATAGTCTTCTTTTGCTATGCAAATGAACATTTTTTCAAAACCCCAGTTTTGGTCAGCTTGAATATTAAGGGTTATGGCAGTCAAGCCTCGAGTCAATAAGTGTATACATTATCCTTTTCAAACATAGTATAACCCATATCGAACATATGCGTATGATCTGAGAAAACTGTATCAGATATTTTGGAATTAATTTGACTAGCAGTCATTTGCTTCCAGTCAAGTTAATTTCTTTGCCTTGTAAAGTAGTTACTTCTAAGGGTTCCGGGAATAGAAGGGTTAAATAATCCAATCTTGCTTCATTGTAAAGCTCATTCTCATGTTTGTAATGTTTCCAGCGTAAAGAAGAATGTGCCGTTTAACCCTTTAACCCTCAAATTTATTCAAGAAAATTTTAAAGAAAATGTCCATTTGCAGACCAAATGAAGATTATTTTTGAAAATTTACCACTAGAATGACTGGCTCAATAACCGAGCCAGTCATTCCAGTGGTAAATTTCTCAAGATCACGGCTGAAGCCATTTTTGACTGATATGGGGGCTAAAGGGTTAACAAAAACAGATTGTACCTTTCTTCCTGTTGTGTTTGAGGATGTGGGGGTGTGGGCGTGGGAGGATACACTTCAATGTTATACGTACACATGTGTGACACAGAAATGTTTTAGAGTTTAGGATGATTTCTTGGGTGAGTTGTACCTCAATGGTTCAAACTCGAAAATCCAATATACTCGTCTTTCTCCAGGCTTGATCTAAAATTTAATTAGTGAATTAATTATTATGTATGTCTTGTTTCTAATATCCCACCGTGTCGATCATCATCCATATAATCAATATTTTGAAACGGTTTGATTGATGGTTGTGCTCAATGTATTTTTGTCCAATTGCTCCTATCTCGACTTTACGAAATAAAACAAGCTATCGTGCTACCCTGCATGTCGTCCAGCGGTGGTGATGGCGTCTGCATCCAATTTGCGTTTAGCTCCACTTTTCTGTTTATATCCTGTTTGGTTAGTCATAGTGGACCCAAACCAAATGGATCCAAACCTGGACACATGGTTCCGTATAATGACACAGCATCACCCAATGACTGTGGGGTCATATTCGACCCAAGCTTAAACTCAGGCTTCCTTATAATGAGAGAGCAGGACACAATATCCTTTGGGGTCAAAGGTCATTGTGGTCTCAAGGAAATTTTTGGGGGTTTTTCAACAGTAACGTTTTGTGTTTGGCTCAACTTCACTGTTTATATCTCATGTTTGCTTAATCATACTGGAGCCAAATTTGGACACATGTTTCTTTATAACGAGTGGGAATGACACATGACTCCTTGATGTCAAAAGATCAACGGTCAAGGTCACTCTTTCCAAGCTAAAACCTAGTTTTTATCAAAACAAACATTTTGCATTTAGCACAACTTAGCAGTTTATATCTCAAGTTTGGTAAAGCATACAGAACACATCCTTCCTTAGAATGAGATGGCATATGACACAATTACCTTGGCATCAAAAGGTCAAGGTCAGTGTGATAATGACAAAACTGAGTGCTTTTTTCTAACAATAACATTATGCTTTTGCTTCACCTTAGCAGTGGATATCTCATGTTGTGTTAATCATGCTGCACCCAGACCTGGACACTTCCTAATGAGAGGGGATATCGACAATTAATTCTGGGTCAAAAGGTCATGGTCATTGATAAGTCTTCTTATATATGTATTTTATGTTTGAAGTCAAGCTTTTTTAGTTAATTGCAAATTTGTATGGTCGAGCTTCATGGTTGCATTGCAACCACATTTCGGGTTCAACCATACAGCAGAAGCATTTCTTTAAGCTTTTAATGGTCAAGATTGTTTAAAAAAATTAAAAATATTTACTCAATGGATGTCCATTTACAGGCCAGAAGACTTTTGAAAATCTGCCACTGAAATGGCTGGCTCCATTATCAAAATTTGTAGATTTACAAGTTTCTTGGTCTACAAATGGACATTGCTCAAGCCCACTGTAGAGGCTGGCTTGACCATTAAAGGGTTAAAATGACCTGGGTGCATGTCCAGCAGCGGCCAGTAAATCACGACCCCCCCCCCTTCCTCCCCTCCCCCTCCCTGATTGTGTGTGCAACATAAGGATCTCTCAAATTATAATCAACCTTGGCAATGGTCTTGAGAAATAGCGAATAAATATATTGAGTAACATTCCTTTCTGAATTGGTGAATGTGTGATTACTCAACACCGCTATGTGTCATGAGTAAGTTATATGATCTGTTTCAGCTTGTGATTTGAGTAATGCTGTAATTAGTGATTGATGCCATTAACCATTTAACCCATATCGGCCAGAAATGACAAATTCTTTCTAATATTGTAAGGAATATGCTTTTGAGTTTTTTTAAACTGATTTGACTGGGAGTTCCAAGTCATATTAGTTTTAAAATCTTCAACGGCTTTCCTGTGTTGAAATTTAGACCCCTAGAATTTTACAGGTTAACCCTTTAACACTCATAATAGCCAAAAGCAACTTCTTCAGTGGTCCTGAGAAATGTCAATTTGCAGACCAAGAGAATACTATTTTTGAAAATTTGCCAATGGAATGACTGGCTCGGCAACTTCTTCAGTGGTCCTGAGAAATGTCAATTTGCAGACCAAGAGAATACTATTTTTGAAAATTTGCCACTGGAATGACTGGCTCGGTACTGAGCCAGTCATTCCAGTGGTAAATTTTCAAAAATATTATTTTCCGGGTTTGCAAATGGACATTTCTCAGGACCACTGAAGAAGTTGCCGAGCCAGTCATTCCATTGGCAAATTTTCAAAAATAGTATTCTCTTGAATTTTCTTGAACATTTGAGTGTTGAAGAGTTAAAGAGCTAAGATGTAACACATGTTGTAATAGATCCTTGCCAGAGGAGTAGAACAACTTATCCCACACCTATTGTACATAGTGTTATCACAACACCCACCCTCCTCATAGCAGATGTCTCTCTATCATTTATATCATCACTTCCTCTCTGTCAGTTTGATACTATCACACTTTATTTGCATAATGTTACTCACTAGATAATCTGTAACTTCCAGGAATTCTGTCTGAATGATGTTTTGCTGTCTGTGTACTGAGTGTTCAATTTGGCATAGATATTATAGGTAGTCATGTCAGGGATGGGCAAATCAAAGTACAGGAAATGGTGTTTTTTATCAGGTGTTATTTTGCCATGTATGCCTATTTTTAGCTAATGTAAACTCTGCAACCCTTTACCAATCAATTTGAAAGTTTGAAAGCTGAATTCCCAGAATTTAGAAATCAAAGTAATTGTACAGGTAAGCTGTTGAATGTTTTGAAAATAAATTAAATTTGACTGGTTGCTGTCGCTGCCTATGTTTATTAAATTGTAATTTCATCAAAGACATATAATGTGTACACTCGTAACAGTTTTGAATTTCGAGACAGAGCTATACGCCATTATGATTGTGACCTCAGCCAGCTGATGACAATTAATTATGCTCTCAGATACTTGAGTAACAGATCGAATCCCTCCATTAACGTGCATCGTTTCAACAGCTGCATTGCTGCTGCCTGAATGCCACCTCAGCTCAACTGCATAGCCGCTGAAAAGGAAGCGGAATGGCAGCCTTAATTACATAGATGAAACTGCTGCTGTGCCACTGTTAACCCTTTACCCCTCGAATTTGTTCAAAAAATTTTCAATTTTCTCATAGAAAATGTCCATTTGAAGACCAAGAGAAGACGATTTTTGAAAATTTACCATGGAATGACTGGCTCGATTATTGAGCCAGTCATTCCAGTGGTAAATTAAAAAAAATAGTCTTCTCTTGGTCTGCAAATGGACATTTCCCAAGACCGCTGCAGAAGCCATTTTTGGCTTATAAATGAGTGTTAAAGGGCTATATAGCTATTGCACGATACATTTGTCCTTAGATATACTACCATAGCACCCTCTGCCGCATTGTTGCTTTGATAATCTAATTTGGTGCTGCCTTATCGCTGCACTGAGCTACTGCAATGTAATGTATAAAACAGCGGTGATCATCAGACACTATAGCTGATTCGCCACTGCTCGGACAGCTGTACTGTAATTGATTCGCAGTTGATAAAAAGATGTGCTTCTTAAGAAAGTTCAGCTGTGGTAATGGTTTACGATATTGCATAACCTAGTTATATCATTCTTCCTATCAAGACCTCTGTTCTATTTATGTGAATTAACTCTTGAACGCTCAAATTTGGTAAAGAAAATTTTTATTATCCCAGTGAAAATATTCATTTGCAGAGGAATAGGAAGAGAATGTTGCTTTCTAAAATCCACCACTGGAATGACTGCCTCGGCTATCAAGCTTTAGTAATGTCACTCCAGTGGTAAATTTAAAAAGACTAAACTTCTTGGTATGTAAATGACATTCCTGTTGAAAAGGTCCACGCCAAAAGCCAGTTATTTGGCTTGGCGATAAATGTGTTAAATCACATGAACAGAAATCACAGAACTTTGGAATTTGAAATTTTGGTTGTCTAAGGGTTAATGCGCTGTTTTTCTGCAAGATATCTATGAATAAGTAAACATACATGTACTGGGGGTAGATAAGTCTAATGTCATTAATTTTTTTGGACAATATACATGTACATGTAAGTATACCCACAAAATGCACATCGTATAATGTTGATTAGATCAGAGTGTTCCTCTTTAGTCCTTTACCCTTACCACTCTGGTGTCGAAATTTTAAATTTTCAAATTAAATTAAAAGAATAACTGGTGTACATTTTCCAACAAATTTGGTGGGAGATGGTGCTATCGTAGACAGCAACATCTTCCAGCAAAATTGTTGAAAAATGTACACTAGTTTCTTTGATATTGACACAGTGAAATATAGAATATTGACATCAGAGTGCTAAGGGTTAATGGTCATACCAGCCTCTGTTATGGTCTTGTGGAATATACATTTACAGGCCAAGAGAAAGCAATTTTTGACAATTTTACCACTGGAATGACTGACTCAATAACCGAGCCAGTCACTCCAGTGATAAATTTTCAAAAATTGTATTCTGGCATCTTGTAAATGGTCATTCAATTATAGGCTTATATTTTAATTTTCTTGACCAAATTTGACCTTTAAAGCTTTAACACTCATATTAGCCAAAAACGGCTTCTGTAGTGATCTTGAGAAATGTCCTTTTGCAGACCAAGAGAAGACTATCTTTGAAAATTTACCACTGGAATGACTGGCTCGATAACCGAGCCAGTCATTCCAGTGGTAAATGTTCAAAAATAGTCTTCTCTTGGTCTGCAAATGGACATTTTCTATGAGAAAATTTAAATTTTCTTGACCAAATTTGACCATTAAAGATTTAATCTAAAGTTGCTGACTGCCGCCTGATATATGACTTTGCTGCTCATAGAACCTCTCACTCTGAACAGGTTATATGTGTCTGTTTCTCAGGAACTATTCATTAGTCCCCTGACATCATCGATGGGGACTATAGAAATGGGCCCTGTCTGCATGTGTGCGTCCGCCCGTTCATCCGCATTTAGTTTTCGTTCGATAATTTCAAATTTGGAATGTCAACTCCTTATGACAAGACCTCGGTGGGGGATTGCATTTTGGCGAAATGTGTCCAGACCCACCGGAGTTATCACGCTTTATTTCTTAAAAAATCGTCAAATATGTGGTTTCCGCTCGATAATTTTATTTAGCTTGGATGGATTCATTTCAAATTTGGAATGCCAACTCCTTATGACAAGACCTCGGTGAGGATGTGTTCAGGCACACCAGGGTTATCTCCCTTGTTAGATTTTAAAAATTGGGATTGTACTTTAAAGCCCTGGTCGGGGGATGACTGTGAACAGAAATAGTCTTGTATTTGATTTGCCTCAAATTTTAACATTAATGTTCCAATAAATTACATTTTTGTAAGATTTTCTGTCTGATTTTGATCCATATTTGGGAAAAGACAGATCCAGATTAGATACTAAATCCATTTATGGGGGTCAAGAATTTGTGTATGTTCTTGGGTTTCCATGCTAATATTGTTGCTGTCCTGAGCCATGAAATATTTTGAAATTTTTTTACTGTACTCATATTAAAATGGCATTGTGGTGTGTTGATTGATTTCGCTGCGCCCAGCGAAACATTGTTGGCCATCTACAGTGTTTGCTAACAACGTGTGCGCCTCAAGATAAACATTTACATGAAACAATGGTTTTTGTTGGAAGTCAGAAAATGTTGGCTGTCTGCACCCCGCTTTAGAGATTATTTTTGAAAATTTACCACTGAAATGACTGTCTTGATAACTGAGCCAGTCATTCCAGTGGTAAATTTTCAAAAATGGTTTTCTCTTGGTCTGCAAATGGACAGTTTCGAGGGTTAAAGGGTTAAAAAGTGATTTTGGTCGCATTGTGTGTTAACCTTTAATGGTCAAACATTTAGGAATGTCCATTTACAAGCCAGGAGTAGACAATTTAGAAAAATTTACCTCTGGAATTCCTGGCTCGATAATCGATACAGTCATTCCAGTGGTAAATTTTCAACAATGGTCCTCTTTAGGCGTGCAAATGGATATCCAATAAGTAAATATTTTAATTTTTTTTACCGCATTTGACCATTACAGGCTTAAATGGCTATTTACTATATACATGTAAGCTGCTTATAAATAAGATAAAACATCACCCATCACATGTATATTCTAAGCCTTAGCACTCTGATGTCAATATTCTATCTTTTACTGTGTCGATATCAAAGAAACTGGTGTACATTTTTCAACAATTTTGCTGGGAGATGTTGCTGTCTACGACAGCACCATCTCCCACCAAATTTGTTGAAAAATGTACACCAGTTCATCTTTTAATTTAATTTGAAAATTAAAAATCTTGACACGACTGGTAAGGATTAAATGTGAATCCTCAAACCATCAATGCAGCATTACTCTGACACTATCAGTGTGCATAGCAAAATAGATGAAATTCCATAAAATTCTTGTATGTGTTTTTGGAAATATGGCCCAGAAATTCTGTCACTTCCAGATGGTGCAGCACATTTCTGATATCACTTTGAAACAGCGTCAACAGTTGAAATAAGCACAGGACATCAGATTTCCTGTGCTTATTTTGGCATAATTTTTCATGCCAACTGCCATCAGAATTTGCATGTGCTTCCTAGTGTTTACTAGTCGTGGAATCTGATAAGTTATGATAAAGGTCTGGAAAATATAATTCTTTTTTATGTCAAGTAATCAACCTTTTGTACCCCGAAACCACAGAATCTTAGTTTCAAGACAACTATACATTACAAATGAGCTGTTCAATATTTTGATATCATTATCATTTCCCATACATGAAGAATGCTTCAAATTTCCACGGTTGCAGCAACATGTCTAATTCAAATTAGTTTCAAAATTTTCAAATATTTAGTCATACATGTGTTGAAAAGGGCTAAGACCTCGTCAATCATCAGGAATCCATTTCCCTGCAAATGTCACTATAACATGTGACATTTTTTCAGTCATGCAGCTAAATATGATGATTAATGGCTCTACCTGTAACCAATTGTCATTTGGAGCTGTATACAGGATACCATGAGGCCATCCTTAAACGATTTTTTGGTTGTCCTCTCCCGACCCTGGTGGTTGGAGTAGGGTAGTTTGGGAAATTCAGTTTTTTTACCTGCTGAAATATAACATTACAAAACTGTATTTAAAGAACAAAACTTGAATGTTTTTATTTGAAATTGAAACAGAAACTAAAAAGCAAACAGTTTCTAAAGGTTATATGAGCCCATTTTGTTGAAAGGAGTTAATTCACTCTCCCAATGAACTTAGATCAGAAAATAAAAAGAATTGTTCAGCTGGATTTTTTAGCGTCGGTCGGGATAGGACAACCAAACTATTATTTAAGGATGGCCCAACTGGAAAGGGTGATTTAAAGGGCTCTTAAGCACAAAAATATGGGTGGAATTTGAGTGCCAAAAAGAGCCTAGATTACACCTCTGGGCATCTAGATATAAAAATTTTCCCCGGCTAGATTGCATTTCACTTCGCGAATGCTCATGCACGCTCGCGGCTCCACCTCAGTATCGTCCTCTTTTTTACTTCTGTGTCTCATCCCTGCCCTAATAATATCAATCGTATGATGTCATAATCAACTGTGTTATGTGTAGGATGACATCGTAATCAATGACGTCATGAATAACGTAGATAAGTTCATCACGAATGCTTAGTTGATGACGGACTATTAGTGTTGTTGTATGAATTGTATATCTTTACTATTTAATAAACATTCTGTTGCATATTTTGAAACTAATTTGGCTGTGTGCTGTTGCTACGATAGGCACCAGCAACCAGTCAAATTAGTTTCCAAATATTCAACAGGTACATACAGGTATAGTTTTCTGGAAATTGATGGTCAGGAAGTTCAGGGATTGATTAATCCCAACACGGGCGAAGTGTGGGTGGAACTTAGCTAGAGATGGGTGGGGCATAGTTAAAACTGGATCTTGATTATCAATGACTTGCAGCAATACCATTATCAAAATGGACACCATTTTATCTGCTGGTCAGTTGTGTGGTCAAGCATAATTATTAGGTACAAGTAACCATTTAATGATCAAGGTTGGTCAAGAAAATTGAGATCTCGTGAATGTCCACTTACAGGGCAAGATAATATTTTGAAAATTTAACACTGGAATGACTGGTTCAGTTATTGATCCAGTTATTTCAGCTGTCAATTTAAAAAAAAATGATTTGGCATGTAAATTGTCATTCTGCAAGATCACTGCTGAGTCCAGTTTGGGCCGGGATGGGCATGATATGATTAACCCTTTAGTGGTCAAGAAAATCTCAATATTTCCTTCTTGAAAGTCTATTTGTAAGCCAAGAGTAGACTATTTTTGAAAATTTACCACTAATTACTTGCGTGTTTATAGAGCCATACATTCCTGTGGTAAATTTTCAAAACTAGTTCTCGTGGCTTGCAAATGGACATGCCACAAGATGACTGCAGAGGTCAGTTCTGGCTGGCTTGACCATTAAACGTTTAACCTGCAATTCAGTAGTAAGTGTGGGCTTGTGTTTTGTGTTCTTTTTGCATTGCTTCTGTCAGTTTGACAAATGATACATGACTACTATAATAATTATCATCATCATAACCATCTTTTCCATCATGGTATTTTCAGAAAATAGACTCAGTACCTGCACAGCATGTCAGATGTATTCATAATTTACATGTTTCTCTGTGCCATCTCTGGTATATAGTACCTGCCAGAGATAGCTGACTGGTACATCATTGAAGTATTTAAACTCTACTTATAAATCATTGGCTCAGCCCCTGGGTAGATGTATTAGTCAGATAAAGTGCTGATGATGGGTTGCTGGTCCAGCAGATGTGATGTTCTGTCAGCTGGAGTTACAAGTACTTTTATTGGGAACTGTTAGATTCCAGCTGTGTACTAATAGCTACCATCTTCCTTACCTGAGTCATTTTAACCTTACACAGCTGAGTCAAAGATCAGCTATGCTCAGGTGCTTGTTGTTATATAAGCTGAGTTGATCTAGCTAATGTTAATACACATGTATGTTTAAGCCATCTCTGCGCAGGTGCTTGTTGTTATATAAGCTGAGTTGATTTAGCTAATGTTAATACACATGTATGTTTAAGCCATCTCTGCGCAGGTTCTTGTTGTTATATAAGCTGAGTTGGTCTAGCTAATGTTAATACACATGTATGTTTAAGCCATCTCTGCGCAGGTGCTTTAAGCCATCTCTGCGCAGGTGCTTGTTGTTATATAAGCTGAGTTGATTTAGCTAATGTTAATACACATGTATGTTTAAACCATCTCAATTATTCTCTTCATTTAACCCATTAATGGTCAAGCCGGCCAGAACCGGCCTCTGCAGTGGTCTTGAGTAATATCCATTTGCAGGCCAAGAGAATACTATTTTAGAAAATTTATCACTGGAATGACTACCTCGATAACCGAGCTAGTCATTCCAATGGTAAATTTAAAAAAAATAGTCTTCTTGACGTGCAAATGGACATTCGATTAAAAAACATTTGGATTTTCTTGACCAAATTTGACCATTAAAGGGTTAAACCACATTAAACGGATTAAAGTGGTCATATGGGTTGTTATTACACCACAAGAACATCTATACCGTTCAACCACTACTTGCTAAATCAACTACTCTGCATTTAGCCACCAGATTAAGATTCTTATACTTGCTTACATGCGCCCATATGCCTATTCCACTTCATCACACCATCAACCAGGCTACTGGTAGGGAACATCCCCAGCATATACCTTAATAGAGACTGGCACCAGTCGATTCTCACACTCTTGTGTGACACCTGCCACTGCACATGACCGCGCATGTGCAATGGAGCCCAAATAGGAAACAGATTCACCTTTCCAAATATGAGTGCAAAATAACATAAACAGATTCTCAAATCATTCCCACGCGGGGTGGTTGAGACCGGGTCGTAGTGATTGAACGGTAAGTATGTTTTATAGTGGTTAATAAAACTACAGACCATCCCACAAGGGGGGGTCAGTTGGAGATTTTAAGCGATGTGCTACTGAACATACAGAGTACGCATTGACACACTCTTGTTTAGTCAAGTCTACCTAACCTCATCGTTACTTAATATTCAGGTAATTTTTTCCTTTCTCTCCAGTGTTCAGGATTCACTAAGTTAAGGTATTGTGTACAGTCCTTGCATGAAAGCAGTCTTGATTATTCTCTTATCCATTGATGGTTTAATGAGAGGGTTCCATTGCGATCGCTTAGAACTGTTCAACTTGGCGTGGCTAGTCGACACTAATAGAGATGATGACTATGATGAAGATGACCTCCAATGCCAGCCGAGAACAATGCTGCTTCCAGAAGAGATGTTTACACACTTCAGTATATACTTATTTGCTTGGCAATCAGATTGAGCTTTATTGTCCTTGCTCAAATTTTATGTGTCACATTGAGGTAGATGCATTAGTGTAGGTCTAGCTGTTATGGCTGCATAATCTCTTTGGTAAGCTGAAGTTATTGGTTTGGTTGGTGTCGATCGAGTCCCCCGATTCCAGGCCCCACTCACACCATATCTAAGCTGGTTTTATTTCAGTTTATTATTGATAACTTCCCCAGTTTTTACACCAGTACCCATTTATACTCCTGGATGGAGGGAGACATGTGGCGAAGGAGAGTGCCCATGTCTCCAATGACAGCAATGGCGCACAGCTGAACCAGGTTTCATAGTTAAGTAGTCGTGAGTGCTAGCCACTACACCAAGCTGTTGCCCTCTATTTTGTTTTTCTTAAGCTAATGCCTACAGGTCTGTCTGTGTAAAGGTGTGTGTAAAACCTTCACGAAGATAGTTGGTTCTGTCTGCATTGAATGTATTCGCCTCTGAACATTCGTTTGACATTCAGCAGTTTTTGATAATCCCATTAGGAGATATAGGTCGGAATCTTAAATTCATGAAATGTATGTTGATTTGAAAGCTGTGCATGTTTTATTTCTCACTATATTGCATATTTCAAGATCATTTCTTCCTTTCATCATTGATTTGTAGCACCATTGTACAATATTTTACTAATCGCATAATACTAAAAATATGGCATGTATTCACATTAAGCTTCTTTAGCCATACCTACCTCAGTTCTTGAAATTCCAAAAGTACTTTGAAATATCAATATATGTATATATAAGAGTGCTAAGCCTTCTGGAAACGATTATCATGTTTCCGCCTGTATTGTAACGAGCTGTGATTTAATGATTTAACCCTTAAATTTGTTCAAGAAAATTTTATTTTTATTATAGAAAATATCCATTTGCAGACCAAGAGTAGAATATTTTTGAAAATTTATCACTGGAATGACTGGCTCACTTATCGAGCCAGTCATTCCAGTGGTCAAAATTTCAAAAGAATCTTCTATTGGTCTGCAAATGGACATTTATCAAGAACACTGCAGAAGCTGTTTTTGTCCATCTTGAATGTCATAGGATTAAAGTCCTGAATCTCTACAAGATTCAAAGAATTCTAGCTGGTGCTAATTTAAAAATGGTGTCTAGTTTACAACAGCAACTTCCAGCAACATCATTTTCAAAATGACCGCAATCTTTCAGCACTGTGTTTCAGAGTGTGAATAGATCACTGATGTGGCAATACATGAAGTAGATGCAGTATGAAAAACGGTTAACATCTTGGTTGTTGTATTTTCACTCATGCTTGTGTACATGATGCAGTGCCAATATAATGAATAGTACATAACAGAAATACCCACAAGTCGGTCTTGTTTCAGGAATGCGGTGAGATAAACATTGGTGGCATTGCCATGTGTACTATATCTCTCGGTTCTACTATATAATTCTTACAGACTTTGACCTATTGACATTCAGTGTTCCCTTAAAAAGTTTAAGCCTTTTAAGTTTAACCCTCATATCAGCCAAAATGTAATGTTCTTAAGCAATGTCCATTTGCAGATCAAGAGAAGACTATTTTTGAAAATTTACCACTGGAATGACTGGCTCGATAACCGAGCCAGTAATTCCAGTGGTAAGTTTTCAAAAATAATCTTCTTGGTCTGCAAATAGACATTTTGAAAAAGATTACCTTCAAATTTGTTCAAGAAAATGTAATTTTCTCAGAGAAAATGTCCATTTGCAGACCAAGTAAAGAATTTTCTTTTAATTTATCACTGGAATGACTGGCTTGAACAGTCATTGACTGGCTCGAACAGTCATTCCACTGATAGATTTTCAATAGTCTTGTTCTATTGTTCTGTAAATGAACAGCACTCTATCATCACTCAGACTCAAACTGGTTTATCTGCAATTGATTGATTCTGAGTAATATGTTCCTGGTGATATTGTGTCGACACTGCTAAGTCATGATCCGGCACACGAGACAAGATGGTTTTTAGCTCGACTTTACGAAGTAAAACAAGCTATTGTCGTCTGGCAGCGGTGGTGGCGTCATCATCATCGTCCAGTTTGTGTTTAGCTCAACTTTTGTGTTTATATCTCATGTTTGTTTAATCATACTGGACCCAAACTTGGAGACATGCTTCCTTATCGTGATATGGTATCACACAATAACATTGAGGTCAACAGGTCAAATGTTAAGGTCTGTGACATTGGAAAACTTTGTTTTTGCAACAATAACATTTTACATATAGCATCTTATGTTTGGTTAATCATACTGCATCCAAACTTGCACATATGCTTCCTTCTAATGACACGGCATCACACATTGACCTTGGGGTCAGAAGGTTAAAGGGCAAGGTCACTGTAACCTTGGTAAATACTTAGTCTTTTCAACATTAGCATTTTCTGGTTAGCTAACTACTTAACAGTTGATATCTACACTGTGGTTACCGCTGTTAATCATACTGGACCTAAACTTGAACACCTGCTTTCGTATAATGAGAGGACATCACATAATGACTGGGGTCAAAGGTCAAGGACTCTGGAACATTGGTAAATAGTTAGCTTTTTCAATATCAACATTTTGCACTTAGCTCAACTTAACAGTTCATATCTCATCTTTGTTAAGTATACTGGACCCAACCATGGACACATATTTACATATAATTGGAGGGCATTATACAATGATGTTGGGCTCAAAAGGGCAAAGGTCAAGGTTATTGCGAAATTGGTAAGAACTTTGGTGGTTTTCAGCATTAACATTGTGTGTTTGGCTCAATTTAGCCATTCATATCTCGCTCAATCTTGCCGGACCCAAACTTGGACACACATCCTTATAAGGAGAGGGCATGACACAATGACCTTTGGGCTAGAAGGTTGACTGTCAATATTATAGTGATATTGGTAAATGACTGTTTTTACAGCATTGACATTTTTCTGGGATAGCGAGAGAGCATCACACAATTTACTTCAAGGTCATTGTGGTCTTGGGGGAAAAAAAAAGTTTTTTCAACAGTAACATTTTATGTTTAGCTCAACTTCACTGTTTATATCTCATGTTTGCTTAATCATACTGGAGTCAAAGTTGAACATATGCTTCTTTATCATGAGTGGGAATGACACATTACATATTGGAGTCAAAGTGGGAAAGGTCAAGGTCGCTGAGTCCTTGCTAAAACCTAGTTTTTATCAAAACTAACAATTTGAAATAGCTCAACTTAACAGTTTATATGTCATAGTTGGTTATGCTCACATTCGGACACATCCTTCTTTTGAATGAGATGGCAGGCATGACACAATCATCAAACGGTCAAGGTCAGTGTGATAATTACAACACTCAAGGGTTTCAATAATAACATTTTGCTTTTACCTCAACTTAGCAGTTCATATCTCATGTGTTAATCATACTGCACCCAAACTTGGACACTTGCTAATAAGAGGGGATGAGACAATTACTTTGGGGTCAAAGGTCATGGATGAGTGTATTTCGTTCTATATTTATTTTATGTTTGAAGTCTAGCTTCATAGTTCATTGCAGTCATAAAGTCGAGCTTCATGATCGCAATAAACCACATTTCTGGTTATACTTTTGAAACAGCTCTATTTTTAACAACCTGATCACCCAATCAGAGTGACCAATTTGGTCAGTGGCTTGCTTCAATTTACTGCTGTTTTTAGAAACGCCTTTTAACTTAGACCTTCAAAACCAATTGACATGAAACTCAAGAAACACCCTATGGCAAAATATATATATATATATATATACACCTGTGCAAAAGTTAAGCACCAGCAAAAACAATAGAACGTAGAAACATGATGGTACAACTAGGCTGCCTTACTTTTTGTCCCCGCGTTAGCTGACATAATTCCAAGTACGAAATGCACATGCATGCATGACTTCACGCCGCTTGATGTCCGTGCGTGGCGGGAAACAGCACACGTGTTCAGTTATGTAAAAGTCCAGTTTGAGGTGTAGAACATTACATACAGATTTAGGCGACAAGATTAGGAATTTTGTGTTCATGACCGTGGTTTATTTGTACAGAGAGAATTAGCTCTTGATTGTGAACCGCTATGGCAAGACGAAGGTTAAGTGATCGTGTGAAATGGCAAATCATAGGCATGCATACCACTGGTATGTCATGCAGAGAGATTGGCAGACAGCTGAACATTAACCATACTGTAATCAGTCGTTTAATTGCAAAACATGGGCAAACTAACGAGGTGAAGGACAGGCCTAGATCTGGAAGACCGAAGAAGACTACTGCCCGTGATGATCGAGCCCTAGTACGCCTTGTTAGGAGATCTCCATTCACCAACAGCAGAGTGCTCAGCCAGCAATGGGAAACGCGCAATAGAGTGTCAATGTCTACCGTCAAAAGGAGACTGTATGCTGCTGGCATGAAAGCTAGGAGACCTGTCAGACGTCCTCTCCTCACTGCACACCACAAAGAGGAGCGTCTGAGGTGGTGCAACGAAAGAAGACACTGGAACATGAGATCCTGGAGACGGGTACACTGGTCCGATGAAAGTCGGTTCATGCTTCATGCCACAGATGGTCGAACTCGTGTATGGAGGTCCAGACGCACGGCGTACGACCAACGTAACATCATGGAAGAAGTTCCATTTGGTGGAGGTTCCGTTATGATATGGGGGTGCATCTCATTTGATTGTAAGCTGGATCTGTTGACTGTACCTGGAACACCAAATGGACAAAGATATCAAGATTCCATACTGGATAGAGTTGTGGTCCCTCATTTTGTAAATCATGCACCTGGAACCCACCCTATATTCATGGATGACAACGCCTGACCACATCGTGCTAGAGCTGTGCATGAATACCTCCGCCAGAATGCCATCGAAACCCTACCATGGCCAGCAAGGAGCCCTGACATGAACCCTATTGAGCATATCTGGGACATTCTGGGAAACATGGTGAGAAGGCGGGATCCTCCTGTGCAGAACCTACAGGAATTAACAGACGCACCATCTTGAATGGCAACGAATACCACAATGGCGTATCAGTCGGTTGGTGACCAGCATGAGACGTCGTGTCCAGGCCGTCATCCAGGCACAAGGTGGATATACCCGGTATTAATAATGACACTCAAACTCGTGCACAGATGTTAAACTTCGTTTTCAGACACCATTAATGACAATCTAGCCACGTGTGTCAACTGTAGGGCAATAGTTGTCAGTTGTGTCAACGTAACCATATTCAGGCCTCGTTTTCAAGTTCAAACAAAAACATACAGTGTTTCCCCACCATCATAATCAGCATTCCTCTAGTTGCATTATTACCTCTTGCACTACGATGGATGGGTACATAAATGTTTATGCTATTGCTTTCTTCATAGCACATGAATATACCCTCGCATGTGCGTAAAAATAGGGTGGTGCTTAACTTTTGCACAGGTGTATATATATATATATATATATATATATATATATATATATATATATATATATATATATATATATATCAACAATGTGAAACATGATTGTGAATAATGAATACTATAATAATACATTTCTAAGAATGAACCATTCAAGTTGGTTTTTTCAAGGGAAATTGATTTGTGAAAAGGCATCAATGGTTTCCAGTCAAATGTACAGCCTGACTGCAGTGGTGCAAGCCATCAAAACAATACGGGTAATTCCATTGCCAAAATAACTGGACTACGCTGAATATTTTGAAAACAATTTGAATGAAAGTTGTTGGTGGCTTAGCCACTAACAACATTCAGTCAAATTGTTTTCAAAATATATAGCATATCCGGAGTGAAACCCTATGGAATAGTAGTTTGAAGAAATTGAGAATGCAAACAGTTAGTTATACAGATTTGCCTTTGATTTGTCAAGATACGTGTTATATATGAATCATAAAGTTTTCATAATAAATTTAATTTATAATATAATAATTTTTTTGTCTAACCCTTTAACACTTATATCAGCCAATAACGGCTTCTGCAGTGATCCATTTGCTGACCAAGAGAAGACTATTTTTGAAAATTTACCACTGAAATAACTGGTTCGATAACCAAACGAGTCATTCCAGTGGTCACACAATCTTCAAACAGTCTTCTCTTGGCCTGCAAATGGACATGTTCTATGAGAAAATTGAAATTTTCTTGAACAAATTTGAGTGTTAAAGGGTTAAAAACGAAGTTGTTTTGAAATTTACGCGTAAATATTTTCACGTAATTGAAACGAATTAGTGTTCGCTATTTAGTCCAATGACGGCGTGTATGAGAGACATCATCGTTCAGGGATATAATACTAGTGGGTATCCATCAGTGAGAAATGTGCTTCTGATTGTTTTTTTCCTTCTCTAATAAATCTTAGCAGGTCAATAGTAACGCTTCGTTATGCATACATTTTTGTATACAAATGGATTGCTGGTACTTTCCCTCGAAAGGTAAAGAATGATGAACTGTATATTACTGTGTGTACTTTAGTCAGTGCTTACAGCTCTTGAAGTCTGGTTTCTTATTTATCCCTTTTCCCTCACTTGAAAATAATCTGCGTTTTTTGTACGATTTACATATATGTCAGCGCATTGACATATAGGTGTGGAATCCGTATTCAGACGCAAGAAAGGCCAGAAAGTGGTGGTCTGTTACATTACACAAATTTGTGTACATTGACATTTGGTGATAATTTAAATGTAATTTGACAAAGAGCTGTCATTGTTGCTTTACACAGTCAAATAAATTTATTTGAAGATATTTCATAGACGATTAACCCTTTAATGGTCAAATTTAAACATTTGCCTATTGAATTTCCATTTACAGCCCAATAGAATAGAATTTTTGAAAATTTATTACTGGAATGACTGGCTCGATAATCGAGCCAGTCATTCCAGTTGTAAATTTTCAAAAATTCTATTCTCTTGACCTGTAAATGGAAATTCTACAAGCCCATAACAAATTAAGAATTTGCAATAAGTGATCTGTAGACGTGGACAGCTTATACAGGTGGGTTCATCAGCATGTGTTCATCAATTTCATGCTTCCAGAAAATAAGAGAATGACTGCATATAGATTCCGTTAACCATTTAGAAGAATGCATTTTGGATGATTGCATTTTGGTGAAATCTGTTTACCGGTATTAGCCAAAGTTACCTCCCCTAAAATAGCAAAATCTAGTTTTTCATAGCTTGACTTTTGAATTCCTAACTAATGGACCGTTCCATTTTTAGCTATGCCCTGCCCATCTCTAGCTAAGCTCCACCCACAGCTTGATCGTATTGGGATCGATCGATCTCTGAACTCCCTGACTATTAATTTCCAGAAAACGATACAGGTAAGCTGTTGAATATTTTGAAACGAATTTGACTGGGTGCTGTTTCTGCCTATGGCAGCAACAGTGCCCAGTCAAATTAGTTTCAAAATATTCAACAGCATGTTTATTAAATTGTAGAGACATACAGTTTGTACAATGTGTCAGACCTTTAAGAGTTAGAATAGAATAGTTTATGACATAATAATTATGACATCATCCTACACGCCACTTAGCTGATTATGACATCATATGACATCATTACTCTGGAAAGGTCCATTCTTTCCAATGGCACAAATATCATTTTGTATAATTTGAAACTTATTTTACTGGAGGCCGTTGCTGCTGCCTTAACAGGCAACAGCAACTTCCAGTAAAATTAGTTCAAATAATATTTTCAACAATGTAGTTGAATACGTATGCTTGATTTGAAAGTGAGATTGTGGAATTTCAGGATTATAGATAGTAATCATATTTAGTTCTTAAAAGCATTTTTCTGTCTTCTGCGTCTCTAGGTCTAAAAATTTACAATGAAGGGTTACCTCCCTTGAGTGCTCTGGGTGGATTCCCGTGGAAGCAGATCAAAGAGATCCGGGTTTAAAAAACAGACATAGAATATTCCTTCTTGAGTGCACATTTAGATGATTTCACAGATCGGTTAAAGCACAATAGAAGGCTCCATTTGCAGCTATGTATGATTACTGTATTCTGTGGCTATAGTATATAGTAGTAGAAACATCCTACACCTGCAATCAGTCCTTCGTTTTTGCCCACTGTGTCTTGTCCTCAGCCGAAATCCTTAGCTTTCTCAGGTTCATTCTTGACTTGAGTGTACCGAGTCCTGCTTTCTTGAGGTCCCCTCGTAGCGTGCTTAGCAGATTTATGCAATGACGTCCTCTCCTGACTGTATTTGCTGGCTCCGAGTAGGGCGAATTCCAAGGCTGTCTGTGCTGTTGTCACTTCCGGCATCCTTAGCACATGGCCAAACATGGATCATCTTTGTTGGGCGACTTACAGAGAACGGCGACGTATTACACATCTTGTATAGTGCATCGTTGGAAATTATGCTATTTGGCCATCAGTGTCCAGTGAACGTGCATAGGTGATTGCGGTGGAAGGCATCGAGAGCTGCCTTTGGAGCTGCCCAGCTGTTACAGTTATATAGCACCAAGGATACACAGGTTGCATTGTATAAACGTACCCTCTTTATCAAGGGAATCTTTGATCTACGAATCCATAGCTTCCAGAAGGACTGGAAAGCTATGTTCCCCATGACTCAGCGTGCAGCAATGTCAGCAGTACTGCAAACCAGTGAGCCCACGTTTTTACTTTTCCTCCATGGTTCGCCGCCACGCAGTGGGTCGTTATTTTCTATAGTTTCATGCTTTGTCGATAGGTATATGTGGGTGAACTCTGCTTTGGATTCATTCATAAAGAGATTTTCAAGTTGTAGTTTGCTTGCAGCTATTGGGAGAAGTTCGTCAAGGAGTTTCTTTTCCTCATCTATGAAGTCCACATCGTCGGCATATTCCATCTCTAGCGGCATACCCAGGGGTGGGTGGGTTTTCTCTTGTCGAACTTTCCCGCACGGATTTCAATGCAGCAGCAAGGTAACTGGTGAAAATCACCGGAGATAGACCATCTCCCTGTGGGGAGCTGATTGATGTTTCAAACTCTACAGACTTCACTGACTTGACTCGTACTCTCAGCTTGGTTTCTGCAAGCAGTAGTCTCACTAGTCGTAGCTCATCTTCATTGCAAATGGCCTGGCGTAGTACATTAAGGATCTTTGAGTGTTTAATTGTGTCGAAGGCTCGTGACATGTCAATGCCCATTTTGTGGAAATCCCAGTGTTTGGGCATGACTACCGACACAAGCATGCATTGAGCCCATACAATGTCTGCACAGCTGCGTCCACATTTGAAGCCACTTTGACATAATTCGGTGACGTCATCGATCTTGTCTGATGCGGCACAGAGTACGGTAACATTGGATAGGACTTTCCGTATGCTGTTGAGGAGCACAATGGACAATTTGCAGCTATGTCCGCCCATTTCTAGCTATGCACTGCCAATTTCTAGCTATGCCCCGCCCATTTCTAGCTTAATTCTGTCCACATTTTGAGTGTGTTGGTATCAATTTATAAAATTTTTATAAATTCCCAGAATCCCAATTTCAAGGTAACTAGATAGGTCAACTGCTGACTAGTTTGGAACTAATTTGTTTAGAAGCTGTTGCTGCCTATGCCAGTCAGATTAGTTTCAAAATATTCACTATAATGTTTATTAAAGGGATGCTAATCTCATCTCAAATGTTCTATTGCACTGAGAGATTATGTTATATAGATAGCATATCAGTCATATCCTGTCACATGCCCTTATCTGTATGACAATTATCAGCTTTGTAATATCGCGTAATTGTTGAAGTGATCGTCGCCATTTTGTCTCCTCAAGCGATAGTGTGTGATGTCATGTATGTGCCAATGCATTACATTCTTTATTATGTAATGCGCATCTTGTTGAATATCATGGAACTAATTTGACTGGAAGCTTTTGCTACCTAAGGCAGCAACAACCTCCAGTCAAATTAGTTTCAAAATATTCAATAGCTTACCTGTATTGTTGCTTTTACACCACATTGTCAAACTATAGATGGCACCTCTATGACTGAGAGTATATACCGAGCAGACACACTAGGTTTTTTCTGATTGGTTGAAAAGTAAATCATGACAGCCATCATAGGGTGCAGAAATGTACCAAAATTTAGCTACTAAAGCCTGAATATCTTTCTTTAGCAGCGTGATAAAAAGTTTAAAATTACCTGCATAGATTATGAGTGGCATATTAGATCACCTGATTAGCTATCAAGAGGTGAGGTTAGTTATCCTTTAAATTGTAAATTCATTGAAAACATACAATTCATACACTTGACAGATGTTTCGAGCTTCAAGACCGGATTTTCATACAATTGTGAAATCAGTCTACATGTGAAGTAATTGATTATGATGTCATATACAGTATTTGAGTGATAGATGTGATTCCTCCATTGCACGTCACAAAGCCTAGGATATATCCAATCCAAAATGTGAACATCATTACATTCAACACATGTACACCACATTCTGTAGAATGCCAAACTACAATGCTCTATGTTCTGAAGTGGACTGATTCAATACTGGCTTTATATTCACCCCTCAGTGGAATACATCATGTATTTGTAGTAATTGATTGGAAAACTGACACACCATGCCTGCTATCCAAACATTAGTCATTGTATTAGTCTATGCTGGTAATAATCCTTCACATATTATATGTCTGTGAACCACTGACATCCTGGATATTTACTGTGACTGACTACTGATACACAGTATGCAAGAGCCTAGCCCCTCATTATTTCGCCTGAAAGATATTGCTCCCCGATGACTTTCAAGCAACTTGTTTTGAAAGTGTTCAGGTTTCAAATTTAACCGTTAGAGAATTGAGGGTGATAAGAGTTAGATCCAATAAAAGCTGACATTTCAGAAGTCATCATCGATAGAGCCGAGTTAACCCTTAGTGTCATATGACCAAACAGTAGGTCTTTAGGAATGTCCATTTGCAGGCCAAGAGACGACTATTTTTTGAAAATTTAGCACTGGAATGCCTGGCTCGATAACCAAGCCAAGCATTCCAGTGGTAAATTTTCAAAAAACTCTTCACTTGCGCTGCAAATGGACATTCTTTAAGCAAATAATTGGTTTTCTTACCCCTATTTTGACCATTTCAAAGAGTTAAAGCTGCCAATCTGACATAATTCACTTAGCACCCTCAGCATGACTACCCACTTAGCTAGTCAGCAATCTATTGTACCACAATGACAGCTCCCCAGACTTTCTTGGCTATATTTTGCAAATCTTTGCCCAGACAGTCATTTGTCATTCTACACGCTTATTGTTGTGCTTTTGTCTTCATTTCATCCTAAACATTGAGCAGTTGTGTTAACCCTTTAATCGTCAAAAGTATCCAAGAAAATTTCAGCTCTGTAATAAAAAATGTCCAATTTGCAGACCAACAGAATGTTAATTTTGAAAATTTACCCACTAGAATGACTGGCTTGATAACCGAGTAAGTCATTCCAGTGATAAATTTTCAAAAATAATTTTCTCTTGGACCTTAAATGTGCTTCCTCAAGACCACTGGAGAAGCAGTTTATCATGCCAGATTGCATGTTAAAGGGTTAAGAGTTTTTGGCAAATTACAGTTCCCTATGTGCATGAAAAGAGATATATTTACATAAATCATTTAGCCAGGGTTATAGGTTGCCAAAGAACAGTTTAATTTCTCTATTGAAGTAAATCAAATAGGATCTGGAGTTGGAGGCCATATTAATATATATAGTCTGATATGGATTAATAACAAGAGGCCCTGGAAGGGGCATAAATCCTGGATTTGGGGGTTGGTGTATGTGGAGATATATCTCCCCCCCCCCCCCCTAACCCTTCCCGACCCCCACTTTTTCGAGGCTGGTAAGACCCCCCAGACCCCCTGCCAATATCCCCTCCCAGCCCCTCCGCCAAAATAACACCCCCCCCCACCCAGGAATTATTACTTTAAATCTATGCCACTGGAAAACCTCACCCACTCTTTTTAGCTTATACAGTGACAATTTGTGTGTCAGAATGTCTGGTTAGTGTTTAACCATTTAACACTTATATCAGCCAAAAACAGCCTCTGCAGTGGTCTTGAGAAATGTCCATTTGCAGACCAAGAGAAGATAATTTTTGAAAATTTACAACTGGAGTGACTGGCTCGATGACCGAGCCACTCATTCCAGTGATAAATGTTCAAAAATAGTGTTCTCTTGGTCTGCAAATGGACATTTTCTGTGAGAAAATCGAGAATTTCTTGAAGAAATTAAGGCTTAAAGGGTTCAAATTGTTAGCACTAAATTTGGCATCTAAGGTTGCTGTCAACAAAATGTATCTGAGCGCTGAATATGAAGTACCTTTAAACAAACAGTATGCAAGATGCATATATAGCCTTCTATCTGATGTCATTTAAATCTGGGAGTTTAATTCTTCAACCCTCCAATTTGTTCAAGATTTCAATTTTCTCATACAAAATGTCCATTGCAGATCAAAGAGAATAGCATTTTTTTTTAATTTACCACTTGAACGACTGGCTCGGTTATCGAGCCAGTTATTCCAGTGGTAAATTTTCAAAAATATTCTTCTCTTAGTCTACAAATGGACATTTCTTAAGACCACTGCAGAAGCTGTTTTCGACTGATATGAGTGTTAAAAAGTTACATTCTTTAAGTACACACTTCACAGTCCAACTGACACATATAATACACCTTTCCCACATTGACTTCATTATGCCAGGCACTTAAAATATACCTCAATCTAAACCATTCCTATGATAAACTAAAATCATTATATTATTTAAATCATATAGCATTGGAAAGCGCATTTAATTGCCGAAACATTAATGGATTTTTTTGGGGGAAGCGTTTTCACCGAGTTATTTGCATATATAAAGTACACCATTCATTCGACTTAGATTCATTAAATCAAGTGGACACGGGATATTTTAAAATTGCAATCAACTGTATTAAATGATACAAAACTATAAAAACTAATACAGAGATGTATAGAAAATTGGCTTAGCTTTCCAATGATGTATGACTTCAATAATATTATGAACATTGTTTTTCATATGCACCGCTTAAAGTGCACAGGATCTGATTCCCATAGTAAAGTAATGCTGTTTGCGCATTGGCTATCGTGATTACCAGCCGGAAGTGTGGTATGCATGATGCATTCCGGGAAGGTATTTTCCCAAAAGATATGCTAATGTGTTAAAGGGCGTCTGTTGTAGCCACAGTTAGCCACTAATTAGAACACTCAGGGTAATAGTGCACACCCTTGCCCTGTAGGTGGGGCTTAGAATACACCTTCCATATCCTCTGCGTGTCGTAAGAGGCGACTAAATGAGGTACGGGTGAGGTAACACTGACAGAAACCTTGAGTGCTGAAGACGGAGGTTCCAGGCCGCACGGCGCACTCTAATAAACCATGTATCCACGCACTTAACGCTTATGATCATGTCGATAGTCACTTACAGGACTGGCGGTATGATCGGCGAACGAAAAGAAAGAAGAAGAAAGTGCACACCTGAAGCTTATGTGAATTGCATAGATCTATAAAATACAAGCTTGTGGAATTTGTTGTATCCAGACTCAACTCTATACAAAATTAACCTGCTTATTAGATTGCTGATGGGTATTTTGGTCTTACTCATTAGAGATTTTCCATAACACAGTACAGCTCAGAAATAGCTTAAAGGTTTCCAAAGCAAAATAAAACATACAAGTTGTTGAATATTTTGAATATAATTGGATTGAAAGACATTGCTGCATTCAGCAATGGCTCCTAATCAAATTAAGTCCATAATATTCAATAGAACATGTCTTACATCGTGTTCAAAATTGTACTATGATCAGAGGTTTTTTTTGTGATGTTTCATAGGTTTATCATTTCCTTCAAGATAATAAATGCTGGTAATTAACCCTTTAACACTCATATCAGCCAAAAATGCCTTCTGCAGTATATATGTATGATTACTGTATTCTGCGGCTTTAGTAGTGGACACATCTACAGCTGCAATCTAAGTCCTTCTTCGGTTTGATTACTGTGTCTTGTCCTCAGTCGAAATCCCTAGCTTCCTCAGGTCCATTCTTGATTTCTGCAGTGATCTTGGGAAATGTCCATTTACAGACCAAGAGAAGACTATTTTTGAAATTTTACCACTGAAATGACTGGCTCGATAATCGAGCCAGTCATTCCAGTGGTAAATTTTCAAAGATAGTGTACTCTTGGCCTGCAAATCGACATTGATTGAGCAAAAACATCAATTTTCTTTTAAGATCTTGACCATTAAAGGGTTAGTACTAATTGGTATGTGCTTCATTATACGCCAACATGTGTGTCAGGGCAGCTTTTATTCTGCGTTAATGCATGGGTGGATGTGTTTGCATCAAAGCAAGTAATTTTCAACAATTTGCACAACATTTTTGCTACGGTACTCTTATCAGTATATATTTACCAAAAATAGATGGAGCAGGGAATATAACTACAATAATAGTTATTGCAACAAGATTATAGAATATCTAATAGTAGAAATTTAATAATGTGCTGCATCTGAAATCCCCTTGCCCCCCCCTCCCCCCTTCTCCTCAATTTGTCCCCCCCCCTCTCCTCAATTTGTCCCCCATCCACCATTCAGGGTTGGATCCATGGATGTCCGTTATAGGGGAGAGGGTGGGTGTAATTGAGGAGTCTGAGAGGAACTGTCTACTCTCATTAGCGAAGGTCCAGGACTCCTCCCCCAAGAAAATGTGAAAATTTGATGCCTTCTCATGCATTCTGAGTGACAAAAGGGACAAATCCTGACAATTTTAAAGGCGTGGACCCACGAATGTGATCTAGGTGTCATCCCCTCCAAAATTGGTAAATCTGGATGCTCTCAGAACTGCTGTGACATTTCTGTTCGTAAAAATGAATCTAGCTATGAATGTATTCTTTTTTTATGAAAAACATCTGCATGACATTATTATAGTCTCTGAGAAAATACATAAATGTACATATAGACCTACATACATGTACCCGCAAGGTATGATCAGTGGTCCTCACCTCACACATACCCACACACACACTGGAAAAAAATTATAATATACGACACATTTTTGCCCTTGAACTGGTCACAGGCCCTTCTTTAGCGTGACCAAAATAAGTCTTGACCGTGGGAGGGTGAAAGAGAGCCCAAGTAAAATAGATCACATATGTTACAGTTTGCTGGTTTTCATCTGACATTATCGGGTAATGGATGTAATACAACATAGAAATCATGATCACTCAGAATGTTGAAGCATATTACCTTCATTTCCTCATGAAAGTGGATGTTTCTCTTTTAGACCACAAGTTCTTCCCCTGGAAAAATATCTAAGTAACATGATGTAAGCCAGGAAATTTTTGTTAGCACACTAAATAGTTGATGTCATACAAATACTGCCAAATTGTGTAATTTGTCGCGTTGTACCATCAATCATTAGCCTACCTAAAAATTAAATAACACGGTTACAAACACATGCGAAATAGTGTTTGGTCGAGATTGTCTGTGAAGATTGGCAGCAAACTTGTCAGAAAATACACCAGAAAATAATTCCTGTATTCTTGCCACCAACAAAATATAGTGTAAATCAACTGACTTTCGTGAATATCTTAGGATATTTAATAGCATATGACGAAAGATTGATGAGGGAAGAATCTATTATCTATTGACGTTGGCATAACTTTACTATATAATGACTGGGATAGATCCCCACAGCACATCCCCACACATGCATGTGCACACATGCACCATCTTTAACCACTCCTTTCATGTTTTCTACATTACATGTATTATATATTCATATATATATAATATACAACTGCACTTGGTTGACACATTTGACCTGTGTGTTCCCCCACAATTCAAGTGCTCGTCTCTCCTCAATTTCCTGAATTGGCCACTCAAATATGATGTTCTCAAGTGCCTCTGTATATATAGAAATTTGTGATATGTACATATCTCAACCCTTTAACACTCATATCATCCCAATCCGACTTCTGCAGATATGGTCATTGCCAGATCAAGAGAAGACGTTTTTGAAAATAAACCACTGGAATAACTGGCTCGATAACCGAGCCGATAACCGATAATTCCAGTGTTAAATGTTCCAAAAATAGTCTCTTGGTCTGCAAATGGGCAGTTTCTATGAGAAAATTAAAATTTTCTTGAACAGATTCGAGGGTTAAAGGGTTTACTTTAGAGTTTAATAAATAGTTTTCAGTTAGTCATACGTATACAGGGAGCTTACTTGTCAGATTCATAGTGACATACGTGGTATAATACACTACCAGCAGTTGATCTTTCTCTGAGATCAAAATGTGTGTGTCATTAGTCCTTTACTGGTCAGGATTGGTCAAGTAAATCTAAATATTTGCTTATTGAATATCCATTTACAGGCCAAGAAAATCTCTTTGAACAAATAACCACTAGAATAACTCGGGCCCGGTTATCGAACCAGGCATTTCATTTGTAAATTTAAAACAAAAAAATCTCTTGTTCCATAAATGGACATTCTTCAAGATCACTGCAGAGGCTGGTTTAGGCCGCCTTGATCATTGAAGGGTTAACCCTTTAACCCTCGAATTTGTTCAGGAAAATTTTTTCATAGAAAATGTCAATTTGCAGACTAAGAGAGGATTATGTTTGAAAATTTCCATTTGCAGACCAAGAAGACTATTTTTGTAAATGTACCACTGAAATGACTGGCTCGGTTATCGAGCCAGTCATTTCAGTGGTACATTTCCAAAAATAGTCTTCTTGGTCTGCAAATGGACATTTATCAAGACCACTGCAGAAGCCGTTTTTGGCTGGTATGAGTGTTAAGGGGCTAAACGGTAATAGATTAATCCAGAGATTAATTGATTCCTAATTTATATTCCATTTTGTATAACTGCTGCTTATATTTTGGAAATAATGTTTCTAAAAGCCGTTGCTGGCTAAGACTTTCTGCAACATTCTTTCCACATTGCAAGACAGCCTTCTAGTCTTCTAGCTCTACCTTAAAATCAGTTATGCATAACAGTTGGTTTTTGACAGTGTAGGTTAAATAGACCTTTCCCACATTTGCGTATTTTGGGGAAATACCTTCCCAGAATGCATCGTGCATACTACTTCCGGCTGGTATTCACGATAGCCAACGCGCAAACAGCATTACTTTACTATGGGAATCAGATACAGTCACTTCAAGCAGTCTATATGAAAAACTATGTTCATAATATTATTGAAGTCATACATCATTGGAAAGCTAAGCCAATTTTCTATACATTTCTGTTTTGGTTTTTATAGTTTTGTATCATTTAATACAGTTGATTGCAATTTTAAAATATCCCCTGTTGTCCACTTGATTTAATGAATCTAAGTCAAATGATGTATTTTATATATGCAAATAACTCGGTGAAAACGTTACAAAATTATAAAAAATGATGCATTAATGTTTCGGCAATTAGATGCGCTTTCCAACAGTATATGATTTAAATAATGTAATGATTTTAGTTTATCATAGGAACGGTTTAGATTGCGGTGTATTTTAGTGCAAAAGTAACTCGTTGCGGGTCAGCGGCTTGTTGGCAGCTATACCTGCCAACAGTTTTGCTCTGAGCATTGATTTAGGGAAATCCCGGCGTAATGACGTCAATGTGGGAAAGGTGTATTGCCAATTTCCTCTCAATTTGATTATAATAATAAAGATTGATGGATGCCAATATCTACGTATCTGAGGGCTAAATTTATGTACATGAAGTTTGCTGTACTGCGTCTCTAATGATATATGGAGACAATGATGTCGACCCTGTCACTCACCTCATAAATAGAGCTGACCAACTTATTATAGTACAGGATCAAAATGACTTAGCCTAGGATTGTTGGGTGGGTCATGAATTAGTTTACACTAAATATTCTTAAATTAGGCCCTGCTTTGGCCATGCCCTTCATATAATTATACACAATTATGCAATGCATTTATGCAAAGCAGTACATGCCAATTAACCATTTAACATCCAAGACAGCAAAACCCAGCTTCTGCAATCATATTGAGACCAAAAAACCCTATTTTTGACAATTTACCACAGGAAGGGCTGACTTAAGATAAGGGAGCCAGCCAGTCATAGATTTTGAAAAATAATCTATTTGTTTGCAATGGACATTTTATTCTTAACCGAATTTGATCATTAATGTGACAGAAACATGATTGTATTGTAATATACAAACCCACCTTTCCTGATGTATTGGTAATGGCTACAGTACAGCTCATAAATAAGATACAGCATTTCCGAAAACAAAACTAGAAACAAGTTAGTTTGTAAGAAATGCTCCGTTGAATATTTTGAACATAATTGTATTGGAAGACATTGCTGCGTTAGGCAGCAATGTCTTCCGGTCCAATTATGTTCAAAATATTCAACAGTATGTTTTATTTTGTTTTAGAAATATTTTATGTAATTTTTTAGGCGAACTGTAGATTGTGCTGTATAATTAGCAGCAAGAGATTATATAACATTGACATTTTCTATCATATCACTTAGAATTGCAAATAAGTGCCATTGTTATCTAGGTCTACAACAGGGCTCCAGACGCCTACATACAAAAATATTTATATTATCAATGGCTGAACTGTTATTGAGTTCTTGCCAGAAAACGCTTAATTGTTTGAAACAATACAGAAATATTTAGATCATGATACACAAGATTATGCATCAATGGCAGGAAGGTGTACTCTTAGTCTATCTTTAGGAATGTAGAAATGTTTTTATATATAGCTTTTAGTTTGAGATTTGTTGTTGGATTGTGTTGTATATAATGTAGTCACTATTGGAACATGTAAGACATTATATTCAACAGGAATAGATCAATCCCATCACATTGATGGTACCGGTAGCTTGTTAAAGCTTTAATTCTCAAGATTTGTACAAGGAATTGGAATTTTGCTTAGTAAAAGACTATTTTTGAAATTTTACAACTGGAGTGACTGGCTCGGTTAGGTTATTGAGCCAGTAATTTCAGTGGAAAATTTTCAAAAATAGTCTTCTCTTGGCCTGTAAATGAACATTCCTCAAGCCCACTGTAAATGAACATTCCTCAAGCCCACTGTAAATGAACATTCCTCAAGCCCACTGTAAATGAACATTCCTCAAGCCCACTGTAAATGAACATTCCTCAAGCCCACTGTAAATGAACATTCCTCGAGCCCACTGTAAATGAACATTCCTCGAGCCCACTGTAAATGAACATTCCTCGAGCCCACTGTAAATGAACATTCCTCGAGCCCACTGTAAATGAACATTCCTCGAGCCCACTGTAAATGAACATTCCTCGAGCCCACTGCAAATGAACATTCCTCGAGCCCACTGTAAATGAACATTCCTCGAGCCCACTGTAAATGAACATTCCTCGAGCCCACTGTAAATGAACATTCCTCGAGCCCACTGTAAATTAACATTCCTCGAGCCCACTGTAAATGAACATTCCTCGAGCCCACTGTAAATTAACATTCCTCGAGCCCACTGTAAATGAACATTCCTCGAGCCCACTGTAAATGAACATTCCTCGAGCCCACTGTAAATGAACATTCCTCGAGCCCACTGTAAATGAACATTCCTCGAGCCCACTGTAAATGAACATTCCTCGAGCCCACTGTAAATGAACATTCCTCGAGCCCACCGTAAATGAACATTCCTCGAGCCCACCGTAAATGAACATTCCTCGAGCCCACCGTAAATGAACATTCCTCGAGCCCACCGTAAATGAACATTCCTCGAGCCCACCGTAAATGAACATTCCTCGAGCCCACCGTAAATGAACATTCCTCGAGCCCACCGTAAATGAACATTCCTCGAGCCCACCGTAAATGAACATTCCTCGAGCCCACCGTAAATGAACATTCCTCGAGCCCACCGTAAATGGACATTCCTCGAGCCCACCGTAAATGGACATTCCTCGAGCCCACCGTAAATGAACATTCCTCGAGCCCACCGTAAATGAACATTCCTCGAGCCCACCGTAAATGAACATTCCTCGAGCCCACCGTAAATGAACATTCCTCGAGCCCACCGTAAATGAACATTCCTCGAGCCCACTGTAAATGAACATTCCTCGAGCCCACTGTAAATGAACATTCGTCGAGCCCACTGTAAATGAACATTCGTCGAGCCCACTGTAAATGAACATTCGTCGAGCCCACTGTAAATGAACATTCCTCGAGCCCACTGTAAATGAACATTCCTCGAGCCCACTGTAAATGAACATTCCTCGAGCCCACTGTAAATGAACATTCCTCGAGCCCACTGTAAATGAACATTCCTCGAGCCCACTGTAAATGAACATTCCTCGAACCCACTGTAAATGAACATTCCTCGAGCCCACTGTAAATGAACATTCCTCGAGCCCACTGTAAATGAACATTCCTCGAGCCCACTGTAAATGAACATTCCTCGAGCCCACTGTAAAGCTAGCTTTTGACCGGCTTGACCATTAAGGGGTTAGACCTTCCCACTGTCATGTGGAGGTGCGGGGTGGGGGGGGGGGCCCCCGGGTAAGCGCCTTGATGCAATGACAATGACCCCAGTAACTTTTTAAAGCCATATCCTGCTATGAGTAGCATGGATGAGTCCTCCACCCACGGCCATGTATCACCCACCACCAAGTTCATCTTGATGTATCATACATATGCATCCATCACATGCATCCGGATGAATCACCAAAACTTAACCCACTGTCCACTCAAGTGCTTCCAATACACTAAAGATAATTTTAACCATTTACCATTTTCCCCCTCAAATTTGTTCAGGAAAACTAAATTTTCTGATAGAAAATGTCCATTTGGAGACCAAGAGAAGGCTATTTTTGAAAATTTATCACTGGAATGACTAGCTCAATTAACGAGCCAGCCATTCCAGTCATAAATTTTCAGAAATAGTCTTCTCTTGGGATGCAAATGGACATATCTCGGGATCAGTGCAGAAGCCATTTTTGTCCGACTTGAGTGTTAAAGTGTTAATGGTCACCATTGATCCAAGAAAGTTTAGGCAATGTCCATTTGCAGGTCAAATGAAGACCGTTTTGAAAATTTATCACAGGAATGACTGGCTCAGTTTTGGCTGGCTTGACTATTAATGTGTTACGCCTTTGGTTGCTTTGCTGTCTAGTGGTGTGGATTTCTGAAATTATTAATAATGTATGCATGCATCTTTTATGATGTACGTTACCGGTACATGTAATCAATACATTTAAGGATTAAATGTTTAAAATTGTTTGAAATATTACTAATTAAAATTAAATAAATATATTGCCAAAAATTATCAATGTAACACTTCCTACCGAACATGGGCCGCCGCCCAGGGCTATCCGAAAACCAGCGCCATGAAGCAATGGGAAGACTCGCTGCTGGGCAGAGCGTTCGCGCTGTTGCTCGACATTTTAATGTTCACGCCTCAACCATTTCCTGTCTCCGCCAACGTGAGCAGGAAACTGGACATGTTAATGACCTACTACGATCTGGCAGACTGAGAGCAACAACACCACGAGAAGACCGCTACTGCGCCGCGGCTGTCCCGTAATTTGCACACCGCTACCGGCACTACAGTGCATGCACAAACTGTGCGAAACCGACTCCATGATGCTGGACTGCATGCCCGTCATCCACTTGTTGCTGTTCCGCTTACAGAGCGTCACATCGAGAATCGGTTTGCATGGGCAAGAACTCATCAGCGATGGCGTGCTCAGCAATGGAGCCACGTTTTGTTCAGTGATGAGTCGAGGTTGTGTGTGGATGTGGTGGATGGTAGGCAACGGGTTTGGCGACGTTTAGGAGAACGGTATGATGCAGCCAACATCATGTTGTCATCCCTTTTATGCAGCATCATGCAGACTTTATGTTCCAGCAAGACAACGCCCGTCCTCATTCAGCTAAGGTCACCAGTGATTTCCTTGAGGCTAACAACGTTCCGGTGTTGGACTGGCCAGCGCGATCACCGGACCTGTCTCCTATCGACCTAACGAACACGTGTGGGACATTCTTGGTCGTATGGTGCGTGAGAACCATCCACATCTTCACAACGTGCGGGAGCTGGAAGCTGCACTGCTCCAGGAATGGGGTGCGATTCCTCTTCGTGACATCAGGTGCTTAATTCGAAGCATGAGAAAGCGATGTACGGCGGTAGTTAATGCGCGCGGAGGTCACAACCGGTATTGACAGCTCAGTGTCATTATTTAAATTGGACCCTTCCGTTGAATGATGCCGTGTTAAAGGCACAATGCTAGCATTACAGTAACAAGAGACTGTTGTTCAAATTGGAAAATGACCTATCAATTAAATAATATATTTGAATCAATTTAATGTTTTTGTTAAATAACATTTATACAGTAATATTCTCAGTGTTGCTAAACTTTTTTGTTTCAGTATATATGGAGCAATACTTTTGCCTCATCGGCGAAGCAGAAAGCGAGACATAGGAATCACTAATTCCGGCGGCGGCGGCGCCATTTATGCAGTTTTGGTTAAGGTTTTTTAATCAACTTATTTTTCATTACTCACTCATCCGATCTCAATGAAACTTTACAGAGGTGAGCTATACTATAGAGGGATGTGATCTACATAACAATAGATTTAATTTTGGGTCATTTAAAATATTTTTTTCACGGTTTTGGACTTGGAATTTTTTTATGTGTTTTGCAAGTGCAGTTTTGGCCAGTAATTATTGATTGTAATGCAACTCCTAGACCATTTCAGATAGAAACTTAGGGATGAGTGGACATATGGACAGGGATGTGCATGACACTTGGAATTTTGGCATGACCCCAGTGGGTGGGGCCTGGGGTGGGGAATGTGGGGCCAAAAATTAAATTTTTCCAAAGGTTGTCATGTCGCATATCATTTTCAAGCCAATGATGAGTAGACTACAGTACAAGGAATTATATTGATCTTGGGTCACAAACTGAGGGTAGGGGGTGGGGTCAAAAGTGGGCACCAATCTATTGTAATGCAACTCTTAGACCATTTCAGATAGAAACTTGGAACTTTGGAGATGATTGTACATATGGCCAGGGATGTGCATGGCGCTTGAAATTTTGGCATGACCCCAGTGGTACGGCCATGGGGGTGGGAAATGTGGGGGTAAAAAATAAAAAAATTTCCAAAGCTTGTCATGTCGCATATCATTTTCAAGACAATGATGAGTAGACTACAGTACAGGGAATTATTTGGATCTTGGGTCAAACTGAGGGTGGAGGGCGGGGTCAAAAGTGGGCACCAATGTATGGTAACACAACTCCTAGACCATTTCAGATAGAAACTTGAAACTTTCGGTATGCATTACACATATGGCCAGTGATGTACATGACGCATTGGAATTTTGATATCACCCCCAGGGGCAGGAGGTGGGGGAAAAGGTGGGCAGAAAATAAATTTTATCATATGGGGGCATGTCACATCATTTTGAAGCTTGTAGTTAGTAGTTTTGTTCTTGAGTCAATCCGAGGGCAGTGGGCAGATGTCAAACTTATTTTTATACCCCGCCAAAAATTTGGCAGGGTATTATGTAATGGCGCCGTCCAGGCAGGCGGCAGAGTGGTTTCCGGTTGATAACTCTGTTACCGTTTGTCGGATCGCATTGAAACTTCATAGGGTGGTGGGACTCGGACTGTGGAAGAAACCTATCGAAATCGACGATGATCCGAAATCCAAGATGGCGGCCATCTTGAAAATCGGTTTCTGGATGATAACTAAGTTACCCTTTGTCGGATCGCATTGAAACATCATGGAGTGGTTGGACCAGGACTGGGGAAGAAACCTATCGAAATTGACAATGATCGAAAATCCAAGATGGCTGCCAGCCAGCGGTAGCCATCTTGAAAATTGGTTTCTGGATTATAACTCCGTTACCGTTTATCAGATCGCTTTGAAACTTCATAGAATGGTTGGACTAAGTCTGCGGAAGGAAGAAACCTATCGAAATCGATGCTGATCCGAAATCCAAGATCAACCACAGGTAGCCATCTTGAAAATTGGTTTCCGGATGATAACTCTGTTCCCATTTATCGGATTGTTTTGAAACATCATTGGGTGGTTGGACTAGGTCTGGAGAAGAAACTTATCGAAATGGACAATGATCCGAAATTCAAGATGGCTGCCAGTGGGCTGCCATCTTGAAAGTTGGTTTCTGGACGATACCTCCTTTACCGTTTAACGGATCGCTTTGACACTTCATAAGAATGACTGGTCTGGGTCTGAGGAAGAAATATTTTCTGATAGCTCTCATTCATTGGTTTGTCATCATAGCGGGGTATTATGCGCCGTTTGAGGAGCTCTTGTTCAAGACTGGCTCATCCGATCTCAGTGAAACTTTACAGAAGGGTTTACTATATAGGGATGTGATCTACAAACAATAGATTTAATTTTGGGACATTTTTGCATGGTTTTGGATTTGGCCATTTTTCAACAATGGCTCACCAGATATCAACAAAATTTTAAGGCAAAGTTATATACTATGCAAGAAGTACTATCTGCATCATTACTAGTTTCATTCTGAAAAAAAATTCAAGATCAGACTATCCGCAGTTTGGTAAAAAAAATGTCCATGTTTGATTGGTTACACTTGTTTGTTGATGCATTACTGAATATGTGTATTACAAACCATGCCACGTTTGCTTTGCCAATCAACACTCCATGCCTTTACAGGCGAGCCATTGTACACTTCAGCTTTCTTGTTTAGCTCAGAGTGCAGGCAATTATATATGCAAAAGAATGGATTTTTAGCTCAACTGACCTGAAAGGCCAAGTGTCTTTATGCCGTGGGACGTCCGTCCGTCAACTTTTGCTTTAAAACGCTACTCCTCCTTAACCAATAGCCGAATCTTAGCTAAATTTTGGTCAACGGATGCTATTGTGCTCGGATCCGGAACATGCATTTGGAATTTTGATTCATAAATTTTTTGGCTCAAAATGTTGGATTTTATTAAAAATTTAACGGAAATTGCTAAATTGCTTCTCCTTACCCTTTTTTCCGATTTCAATCAAATTTGTCTGAAAGGATCCTATGGTCATAGGTTATAGAACATCCTTTCAGAACTTTGATTCGTAAATATTTTGGCTGAAAAACTTAGATATTATTAAAAATTTACCAGAAGTTGTCAAATTACTTCTTCTCCTTACCATTTTGACCGATTTCAACCAAATTGGGCTGAAAGACTCCTATGGTCATAGGCTCTAGAACATCAATTCAGAATTTTGTTGTGTAAATATTTTGAGTGAAGAGCCTAGATTTTATTAAAAATGTACCGGAAATTATCAAATTGCTTCTCCTTACCAATCTGAGTGATTTCAACCAAATTTGGCGGAAAGGATCCTGTGGTGATGGGCTCTAGAATTTCCAGACAGAATTTTGATTCATCAATTTTTTGTGGGTGAAATCTTAGATTATATTTTAAATGGACTGGAAATTGTTTAACCAAATTAGGCTGAAAGGATCCCATGGCCTTAGGCTCTAGACCCTCCATTCAGAATTTTAATTCATCGGTTTTTTTGCATGAAAATCTGAGATTTTATGAAAAATGTACCGGAAATTGTCAAATTGCTACTCCTCCATAGCTGCTTGACATATTTCAACCAAATTTCACTAATGGATTCTATGGTGGTAGGCTCTAGAAATTCTATTCAGACATTTGATTGATCAATTTGTTGGACGAAAATCTTAGATTTTATGAAAAATTTACCAGAAATTGTCAAAACGCTGCTTCTCCTTAGTTGCTTGACATATTTCAACCAAATTTGACTAGAGTGACCCTATCAAGGTAGACTAGAATTTCTATTCAGAATTTTGATTGGGCAATTTTTTGGGTGGCCATCTTGGATTTTCCGAAAATTATCCATCAATTATCTACACGTATTTAAATGCAAATGGTTCAAATGGGCCTCTTGTTAATAATATTTTGTATATATTCCCCTGTTGGCCATACATGTAGCTACGCTTGCGTGATTACGCTATTAAATAGAAAATCGACATTTTTAGCTGACCTGGTGTGAAAGGCAGTGAACTTAGACAATGGCGACCATCCGTAGTCCATCTATCTGTCTGTCATCTCTCCATCAACCTTTGCTTAAAACCGTTACTCCTCATTAACCGCTTGGCAGATTCCAACCTAATTTGGCTTGAAGGACCCTCTGAGGGTAGGCTTCAGAACTTGTGTACCCAATTTTGATTGATAAATTTTTTTGGTGAAAAGTTTAGATTTTATGTACATTTTACCGGAAATTGTCAAAATGTTATTCTTCATTACCGCTTGGCAGATTTCAGCTTACTTAGGCTTCAGAACTTGTATACTGAATTTTGATTGGTCAATTTCTTTGGGTGAAAATCTTAGACTTTATAAAAGATTTAGCTTAAAATTGTCAAAACACTACTCATCATTGACCTCTTGACAGATTTCAATCCTAGTTGGCTGGACAGAGCCTATAATGGTAGGCTCCACAACATCTATTCAGAATTTTAATGGGTCGATTTTTATTGATGAAAATCATAAATTTTAGGAAAAATTTACCGGAAATTGTCAAAATGCATCTCCTCAATAACACCTTGCTGGATCTTATCTAAATTTGGTTGGAATGATTCTATAGTGGTAGGCTCTTTGAACTTCCTTTCAGAATATTGGTTTGTTGATTTTTCGGTGGCCATTTGAATTTTTAGATATTTTCCAGAACCATTTAAAAGGCTCCTCCTTAATTAGTGGCATGGTTTCAACGAAACTTGAGTGGAATGATCCAAGACGTTTATGCTTCAACATAGCAAATGATAATATTGATTGGTCAATTTCTTATGTGGCTATCTTGGATTTTTCGAAAATTATCCATCATGTCTACGAGTATTTAAATGCAAATTGTTCAAATGTCTTAATCATGTAGTAGTGAGCACGCTCTGGAACAATATATATATATATATATATTGTGTACTACTATTTTGCCAAATATACCCCTTCATTGCCACTATAAATTCCCTCAAAAACACAAACATCACTCCCCTCCAGGAAAGCATGTTTATTTTGAGATGTTAATACATTTGTATGAAGTGGTGGTCTCCGGCTCCCAGTTCTGAGGGTGATTCCAATCTAGAGAGCAGAACTTTGGCGCTGCCAGATGCATAAATATCAAGTGATAACTGCCAGCCATCATACTGTTCCAATAGGCCACTAACAACAATAATATGGATGCTTTAACCAGTTCAGTGAGTTCACCCTCAATTTCTTCAAGAAAATTATGTTTTCTTATAGAAAATGGCCATTTGCAGACAAAAAGAATACTACTTTTGGAAACTTTACCACTGTAACCGAGCCAGTAATTACAGTGGTAAATTTTCAAAAATAACTGCAAATGTACATTTTTAAGACTATTGATGAATCCGTTTTTGGTCAGCTTGACTAGTAATGGGTTAATGCGCCTGATTTGACAGCATCCATAAATTATTTATTTCATTTTAACTGTATGGTCAGGTCATTTTGAGGAAAGTGCTGCTGTAAGTTGTTACTGTCTATGACAGCAACACCTTTCAACAGCACTTCACAAAATATTCACCAGTTCTCTCTCCAAGAACAAGTCAATTTCTACGCCACCACAGTGTACAAGATAAGTTACCCCGACGGGATACTGAGTTACCCTAAGTTCTCAATTAACTCACGTTTATTTGTAAACAATCCTCTGCTTTTACTGTAAACAAGATTAAGCAGATATCTTTCACTTCTCAAATGGACATCTGTCAATCACAGTAGCAGATTTTAGTGATTTTGACATAAATATTCTCATGGTATTTAAATACAGGTGTGTTGGTGGAATGCAGACATCTGTTACCTATCTGCTTGTGTATAGGTATGGTTATAATCTGCCCACTGGGTCAGTGTTGGCTCAGTGCAGGAGTACAGACTTTGAACTCCCTTGTTGTCCACCTGACTTTTTGATGCCAAACAGTTAGTTCTTGCAATAACATGTGCAGAGCCGGATTACCCACTAGGCTGCTTAGGCTCCAGCTTAGGGCCTCGCCCTGTAAACAAAAAAAAGACAGATTTAAGATGTTTTTTCTACAGGCTACATAGAAAAAATGAAGAGAAACTTGGTACCGTCTACACTACAGTAATACAGTCATCATGGTCTATGACCATTTGCAGTCCAAGGGAAGAGTATTTTTGAAAATTTACAACTGGTTACCGAGCCAGTCATTCCACTCATAAATTTTCACAAATATTCTTATCTTGGACTGCAAATGGACATTGGCTATGCAAAGATGTGAATCTTATTGTCCATTTAATAACACTTTGATGGTCAAAAGAATTCTGTAGCCGTGCTGAGGAATGTCAATTTGCAGGACAAGAGAATGCTATTTTCATAAATTGCACTAGTAAATTAAAAAAAATTATAATTCTCTTGAAAATATCTTGACCAATTAATAATTAACCAAATTATGACTCATATGCCTCAGATTACATCTCAGAGCATCTAGAACTCGAGATTTCAAAATCGAACCCTTAGGTGCTCCAGCCTAGGGACTTTACATCTCAAATATGTTCTAGAAGGTTTTAATTTTCTCATTAAAAATGTCCATTTGCAAACCAAGAGATTATTTTGTAAATTTATCATTAGAACAACTGGCTCGATAAGTGAATCAGTCATTCCAGTGGTAAATTTTAAAAACATTGTCTTCTCTTGACCTGCAAATAGACATTCGATGAGCAAATATTTTTACCAAATTCTGATATTAAGGTGTTAAAGATTTGTAGTAACCGTATTATAACTTGGATGTAAGTTTAACTATTGTTGAAAAAAAGAGTTGTTTTTGTCAGCAAATGGACATTTCTGATCAAGACCAGTGGAGAAGTCATTTTCAGCCAGCTTGAGTGTAAAAAGGGTTAAAGTTATCCTAGACCAATAAATCTATTGTATCTGACATAATAATGTGAGATGAGATCTGTAACCCTTTAATGTTGAAGCTGGCCGAAGCCGGCTTCTACACTGGTCTTGGGAAATGTACATTTACAGGCCAAGAGACTATTTTTGAAAATTTACCACTGGAATGACTGGCTCGGACCATTCCGGTGGTAAATTTTCAAAAATAGTCTTCTTGGCCTGCAAATAGGCATTTTCTATGAGAAAATTAAAGTTTTCTCGAACAAATTCAAGGGCTAAAGGGTTAACTCCTTGTAGGCCAAGTCTCACAAAACTGGCTTTGTATTGTCCTCTTGAAGAGTCAAGTTACATGCCAATAAAGTAATATTTTTTTAAAACTTGGCACTGAAATAACTGGCTTATTTATCTCGTTTTACTGAGACAGTCATTCCTAGGTCGTAAGTTTTCTAAAGTATGTGTAGTATTTATTCCCTTGGCCTGCAAACGATCATTTCCATGTGAGAAAGTTTAAATTGTTCTGACCAGAATTTGAAAGACGAATTTCATCCAGATCTACTAACAAGTACATGTATTCTGAAAATATTGGCTTGATCTGTGACTATATTTGGTATCCTATGATATTGATGCTACTATATAATAAGTCTGTGTAATGTGAACTCCCGGAAACATTCTGAAAATGGGGTTCAAATTTCAAATATCACGGTTGCTGTGTGGGTGATTGGGGAGAGGGGGTGGGAATGTCTGTGTGTGCATGCGTGCGTGCATGAGTGTGTGTGGTTATTAGCTCACCTGACCAGAATGGCCAAGTGTGCTTATGGCATGGCGACCGTCTGTTGTTGTCCTTCTGTCCATCCGTCCATCCATCTGTCAACTTTTGCTTAAAAATGCTACTCCTCATTAACCGCTTGGCGGATTTCAACCTAATTTGGCTGGAAGGACCCTATGGGGGTAGGCTTCAGAACTTATATACAGAATGTTGATTGGTCTATTTTTTCGCCGCCCATCTTGAATTCTCCGAAAAAATTGCAGGAAATCGTTTAAAACGCTACTCCTCATTAACTGCTTGGACAATTTCAACCAGGCTTAGCTGGGAGAATAGTACACTGGTATGTTTCCGAACTTGTATACAGAATTTTGATTGGTCAATTTTTCCGACAACCATCTTGGATTTTCTGAAAAATGGTGAGAAATCGTTTAAAACGTTACTCCTCATTAACTGCTTGATCAGTTTCAACCAGACTTGGCTGGAAGGATACTAGGCTGGTAGATTTCATGACATGTATACAGTATTTTGATTGGTCCATTTTCCCGGTGGCCATCTTGGATTTTCTGAAAATTTTGGGAAATCGGTTAAAAGGCTAGTCCTCATTAACCGCTTGAACAAGTTCAAGCAAACTCAACTAAAGTGCTATGCTTCAGAGCTTGTATATAGAATTTTAATTGGTCAATTTATTCGGTGGCCATCTTGAATTTTATGAAAAATGGCTGAAAATCATCTACTCATTAACTTCTTGTGCGATTTCAACCAGGCTGGAATGAGCCTAGGGCGGTAGGCTTTAGAAGTGCGTATTTTGATTTTGATTGGTCAATTTTTCCGGTGGCCATTTTGGATTTTCTGAATATTTTGGGAAATAGTCAAAAGGCTACTCCTCATTAACCGCTTGGCCGAAATAACCCTAGGCCCGTACGCTTCAGAACTTGGATACAGAATTTTGACAGCTTGATTTTGATGGTGGTCATCTTAGGTTTTCCGATAAATGGGAATTCATATAAAATGCTCCTCCTCATTAATCGTTTGGGCAATTTCAACCAATTTTGGCTGGAAGGATCCTATTGTCGTAGCCTCTAGAAATTCTATTCAGAATTTCGATAGGTCAGTGATTTGGCAGTAACCTCTGATTTTCTGAAAGTTTTCCGGAACCATTTAAAACTGGTACGCCTTCAATTAATAACCCGATTTCAACAAAACTTGGGTGGAGCCGATCCTCTGACAGTAAGTTTCAACATACTAAACGAGAGCCTTGGTTGGTCAATTTTTTTGGTGACCATCTTGGATTTCCGAAAAAATCATCCATCATGTTTATTTAAATGCAAATGGTTTAAATCCCAATGGTCCAGGTGAGCGTCACAGGCCCTTGGGCCTCTTGTTCCAGTGGCCATCTTGAATTTTCCAAAAAAAATGGTGGGAAATCGTTTAAAACACTATTACTCATTATCTGCTTGAGCAATTTCAACCAGACTTGGCTGGATGGATACTAGACTGGTAGGTTTCAAAATTAATATACAGAATTTTGATTCGCCAATTTTTCTGACGGCCATCTTGGATTTTCTAAAGATTTCTGGAAATCACTGAAATGCCTACTCGATAACCGCTGGGCCGATTTCAATCAAACTTGGATGGAAGAACCCTAGCGTAGTATGCTTCAGAACATGTCTACAGAATTTTGATTGGTAAATTTTACCGGCGACAATCTTTGATTTTCTGAAAAATGGCGGGAAATCGTTTAAAACGCCACTTTTCATTAACTGCTTGAGCAATTTCAAGCAGACTTGGCTGGAAGGATATTAGGCTGGTAGATGTCACAACTTGTATACAGAATTTTGATTGGTCCATTTTTCCAGTAGCCATCTTGGATTTTCTGAAAATTTTGGGAAATAGTTAAAAGGCTACTTACTCATTATCCGCTTGAACGAGTTCAATCAAAGTTGACTGGAATAACCCTAAAGTGCTATTGCTTCAGAGTTTGCTTAAATTTATTCGGTGGCCATCTTGAATTTTCCGAAAAATGGCTGAAAATAGTCTATTCATTAACTACTTGGGCGATTGCAACCAGGCTGGCTGGAACGGGCCTAGGGCGGTAGGCTTTAGAACTTGCATATAGGATTTTGATAATTTTTCTGGCGGCCATTTTGGATTTTCTGAATATTTTGGGAAATCAGTTAAAAGGCTACTCCTCATTAACCACTTGGCTGATTTCAACCAAACTCAGCTGGAAGAACCCTCGGCTGGTATGCTTCAGAACTTGTATACAGAATTTTGACGGCTTGGTTTTGATGGTGGTCATCTTGGATTTTCCGAAAAATGGGAATTCATATAAAAGGTTACTCATTAATCGCTTGGGCAATTTCAATTAAATTTAGCTGGAAGGATCCTATTGTCATAGCCTCTAGAAATTCTATTCAGAATTTCGATAGATCAATGTTCTGGCAACAATTTGATTTTCCGAAAGTTTTCCGGAACCATTTAAAACGGTACTCCTTCAATAAATAGCCTGATTTCAACAAAACTTTGGTAGAACGATCCTATGATGGTAGGCTTCAACATATTAAACAGTCTCGATTGGCCAATTTTTTGGTGGCCAAAGATCATCCATCATGTGTATTTAAATGCAAATGTTTTGGATGCCAGTGGTCCAGGTGAGCGCCACGGGCCCTTGGGCCTCTTGTTTCTCATTAGCTGTCTTTCTGCTAAATTTTTACATAAAATAATTTGACTAAAAGTTGTTGGTCCAGCTTAAAATATTGAGCAGGGCCAGAGTTATTAACCATTGAAATTACTGTCTAGTGACTTGTAGCAGTCAGCAAGTGAATATACATATGGTCACTGGTTATAAATACTAATTCCCAGAATTCCACTTCCTTTATCAGCAGTTTGTCTGTCATCAGTTTCATTGAATTCACACCATCAGTTTCCTGTTCTAGAATTAACACGGGATCAGCATCCTAGTGTCAAGTTTCTCTTCAGGTCAATTCACCTTTCCAGAGTACCCACCCATCATATGACGTCATAATGAACTGCGTGATGTGTAGAATGACATCATAATGAATGACGTCGATAAGTATGTCACGAATGCATATTTGACGACGGTGAATATTTTGAAACTAATTTGACTGGGCGCTGTTGCTACCATAGGCAGCAACAGCTCCCAGTCAAATTAGTTACAAAATATTCAACAGCTTCCCTGTATAGTTTTCAGGAATTTGATAGCTAGGGCATTCGGGGATCGATCAATCCAAACACGGCGAGGTGTGGGTGGAGCTTAGCTAGTGATGGGTGGGGCATAGCTAAAAATGGAAAGGTCCATTGGCTTAACCATTTATTTCAGCGAGGAATTCCAAATATCTCCTTTTCAATATAACCCATACAGGAAAACTGTTAAATATTTTTTAATTAATTTAACTGGAAGCCATTGCTGCCTAAGCCAGCAATGGCTTCCAGTCAAATTAATTTTAAAATATTCAACAGAATAGGACTCATATCGTAAAAAATATTAGTTTATTCAGGATTTGTTGGTGAAAAGGTTGATAGTTCAGTGTTGCATTTTAGCTTGTGAAATACATCGAAGGTTACCTATTCAACCAGTGTGAGCTAATGTTCAGATATCTATCAGTGTCTAGGCAATATTTGTACTAACTATATCTGCTTATAATACACACATATCTTTACCAAGCTTTATATATATTTTGTCATTTATTATATCAGTGTGTGTGTATTTTACATCTGTATTGCCATGACCCGCTGACAGAGATGGCACTCCGCTGACAGAAAGGGCAATTATGTTTTCCCAGATGAAAAATTCATGGAATTTATCATAGAGGTTTTACATTTTGAGTTGTATATTATTAACTTCTCAGAAATCTGCTTTCAGCAAACATAAATATAATGCCTGGTCAGCTGACACACGGCAACAACTTTCAGGCAGATTGTTTTCAAAATGGTCAGCAGAAATTTACTCATTGATGAATTATAATGTAGGAACCAATCATTTGACATAATTCCTTACACTCAAGTTTGTTCAAGATCCCTTCAGTATCTGGACGTTGAGCACTCACAGCTTGGAGATTTTTGTCTCTTCGATAATCTTGAACTTTAACCTTTGGCACCAGAATCAATGCACTTCTTCAAGACTCCAAGTCCACCCTCCCACCCAAGTTTGGTGCAGATCCTTAACCCATTTAGCATTAAATTTGTTTAAGAAATTTTCTCATAGAAAATGTTCATTTGCAGACCAAGTGAAGACTGTTTTTGAAAATTTACCACTAGAATGACTGGCGCGTTTACCTAGCCAGTCATTCCGGTGATGAATTTTCAAACATAGTATTTTTTTGCCTTGCAGATAGATCATCCCTAAGACCACTAGTAAGGCCATTTTTGGCCATCTTCGCCAGGAAAGGGTTAAATTAGGACCTGATCGAGGGATCACGCTGAGCACACAGATCAGTGTGACCAATACATTAACCAAATGTTAATGTTCAAGATTTTTGGCTCAGTGAAAATCCATTTGCAGGTCAAAAAATGTCTCGGGGTATTATGTAATGCCGGCGTCCGTCCGGGTGTGCAGGTGGCAGAGTGGTTTCCAGATGATAACTCCGTTACTGTTTGTCGGATCGCATTGAAACTCCATAGGGTGGTTGGACTAGGTCTGTTGAAAAAACTTATCGAAATCGACGATGATCCGAAATCCAAAATGGCTGGCAGCCACTGGCGGCCATCTTGAAAATTGGTTTCCGGATGATAACTCCTTAACCATTTGTCGGATCGCTTTGAAACTTCATAAGATGATTGGACTAGGTCTGCAGAAAAGACATCGAAATCGACGATGATCCGAAATCCAAGATGGCCGCCAGCCACCGGCGACCATCTTGAAAACTGGTTTCCGGATGATAACTCCGTTACCGTTTATCGGATCGCTTTGAAACTTCATAGAGTGGTTGGACTAGGTCTGGAGAAGAAAGCTATCGAAATTCACCATGATTCGATATCCAAGATGCCCCGCAGCCATCTTGAAAAATAGTTTCCAGATGTTAACTCCTTAACCATTTATCATATCACTTTGAAACTTCATAGGGTGCTTGGACTTGCTCTGAGGAAGAAACCTCTCGAAATCGACGAAGATCCAAAATCCAAGATGGCCACCACCCACCACCGGTCATCTTGAAAAATGGTTTTTGGATGATAACTCTGTTACCATTTATCGGATCGCTTTGAAACTTCATAGAGTGGTTGGACTAGGTCCGGGGAAGAAATCTATCAAAATTGACAATGAACCAAAATCCAAGATGGCTGCCAGCCACCATCTTGAAAATTGGTTTCTGGATGATAACTCAGTTCCCATTTATCGGATCGCTTTGAAACTTCATAGGGTGGTTGGACTAGGTCTGGAGAAGAAACCTATCGAAAGTGACGATGATTCGAACTCCAAGATGGCCACCACTCCACAGGCTGCTATCTTGAAAGTTGGTTTCTGGGTGATATCTCCGTTACCATTTATCGGATCACTTCATATGTTGGTTGACATATGTTTGGTGAAGAAACCTATTGAAATTTATGATAATCCAAAATCAAATATGGCTGCCAGTCGGTCGGCCATCTTGAAAATTGGTTTCCGGACAATACCTTCTTGACCGTTTAACGCATCACTTTGACACTTCATAAGGATGATTGGTCTGGGTCTGAGGAAGAAATAAATATTTTCTGATAGCTCGCATTCATTGGGTTGTCATAATGGTGGGGTATTATGCGCTGTTTGCCGCTAACAGCGGAGCTCTTGTTGAAGGTTTATCACTGGAATGACTGACTCATTTATCAAGCCAGTCATTCTAGTTATACAATGGACCTTTCCATTTTTAGCTATGCCCCACCCATCACTAGCTACGCTCCACCCACACCTCGCCATGTTGGGATTGATCGATCCCCGAATGCCCTAGCTATCAATTTCCTGAAAACTACACAGAGAAGCTGTTGAATATTTTGTAACTAATTTGACTGGGTGCTGTTTGCTGCCTATGGCAGCAACAGCGACAAGTCAAATTAGTTTCAAAATATTCAACAGAATATTTATTAAATAGTAAAAGCAAACAATTTGTACAACAACGCATAGACCGTCTTCAAATATGCATTCGTGACGTACTTATCGACGTCATTCATTATGATGTCATTCTGCACATCATGCGGTTCATTATGACGTCATATGATAGGTGGGTGACTTTCAGAAATAGTCATTCTACTGCACTGCAAATGGACAAGGCCAGGTTTGCTAGGCTTAACTATTAACCCTTTAATCCTTAAATTTCTTCAAGAAATTTCAGTTTTCTCATAGAAAAAGTCAACTTACAAGAGAATTTTTGGAAATTTACCACAGGAATGACTGGCTCGGACCATTCCAGTGGTAAATTTTCAAAGATAGCTTCTTGCTCTGCAAATGGACATTTCTCAAGACCACTGCAGAATCTGGGTTAAACAGTTATGATAATTGTATCATAACTTTGATAAACACCTTTGTCTGTTTCAGATTTCTAGTAGGCGCCCCAAGGACTGATCTAACAGTGGCGAATATAACAAATCAAGGCGACGTTGACACACTTGTCACAGACCATGGGGTCGTGTACCAATGTGGCCTCTCTACATACACATCTGACTGTAAGAGATTGGTGATTCCTGAAGCGGAAGGTAAGAAAAGAATCCATTTACAGCTATGCCCCGCCCAATTCTAGCTATGCCCCACCCATTTCTAGCTAAGCTTCGCCCACTTTTTCTGTTGGAATCGATTTGAAATTTTGAAATTTGAATTCCCAGAAACTAAATTTCAAGGTAACTATAACTGTAACATGTTGAATGAGTTGAAACTATAATAAAGAAATATTAGTTACCTCTCCGAGATGTAGAAATTGTTTGAGTGTAGCTATCATGACCATCTCAGTGATTTCTCCAGCACTAACTGACGGTCATCGACAACGTCACTCTGCGACCGTCAGTTAGTGCTGAAGAAATGACCGAGATGGTCACGAAAGCTACACTCAAAGAATTTCTACATGGTGTGTTCTTAACCTCAGTAGCCATAGTATCACTCATCAGCTATGTATGGGAGAATATGTGGTTGCGGGTGTTGGTGGAAGCGTGCATGCTATTGAGTGCCTATGTTAGGGTTGATTCTATCGCTTGTGTACACTATATATGCACTCTCTGAGAAGATAACTACAACTAAACTATTTATAGCTCAAAGGGGAACCACAAAGATTTATCTCCCCTGTGACTGCATTTTATTGCAGAAGATTTAGCCACAAATGTTAAGCATTTAAATATTCTCTATCTGACATTGATAGCATTAGCACTAAGCGGCTTCTGTAGTGCTCCTGAGAGATGTCCATTTACAGACCAAGAGAAGACTATTTTTGAGAATTTTACTGGAATGACTGGCTCAATAATAGAGCCAGTCATTCCATTGATAAATTTTCAAAGATTATCTTCGCTTGGTCTGTAAATGGACATTTTCTTGAATAAATTTGAGAGTTAACCCTTACCACTCTGATGTCAATATTCTATTTTTTTTTACTGTGTCAATAGTGACGAGAATGGTGTACAATTTTCAACACTTGGTGGATGATGTTGCTGTCTATGACAGCACTATCGTCCACCAAATTAGTTGAAAAAAGCACACCTGTTTATCTTTAAATTTAATTTAAAAATTAAAAATTTTGACATCAGAGTGGTAAGGGTTAAAGGGTTAAATCATCCATATGTGTTTGTTATTGGCCTATTGAAGCAATATAGATAACTATACCCGAGGTTTATTTTCACCCATTTAAGCCTCAAATTTGTTCAAGAAAATTTCAATTTTTGATAATTTAACACTGGAATGGCTGGCTCGGTTATCGAGCCAGTCATTCCAGTGGTAAATTTTCAAAAATAGTCATCTTGGTCTGCAAATTGAGCCAGTCATTCCTGTGATAAATTTTCAAAAATAGTCTTCTCTTGGTCTGCAAATGGACATCTCTCAAGGCCGCTGCAGAAGTTGTTTTTGGCTGATCTGAGTGTTAAAGGGTTAATTACCCAACATGCTTTGGAAAAAAAGATCTAGGTTAACTGGGGCGTTGAAGAAGCATAATGATTGATGTGTATTTTGTTATGTAATGTCTGATTTATATCTAAAATTCTGCTTCCAAGTGATTTCTTTCTGTTATTTACTGATCCGATGAAACGATTTATAGCTAGAATGCACGTTTACTAAGCTATGATACTATGCAAAATTCATCCTAGTTATCTGTTGCCTTGAAGCAAAAATTTAATGGAGAAATCCAGTTTTAGCCATGCTCCGCCCATCTCCAGTTAAGCGCCACCCATGCTTTGTCCGTGTTGGGATCGATCAATCCCTGCACTCTCGGAATCAAAATTTCCAGAAAACTATACAGGTAAGATGTTGAATATTCTGAAAATAATTTGACTGGTTGCTGTTGCTGCCTATGGCAGGCATTGTCAGCTACAGTGCCGAGTCAAATTAGTTTCAAAATATTCAACAGCATGTTTATTAACTAGTAAAGAAATACAATTCTTACAACTTGATGGACTATTCACGGTTAAAGACGGACTACTACTGTCATTTACGTTTGTAGATTGTGACGCTGGATTGTGACATCAACCTATATGTGACGTAGTTGATTATGATGTCATATGATTAACCTATAAACTGGACTCCCCAATTCTTAAGCAGTGTTACGCTAGCCAAAAAGGAGTTCTGTGGTGACCTTGAGAAATGTACATTTTCAACCCATAGTAAGAATATTTTAGAAAATGTAAAACACCGGAATGACTGTCTCGGTATAAAATGGCCTGTTCAGTGGCCTCCAGAAACGTCCATGTAAGCAATCAAAGAAAATATTTTTGAAAATATATCATTGTAATGACTGGCTTTGTCTCTGTAACTGAGCCCATCAATCCAGGTGTAAAAGTTAAAAAAAAATATTCTTTGCTTTGACGGCAAATAGAGATTCTCTAAGAAAAATGTATGTTCCAACCAGTTCAGACTTAACTCATTAACACTCAGTTACCAAATGGAACTTCAGCAGTAACCTTGTCCATTTGCAGGCCAAAAGAAGACTATTTTTGAGAATTTACTACTCAAAATGACTGGCTCAATAACTGAGCCAGTCATTCCAGTCATAATTTTCTTTAAATAGTCTTCGCTAGACCTGCAAATAAAGATTAACAAAGCAAATATTTAAATCTTCTGGACAATTTCAACTATTAACCCTTTAACCCTCGAAATTTGTTCAAGAAAATTTCAATTTTCTCATAGCAAATTTCCATTTGCAGACCAAAAGAAGACTATATTTGAAAATTTACCACTGGAATGACTGGCTCGATTATCGAGCCAGCCATTCCAGTGATAAATTTTCAAAAATAGTCTTCTCATGGTCTGCAAATGGACATTTCTCAAGACCACTGCAGAAGCCATTTTTGGCTGATATGAGTGTTAAAGAGTTAAAGGCTTATGGTCATAATCTTTTTCAAATAGAAAAAAAATAAAAAAATATTGTGAGCTTTAATTTGTTCTTGCTTCGTTTCCAGTTATCAATTTTGCTGAAAATGGCGAGGATCCCACAGGACAATGGCTAGGAGGTGTTATATCCAGCCAGGGTAGAGGTCAGAAATTTGTAGTAAGTGCATTCGATAAAGCCATCCATAAAAAAGATTTTGTTTCCTGCAAACCGTGTGGGGAAAAAAGAGTTCAGTAGGGAGGGAAGAAATTTTTTTTTCCCAATTATTAATTTATTTTAAAAAGGTCATAAATATTTGATTTTCAGATATTTGACTAGATGTCTATTAAAGATGGTTATAATTGCCAAATGTTTTTCACGATACAATTGGCAACAGGGATTCACATCGCATACAAATGGTATTAAAACATTGTAATTTGTATAGTTTCACTTTATGTATGCATGTTTTAACATTTATGGTGAGTAGAAAAAAAATATTTTTTATTCCCGGCCGGGTGGAAAAAAAAAAGGTTCACCTGGAAGGGTTACAGGAGACAAAATTATTTTTTTATTTTGGCCTAAGGATCTCCACATGGTCATAGCACTCAAGTTCCATTCATGAACCAGTTAACTAGACACCAATCAAACTTGACAGTTAACTAGAAGATCATTAATTATAGTCGACCAGACACCTGACCTCAGTCACAAATTGTTAATGTAAAATTTGCGTCAAATTACAAATGGCACCCACTCCTCGCTTGCCACGCTGAAATGTACATAAACCTGTAAATATTTCCATAACTAATTTAAGTTTGATGAAATTATGCTTTCCTATGTACGCCATGTCAATGTTCCCAGGCCATATTCCCGACCCCCCCCCCCCCCCATGTACCAGTTTTTTTGCCCATTGGTGTTGCTGGATATTGTAGCATACATATTAAAATGCCCATTTTCATGGACCATCAAAACAGTCAAACAGTCTAGTGTATGGCAGCAACAGCACCCAGTCAAATTGGTTTCAAAATATTCAATGGAATGTTTATTAAAGGGATGCTAATCTCATCTCAGATGTTGTATTGAACCGATAGATTATGGTTTTTTGATTTGATATCATTCATATCCTGTCACATTCCCTTATCTGTATCACAATTATCTGCTTTGTAATATCGCGTAAATGTTGAACAGTGATCGCCCCCATTTTGTCTCCTCAAGCGATAGTATGTGATGTCATGCAAGTGCCAATGCAATATATTCCTTATTATGTAACACTTATCCCGTTGACTATTTTGAAACTAATTTGACTGGAAGTTGTTGCTGTCTATGGCCTATGACAACTTCCAGTCAAATTAGTTTCAAAATATCCAACAGCTTACATGTATTATTGCTTTTATACGAAATCGTCAAACTATAGCTGGCGCCTTTAGGACTGAGCGTATATACCGAGGCGGGCACGCTAGGTTTTTTGATTGGTTGAAAAATAAATCATGACAGCCATCATAGGGTGTAAAAATGTACCAACATTTAGCTACTAATGCCTGAATATCTGTCTTTAGTGGCGTGATAAAAAGCTTAAAATTACCTACATAGTTTATGAGTGGCATATAAGATCACCTGAATAGCTATCGAGAGATGAGGTTACTTATCCTTTAAATAGTAAATGCATCAAAGACATAAAATTCATATGACTGAGAGACTTCGGTGTTCATGTGATGCAATTGTGTATGATGTTATACTTGAGTGACAGATCAGATCCATCCATTGTCTTTGATCTGTGTGCTTAAAAGAATCCAATTTATCATCGTAATGGGCATTCTGGCCAAAAATTGATTTTGCTATGATCTTGAGAAATTCGCTTTTGCAGGCTGATAGAAGACTATTCTCTTGAGCTCTTAGTGGAGCTGATGATGGCTCATCAAGTTTTTCAATGGGCATTTAGTTCATCAAGCATTTATCTGATCTCAAAAAACTTCAGATTTGTTCTATACAATCCTTGCATCTGGTCTGCATCATAATTAAAGGTGCATATTCACAGCAAAATTACTGAAAATAAAATTGTTTATATTGTATACTTTTAGAAGCTTAAACTGTGAGCCTGTATGTAATGATACGAAATAAATCTTAACATATGACGATTTCATTACGTATAAATTAATATAATTTTTTTAAGTTGCAAAATTGAAATAGAGGTAGAGGCTCATGCCTCTATTTCAATTTCGCAACTTAGAAAATTATATTAATTTATACGTAATGAAATCTTATGTTAAGATGTATTTCGTTTCATTACACATAGGCACACAATTTAAGCCTATAAAAGTATACAATTTTAACAATTTTATTTTCAAGCATTCTGCGGTGAATATGCACCTTAACTGATTATCAATTATCCTCCATATGCTTACACGACTTGTACATCGTTTATTTCTTGCTAAGTTGTTTCCTTTTTAAGCTAAGTATTAGAAGAATGTTAAAGTATTTCAATAGACATTTAGTTCATCAAGGGCATATATAATTTTAAACAACAACCCATCGGTTTAACCCAACAAACCGGGTACAAAAATCTAATGAAAGTCTTCTAATCCGGGTACAACTACACACGTTTTTCTTAAAACCGAGTACATCATAAAGGACAATCGGGTACAAGCAGTCTAGAACAATAGAATTTTTCCACCAGAACTGTGTAAATGTCCAACAGATCGGGTACAACCTGGTACACCCTGTGTAGCCCAAGACTATAAAAGGAGCGTGCAAACAGTGCTGGGGCATCCAAACTCAACGGACACTACCGTTAGCGTCAGGACAACTAAGCATCTTACAAGCTGAACAGAATTTTAATTAATCGTTACAGATTTGTTCTATGTGATGCTTATATCAATTCTGACCTAGGTTATTTTTAGGATAATTAATAATTACATGGTTAAGATGATCTGAAATTCAAAATGGACACCAGTCACCGGCGGCCATCTTGAAAATTAGTTTCTGGATGATAACTCCTTAAAGGGAAACACCAGACCCTCTATACTACTTTGTGTAAAGTGAATCTACAGACCGTAATGTTTTCAAAAATATAATTGTAAGCTCTGTGCTCAAATTAGAAATATGTATCTTCGTTATTTAAATATGTGATACATTAGTTAAATTTCTATTCCCAGATGAGGTGTATGACGTCTTAAGTTGAACGTTTTTCTCGCTGTCATCCAACACTATCGCAATAAAATTGAGAATTGCGTTTTATAAGGGGGTTCTCTTCAGCAGTTTTAAGAATAAATAAACTATGTTGACGGAAATGTTGAAGAATATATAATATCAGTCCTTTGTCTGAGTTCTCTGACGGTGCCGATTTTGACATCAAGTTTTGATCTTGAGATAAATGAATAACGCGATAGTATAGGCATATCAATATAATTGCTACTTTTGAATCAATGGCGTATAATGTTATTAAAGTTTCATCTATCAATATGAGAGTAAGTAGTTCATACATACATCTCAATACATGTTTAGGTACTTACGTTTTCATACTAGCCTCAAAACATCCTGAGATTTTGTAATATTCATGTAATTGGCAGGTATCTTCATGGCCATCTTAAGGTTCAGCAACTAATGTATGAAAATAACGATTTTGCAATAGTGTGATAAACGTCTTAATCTCTTCGATCTGTACATATATAAATGAACATCGATAGCATTATCACGGATAGAGATATCACCATCCAAATGCATGCACTCCTGTCTTCAGAGTGCCATTATCATGGTTCTTGTCGAATGGGATTCAACCTATGATGTCATAGGTTTAATTAACTCGCAGAAAATTATAGTAACATAACGTTTTTTAACACCATTTTAGTCGGATTTATTTATAAATGTCGCAGGAAAGTTTTACACAGTAGCTTAAATATGGGCTCTACGATAGAACTGCGTGTTTTATGCAAACGATGGCGACCCTTCTTGTGTTCCCCTTTAACCATTTGTCGGATCGCTTTGAAACTTCATAAGGTGGTTGGACTAGGTCTGGGGAAGAAACCTATTGAAATTGACGATGATACGAAATCAAAGATGGCCACCAGCCACAGGCGGCCACCTTGAAAATTGGTTTCCGGATGATAACTCTGTTACTGTGTATCGGATCATAGGGTGATTGGACTAGGTCTGGAGAAGAAACCTGTCAAGATTGATGGTGATCCGAACTCTAAGATGGCCGCCAGCCACCGGCTGCCATCTTGAAAGCTGGTTTCTGGATAATATCTCTGTTACCATTTATCGGATGACTTCATAGGGTGGTTGGGATATTTCTGGTGAAGAAACTTATCAAAATTTACGATAATCCGAAATCCAATTTGACTGCCAGTCTGGTGACCATCTTGAAAATTGGTTTCCGGACGATACCTCCTTGACCATTTAACATATCGCTTTGACACTTCATAAAGATGACTGATCTGGGTCCGAGGAAGAAATAAATATTTTCTGAAAGCGCGCCTTCATTGGTTTGTCATGATGGTGGGGTATTTTGAGCCGTTTGTGGAGCTCTTGTTGAAAATGTATCACTGGAATGACTGGCTCGGTAATCGAGCCAGTCATTCCAGTGGTAAATTTCCAAGAATAGTCTTCTCTTGGCCTGTAAATGGACATTCAATAAATCAAAATATTTTGATTTTCTTGACCAAATTTGGCCATTAAGGTGTAGTAATTTCACTCTAATCTCTTCATAGCAGCCCTCTGCCACTCAACATACATGTAAGTTGAACGCCACTATCCCAACAGTATAATTCTAAAATAAAATATGGTAATCACTGTATTCAATATATGTCTATTTTAGATATGTGCCCATCGATACAGCAAGCCGACGAAAGATGTCGTGGGCAGTTCTATGTGGGGGTTTGGTCGTTGTTTCCTGCTTCGAAATAATTTGCGATTGAAAGAGGTGGCAAATTTCTGCGCGGACTTACCCACTACACAGAGCTATAAAGAGTATGGTTACTGCCAGTCCGGTACCAGCGCCGTCATTACAGAGGTGAGTTCACACATTATTAGCTCACCTGGCCAGAATGGTCAAGTGAGCTTATTTATGCCATGGCGACCATCCGGCGTCTGTCCAGCGTCCATCCGTCCGTCCATCAACTTTTTTCTTTAAACGACGTCTCAAGAACCACTGGGCCGATTTCAATTATATTTGTCAGGAAGTATCCTTAGGGCATAGGGATCCAAGTTTGACCATCTTGGATTTCGGCCGATTTTAGGAAATGTCCTTAAAAATTTTCTTCTCCGAAACAGCTTGGTGGATTGAAGCAAACCCCATGAAATATAATCTAGGGCAGGGTTCGTACAACTTGAAAAACTCTTGAATTTTGGCATCTGCCTTGAAAAGCCTTGAATTTGAAATTTGTCTTGAAAAGTACTGGAATTTCACCCATCTGCCTTGAAAAGCCGTTGAAAATCAACATTTCCTCCCATGTGATTTTTACTGTCTGCAAAACGTTCACGTACTGGTGCAAATAAAGATTTAAGAGAATTTGATTGGCAATTTGACTGGCGAAATCCATCTGGAACCAAGTAAGTTCCAAAATTCAAACTAATTTGAAAGGTTCTAAAGGTAAGCTGTCTGAGATTTTGCATCAGTGTCATATCCTCACTTCGTCCTGGATGCTGGTTCTGAGCCCTTGAGAAATCCACTTTTTTAGTCTTGAAAGTCCTTGAATAAGAAAACCTGCCAGCTGTATGAACCCTGTAGGGCAAGAGCTGAACCAAGTTTTTTCAAGGGAACTTGATTGGTCAAATGGTTCGGCGGCCATTTTGGTTGACCTAGTTTTAGCGAAAACAACTCCAGAACCGCTGAAGGGATCGGGCCGAAATTCGGCAGATATCATTAGAGACTTAAGGGCCATTAAAGTTTGTTCAAGGGAAATTGATCCGTCAAAAAACATGGCTGCAGTGGGCCAATCAGAATACAGCATGTTTGGCGGCCATATTGGATTTTTTTATTTGATGGATTTGGAGGCTGAAATTGGTTCTATATATGTTTTTGGGTATTCACAAATTTGCAATTTTCAAAACTTCGGATAAACGGTTTGGCAGCCATCTTGGATCATTTTCCTGTCAAAAGCTCCCATACTAAAGCAATGGGAAATTTAAAATGTCTTCTAGAACTACTGGGCAGATTTCAATTATATTTGGCAGGAAGCATCCTTAGGTTGTAGATATTCAAGTTTATTCAAAAGAAGCCAATTAACCAATTTGTCCGGCAGCCATCTTGGATTTGGCCAATTTTTAGAAATGACTAAAAAATCTTCGCCGAAACTGAACGATTGATTCAAAAGTCATAAAATATCATTTAGGGCATGAGCTGAACCAAGTTTGTTCAAGGGAACTTGATTTGCCAAATGGTTGGGCGGCCATCTTGGATGGCCTGGTTTTCATGAAAGCAACATCGTCTCCAGAACCACTGAACGGATTGGGCCGAAATTTTGGAGATGTGATATTGATGACTAAGGGCTATTAAAGTTTGTGCAAGAGAAGTTGATACATAAAGAAGCATGGCCTCTGTTTTCGTGTTACAAGTCTGCTCAACTCATTACAGTTTTACGTATTGTTAATGACCATTCTAGTTGAGATGCCTATGGTCCAGGTGAGCGATACAGGCCCCTTGGCCTCTTGTTAATTTAGTCATAATCAAATCTGTATTGTCCTCTGGTGTTAACTCTGTGGTGCCATGAAGTTTGACACAGACAGGCAAATTTTCATGAGAACAAATTCAGTCTTATTTCCAAAAAGGTTGCTCCTGATCACGGGGTTATTCATAATAAGGAAAATTAAGGTCCGTTCTTGTGGAATCATGTGACATCATCAATTGGTAAACTGCTGGTTTATGGTAGCCCTTGTAATGGCCGAATATAGTTTTAGCTATGCCACGCCTATATCTAGGTGTAAGCTCCACCACACTGCCCATGTTGGGATCGATCAATCCCCGTACTCTGAATCACAATTTCCAGAAAACTATACAGGCAAGCTGTTGAATATTTGGAAACTAATATGACTTAGTGCTGTTGCTGCCTATGGCAGCAATAGCGTCCAGTCAAATTAGTTTCCAAATATTCAACAACATGTTTATTAAATAGTAAAGACATACAATTCGTACAACAATGCTTAGTCTGTCATCAATTAAACGTTCATGATGACCTTATCTACGTCATTCATTGATTATGACATCATCATACACGTAATGTAGTTGATTATGATGTCATATGATTCATGGATAAACTGGCAAGTTCCATTGTTCATGGATGGTTTGTGTTTGAAGATTTCAATGGCTTCCTTGATCTTTTGTTTTTGCCTGTGAAGACAAAGTGAGACATACATGGAAATGGAGGTATCACCTTTCCGACGACAAATTACTCTGGCTTATATTTCAGGTTTGATTAAGCTTATTAGAACTAAACTTAGGTCACAAAGGTAAAAGAACTAGGTCAGGGGGTGACCTGTTCAAAACTCAGCTTTATCAATGTTAAGTTTTTGTTAGCAAAGATTTCCTGATTGGTTTACCCTATTGGAACTAAACATGGAAACATCATTGGCTATTAGATCAGAAATGTGCATGTTGACATTGAGGTCAAAGGCCAAGATCCCTGTAGCCTTATTTCACAGCGCTGATTTTCAATTTTAAGTTTCTATGTTTAAGAAATCTCAGTTTGTATTTCATGATTGGTTGACCCTATCCTAAGTAAGTTGCTGCCTAAGGTTTGATTTATCACCATGTCAGATTTTATTGCCAAACTAGATATTAAATTCCAATTAACAGATTAACCTTTCCAATACTGCCGAAATATTTAAGATATGTATTATGTGCTCTGACATCTATGCTCTTAAAAATATTTTGAAATGTATTTGATTGAAAGTTGTTGCTGCCTTAGGCTAACTTGGTGATTCAGCCAGATGCACATGTGTTAAATGGATTGTGTGGTGGTGGGGAATAACCTGCTATAAAGACCACCTACCTGCCTTTAGAGACCATTTTCTTCAATTGTATTTAAACCTGGTAACCGTCTGACAGTTTTTGCAGACGACATATTCCAAAGGTTATATCTCTGAACCTGATAAATATTTTGAAAACAATTGGACTAAAAGTTGTTGGTGTCTAAGCCGGCAACAACTTTCAGTCCAATTGTTTTCAAAATATTCAAGAAGTCAAGAGCTTTTGAAAATTGAAATTATTGGCTGCACTGGCTTGCAGCAGTGAGACAGTTAAGAAACCATCTGTAGTTAGCACTGATATCATCTATTTTCACTTAAACATTGTTCAAAATCACTAATGCAAAAAAAAACAGTCCAGAGATTGTTGTCAATATCTCAAAAACTAAACCATTTGACTGAAAGTCATTGGAAGTGACACCGATGGATGTAAAACTTAAGTAAGATTAGTTGAAATGCCAGGTGAGCGATACAGGCCCATTGGGCCTCTTGTTTTAAGTGTTATGCATATTTCACACTAAATCTCATTAAATAATCCTTATTTTGTTTTCAGAATGAAAGGCTAATATTGGGTGCACCTGGTCCATTTAGCTGGACAGGTGAGCTGTTTCGACGGAGCTATAAAAGAGGGGAAAGGCATTCTGGCTGGAAAACGTCTGCCGTTAGGGATGGGATCCCAGCAGTTGACTCTTTTTCATACTTAGGTAAACATCAGCAATTAAACCTGATACCGCTCTGATGTCATTATTCTATCATTTAATGGGCCAATAGCAAAGAAACTGGTATACATTTTTCAACAATTTTGTGGATGTTGAAACATTTGAATTTCAAGGGTTAAAGTTTAAGATTTACATTTTTATGTTTTCTCTGCCCATTGTCAAGTACTTCAATCCCAGACACTTTAGTTTCAAAATATTGAACATATTTGCATTTTAATGAACTTATCATTTAACTTCTGTGTTGTTTATAGAGTTAAAGGAATACTACGCTCATCCCAAATGTTGTGTTTTATTGGTAGTTTAACCCAAACACTGACAAATCCCTGAAGAATTATATTTTAGGCCAATACACCTTTCCCACCTTGACGTCATTTCCCTAAATCAACGCTCAGAGCAAAACTGCTGGCTGGTATAGCCACCAACAAGCCGCTGACCCGCGTTGTTACTTTTACACCAAAATATACCGCAATCTAAACCATTCCTATGATAAACTAAAATCATCATTCATTATTTCGTTATTTCATTGGAAAGCGCATTCAATTGCCGAAGCATTAATCCATTATTTTTAGCTCACCTGGCCTGGTGAAAGGCCAGGTGAGCTTATGCCGTGGCGACCATCCGTCGGGTGTCCGTCCATTGTCTGCCCATCCATCCGTCCGTCAACTTTTCCTTTAAACGACTTCTCAAGAACCACTGGGCCGACATCAATTATATTTGGCAGGAAGCATCCTTAGGGCATAGGGATTCAAGTTAGTTCAAATGAAGCCGATCGACCAATTTGGCCTGCGGCCATCTTGGATTTCGGCCGATTTTAGGAAACATCTTTAAAAATCTTCTCCGAAACCATTATGGGGATTGATGCAAAACGCATGAAATATGATCTATGGCAAGAGCTGAACCAAGTTTGTTCAAGGGAACTTGATTGGTCAAATGGTTCGGCGGCCATCTTGGTTGTCCTAGTTTTAGCGAAAATGACTTCTCCAGAACCGCTGAGCGGATCGGGTCGAAATTTGGCAGATATGATTAGGGATTAAGGATCAAAAAAGTTTGTTGAAGGGAAGTTGAACCGTCAAAAAACTTGGCCGCCGTGGGCCAATCAAAATATAGCGTGTTTGGCGGCCACATTGGATTTTTTTATTTGATGGATTTTGAGGCCGAAATTAGTGTTATAAGTGTTTTTTGGGTATTCTGATCTCAAACTGTTGGATAAATGGTTTGGCGACCATCTTGGATTATTTTTCCGGCAAAGGTGCCCATACTAAAGCAATGTGAAATTTAAAATGCCTTCTGGAGAACTACTAGGCCAATTTCAATTATATTTGGCAGGAAGCATCCTTAGGGCATCCAAGTTGTTATTACACCACAAAAACATCCATTACCGTTCAATCACTACTTGCTAAATCAAATATCTGCATTTAGCTATCAGAATAAAATTTTGATACTCGCTTACATACTCCCTAATGCCAATACCATCACCATGTAGACCCTCAACCAGGCTTCTGGGAGAAGGACCCCCTGCATTAGCCTTACAATAGACTGGCACCAGTCTGTACACACTCCTTGGTGACGCCTGTCACTAAGCACGCTCGCGCATGCGCAGTAGGTCCCAAATGTGAAAACTGATTCACTTTTCAAATATTCTGCTAGCAGTACAGTTTGCCTGCTATCAATCTGATATAAAAGTTTTAGCTTTGCTACTGAAAGTTTTCAGTTATTACTATATTTGACACGAATCATGCCTACCATGAAACCAATCCTTCCTAAGTTATGTTTAACTTTATATCATGGTGTTTTAAAGGTGTTTGTAACTAGTTTTTGAGTTACCAGTTTTCGTGTCACTACTCCCGTTTTCGAGGTTAGAGTAACCAGGCCTATTATATACCATCAAGAGTACCATGTTATAAAATAGCCAGTACCACTCCTATTAACGTAGTTCCTAGTGCCCTCAAACATCATCATTCAGGAATCATTGATTCCTTTCTTCAGTCACTTTCTTAAGTACGCCTATGACGTATCCTCATCAAAGCTAATTGCTTTATTTCGTATCATTTCTTATTTTTCAAAGGAAGTGTCCTTAACTTCTGAGAAAGTAAAATGTACGTCAATCAAGTGTGATCGTTTTTCACGCTAAGGACTATGCGGGCCACGTTTACCTGAGGTGTACCTCCTGCTCCCCTCAAAATAAAAAATGTGTGGGGTTTGTAAGGGTTGGCCATTGGTCTTATCTAAATCGTTCTTCAAAGATTTTGTCGTTAAGCCTGCGCAAGTGGGCTAAGCCGGTTTCCTTGACATCTAGGCAACAGATCAAGTCTCCAAAAGGTAAATCCGGCGACTCGAGAAAGAAGCCTGGTAAGTCATCCTCTGGTAGGAGCCAGGCCAAAGACCATGTTAGTCTTGAGGATCAACATAATCCTCAAGTGATGGCATCGGTGGCGGAAGCTTCCGATTTGTCATCACATGCAAAGTTCGTTTCTCAGTGATACCGATTGCCAGGAATGTTTTAGGATCGCCGATCGCCTCTGCTCCCGTCTCTGCTCCTGGCTTGTCCGGGCAAGCAGGTTTGCCGTCCGGATTGTCTTCTGGTTTTACCGGGCATCCGGAAATGAGCACCGTGATTGTTTCTGGCTTGGCTGAACATACGGTGACTCATGAGAATCTGGCTTTTTTGTCAACTTCCGTTTCCGGTTCATCCGTTTCCGGCTATAGAGTTCGGATTCCGGTAGGAAGAATGTGGTTCCGGGTCTGTTGGACCCGGCATTGCATCATTCGTCTACTTCCGTTTCCGGTTCATCCGTTTCCGGCTATAGAGTTCGGATTCCGGTAGGAAGAATGTGGTTCCGGGTCTGTTGGACCCGGCATTGCATCATTCGTCTACTTCCGTTTCCGGTTTTTCAGCTTCCTCTTCCGGTAGTAGTGTTGCTATTTCCGGTAGGAAGAATGCTTATCTGGGTCTGTTGGACCGGGCATTGCATCATTCATCTATATCCGTTTCCGGTTCAGCTTTCTCTTCCGGTAATTCTGTACATCCGGGTTGTAGGATCTTGATCAGTTTCCGGTAGTCTACTTCCGGTTACGCATTTCCGTTTTACTTTTTTCCTTCATCCGGATTTCGTACAGCCGGGGATAAGGTCATTTCCGGTTTTCATGTATCTTTCTAGTGTTCTAGGATTATCTTCCGGGTCTGTCTTCCTGTTTTGGATTTCAGGTGATAGAGAACTTCCTGGGGTTCCAGTTTTGTTCTTCAAGTCCGGTTTACATGTTCGCTTTCATCTTGCCTAAGATTTAGTCATATTTCCGTATTTGTTTAATATTGGAAATGTTGAATGGCTGGAAATTGCCAGTCTCTCTTGGAATTGTAATCTATTGAGACCTTTATTCGTTTATCAGTGACAATTTTCAATGTAATTAAAGACTTCTGACTGGTTGCCGTATGGGTTTTTCTGTTGCAGATTATTTTATATGCGCATATCATCAGCCGATAAGTCAATCTATTCTACGCATTATCTCGAGATACGATTTTACTTAAATCCAACTTTAGATGGCCAGTTGTCTTCGGGCCAGTCAACCTTTTTTCACGCTCCTTTTACCTCTTATGTCGGCAGGTTGACATTTATTTTAACCAAAAGGAGTGAATTTGTATAGGGAAAAACCCTGATTCTGGCATAAATCGTAGTCTAATTTTGTCAGTCGCTGAAAAGAATTAGATTCCGTAAAGGTTTCATAGGGATCAGTATGACTAAAAGATTAATGTCTACAAGAACAATACTCGCTTAGAAAAGATAATCAAGTGGATAAGGGGGCAGGAAGAAGGAATATAAGCCGAATTCTTCTGCGTTGACATAGTTTCGGTGAGTTCGCTTTGTTTTCATTTTTTCCCAGATTTTTGGTTGTTTTCCCTTTTCTAGCGTAATTTTTTGCTCTATTTTGACTGGGTTGCTGCAGGCCTCCGGACGGTGGTTTTGGTGGGCGGGGACTCAGGTTTTGTTTGGGGGCGGTCTGGCTGAGGGTTGTTGGTGAAGCGAATTCCAGTCGAGTCGGTCCAAAATTGCCAACCCGGCCTACTTAAATTAGTCGGCTTGACCTAGGATAAAAAGTCATGTCGGCCCGATTTAATAGTCAAATAGGCCTAGGAATGCATTCAACTGGCTTCTTTCTTCTTCTTTTCTATCGCTGGTATCACACTTGGAGAGCCGTTCTCAAGATGAAATCTTTTCCCCTAGCTGGAAGCATGCAATAATTGGGAATTTTTTGTTCTATTTTGACTGGGTTGCTGCAGGCCTCCGGACGGTGGTTTTGGTGGGCGGGGACTCAGGTTTTGTTTGGGGGCGGTCTGGCTGAGGGTTGTTGGTGAAGCGAATTCCAGTCGAGTCGGTCCAAAATTGCCAACCCGGCCTACTTAAATTAGTCGGCTCGACCTAGGATAAAAAGTCATGTCGGCCCGATTTAATAGTCAAATAGGCCTAGGAATGCATTCAACTGGCTTCTTTCTTCTTCTTTTCTATCGCTGGTATCACACTTGGAGAGCCGTTCTCAAGATGAAATCTTTTCCCCTAGCTGGAAGCATGGAATAATTGGGAATCTCATATTTCTATATCCTTGATTTCGGAAATTTTCCTAAAAAATTGATGATATGGAAATATGAGATCCCTCTTATACCAGTCGTATTATACCAGCATTAGTCGTCTGTTGGTGGATCTAATAATATTTACTGGCGTTTACGTCTCTTTATTAAAAGACGGTCAGAATTCTTAGTGTCTATTATTTTCACTAACGCGCAACTATTTTACATAGACGTAGACAATCTTATCCTAAAAGCACTATCTTTTTAAGACGATGGCGATCTTAAGATATTACCGAGATTTCCGTGTATGTCATGGTATACAGATTATCGTGTGTAGTAGCTACCATAGAAGTCTAGGTAGGCCTGCTACACTCGATAAACTTCATCCTATTTAAGCGTACTGGGCCCATGTTCCCGAAGCTATCGTTATGCTAGCGATATCGTTACACGCTCGCTAGGCTATAGTTACGCTGAGTGGGATGTTCCCGAAAGTATCGTTAGTGTGATCCATGTCGTTACTTTAACGAGAGCTAGCTGCCTCTTGTTAGGCTCTCGTTAATGTAATCCCGCTCGTATTTTTCATGTAGCGAAATTATCACGAGCATTTGTATTGGTCATTTTAAAGTGACAGTACTGTGTTTTGTAATTCACTATATATTGATGAAATATGGCTGCTATTTTGAATGTTTTACAACATAGACGTCATGTACAACGTGTCCCGAGAGTAGCTAGGAACAGAGACAACCATCTTGACACATTAAGTGATGAGGATATTGTTAAGAGATATAGATTAGATCGTGGAGGAATTGAGTATTTATATCAAGAACTAAATGAAGACTTACGACGTCCAACACGACGTCCAAATGCATTGCCCGTGCCTATACAAATTACGGCTGCTCTCAGATACTTTGCTACAGGCAGCTTCCAAGCGGTTACTGGGGACACAATAGCGATCAGCAGATATTCTGTTTCTAGATGTGTACATCGTGTCGCAGACTCATTGATTGCTGCAGAGGCATGTTCAGTTTCCAAGTGACAACCTAAACCAAAGGGTAACAAAGGAGGCATTCTTTGAATTTGGACATTTCCCGAATGTACTTGGCACAGTTGATGGGAAGCTAATTCCCCTGAAAGCCCCTAGTCAAGATGAAAATTTGTATATATGCCGAAAGGGGTATCACACGTTTAATGTGCAAGGGGTCATAGGCCCTGATGGTAGATTTCTTGACATTGTGGCCAGGTGGCCACGTAGCACGCATGACTCAGTTGTGTGGAGAAATTGTGCTTTGTGTAGGAAGATGTCCGAAGGACGGATTACAGGAGGATGGTTACTCGGTGATAGTGCCTATGGAATAGCACCATGGCTCCTAACTCCAGTCGCTAACCCTGTCAATAGAGAACATCGAGCATATAACCGTGCTCATCGCACAACATGGTCTGTCGTGGAGCGTGGATTTGGGAGGTGGAAATTGCGATTTTGATGTCTACATAAGACTGGGGGCTGCTTAATGTTTTCGCCAGCACGATGCTTAAAGGTAATTGTAGCGACAGCAATTATACATAACATATGTATAGAGCGCAATGTTGACATTATAGCAGATGATGATGATGTACCTGACAATGAGGATCTCGAGGAAGAAGGTCAACATGAGGATGATAATATCCAACTACAGGATGAACGTGCAGCAGGTGTGAGAACAAGAAATGAACTCATTCAAGGACATTTCATGGCTTAATGCAGAATGATACTAGTACTATATCAAATATGAACATTACATTCAAATAAATAATTAATACTCATGTGTAGGCCTATTCTCACGTCTAGAATGTATTACCAGCGCAAACAAACAGTGTACATAATAATATATCATCATTGAAATGCTGATTTTAATTGATTCATATATACTATTAAATACTGTTATTGATTGCCACTTATATCAGTTTAGATTCAGGAGGCTGTAATTGTCATAAACTGCAGATGGTCCACCAGTGCGGATGACTAGTGTTTCCAGCAAGGCAAGTTTCCTTTTCTCTACATCCAAATGTTCTTTTTCTACATTTAAGCGTTCAGTTTCTACTATTAACCTGTCCTTTTCAATCTCTATTAACTGCAATGTCGGATCTTTCTGTGTGGCACCTGGAGAACTCGACTGATCACTTTTCCTGGAAGCAGTAGACACACATTGTTTCGGCATTGGCTTAGGCATTGACGACACGTTTGGAGTATTTGGACTCTGTGATTCTGGTACTGTTTGCACAGAACTGCAATCATGCATCTGCTCATTTTGACCGTCTTCATTTGATGTACATGGATTTCTCGAATCACAGGGCAGTTCCTTGTCGTTTGACGCCTCTGTGACGGGATCTTTCAGAGCTTCATCTTTGTTAGGTTGTTTAGATGATTCTTCACAAGCGTCTATCCCGCCAGGTATTCCTTCTATTGCGGTATGTCCTATAACCTCCAGCACTTTCTCCTCTGTGTCTGTCAGTGTTATAACATTAGCAATGCCACCTCTGGTTTTTTTACGCTCACGTCGTCGATGCATCTCTTTGCATTTGGTAGTGCTCGACCAGTCCATCCATTTTCGTCTTATCTCTTCAGTGGTTCGTGAGTTAGTAGACATAGAATTTACCGAAGTAGTAATTTCGTTCCATGCCTTTTTCTTGTGTTCGTTGGTCAACGTGTCTGTGAATTTACTGTAGATCACGTCCTTCTTAGATTTGACTGCATCTACAAGAACATCAAGTTCATCTGCTGTGAACCGTGGCCTTCTTTGCTTTGCCTTTTTTGCATCGCTTGCCATATTTGCCTGATATATAATGTGGCACCATTTGCTGTTCTGACTCACATATAAAACTAGGACACATTGACACATGTTTGATATAGGAACATTGCCATCCAAATATTCATTCATATCTCAAGTTTGGTTATCATAAGTCAAATTTATTGGAAATTTCACGCACATGAATATTACAGACAGACATACAGAGAGACATAGACAGGCAGACAGGCATGCAGGCAGACGTATGAACGCATGAGAAATTGAAGGACAGGCAAATTAAACACAAGCACACGCACGCATGCACACAGGCACGCACGCACACGGATATGGCTATCATGATAATCTCGCCATACTTAGTTGGGGCGAAACTAATTATCTGACGAAGGCAGTTATCAAAAATTATAGTACAATTTTAAAACTATCCATCTGTACTTCTATCTGGCGCCTGTCCATCCGTGCAAATAAATTTTTTGGATGAATGCATTTGCTGCTTCGGAGAAAGAGACTATTAGATTTTCACTTCCAGTCATGCTTCAGTCGATCCATCTGTCCATCGGTGCTTCCACACATACATACATACATACATACATACATACATACATACATACATACACATGTATACATACAGACAGATAGACAGACAGCATGACAGACAGGCAAGCAGGCAGGCAAATAACACCAACCACATTGTATCCTTAGTAAATATGGGTAAAAGCACGTACCGATCCTTAAGACAAAACGGTTCATTTATGAGTGAACGCGCCATATAAATGGGGATATAGGCCTTATGCGTGTCAATTTCGACAACGCCAAAATCACAGGTAATCATGCAAGATAAGAAATCTAATTATCAGAGCGCCCCAATTGCGAATGCCTCGTTAATAGTGATTACTAACGACAGAAAAGCGAGACGTTTGCGGGTGCTTCGGCTAACTCTCGTTATAGTGTCGTTATCCTAGTTAACCATATCGCTAACAGCCCTAATAACGATAGCTTCGGGAACATGGGCCCTGGTTAGCCCAATAATATTGCTATAGCTATGTTCATATGTACAGTTAAATGCGCAGTGTCGGTTCGGCCTAATAGCGCACCTATAGGTATATACATGTGTGCGCATATGTGCATTCGTATGTGGTTATGGGTGATACTGTAGGGCCAACTCGACCCAAGGGTATATTCGCACATGATAGGCATAAACATAGGTCAAGTTGGAACTAGGCCGAGTTGAGGGTGGGCCGGGGTGTATTTGGGCCGAGTTGACTGGATGCCGGTGAAGCCACTGGCAACTTTCGGTCGGATTGTTCCCGGACTGTTCGGTGGGTCTTGGGTTTTTGCTCGTTGAAGTTGTTGTCTGGGGGCTGGCGACGGGCCGGTTGGAGTGGGGTGGGGGTTGCGCTGGAGGGGTGGAGAATCTTTGGATTTAAGCAGCCACCAACAATTTTCGGTCAAAATGTTGTCAAAATATTTTGCAGGGCCACAGATATTACAGTTGTAATATGTCGTCTGCAAAATTCAGTATCCAGACAGTTAATATCACGTATCAGTGTTCAATCTTTCCTTTTATCGGGATTTCTAACACAATGTCATTTGTTATTACAAAGATGAAATTATTGGTTCTAAGACTATAAATATAAGAATCAATAAATATATACAAAATGTTTTAAGTTTTCTGCCTCTGGGCATAAATATCGAATGGTTTAGGATATCTAATTGATGAGTATACCTAAGCCAAGTCTTGAAGCTGGCTTGTTTTTCCTATGTCGTTGATTTAAATATAGGACACAGTTTTGCAATCATTAAAGGATCCTGTCACGTTCAGGCTGATGATTTTCCAGTGATTGCAGTCTAATACTTCAGTGTAGAAGAAGTGAGTGCAATCTTGGGAGTTAGTCGACCTTAGGTGTATATATATATATAAAACCCTGTGACTTAAAGAATGAGTCTCGGTTGTTTTTTAATGTGTTTTATGTTGGAGCATTAATTGTTTCTGTTGGTAAAGGATTCGATACATTAACACTATTTGTAAGAAATACTTGCGTAGATCAAGTATTATTTGACAAGCTGACAAGATGATCTGTCAAGCCCGAGCGGCTAGGCAACCGTTGATGTATTCAATAACAATTTTCTTGTTAAATCTGCTCCATTATTATACGATTTTTAAATTAGATAGTCAAATGTTTGCCATAGTTCTCTTAACAGGACCTTGTCATGCATTCTATTCGTAGAATTGTGATGATGTCATCACAAGTAAGTTTCCCTTATTTCATCTTTTTGAGTGGTGGTTTGGGAAACCGTAATTTCTTTTCTTCATTCTATCTTGCTAAATTCTGTCACGATTTGAGGTTTTCGAATTCCAGTCGGGATTATTGCAGATCTCAGGTACAGGATTTGGCTATATCTTGACTCTAAGCACTCCCTTAGGCTTACTATGGGTTTTTTGATTTGCCACGAAAACAGGTTAAATCTCTATAAATAAAATTATCTATAATTTTTGCAGAGTCTAGCTTTTTAATAAGTTAGGCTATACTGATATGAGACTTTTCTCCATTCAGAGTAAGCGGTATTATTAAAATATCCATAATAAACATGAGTTACCTCTAGTGAGGGCTAAGCAATAAGGATATAGCCCAGGATTTTGGTTGGAGCATCATGGCAGATGTAATCTATGTGTTTTCTATAAGCAGTCCTCTTTAGCATATAGTAAGTTTGCCACATCTTTAAGGGTGGCCCTTATCAAAAGGGCCAGATATTCTTGGATCTAGAACCCTTCTCGGCAGTCTCCTCCCAAATGGTCTTCGGTTCCTCTAATCAGAAGCTATTAGCTTTAGACGGGTTGTCTTCTATGCTTGTCAAGGAGTCTAAGAAGAGGCTCTTCTTTGGAAAGTAAATCCAGGCTTCTGTTCATGGTTTGGATTGTCTGATAGGTATCTAAATCTCAATTCGTTCAGTCATTGCCATGGGGTTTTCTTTCATTTTTAGAAGGAGGATCGAGTTTTTCTTGGGATGTCACTAGATCCAATCTGTTTGCGACATGTCTGATTGCCCAGATTTTATCTTTCATGTCTCCCTTTTCGGACAGTCAGGTTTAGGGTCTCTAGTTCTCGATTCGATCGGACAATTCGACAGTAGTCTCTTATATCAACAGGCAGGGGGCCACAAAGTCGTCTCTCCTGTACTTGGAAGTGTGGAACCTCCTCATGTGGTGTCGCATGAATAAAAATTTTCTAGTGTCCACTCATGTCCCAGGCTGTCTGAGTTTTCTTGCGGACCAATTGTCTCGGGCATGGGCTGTGGACGCCCTGTCTCAGTCCTGGTCAGGAATCTTCGCTTATGCGCTCCCTCCCACAATCCTGATTTCTTTTGGTTCTGAAGAAAGTCAGGGACCAGATCTGCGAGATCTTGTTAATAGTTCCCTTTTGGCCAATAAGGATCTGGTTTGTAGACCGTCTCGATCTTCTAGTACCTACCATCATCCAAACCCAGGAATCTTAAGTCTGTGCGTTTGGAGTATATCGAGTGCTCGATCCTTGAGAATAAAGTTTCTACAAGATCTCAGGAAATCTTCGATTCTGCCAGGAGGGAGTCGTCTCGAAGAGTTTACAAGGGTCGGCTTAAGATTTTTGGAGAATGGTGTTCAGATCAAGGTCTCGTGCCTGATTCTGTTTCTATTTCCCAGATGTTAGACTCTTTATCTTATCTGTTCGTCTCTTTACATCTGTCTGCTAACACTGTAAGAGGATATGGATTTTTTTTGCATCTTCTCTTCCTTGTTGGTTGAACACTGATGTTGAAGATACTATGGTTCTTAATCTTTTGATCAGAGGTTTAGGTAATATTCGTCCTCCAGGTGTTAAACCTTTGCCTTCCTGGAACTTGGCTCTGGTTCTTCAGGTTCTTGGGCAGGTCATCATTTCCAACCTATCTCTACGATTAGCTTGAATCTTTTAACTTTTAAGACTGTTTTTCTAATTGCATCTGCTTCTGCTAGAAGACGATCCGAAATCCAGGTTTTCTCCGCTGAAAAGGATAGGTTTATCGAATCTGGGGACGGTCTGGTCTTATATCCTTGAAGGGATTTTTTATCAAAGACTCAATCAATCCGTTATCCAGTTAAGCCGATTATTTTCAATCTTTAACCTCCTTTTCTCTGGCTGACAGATTTTGGTGTCCTGTCAGAGCTCATAAAGTTTATAAGCGTCGTTCTGATTTTTAGAGATCCGATCTGTCCCTTTTCTGGGTTCCGTATGAGGAGGGGTTGGCCAGTCCAGTCTCTAGGGCATCTATTCCCAGATGGATTTGTGAGACCATTCACATTAAAGCTCATGTCATTAGAGGGATGGCTACCTCTTTTGCCCTTTTTGCTGGCTCTTCTGTAGATGAAGTTATGCAAGTTACAGGATGGAAATCCGAGTCTACTTTTACTACTTTTTATTTAAAAGACCAGAGCACAGCAGCTTCCTTGTTTAGGAACTTTATGATTTTAACTAAAAAGGCTGAAGACGATTTACCAAGCACATCCCACCATTTTCGTTAGGACCGTGCGTCTGCATGTAATGGTGTGAGTTGTTCTTTGGTTTTTATTTATTTCTTTAAGTTTAAAGAAATCCTTGTTTGATAATCACTGTGTGATTGATTAAGATGCACCATTATGTTATGTGATTAACATTTGGTTATCTTTTGTTTGATTTTTATCCTTGCTTATGGATTCTCAAATCTCCTCCCACCAAAGTTTCGTAGTGGGGCACTGACCAAATCTACGGGTTTGGCAAGTAGTGATTGAACGGTAATGGATGTTTTTGTGGTTTAATAACAATCCCCAACAGACCTCCCTTTAGTGGGTTGGTCTGTAGTTTTATTAACCACTATAAAAACATACCGTTCAATCACTACGACCTGGCCTCAGCCACCCCACTGGGTATTGATTTGAGAATCTAGGCTGGATATATGGCATATAAATTTAGAAAAGTGAATCAGTTTTCACATTTGAGACCTACTCTGCATGCGCGAGCGTGCTTAGTGACAGGCGTCACCAAGGAGTGTGTACAGACTGGTGCCAGTCTATTGTAAGGCTAATGCTCATGTCATTCATAGAAGCCTGGTTGAGGGTCTACATGGTGATGGTATTGGCATTAGGGAGTATGTAAGCGAGTATAAAAATTTTATTCTGATAGCTAAATGCAGATATTTGATTTAGCAAGTAGTGATTGAACGGTAAGTATGTTTTTATAGTGGTTAATAAATCTACAGACCAACCCACTAAAGGGGGGTCTGTTGGGGGTTTGTTCAAATGAACCCGATCAGCCAATTTGCCCAGTGGCCATTTTGGATTTCGGCCGATTTCAGGAAATGTCTTTAAAAATCTTCTCCGAAACCACTTGAGGAATCTTCATCTAGGCCAAGAGGTAAACCAAGTTTTTAAAGAAGACGTGATTGACCAAATGGTTCGGCAACCATCTTGGATGACCTAGTTTTCACGAAAATGACTCCTCCAGAACAGCTGAAGGGATCAGGCCGAAATTTGGGCCATTAAAATTTGTTCAAGGGAAGTGGATCCATCAAAAAAACATGGGCGGCGTGGGCCAATCAAAATGTAGTGTGTTTGGCGGCCATATTGCACTTGCAAAAATGTCCACAAACTTATTTAAAAGACTGCTAAACCACCCACCAACAAATTTGACAAAAGTTGATGGGGCTCCAGGTGAGTGACACAGGCCTCTTGCTTATATTTTTGTAGCATTTTCACCAAGTTATTTGTGTATATAAAATACACCATTCGACTTAGATTCATTAAATCAAGTGGACAAATAGGATATTTTAAAATTGCAATCAACTGTATTAAATTTTATAAAACTATAAAAACTAATACAGAAATGTATAGAAAATTGGCTTGGCTTTCCAATGATATATGACTTCAATAATATTATGAACATTGTTTTTCATATGCACTGCTTAAAGTGCACAGGATCTGATTCCCATAGTAAAGTAATGCTGTTTGCGCATTGGCTATCGCAGTTACCAGCTGGAAGTGGTATGAGCGATGCATTCTGGGAAGGCATTTCCCAAAATACGCTAATGTGTGAAAGGTGTATTCCTTTATTTATGTCACTGTTATTTACTCTTTCTCGTGTAAATATTGAACTGTGGGTAACAAATTAAAGTTTGTCCATATTATACATGGTTTGGACTTAGTTTATTTCTTAGTGATTTGTGTCCCTTTAAGTCAAGAATTAGGTGAATGTTAGTTTTTAGCTCCACTTTACGAAGTCGTCCGGCGGCGGTGGTGGTGGTGGTGGTGGTGGCGGCGGCGGTGGTGGTGGTGGTGGTGGCGGTGGCGGTGGTGGTGGTGGTGGTGGCGGCGGCGGCGGCGGCGGCGGCGGCGGTGGTGGCGTTGTCATCCAATTTGCATTTAGCTCATATTTGCTGTTTATATCTGGCCTGTTTCAGAAAAAGTGGCACAAAGGTGTGACAAAGGGGTCAAAATTTCTAAGTTACCAAACTGATTCCTTTTGTGCTCCATGTATGCAGCAAATGAATGTAATTAATGAATCAGCTCATGCAGCTGGCATGTTGACGTATTCAGATATAATGTCATGAAATTCTGAGTCTAATCTAACACATATGTTTAATTTTGTAGTCAGAAAAAGCTGAATAAACTAGTTGCTTAGTGAGCATTCAATATCTTTATTTTAACCGCAAGTGGCAAAAGTATAAATTAAAACCAATTGAACATAGGTAAGCTTTGAAACTTGCAAGTAAATGAAATTCATTATTCATTAATGTTGGTGAATTGCATTACACACCAGCTTTAGTTTTGATTCCTTACTGGAAATAGATCTTAGGAAGTTTAATATTAGTGGTCTTTAGAGATACCTATAAAGAATCACTTGTGAAATTTTTGTTTCGTATTCAATGCACTAGTTTTCTCAATAATCTGAGTGCAAATCGTAACACTCCTGACATAAAAATTAACAGTACTGTAACACTCCTGACATTCTGTATATATATATATATATATATATATATATTGTAGCGAGTTTTGGTGGTGGTTCAGAGTTGGAATCTGGGGTCGATTTAATTGGGAAAAACCGGGTGGTGGTCGTATAGCCGTTATATGAGAAGCATCCTTTGGTTCTACATTCTCTGAAGCATCCTTTGGTTCTACATTCTCTGAATGCAGATTCAAAGACTGCTTCTCTCGCGTAAAAGCTGTTTGAAGGCGCGGTACAGGGCGATCCTGTAAATGAAAACAAAAATTTGTATTCAAGCCCGGATTTGGCTTCGGAACCGTATTTTCCGCGTGACTATCACACAGTTGGTTAATTAACTCATCCACACGTTCCCTCTTCTTGTATAACTCACTCACGCTCACTACAGGAGACTGGGGAGAGGAACCACCAGGAGGCTCTGGATAACCAGAAGTCTCACAGTGGTTCGGCACCGCAGTGTCCATAAAAGAGAGGGCCGGCTGCTGTCCTGAAGCAACCTGAGAAAGAGTGTCAACCAAAGGGGTAGACATATTTCCACAAAGAGGAACAGAAAAATCACTGGAAGGAACAGAAAAATCACTGGAAGGAAAAATAGCTCCACTAGTGTGACTATCCTGGAAACCTTCCAAAGAACTAATATTTGAATTTGCATCTTCCTCATTAGTACTCCAGCCATCATTGCTGTAATCAGTGTCATACCCATCTTCAAAGTGATCCTTAGCCTATATAGTGACTCCATCTTGAAAGGTCACATGTGATTCTGAGATGCTGTGTTGAGGTCGCATCTCATTTCCTAATGGGGTGTGTGTACTAGGATGCGCAAATGCACAGATTGCCTAACACTTTGCAACTAAGTATATACTTGGCATTTCACGACAGACTTAGGGTCTGCAGCGAAAGAAAGAAAATTATATGGCGATTCGACGGAGTAACTAGCTGGTTTTCTCAATGACAAAGGTGTTACCTCACTATTGTTAACTTGTTTACTGTAGCGCTTTGTGTTGTGATTAGTACGGCGGGATATAAACACAAGGAACACAGGCGTGAATCGATTTTAATTGTATTCATGTACTGATAAAATACGACGGAAAAGTACACACTTCAGATTTTAAAATAACATGAAATTTTCGCCGATTTTCCGATTTTTCCTCAACTACATCGTAAAAATCGCGATTTTAAAAATAAATCGAACTTCACGATTAAATCGAAAAATCGTGCAAGCTTCAGTACCCGCTACACATACAGCTGTAACACTCATGACAAATTTTACTAGAATTAAAAAAGTAAACATACCTGTCTATGTAACTTTCCAACTACAACCGGAAATTCAGAACTAAAATGTTAAATCTGGAATAAGTTTTATTTTTAAACTAGAAGTCACCGATACTACTTAACATATTGTTATTATGACTTGTCATTCCTTCAAAAGAACTGTAACACTCCTGACGTACATGGCGCGAAATAATTGCCTGTCTACCTGTCAATGAAAGGTAGATTTTGCTAGGGAGAGTTACACAAAATATTAAATACAAATATCAGGGAATTCACCTTTCCAGAGTACCCACCCATCATATGACATCATAATGAACTGCGTGATGTGTACAATGACATCATAATGAATAACGTCGATAAGTACGTCACGAACGCATATTTGAAGACGGTCTATGCGTTGTTGTACAAATTGTTTGCTTTTACTATTTAATAAATATTCTGTTGAATATTTTGAAACTAATTTGACTGGGCACTGCCATAGGCAGCAACAGCACCCAGTCAAATTAGTTACACAATATTCAATAGCTTCCCTGTATAGTTTTCAGGAAATTGATAGCTAGGGCATTTGGGGATCGATCAATCCCAACACGGCGAGGTGTGGGTGGAGCTTAGCTAGTGATGGGGGGGGGGGGGGGGGGGCATAGCTAAAAATTAAAAGGTCCATTAACTATTATAACTGGTGTTCATTTTGAGAATGGTGCAGGTGAAAGGTGTTTCAGCTGCACCATATCAAAATGAATATTAGGATTACTGTCACCAGACACTCGAGTAATTGTATTGGTGAAAAGTTCATTTATGACCTTATATTGAGGTTGTACAGGTAATCCTCTGGACAGGACAGGTAACAGAATGGACTATGGTACATGTAGTTGTAGCTTTCTTTCTGTTTCTTCGGTATCTGTTCACTAGTCGACAATCGTGATGGTAGCTTTACAGTTAGTTTATCAGTGCACCTTGATGGCCTAGATTTAGGTTTCATTTTGCTTCTCAACAGTTACAATCTAGTAGACGTATACATTTGAAGATATCGAATCTCCATTTAAGTTGGTACATCATTTGGAATACAGGAGGCATACACTGAATACAAGTTAATTTTTTATATTGTTATGAGCGTTACACCACACCAAGAGTATTTACTGTGCCTACTGATTCAGACCTTTAGGTGTGTGTAATCTTTATTATTTACTTTAAACAGTTTTGAAAAAGATTATAGTATAATATATTGTATTTATTTTTGGGAAGCTTTTGAAGACATTTAGTGTAGATGACATCCATTTATGAATTGATGTTATTTTTAACGGTTCTTATGATAGAAATTCAATCAGTATAGTTGTTTTCATGTTTTCTATATATATATATATATATATATATATATATATATATATATATATATATATATATATATATATATATATATATATATATATATATATCCTACATGTACAAGAAGAGTTCTTGGAAAGTTAGTCAACTCAAGTTCAAAGTACAGAAATCCAGATAGTTATTAAAGAATGAAGTTGTACCCTTTTTAAATGTGACAGTCCTGACTGGGCGTAACACTTATGACATGTAACAGAATCTCATCTTGAACGCTTGGAAAAGGATTTTCTACCAGTAATGCAATTGCAACCAGATCCCAGTTCATGTGCATATAACAAGAACTTGTATCTACCTTAAATTTACTTTTTGAATGCAGCAATGATTTCACAAAAATTGTGCGTAACACTCGCGACAGATTTACTAATGTCCTAAGAAATAGATCACATTAGGAACCATGTTCACAAGTAATAATTTGAACAGAAACATATAACAAGAAACCCTTATCTAAAAACCACACAGATAAATTAAAAATACATGCAGTAGTTATGTCATAATATAGCTATACATATTCAGTGGAGACAGGTAGCTAAATTAGTAACGAGTGACACCTTTACTAGCGCGTTGAATGCAATAGCAATTATTGACTTCTAGTGTTCATTGAACGCACGCATTGTTGCGAGGATACTATTATTTTTAAATAACAAATATGTGAAACAAATCATTAACAATTTTGTCACGCCAAAATACAATTTTGACACATTTCTTTTGCATAACTTTGTAGTTTTTTCGATGAGCAATGCTAAATTAGCAGCAAAGCTAGCTCTAGTTAGACTCTAGTTGCTACACCAGATACTCGGCCCGAAAATAAAAGTGTATAGGAATTATCTGACTGTAACATCATTTACTGAAAAATGTGCCATTTCTTTCTGAAACAGGCCATCTCATGTTTCGTTAATCATACTGGAGCCAAACTTGCACATATGCTTCCTTATAATGGCATGGCATCACACAATGATGCAATGTTCAAGGTCACGGATATGCATGGCGACCATCTGTCATCCGTCAACCTTTGTCTAAAAACGCTACTCGTCATTAACCGCTTGGTAGATTTCAACCTAATTTGGCTGGATGGACCCTATGGCGGTAGGCTTCGGAATATGTTTACAGAATTTTGATTGGTAAATTTTGGGGCTTAAAATCTTACATTTTATGGAAAATTTACCGGAAATTGTCAAAACACTACTCCTCATTAACCGCTAGGCAGATTTCAACATAATTTGGCTGAAAGGACCCTAATGCTGATGGCTTCAGAACATGTATACAGAATTTTGATTGATGAATTTATTTGTGTGAACGTCTCAATACTCCTTGCTAACCGCTTGGCAGATTTCAGTTTACTTTGGCTGGAACAACCTTATGGGGGCTATGCTTAATAGGTTATATACAGAATTTGATTGGTCTAGTTTTGTCCTAAAAACCTTAGGTTTTATGAAAAATTTACTGGAAATTGTGAAAACGCTACTCATCATTAACCATTTGAATGATTTCAACTCTAGTTGGCTAGACAGACCCTATCATGTTAGGATCCAGAACATTTATTCAGAATCTTAATGGGTCTATTTTTTTGGTGAAAATCATAAACTTTTACTGGAAATTGTCAAAATACATGTTCTCCATAGCCGCTTGGTTAAATTTATCCAAATTGAACTGGAAGGATTCTATAGTGGTAGGCTCTAGAACTTCTATTCTGAATTTTTGGTTGGTCAATTTTTTGGTGACCATTTAGGTTTTTTGAAAGCTTCCAGAACCATCTAAAACACTACCCCTTAATTAGTTGGCCAATTTCAACGAAACTTGGGTGGTATGAACATATCAAACGAGAATTTTGATTGGTCAATGTCTTTGGTGGCCATCTTGGACTTTTTTTTTTAATTGTCCATCATGTCTACCGGTATTTAAATGCAAATGGTTCTAATCTTAATGGTCCAGGTTAGTGTTACGGGCCCTTGGGCCTCTTGTTGATAAGTCCTATATTTATTATCCCCATGTTTTAAAAAAAACGTCGGGAATATTGTAATCGCCTCCGTCCGTCTGTCCGTCCATCCCTCATGCTATCTCCTCCCAAACCGTTGGGTGGAATTAAATCAAATTGGGTATGTGGGTTACTCATATGATTCCGCTTTGCAAGACGATATTTAGATTTGGCTTCGCCCTCGGGGTGGGGGGCTGTGGCGGGGTGTGTCAAATCAGTTGTAACACAAATCCTCTAAAATCATTAGACGGAACTGAACCAAATTTGATATCTGAGTTACCCATATGATTGCGGAGTGCAAGAGGCCATTTAGATTTGGGGAGGGGTCAAAAGGTCAAATTTTAAATTACAGAAATTGATTGTAATGCATCTCTGAAACCGTTGGACAGAATTAAACCAAATTTGGTCTGTGGATTGCCCATATCAATGTGGAGTACATGAGCACATGTACATTTGGCCCCGCCCCCAGGGGTGGGGGTCAAAAGGTAAAAAATTGATTGCCTCCCCTGACACTGTTGGATGGAATTCAACCAAATTTAGTATGTCAGTTACCCATATCAATGTGGAGTGGATGAGTAGATTTAGATTTGGCCCCACACCCCACCCCCACCCCCAGGGGAGGGGGGATGTGGTCAAAAGGTCATGAAATTGATTGTAATGCAACTCCTCTGAAATCATTAGACGGAACTCAACCAAATTTGATATCTGAGTTACCCATATGATTGCAGAGTGCAGGAGGCCATTTAGATTTGTCTCTTCTCCCCCCCCCCCCCCCCAGGGGGCAGGAGAGGGTCAAAAAATCAAATTTTAACCTGCAGAAATTGATTTAACACATCTCCAGAACCATTGGACGGAATTCAACCAAATGTGGTATGTGAGTTACCCATATGAATGTGGAGTGGATAAGCACATTTACATTTGCCCTGCCCATAGTGGTGGGGGATGGTGTCAAAAGGTCATGAAATTGATTGTAATGCAACTCTTGGCCCTCTTGCATGAAATTCAACCATATTTGGTATGTAAGTTACCCATATGATTGCCGAGTGCAAACGGACATTTACATTTGGCTCCAATCCCAGGGTGGGTTGTGGGGTGTCAAAAGTTCAAAGCGGGGAACGTGAGGATTTGCGATGACGCGTCATCGACCGATCAATCTAGTTTTATGTCTGAAATCAAGCTTCATAACTAGTTCATTGCAAAGTCATAACGTCGAGCTTCATGGTTGCATTGCAACCACATTTCTGGTTTAATAAATATTTTATTTAGCAAGGGCTTATGTTATTTTAACCCTTTAACCGTCGAATTTGTTCAATAAATTTCAATTTTCCCATAGAAAATATTCATTTGCAGACCAAGAGAAGCCTATTTTTGAAATTTACCACTTTGTAAATTTAAAAAAATAGTCTTCTTGATATTAACCCTTACCACTCTGGTCTCAAAATGTTTATTCTTCAAATTAAATTAAAAGATGTTGAAAAATTCACACCAGTTTCTGTGATACTGACACTGTAAAAGATAGAATATTGACATCAGTGTGCTACGTGTTAAGTAATAACCCTTTAACACTCATATCAGCAGTGGTCTTGAGAAATGTCCATTGTCAGACCAAAAGAAGACTATTTTTGAAAATTTACAACTGGAATGACTGGCTCAATAACCAAGCCAGTCATGTTTCCAGTGGTAAATTTTCAAAAATGGTCTTCTTGGTCTGCAAATAGACATTTTCTATTGAGAAAATTGAAGTTTTCCTTGAACAAATTCAAGGGCTAAATGTGGTAATGAATGTTGTGTTTCTGTTTATCTCAGGTATGGCTGTCACTTATGGTCGCTTTGATGGTAGTACCATGTACTATGCGGGTGGTGCTCCACGAGGGAACCTTACCGGTGAAGTTGTCCTGTTCACAGAGAGCGTCACAGACAAAAAATTGGTCCATGAGACAAATGAGATACTTTTTGGAGACGAGGCTATGGCTGGATTTGGATATTCGCTACTTGGAGTCGATATAAATAATGATAAGTATGTTTCATGAATATAGGTTATTATCCCCGCATGTTTTTAAAAAAATGGACACTATATTGCAATCGCCTCAATGTGCCGATCCGTCTGTATGTCCGTCCATCCATTGTCCTCTAAAACCATTTAGTGGAATTCATGCGAATCTGTTATGTGAGTTACCCATATGATTGCAGACTGCAAGAAACCATCCATTTACATTAGACTCTGCCCATCCCCAGTGCGTGTGTGTGGGAGGGGGTGGGGTGTGGTGGGGGGTCGGGCTTGTTGAGTGTGTGGCAGGTTGGAGGTGAGGCTATAGGATGCAAAACACCTAGTCAAATTAGTTTCAACTTACCTGTATAATTTTCTGGAAACAGATTCAGAGAGTGCAGGGATGGATTGATCCCAACCCGGACCAAGCCTGGGTGGAGCTTGGCTAGAGATGGGCTGGGCGTAGCTAAAACTAGATGCCTCCATTTCTAGCTAAGCTTCTCCCACTTTGTGCGCACATGGCAATAGATTTAACACTTTAACCCTTTAATGGTCAAATTTGATCAAGAAAATTTCTTATTGTATGTCCATTTACAGACCAAGAGAATACAATTTTTGAAAATTTATCACTGGAATGGCTGGCTCAGTTATCGAGCCAGTCATTCCAGTGATAAATTTCCAAAAATTGTATTCTCTTGGCCTATAAATGGACATACCACAAGACCATAGCAGAGGCAGGTTTTGGCCGGTATGAAAATTAAAGGGTTAAATATTGAATTCCCAGAATCTCAATTTCACGGGAGCTATGCAGTAAGTTGTTGAATATTTTGAAACTAGTTTGACGGGAATCTGTTCTCCTGAGTGTTATAGATAACTGGACCAAATACAGATGTTACTGATTCGACGTCAAACTGTTTTTTACTAAGCTCTGCAATCTTGCATCGAGTTGTGACGTCAAAATTCCCTTTATATACCGGACTAGACAGGTAATACATTTGATTTGAGCTGTGCTCATCGAGTCAACAGTTTGCAGCGTGCTAGGCTAGTTATCTGTAAAGCAAATTGGCTGACAGTTGTTGCTACTTATAGCAGCAAAAACATTCGGTCAAATTGTTTTCAAAATAATCTAGCAGATAATACAGTTGTCACCAGCTAATGCTTTGATAACGATTTGACTGAAAATAATTGTGGCAACAACTTTCAATCAAATTGCTCTCAAAATAAGCAGCAATGTAGTATCACTTACTGCAGATATTTCGAACACTTTGATTGCCAGTCATTGCTGACTAAGGCAGCAACAACTTTGCCAAATCATTCCAATAATAACCATTTCCTGACTCAGTGTTATAGCTAACAGATGTATGTACAATTAGCATTTGTCATATATACGTTATCGACATCCAGTGTGATATGTGTTAGCAACTGCTGTAGCGGTGTTCATTTCATTGTCAATCAGTTGGTGATCATGTTATTTCTAATCACCACATGTCAGATCGTGCATGTTCTGGGCGGATCTACTGTTCTTTGGAAATATATTTCACATTGGACCTCGATAACGTATATCGCATAGGTCTAACTACTTTTCATACAAAAATGTTAGCTAAAATATTGAAGGCCAGGAAATGATTATTCTTAGAATAATTTGACAAAGTTGTTGCTGCCTTAGTCAGCAATGACTGGCAATCAAATTGCTCAAAATATCTGCAGTAAGTGTCAGGGAATTTTGACATTACAACTCGATGCAAGATTGCAGAGTGCTCTTAGCAGCAGAACTCTGAGCATTTTTATACCACGCCGGGATATTCCGGATGATAACTCTGTTACCATTTGTCGGATCGCATTGAAACTCCATAGGTTGGATACACAGGTTACCTATGATGATAGGAAGGAGCCTGATGATGTTGGGGTCACAAGGTCACTGTCACCTTGATACAGAAATCTGTTATTTCAACATTACGTTTTTGCGTTTAGCAAAACTTCTCAGCTTATATTTCAGGATTGGTTAAGCCTATTGCAACAGAACTTGGATACATGGTTACCTATAATGTTAGGAAGTAGCATAATGATGTTGGGGTCGCAAGGTCAAAGGTCACTGTGACCTTGATGCAGAACTCTGCTTTTTCAACATTAAGTTTTTGTGTTTAGCATAACTTCTCGGCTTATCTAGGATTGGTTAAACCTACTGAAACTAAACTTAGCGTGGGATTTGCAGGCAGAGCGGGTAGGGAATCATAAGGGTCCCCTCATCTGATATTATGGTGCCTGGGTCAAGTTTGACTCCTAACCATAGACCATAAAATTTGGAGCCAGGTACCAGTCTTCATTAACCCTAGCTATAGCTAACTAGAATAGCAGTCGTACTTCAAATAGTTAACTAGCTAGTCAACTATAGTCAACCGAGCACGCGAACTCGATTCAGATGGTTAGTGCAAAATTTACGTAATTTCAAAATGGCTGACAACGATCGCTTGCCATGAAGAAATGCATATAAAAGTGTAAATATTTCATTAAATAACTTAGATTGGATGAAGTTATGCTTTCCCATTGTTTGTTAATGTTCCCAAGCCCCTATTCATTCCCACTTTATGTCATATGGACATTTTTTAACGTCTTAGCGGACAAAAATAACCCATTTTCGTAGCTCATCAAAACAGAGGACAGAAAGGGTTAATGAAGACTGGTACCTGGCTCCAAATTTTCTGCAATAGTAATTCAATGGGGAACCGGGTACCAACGAACTATAGTTAACTATTCAGCGTTTGTCATAGCGACTGTGCATGTTCAGTAAACCATGAAACTGACTATAGCTAGTGAGTCGAACTTGACCCTAAATGTCCCACGCAGATGGGTCCAATTTGCTTCGTTTTCCTCCTGATGGGAGTATTTGTATTCTATTGAATGGATGTTTGCAAATGTTGACCCATACATGTTCCCCTTGGGCTCCGAAGAATGTTCTTGATTTTTGTCCCAAAAGGTCAAAGTTCAAACTCATGGTGACCCAATTAGGGAAATATGTTACAGTATTAATTATAACTCAAGTTTTACAGAATGAATCAGATTTGGCTGAAAAGAACCATGTTGATACGGAGCATTCCAGTTTATCCATCAATCATATGATGTCATAATCAACTGTGTTATGTATAGGATGATGTCACATCATAATCAATTACGTCATGAATGACGTAGCTAAGTTAGTCACTCACTGTTAATTGATGACGGACTAAGTGTTGTATGAATTGTATGTATTTACTGTTTAATAAACATTCTGTTAAATATTTTCTAGCTAATTTGGCTGGGCGCTGTTGGTGAGATAGGCAGCAACAACACCCAGCCAAATTAGTTTCGAAATATTCAACAGCTTAGTTGTTTCGTTTTCTGGAAATTGATAGTCAAGGAGTTTAAGGATCGATCAATCCCAACATGGGCGAGGCGTGGGTGGAGCTTAGCTAGAGATGGGGGAGGCAAACTAAAACAGGATTCCTCTATTCATGCCATTGGGTTAACTGTTGAAATGGCAGTATCTCAATTTCAAAACAACTATACAGGAAATCTATGATCCCAGTCAAATTAGTTTCAAACTATTTAACAGAAAATTCCTTAAATCGTAAAGAGTTTGTCCTTTATGATCTGTAAGGGTTAAAGGTCAAGGTGATGTTTGAGGGGGTGGGGGTGTTGGTGGTGGTGGTCCCCATTGGGTATTGCAAGATTTCAGCATTATCTGATGATCATCCTTATTTAACTTTCAGCTACGATGATCTTATTGTTGGTGCACCGTATTACTTCAAGCGACATGTGAAAGTAGGTGGGGTCATCTACCTCTACCTGGGGAGTGAAAAGGTACCAGGACACTTAAATCTGTAACTCTCATATCAGCCAAAAATGACTTCTGCTGTAGTCTTAGGAAATGTCTATTTGCAGACCAAGAGAAGACTATTTTTGAAATTTTACCACTAGTGACTGGCCAGTTATTCCAATGGTAAATTTTCAAAGATAGTGTTAACTCACCTGACAAGAATGGCCAAGTGAGCTTATGCCGTGGCACCCGTCTGGCGTTTGTCCATCCGTCCGTCAACTTTTTCTTTAAACGACTTCTCAAGAACCACTCGGCCGATTTCAATTATATTTGGCAGGAAGTATCCATAGGACATTCAGATCCAAATTTGTTCAAAGGAAGCCGATCGGCCATCTTGGATTTCGGCCAGTTTTTAGAAACGTCTCTGAAACCGCTTGTGGGATTGATGCAAATCCCATGAAATATGATCTAGGGCAAGAGCTGAACCAAGTTTGTTCAAAGGAACTTGATTGGTCAAATGGTTCGGCGGCCATCTTGGTTGACCTAGTTTTAGCCAAAACGACTTCTCCAGAACTGCTGAGCGGGTCAGGTTGAAATTTGGCAGATATGATTAGGGACTAAGGACCATTAAAGTTTGTTCAAGGGATGTTGAACCATCAAAAAACATGGCGGCTGTAGGCCAATCAAAATATAGCCTGTTTGGCGGCCATATTGGATTTTTTTATTTGATGGATTTTGAGGCCGAAATTGGTTGTATATGTGTTTTTGGGTATTCTGATCTCAAATTTTGAATTTTCGAAAGGGTCGGATAAACGGTTACGCAGTCATCTTGGATCATTTTCCCACCAAAAGCTCCCATTCTAAAGCAATGGGAAACTTAAAATGTCTTCGTCTAATGAACTACTGGGACAATTTCAATTATATTTGGCATCCTTAGGGCATAGAGATTCGAGTTTGTTCAAACGAAGCCGATCGGCCATCTTGGATTTTGGCCGATTTTTAGAAATGTCTTTAAAAATCTTCTCCGAAACCGCTTGTGGGATTGATGCAAACCCCATGAAATATGATCTAGGGCAAGAGCTGAACCAAGTTTGTTCAAGGGAACATGATTGGTCAACTGGTTCGGCGGCCATCTTGGTTGACCTAGTTTTAGCGAAAATGACTTCTCCAGAACCGCTGAATGGATCGGGTCGAAATTTGGCAGATATGATTTGGGACTAAGGGTCATTAAAGTTTGTTCAAGGGAAGTTGAACCACCAAAAAACAATGTCGCCATATAGCGTATTTTGTGGCCATATTGGATTTTTTTATTTGAAGGATTTTGAGGCCGAAATTGGTTTTACATGTGTTTTTGAGTATGCTGATCTCAAATTTACAATCTTCGAAACGATCGGATAAACGGTTACGCGGCCATCTTGGATCATTTTCCCGCCAAAAGCTCCCATACTAAAGCAATGGGAAATTTAAAATGTCTTCTTTTCGAGAACTGCTTGGCCGATTTCAATTATATTTGGCAGGAAACATCCTTACGGCATAGAGATTCCATTTTGTTCAAACGAAGCCGATCGGCCAAGTTGGCCGGCAGCCATCTTGGATTTCGGCTGATTTTTATAAATGTCTTTAAAAATCTCCAAAACCATTTGAGGAATCAATTCAGACCTCATGAAATATGATCTATGGTAAGAGCTGACCCAAGTTTGTTCAAGGGAACTTGATTGACTAAATGGTTCAGCGGCCATCTTGGATGACCTTTTTTTCGCAAAAACAACTTCTTCCCCAGAACCGCTGAAGCGATCAGGCCGAAATTTGTGATATATGATTAAGAACCATTAAAGTTTGTTCCAGAGAAGTTGATCCGTCAAAAAAACTAGCCACTTTAAAATGTCTTTAAAAATGTACTCCAAAACCGCGGGGGGGGGGGGGGAATCAATTCAAAACGCATGAACTATCATCTAGGGCAAGAGCTGCACTAAGTTTGTTTCAAGGGAACTTGATTGGCCAAATGGTTTGGTGGCCATCTTGGATAACCTAATTTTTGCCAAAATGACTCCAGAACCACTGAGCAGATTAGGCCAAAATTTGGGAGGTATGATTAGGCACCGAGTGCCATTAAAGTCTTTTCAAGGGAGGGCGCTACGTCAGAAACATGGCTGCAGTGGACCAATCAAAATGTAGCATGTTTGGTGGCCATATTGGACTTGCAAAAATGTCCACAAACTCATTTAGAAGACTACTCCTAAATCACCCACCAACAATTGACACAAAAATGCATAATGCTCCAGGTGAGCGACACAGGCACCTTGGGCCTCTTGTATTTGGCAGGAAGCATCCTTGGGGAATAGAGATTCAAGTTTGTTAAAACGAATGCGATCAGCCAATTGGGCCGGCAGCCATTTTGGATTTTGGCCGATTTTTTGAAATTTCTTTAAAAAATCTCCGAAACCGTTTGAGGCATCGATTCAGACTTCATGAAATATCGTCTAGGGCAAGCGCTGAACCATTGGCCGAATCATTCGGTGGCCATCTTGGATAATCTAGTTTTCGAGAAAATGACTTCTCCAGAACTGCTGAAGTGATCGGCCCGAAATCTGGGAGATGATATTGATGACTAAGGGCCATTAAAATTTGTTCAAGAGAAGTTGATACATAAAGAAACATGGCCTCTGTTTTCTTGTTGCAAGTCTGCTCAACTCATTAGAGTTCTACTTATTGTTAATGAACATTCTAGTTGAAATGCCTATGATCCAGGTGAGCAATACAGGCCCCTTGGGACTCTTGTCTTGGTCTGCAAATGGACATTTTGAATGAGAAAATTTAATTTCTTTAACGAATTTGATGGTTAGAGTTAGTCAAGATTGATCATAAAGATTGACAAGAGATTGTTTTTAGCATTTACCCTTGGAATAACTGACTCACTTATCCATCCAGGCATTCCAGTGGTTAATTTGTTTAAATATTGTATTGGCTTGCAAATGGAGCCTCTCCAAGACTACTGCGGTGCTTGTTTTTGGCCAAAAAGAGGAATGCAGGTAAGCTGAAGGCTCCCTCCCCCAATCATGTTTGAGATGGTGATATACGCCTCCATTGAAATGATCATCTGTCATTCTTAATTATTATATAAGAGCTTCTGTGTTAATATGAATGAAGGAGAGAGCTCAACATTGGTGAATGACCCACAGACCGGGGGAGTTGGGGTGGGAATGGGTGGGTGCGGTGATAGGGAAGAGGGTATCGTGTTGCTGAAAATGTTGCTTTCCAAGTCAGAAACAGCTTGGAAAAAACCCATTCTCAAACCAAACACAAGTGAATATTTTACCATTTAAATGATCAAAGTATTCAAGAAAATCCAAATATTTGCTTATTGAATTCCATTAGTAGAGCAAGAGACGAATTTTCCACTGCACTAGGTCATCGACCCAGGCATTCCAGTAGCAAGTTTTAAAAAATCCTCTCTTGGCTTGCAAATGGACAGAACACTGCAGAGCTTGTTAAATGCTTACCCCATTAGCACTCATATCAGCTAAAACAGCTTCTGCAGTGGTCTTGAGAAATGTCCATTTGTCATGTTTGCAGACCAAGAGAAGACTATTTTTGAAATTTTACCAATGGAATGACTGGCTCGATAACCGAGCCAGTCATTCCAGTGGTAAATTTTCAAAAATAGTCTTCTCTTGCTATACAAATGGACATTTTCAATGAGAAAATTAAAATTTTCGTGAACAAATTCAGGGGTTAAAGGGTTAAATAGACCTATCTAATGGAGGCTTTGATTTCAGTAATCCTATTGTTCTCTTAGGGAATAACACGAGATACTGTGCCGCGCCGAATAATTAGTCGCAGTATGACAGAGGAGGAATGTGAAGAGTTGGATTGCACCTCTTCCCAGTTTGGCTACAGTCTGACGAAAATGGGAGATGTCAATCGCGATGGTTATCAAGGTAATAATAATAATAATAATAATATTTATGCCATCAAGCAATAAGTATTTTGGACACTATTTAATAATAATTAAAGCACCTTAATACATCATTTGGCATCAGGGGCTAATTCGGCTTTATCCTAGAATCTGACTCTTAGACCTCGCCACTATGTGACACGTTTCCGTGCATGCAGCATGTAGATGCCACATGGCGAAGAGTAAGTGACAGGCCCGTGGTACTCCCCTACCCTGAGCGGGTACATAATGGTCATAGTAGACTTCATAAGTTATCTCTTACCTGCTGGGAGATAAATGCACGGTATACTAATAAAGCTGAAAGCTGTGAACTGTACCCCATTGGGGAAATTTAGGTGGATTTAAATATTGCCCAAAACTCAGCGATTTCAATTAATAAGGAATCGCTGAGTGCCACCCAACTTCTGTGACTGGCCTGAAAAAATAATCTTCACTTGGTCTGCAAGTGGACTTGTTCTTTCATGTGCAAAGCATTTGTTCTATGCCCAAAGTGTTGTACATTGTGCTGAATATACAATTATCAAGTCCTTGAAATTATGCAGGTCTGGTCATGGGAAAGTCACTGAATTTTGCAACCTGACAACAGCTCCCAGTCAAATTAATTTCAAAATACTCAACAAAATTGTTTATTAAACTGTAAATTCATCAAAAATATACATTTCATACACTTTTGTGATATAATTGGATTTTCATAACCGCTACGTCATTTTGATTACATATATAGCCTCAGATATCTGATTGACAGATGTGATCCCGCTATTATTATACTGATGTGCGGCCATCTGTCAGGTTACTGGAATTCCCAGAATATCCATCTGGCCACCTATAATATTGGTGCGATCGTTATTCATACGAATAATGCTTTTGAATTCTAGATATCGCAGTGGGTGCCCCGTACGAAGGATCCGGAGCAGTCTACATCTTCCATGGTGGTCCAAATGGACTTGTAGAGCCTTATAGTCAGGTTTGATATTTGCAATCAACACAATTAACACATTTCGTCACCCACCCTAAATGATATTTGTCCACTATCCCACACACACGCACGCACGCACGCACGCACGCACGCACACACACACACGCGCGCGAAAGAGAAAATTGTGTGTACGTGTGTCATAGTTTGCTTATACCATCCATACAGTACAGCTCATAAACAGATTAAACAATTTGCTGCCTTAGGCAGGAATGTCATCCAATCTAATTATGTTCAAAATATTCAACAGTATGTTTTATTACATTTTGGAAATGTGATACATTTTTTCCGAGTTGTACTGTACAGATATACCTACTCGGCGAATATTCTGAACTAGAGGTTTAGGAGAAGCCATGGTGGTGCATTACCTGCAACAAAGACACATTTCCCTTCAATCACTACCGACTGACGAGAGTAACTATATTCTTACTATCCTAGACATAGACCCAGGCTACAGTCGGTATCCTACAAGATACACTCACTTATGTTGTTTTTTTGTTTTCCATATATTATTGTTCTATGTATGTTTATGTAAATGGGTCCACAGTACAGAGGCTATGCCTTTAATGAACTCCCAGTATGCATAATTATGTCCCTATATTAATTTATGGTGGTTATATAGTGTTTGATTTGTCCGTCCGTTCGGGTTTTCATTTCCGAATAACTTGAGTTCTAGTGAAGGGATCATTACCAATCTGGCGTGGGAGCGTGTCCTTGGTGGCTCGAAGAACCCTATCGATTTTGCCTTCAAACAGTCCACGGTCAAGGTCACTGTGACCTAATTGATGACGTCATATTGCGTTTCCGGATGATAACTCGAGTTCTATTGAAAGGATCATTACCAATCTGGTGTGGTAGCTTGTCTTTGGTGGTCCGAAGAACCCTATCGATTTGGGTGTCAACGGTCAAGGTCACTGTGGCCTAATTAATTACGTAATATTGCGTTTCCGAATGATCACTTGAGTTCTATTGATGGGATCATTACCAATCTGACATGAGAGCTTGTCTGTGGTGGTCTGAAGAACCCTTTTGATCTTGCGGTCAAAGGTCAAGGGCACCATCTCCCACCAAATTTGTTTAAAAATGAACACCAGTTCATCTTTTAATTTAATTTGAAAAGAGTGGTAAGGGTTAAACTTCATGTATATTTTACAAGCTATATTAATGCTTTAACCCTTGAATTTGTTTTTAAATTTTACAAAATTTCATAGAAAATGTCCATTTGCAGACCAAGAGAAGGCTAATTTTGAAAATTTACCACTGGAGTGACTGGCTCGGTTATCAAGCCAGTCATTCCAGTGGTAAATTTTCAAAAATAGTCCTCTTGGTCTGCAAATGGACATTTCTCAAGACCACTGCAGAAGCTGTTTTTGGCTGATATGAGAGTTAAAGGATTAACTCGCACAGACCAGAGAGGTCAACTTCTTTAACCCTTTACTGGTCAAATCTGGTCATGAAAATCAAAATATTTCTATATCAAATGCCAATCTGCAGGTAAAGAGAAGAGCATTTTGAAAATTTACCACTGGAATGACTGACACATTATCGAGCCAGCCGTTTCAGTGGTAAATTTTCAAAATAATACTCTTCCTCAGGACTATTGCTGATGCCGGCTTTGTCCGGCTTAACTATTAAAGGTTTAAGATGTACGGAATATTTTCTTGAATGCTTTGAAGGTAATTTCACTGGCATCTGTCTCTGCCTATTAGTTTCAAAATATTTGTCTGGAAATTGAGTTTACGTGTTAAAAGCTGAGTTTAATCCAAAGGTCAACTAAACTTGGCTGAAATGACCCTGGTGTTGTAGGCTTATATTCACGTAAGCGTCACAGGCCTTTGGACCTCTTGTAAAAATCTGACGGTGCTTTACAATATAGGAGTTTTCACTTTCATAAATTCATATCTTGACGCCTGGTGTTCCCCGCTAAGCGTGACCACACTAGTCCTTTATAGTTATACATATTGTTTTACAGAGAATTGCTGCCACTGACATCAAGAGAGCTACACTAAAAGGATTTGGTGTGTCCGTATCCGGTGGGATGGATTTGGATGGGAATGGTTATCCGGATCTGGCAGTCGGATCATACATGTCTGAGAATGCTGTTTTACTCCGAGCCCGGCCAATTATTAAACTGATCTCCGATGTCTCTGTTGAGCCAGAATTTATTGATCCATCAAGTCGGACGCCGTGTCCTTATGATAATCGGATAACGGAGAGATGTATTAAAGTCCACCTGTGTCTTGGCTTCAGTGCTGATCCACCTGAAAAGTAAGCTTAGTCTCTTGTTGTGTACTTATCTCACTGAGATATCTATTATATCATATTGGTTAACCCTTAACTGGTCAAACCGGCCAAAACTAGTTACTGCAATCCTCTTGAACAACGTACATTTTCAGGTCAAGAGAAGATTATTTTTGAAAATATACCACTGGAATAACTGGCTCGATTACTGAGCCAGTCATTTCAGTGGTAAATTTTCAAAAATAATCTTGGCCTGCAAATGGACGTTGAATAAACAAAACTCATGACCATTGAGGGGTTAGCATCTGTGGTAATGTTTTTATTTTCGACGCAAAGCTATTATATGTCGGTCTATCAATCAAATCTTTGACATTTCTGATAAATCTACTGACGTCGTATTGATAGTGAATAAAGTGCGTGATTAGCTGTGACTCACGGGCAGCTCGTATAAGGCACTCTGCTGGTAAACTTTTTTTTACGTTCTTGACAAAGCTGCTTAGCTCGCATATATCTTATGCAAACGCATGTGTTATTTTTTTATAATAAAATATTTTATTATTGCTAACAGACAAATCTCTGAAGAAAAATATTTGTGCTACAAGATCTTGTTAATGGACCTTTACGGTTTTAGCTATACCCCGCCCATCTCTAGCTAAGCTCCACCCACACCTCGCTCGTGTTGGGATCCATCGATCTCTGACCACCCTAACTGTCAATTTCCAAAAAGCTACACAGGTAAGCTGTTGAATATTTTGAAACTAATTTGACTGGGCGCTGTTGCTGCCTTAACCAAACTACACAGGTAAGCTGTTGAATATTTTGAAACTAATTTGACTGGGCGCTGTTGCTGCTTAAGGCACCAACAACGTCCAGTCAAATTAGTTTCAAAATATTCAACAGCATGGTTATTAAATAGCAAAGAATTACAAAGACACAATTTATACAACGTGTCGGACTCTTTGAGATTTGATGACGGTTTATATGGAACCCTTTTTGACGTAATGATTGTGATGTTATTATACACTCGCGGAGCTGATTATGATGTCATACGAGGGCAGATGATGGATGGATATGCTGGAAAGGTGCTGTCTGTGACATCAACGTCTTCCAACAAATTTGTTGAAAAATGAACACCAGTTCTCATCTTTTAATTAAATTTGAAAGTTTACAATTTTGACATAAGAGTGGTAAGGATTCAAATAGTCAAAGTCAGAATATTTCTTGTCTTATGAAGAATACACTGGCTGGCTGACTGGCTGGTCGGCTGGCTGACTGACTGACTGGCATTGTATCTGTTGTGCAGAACAGATGCCTCATGACTAATAAGAGCTGTCCCCCATATGAAAACTACATGTTATTGTATATATCCCCTTAACCATTTAGCCCTCGAATTTTGTTCAAGAAAGTTTCAATTTTCTCATAGAAAATGTCCATTTGCAGACCAAGAGAAGACTATTTTTGAAAATTTGCCACTAGAATGACTGGCTTGGTAATCGAGTCAGGCATTGCAGTGGAAAATTATCAAAAATACTATTCTCATCACATGCAAATGGACATTCCTCAAGACTATCGCTGAAGTCATTTTTAACCAGTTTGAACATTAAAGCTGATCTGTGATACTAAAAGAATCATTATTTAATGCCCACCAGTAACATAGTACTAACAATAAAATTTGGTATCTGGCAACTCTATTATGAGTCGGTTGTTATTTTAAACCTTTAACACTCATATCAGCCAAAAATGGCTTCTGCAGTGGTGTTGGAAAATGTCCATTTGCAGACCAAGAGAAAACTATTTTTGAAAATTTACCACTGGAATGACTGGATCGATAACCGAGCCAGTCATTCCAGTGGAAAGTTTTCAAAAATAGTCTTCTCTTGGTCTGCAAATGGATATTTTCTATGAAAAATTGGAAATCTAAGTGTTTTATAAAGGATTAAATAAAACCTACCTAACGTACATGTACCTTGCACATTATAAAAGTATTCGCTTAGTACATAGTACTACAGCTCGCAGTCAGCTGGTGTGTGTTTGCACGACCTATCACAGCACTGTGTAGTGATTATCTGTCAAATACATGTAGCGCATGTGCTGGCGAACTGATAACTCGCTGTACTGAGTGAATCGTTTTATAGTGGCTGAGAACTGCTACACGGGCAGTGGTGTAACGTAACATATTCAGATGACTGCTGTCAGGGCAGTCTGGATATAAAAATCAACTGGGCTGAAAAATTTTCAACTGCCCTTACTCAGTTGTGCTTCAATAAGCCTTGCTTAGACGCAAGCCTTTAATGGTTTAAGTTTTGTCAATAAAATGTCCCTTATGTTGAATGATTATTAAAAGAATACAAGAAAGATGTTATTGAAAATTTACAGCTAGATTGTTAGCTTGGTAAGCGAGCTGGTCAATTCAATAGTAAATTTTCAAAAAAATATTTTCTTGGCGTCCAATAGTTACATTGTAATGCTTCCTAATTGCCAGCATCATATTCTAGCTGTGGGCTGTTTCCTACTGGAAATTACAAATGCGATTCAAAACACAAAAACTGATCCGATCACGGAACACACTCAGTTGGGTGTATTCTACACTAAGTAGTGCAAAATAATCGTAGTACTTAATCATTTGTAAACCTTTTCTATTGAGTGCATTCAGTGATCGGACCAGTTTTCATGTTTTAGATGCTATTTGTAATTTCCAGTCGGCAGCACGCCGTGCAAAAGTATAGCCATGGTACATAATATGACAAATCGTTTAGATTTTAGGAATCCGACACAACTCTGTATTAAAATGTAGAGATATGAAGAAGTCATTGGTTCGGTTGGCATCACTTTAATTTTGCTCCAATTGCGCTTAGCAGAAGTTATGAATTTCTTATTGTCCATTTATGAGATTGAGCTGCCCTCCATGTTTTTCACCTGCCCCGGGAATGAAGGGCAGTCATTAAGTTACACCACTGATGGGTCTTGGTTAATGAATCAATGTCTCGGCTCATAATCAAGTTACCGAAAACGGAAATTTATTAATAGCACACTATTACTGGTAGGCGTTCAACACTGATTCTTTTAGCATAACAGATCAGCTTTAACCTTTTAATGATCAAGCCGGCCAAAGCCAACCTCTGCAGTGGTGTTGGGAAATGTCGATTTGCACACCAAGAGAAGACTATTTTTGAAAATTAACCACTGGAATGACTGGCTCGATAACCGAGCCAGCCATTCCAATGTTAAATTTTCAAAATCGGTCTCTTGGCCTGCAGATGGACATTCACTAAGCAAAAAATTAGATTTTCTTTACCAAATTTAACCATTAAACGGTTAAAAAAGTATATCTTTATTTATCGGCCAGTAAAAGGACCACTTGACATATAGGACCGCTTGACATATTATTATCTGACTTAGTTTTGTATCAAACTGGAGGTATTTTGGTTAATCAATATTTTTCAATGACTGTTTTTCCCTCTTCCATAATTAACAGTATACCTGCTGGGGAGTATCGGTAGGTCTGATGTTGTTTTCGTGTTGTTTTCTTAAAGTTCTCATCTTGTCAATATACACTGAGAGCTGACATTTTAGTTGCCCATTTTTCCTAGTCATATCTGTGTTTTATCTAGTCTCAGTAATGGCTGGATATTCTCGGGTAAAAACCATGATGTTTCCCCTGCGCCCACCCCTACAGACAAAATGCCAGCTAAACTGTTGGCTCATGGCTGATATTGAAAGATGAGAACCGTAATTCTTATTCTTGAATTCTTCATTGTTTTGTCGTTAATAATATAAGTGTTATTTATATCTTTCTTAACTTGAATATTATTATCATTATATCACATTCTTAATATTGCTTTATAAGCTGGTTACTTGATGTTCTTTATTTTCTAAAGACTTAATTTAACCGAATGTTATGGACAAGGACCTTTCCATTTTATCCATCATTCATATGACCTAACTCTGTGACGTGTTGGATGGTGTCATAATCAATGACATCATGAATGACATAGATAAATTCGTCACGAACGCATAATTAATGACGGACTAAATGTTGTTGTACGAATTGTGTCTGTAATTACCATGCTGTTGAATATTTTGAAACTAATTTGACTGTGCTGTTGCTGCCTATGGAAGCAGAAGCACCAGTCAAATTAATTTCAAAATATTCAACAGCTTACCTGTATATATTTTTGAAAATTAAGGGTCAGGGAGTACAGGGATGGATCGATGTGCGAACTATTGGTGGAACTTAACTACGGAGGGTCGGGGCATGGCTCAAAATTGTTTCCTCCATTGCTACTGGGGTTTACTCAAAGATTTACATATTTATCAATGTTGTGTTTCTAAGATCAGTTGAGGTTTCCAAGTCACTAGTCATGCTAGTTATGTCACTCGCATGCTAATCATTTTCAACAACAATATCACATTTCATAAAGTATTCACTGTACTGATCATTTTCCTGAGTGTGTTTCCATAGCAATATATGACCTATGTTTTCTAAATATTTACTTTATAGAGAATCTGGAACTGTCTCTGTCACTTTGCATATCACTATTATTGACCGAGTTGAAAATTATCCATTTGCACGAGCTTTAGCGAGTGCAAAATTGATAATTTTCAACAAGGTTCATAATAGTGATATGAAAAGTGACAGAGTTTGAGGTGTTATTTATCATATAAACTGTAATTTTGAAATATTTGCCAATAGTTGCTGATGTGACTTTTATCTGGGTTCTCATTGTTGATTTTCGTGAAATCGATACCGCCGCCGTGACACACCACTACTTGATAACAGATACTGAATGCGCAGCAAAATATAGTGACAAACACAAAATCTGGCGATGTCAGCCATAACCTACACTTTTCTTCTAAGACTATCGCAGATCCACGGCCATCAATCGTTGTTTCGCTGCCAACTGATAAACTGTCAAATGATGACATTTTGCGATGACGTTTCATGAATGACAAATCGTAGTAAACAAATCGTAGTAAAACAGTACCCCGTAGTAATCCCTACGTGTCACGCTCACATCAATCGATGTTTTACTTGGTCGATTTAAATGGGTTGCACACCCAACAGCCAATGAAAATACTCCGTTGAATATGGCACGTGTGCTCATATTGAAAAGTATGGAACAGGCTAGAAGGCTTGTTTATATGATAAATTACTTTATAACATAGTCACAGAATATTGTGTTCAATCTTATGATTCACATTATTATTCAGATGGGCTCATTTGCATAACAATAGAATATTGATTTTTGTTTTTTTGAAATGCTGAAGTCAGTGGCATAGCGGTAGCTAGATAAGCACACACATCATTATTTTGGAGCTGGGTGCACAGCGATCGAATATTAAACATCTTTCTCAACTCACTTTATTCTAATCGATATGAAATAGTGACTTTACTGCCGATTATTCTAGTGTTCATTTGCATAACACTATAATGATATATTTGCATGTAATAACCCTACAGTTGATTACTTTACATAACACTAGAATGCTGAATGTAGTTATGATTATTATGCAGAGTTCACTTGCTTAGCAATTAAACAGAATCTTAATGTTACAGCAAGATTGACGATTATATGTCTAGTATAATTGGAGGGATCCAATCTGTTACTCAAGCATATGATATTATAATCAATTACGTCACTTGTTAGCTGACGTCACGAAAGTCAAAAGTTCTGTCATGAATGTGTATAAATTCTGTACCAAAGACCAGTCTTTGAGTAATTTACAATTTAATAAACATTCTGTATGATATTTTGAAACTAATCTGACTCGGAGCTGTTCCTGCCATTGGCTGTTGGCAGCAACAGCCCCTAGTCAAATTAGTTTTAAAATATTCAACAGCTTATCTGTATAGTTACTCTCAAAATTAGATTCGGGGAATTCAGGTTTCAAATCAGTTCAAACACACGTAAAAAGTGGGTGGACCTTAGCTAGAAATGGATCCCTCTATTACTTATGTTGCTAAGCAACACTAGGGAATTTTACGTTCTGTTTATGAACTTGATTGCATAATGTTGAACTGCTTTCCAGTCAAATTACTTCAAAAAATCTAATAGTTTACCTTTTTTGGTAGAACAGCAACTGGAAGTTTTGGTTAGTTCTTTAATGCCCAAGCCATCCCAAACCGGCCTCTGCAGTGGTCTTGAAGAATTTCGATGTACAGTAAATTGGTAAATTTTCCAAAAACTATTCTTCTCTTTCCCTGTAAATGGACATTCCTCAAGACAACTACAGAGGCGGGTTTGGGATGGCTTCGTGATGAAAAGGCTAAATCAGTTGCTATCCTGGATAGTAGACAGAAACATTTATCTATCAGAAAACTCCATATACTCATCATGACAATGAGAAGAGTATTTTTTGAAAATTTTCCACTGTCATGACTGGTGAGATTATCGAGCCAGCCATTCCATTGGTAAATTTTCAAAAATGTTCTCTTGACTCGCTAATGGACATTTTCTCAAGGCCATTGGAGGCCATTTTGTGGTGCTTTGACCAATAAAGGCCAAACAGAATAAAAGATAGATAGGTGAAATAAGAATTATAAATAAAGATAGCTTTCGGTACTTACTACCTTATCTTTCTGGTATCAGTCATAATCTTGATAATATAGAATCTTCTTTTTCTCAAAATTTGCTTTTTATATTTAATGTTATTATGGTGGTGGTTTGAACCTCGTCTTCAGCTTTGATTGAATCAATTTAGAAAGATACTGAATCAATTTAATTATTCATGTCATTGAAACGGTACAATGACAGATTAGGTGGAAGTGCATGTTTGTGTAAGTCTGGTCGGTGTTTTACCTGGAAACTCATAGTTAATCACAATATAGGCGGTGGACTTCCACACTTAGTCAGGAAGTGATTGGCCTTGAAAGTTAGACAATTTAGCAAGTAGATGCTTTTGTTCGATAACTTAGTGTTAGATTTCAAGAGCAGATTCAAAACCAGCTCTGATTACAGCTTAACCCTTTAACACTCATAGCAGCCAAAAACGCTTTTCTACAGTGGTCTTGAGAAATGTCCATTTGCAGACCAAGAGAAGACATTTTCGAAAATTTACCACTAGAATGACTGGCTCGATAACCGAGCAAGTCATTCCAGTGATAAATTTCAAAAATAGTCTTCTCTTGCTATGCAAATGGAAATTTTCTAGGAGAAAATTAAAATTTTATTGAACAAATTTGAGGGTTAAAGGGTTAATATCACAAAGACGTCAATGTCCTATTTTATTAATTAGTACAAATAATATTTATATAAACATCTACAAGTAAATTCATGTAACCTGAACCACTGGCCTATCTTTAAAATTAGTGGTCTGCACGTACTATAAGCGGCTAGTCTTTATGGTTCAGTCTTCTTGCCATATCCTTGTGGCTTCCTCATTGGCAATACCATGGGGGATCTTGCTCTGGCAAGTAATTTGCATTTTCAAGATGCGTCGGTATCTAGCAGTCAATCATATTCAATGTAATTTTGCATAATACATAGTTTTTCTGAATAGGGTCAAGACATCATACTTGCCATGCCCTCAGTGCTCTGCCCTACCATACTTTGCCATAGCAATGCAAATGTGGCACAACACTGCATATGAATGATGTGAGATGTGCGATAAAATGTAAAGGCTCAATATGTGTGATGCATTATTATTATTATTATTATTATTAATCTGCGATCTATCGCAGATTATTGTTTTTGTCTCGCCTGCGAAGCAGGATTGAGACATAGGTATCACTTTTCCGGCGGCGGCGTAAACTTTTAAGTCAAGTTTATATCTCAGCAATGCCTGATCCAATTGGAACCAAACTTGGGTGCATGGTAATATACATCAAAAGGAAGCAGCCCGCCGATAAAAAGGCCATGAAGTCAAGGTTACAGGGGTCAAAGGTTACAGTAATATTTTACGTTAAGTTTTTGCATTCAAAAGTTATTGCCTTATATCTCAGCAATGCCTGATCCAATTTGAACCAAACTTGGGTACATAGTGATATACATCAAAAGGAAGCAGCATGCTGATACAGACATCATGCGGTCAAGGTTATGGGGGTCAAAGGTGACGGTATAATCTTTGTTAATATTTTACGTTAAGTTTTTGCATTAAACAAGTTATTGCCTTATATCTCAGCAATGCCTGATCCAATTGGAACCAAACTTGGATACATGGTTACCTATAATGATAGGAAGCAGCATGATGATGATGTTGGTGTCACAAGTTCAAAGGTCACTGTGACCTTGATACAGAACTCTGTTATTTTAACATTATGTTTTTGCGTTTAGCAAAACTTTTCAGCTTATATTTCAGGATTGGTTAAGCCTATTGTAACTGAACTTGGATACATGGTTACCTATAATGTTAGGAAGCAGCATGATGATGTTGGGGGCACAAGGTCAAAGGTCACTTTGAACTTGATACAGCACTCTGCTTTTTCAACATAAGTTTTTGCGTTTAGCAAAACCTTTCAGCTTATATTTCAGGATTGGTTAAGCCTATTGCAACTAAACTTGGATACATGGTTACCTATAATGTTAGGAAGCAGCATAATAACATTGAGGGCAGAAGGTTAAAGGTAAAGGTAACTGTGACAAACAGGAGACAGGTGAGACATTTAATTCCGCGGAATTCTTGTTACTCAGGATCTTTCTTTTTATTATTATTCTTCTCCCAAAAGTTTAGGAGCTATCTCCTCCTACAGTTTTCATCCGATCAACTCCAAACTTGGTCAACTTCATGAGCCCATGCCACAATCGATGTCTATTGCTTTTATTTTGGATCCACCAAATAGTTTTCGAGCTACCCACCTTTGAGTGGGCAAAAAAGTCCCATAGGAAATGTATAGGGATTTTCAAAATTGATATTTGAAGTGCTACTACAGCCAGAGTTTTGAACAGATCACTACGATATTACCACTGGCCATTTGTTTCCGAAAAATTATTTTTTTCTAAAATGACCGCCAGGCCTTTGACCCTAGAATGCATAGAAAAAAGTCCCATAGGAAATGTATGGGGATTTCAAATGAATGTTTGAAGTGCTACTACACCTAGAGTTTTGATTGGATCACTCCCATACTTGGTTAGGATGTTGCCACTGATGATTATTTTCATTTTTTTGCAGAAGTGAACTCGGGATGAAAAAATTTGTGGGCTCAAAATGACCCCAAAAATTCGTTTTTGCAGAAATGAAATCGCAGTGAAAAAAATGGGGTTTTTTCAAAATGGCTGCCAAAATGAGTTTTTCTCTGATCGACTTGTAATTTGGTGAACTTGATTTTGTATCAAATTTAAGGTTTATCCGACCAACAGTTTTCGAGAAAATCAGCTTTTGGGTGCCACATATCCCCATAGTAAACCTATGAGAGCAATATTGGAACAGTGGTATCTCCTATAGTTTTCATCCGATTCTCTTTAAACCTGGCCATATTCTAGAACAATGACAGATCTAAAACAATTTCTAATGAATAGTTTAATATCTCCCTAGGGGTCAAGGTCATTCACAGGTAAAGCTTTCCGGTTTTCATGTTTGGCATAAGTTAGCTGCCTTTCATCATGCAACTTCAAACATCATGTTAGAAAACACACTATTTTATCCTTAGGGTCACGGTGACCTTTTAGTTTAAACCTATGGGCATATCCAGCATGGATCTTTGAGCTGTGACTACACATAGAGTTTGTACTAGATCATCGTCAGATGTGTGCAATGGCCTTAGAAGAGGCCTTATACTATTTCTTCATGGCCAGACATCGCAGATTTACAGTTACGTCAGTAAAACTTCACTAGTTATTATTATTATTATTATTATTATTATTACTATTATTATTATTATTATTTGTAGGTTCACTGATGATATAGAGATTATTTATCGAATTGAAACAGAGGAGTTCTCAAATCGGGTCGAATTCTTCCACCCTACTGATGTTGCTACGCCATTTTATGTTGAGCGTGACTCGTATATAAGCATGGCAACGTCACGTGCAACTTGTTTCAATGAATTCCTGATTTTAAAGGTAGATATTTTATGCAAGCTGATCCATTGAAACCCAGAGTATGGTTAAAGCATTAATAGTGAAGCCAGCCAAAAGCAGCTGCAGTCAGAGATTGGAGTCTTCCAGTTGTTATTACACCACAAAAATATCCATTACTGTTCAATCACTACTTGCTAAATCAAATATCTTCATTTAGCTATCAGAATAAAATTTTTATGCTCGCTTACATACTCCCTAATGCCAATACCATCACCATGTAGACCCTCAACCAGGCTTCTGGTACAGGGACCCCCTGCATTAGCCTTACAATAGACTGGCACCAGTCTGTACACACTCCTTGGTGACGCCTGTCACTAAGCACGCTCGCGCATGCGTAGTAGGTCCCAAATGTGAAAACTGATTCACTTTTCTAAATTTAAGTGCCATATATCCAGAATAGATTCTCAAATCAATACCCAGCGGGGTGGCTGAGACCGGGTCGTAGTGATTGAATGGTAAGTATGTTTTTATAGTGGTTAATAAAACTACAGCCCAACTCACTAAAGGGGGAGGGGGTCTGTTGGGGGTTGTTATTACACCACAAAAACATCCATTACCGTTCAATCACTACTTGCTAAACCCGTAGATTTGGGCAGTGTCCCACTACGAAACTTTGGTGGGAGGAGATTTGAGAATCCATAAGCAAGGACAAAAATCAAACAAAAGAACCAAATGTTAAGACATAACATAATGGTGCATCTTAATTAATCACACAGTGATTATCAAACAAGGATTTCTTTAAACTTAAAGAAATAAATAAAAACCAAAGAACAACTCACACTATTACATGCAGACGCACGGTCCTAACGAAAATGGTTGGATGTGCTTGGTAAATGGTCTTCAGCCTTTTTAGTTAAAATCATAAAGTTCCTAAAAAAAAGGAAGCTGCTGTGCTCTGGTCTTTTAAATAAAAAGTAGTAAAAGTAGACTCAGATTTCCATCCTGTAACTTGCATAACTTCGTCTACAGAGAAGAGCCAGCAAAAAGGGCAAAAGAGGTAGCCATCCCTCTAATGACATGAGCTTTAATGTGAATGGTCTCACAAATCCATCTGGGAATAGATGCCCTAGAGACTGGACTGGCTAACCCCTCCTCATACAGAACCCAGAAAAGGGACAGATCGGATCTCTAAAAATCAGAACGACGCTTAGAAACTTTTGGAGCTCTGACAGGACACCAAAATCTGTCAGCCAGAGAAAAGGAGGTTAAAGATTGTAAAATAATCGGCTTAGCTGGATAACGGATTGATTGAGTCTTTGATAAAAAAATCCCTTCAAGGATATAAGACCAGACCGTCCCCAGATTCGATAAACCTATCCTTTTCAGCGGAGAAAACCTGGATTTCGGATCGTCTTCTAGCAGAAGCAGATGCAATTAGAAAAACGGTCTTAAAAGTTAAAAGATTCAAGCTAATCGTAGAGATAGGTTGGAAATGATGACCTGCCCAAGAACCTGAAGAACCAGAGCCAAGTTCCAGGAAGGCAAAGGTTTAACACCTGGAGGACAAATATTACCTAAACCTCTGATCAAAAGATTAAGAACCATAGTATCTTCAACTTCAGCGTTCAACAAACAAGGAAGAGAAGATGCAAAAGAAAATCTATATCCTCTTACAGTGTTAGCAGACAGATGTAAAGAGTTGAACAGATAAGATAACACCTGGTAAATAGAAACAGAATCAGGCACAAGACCCTTGATCTGAACACCATTCTCCAGAAATCCTAAGCCGACCCTTGTAAACTCTTCGAGACGACTCCCTCCTGGCAGAATCGAAGATTTCCTGAGATCTTGTAGAAACTTTATTCTCAAGGATCGAGCACTCGATATACTCCAAACGCACAGACTTAAGATTCCTGGGTTTGGATGATGGTAGGTACTAGAAGATCGAGAAGGTCTACAAACCAGATCCTTATTGGCCAAAAGGGAACTATTAACAAGATCTCGCAGATCTGGTCCCTGACTTTCTTCAGAACCAAAAGAAATCAGGATTGTGGGAGGGAACGCATAAGCGAAGATTCCTGACCAGGACTGAGACAGGGCATCCACAGCCCATGCCCGAGACAATTGGTCCGCAAGAAAACTCAGACAGCCTGGGACATGAGTGGACACTAGGAAAATTTGGTTCATGCGACACCACATGAGGAGGTTCCACACTTCCAAGTACAGGAGAGACGACTTTGTGCCCCCCTGCCTGTTGATATAAGAGACTACTGTCGAATTGTCCGATCGAATCGAGAACTAGAGACCCTTAACCTGACTGTCCGAAAAGGGAGACATGAAAGATAAAATCTGGGCAATCAGACATGTCGCAAAAAGATTGGATCTAGTGACATCCCAAGAAAAACTCGATCCTCCTTCTAAAAATGAAAGAAAACCCCATGGCAATGACTGAACGAATCGAGATTTAGATGCCTATCAGACAATCCAACCAATGAACTTGGATTTACTTTCCAAAGAAGAGCCTCTTCTTAGACTCCTTGACAAGCATAGAAGACAACAACCCCTCTAAAGCTAATAGCTTCTGATTAGAGGAACCGAAGACCATTTGGGAGGAGACTGCAGAGAAGGGTTCTAGATCCAAGAATATCTGGCCCTTTTGATAAGGGCCGCCCTTAAAGATGTGGCAAACTTACTATATGCTAAAGAGGACTGCTCATAGAAAACACATAGATTACATATGCCATGATGCTCCAACCAAAATCCTGGGCTATATCCTTATTGCTTAGCCCTCACTAAAGAGGTAACTCATGTTTATTATGGATATTTTAATAATACCGCTTACTCTGAATGGAGAAAAGTCTCATCAGTATAGCCTAACTTATTAAAATGCTAAAGACTCTGCAAAAATTATAGATAATTTTATTTATAGGGATTTAACCAGATATTGTGGCAAATCAAAAAATCCATAGTACGCCTACGGGAGTGCTTAGAGTCAAGATATAGCCAAATCCTGTACCTGAGATCTGCAATAACCCCGACAGGAATTCGAAAACCTCAAATCGTGACAGAATTTGGCAAGATAGAATGAAGTAAAGAAATTACGGTTTCCCAAACCACCACTCAAAAAGATGAAATAAAGGAAACTTACTTGTGATGACATCATCACAATTCTACGAATAGAACGCATGACAAGGTCCTGTTAAGAGAACTATGGCAAACATTTGACTATCTAATTTAAAAATCGTATAATAATGGAGCAGATTTAATAAAAAACTTGTTATTGAACACATCAACGGTTGCCTAGCCGCTCAGGCTTGACAGATCATCTTGTCAGCTTGTCAAATAATACTTGATCTACGCAAGTATTTCTTACAAATAGTGTTAATGTATGGAATCCTTTACCAACAGAAGCAATTAACGCTCCAACATAAAACACATTAAAAAACAACCTAGACTCATTCTTCAAGTCACAGGGTTTTATATATATATATACACCTACGGTCGACTAACTCCCAAGATTGCACTCACTTCTTCTACACTGAAGTATTAGACTGCAATCACGGAAAATCATCAGCCTGAATGTGACACAGGATCCTATAATGATTGCAAAACTGTGTCCTATATTTAAATCAACGACATAGGAAAAACAAGCCAGCTTCAAGACTTGGCTTAGGTATACTGAACAATTTGATATCCTAAACCATTCGATAGTTATGCCAAGAGGCAGAAAACTTAAAAGATTTTTTATATATTTATTGATTCTTATATTTATAGACTTAGAATCAATAATTTCAGCTTTGTAATAACAAATAACATTGTGTTAGAAATCCCAATAAAAGGAAAGATTGAACACTGATACTTGATATTAACGGTCTGGATACTGAATTTTGCAGACAACATATTACAACTGTAATATCTCTGGACCTGCAAAATATTTTGAAAACATTTTGACCGAAAATTGTAGGTGGTTGCTTAAATCCAAAGATTCTCGCCCGTTCTTCCACCCCTCCAGCGCAACCCCCACCCCACTCCAACCGGCCCGCCGCCAGGCCCCAGACAACAACTTCAACGAGCAAAAAACCCCAAGACCCACCGAACAGTCCGGGAACAATCCGACCGAAAGTTGCCAGTGGCTTCACCGGTATCCAGTCAACTCGGCCCAAGTACACACCGGCCCAGCCTCAACTCGGCCTAGATCCAACTCAGCCCAGGTCAACTCGACCTATGTTTATGCCTATCATGTGCGACTATACCCTTGGGTCGAGCTGACCCTACAGTACCACCCATAGCCACATACAAATGCACATATGCGCACACATGTATATGCCTATAGGTGCACTATTAGGCCGAACCGACACTGCGCATTTAAATGTACATATGAACATAGCTATAGCAATATTATTGGGCTAACCAGCACGCTTAAATAGGATAAAGATTATCGAGTGTAGCAGGCCCACCTAGACTTCTATGGTAGCTACTACACACAATAATCTGTATACCATGACACACACGGAAATCTCGGTAATATCTTAAGATCGCCATTGTCTTAAAAAGATAGTGCTTTTAGGATAAAGATTGTCTATGTCTATGTATAATAGTTACGCGTTAGTGAAAATAATAGACACTAATAATTCTGACTGTCTTTTAATAAAGAGACGTAAACGCCAGTAAATATTATTAGTTACACCAACAGACGACTAATGCTGGTATAATACGACTGGTATTAGAGGGATCTCATATATCCATATCATCAATTTTTTAAGAAAAGTTCCGAAATCAAGGATATAGAAATATGAGATTCCCAATTATTCCATGCTTCCAGCCAGGTGAAAAGATTTCATCTTGAGAACGGCTCCAAGTGTGATACCAGCCATCAAAAAGAAGAAGAAAGAAGCCAGGTGAATGCATTCCTAGGCCTATTTGACTTTTATTAAATCTAGAAAACCCATTTCTAGCTAAGCTCCACCCATTTTATTGCCCGTGCTGGAATCGATTAAAAACTTTGAAAACTGAATTTCCAGAATCTAAGTTTCAAGGTGACTATTCAGGTGAGGTGTTCAATGTTTTAAAACTAAGTTGACCGGGTTGATGGTTATGAACCCGTTTACACCCAAGCCGGCCAACAATTACTTCTGCAATCATCTTGAGAAATGTCCATTTGCAAACTGAGAGAAGACTAATTTTGAACGGTTAGCAATGGAATGCCTGGATCTATACCCAAGCCAGTCATTCCAGTGGTAAAACTAAGGACAATAATGTATTCATCTGCAAATGGACATTGTCTACGAGAAAACTTAGGTGAGGGTTAAAGAGTTAAATTGTAAATTAATTAACCCTTTAATGACTAAATTTCTTCGAAAAATTTAAATATTTACTTATAATAGTTACTGACCCGGTCATTTCAGTGGTAAAATGTTAAAAATAGGCTTCTCTTGGCCTGCACATGGACATTACTGAAAACCACTACAGAGGCCGGTTTTGGCCGGTTTCATCATGATAGGGTTAAAGACATATAAATTCATACGCTATAGTGACAGACTTTTAAATTTTTGTGCTGGATCTATGATGTCAGATACGTGAGTGACAGATTGAATCCCTCCATTCATTTCATCATTTGTAGATCATCTGGTGATGATCTGAATAGTTTGAAACCATGGTTTTAAATTAACCTGGATTGGCCACTAGCCAGCAGGACTATTGAGTGTTGGCTTCTACCAGCCTTATTGATTATTTACTAGCTCTTACTGGGCAGATATAGTGAATTCTTTGAGTCGTTATACTAGAGAATGTTAGTGTTATATGTCATTGCCAGTTATTCAATTCTGTTTTGTATGAAAATGTGTGTAATTAGATCCTTTAATCATCTTTTATTGGTTTGATAAGAAAATTTTCAATTGTCTCAGCATATGTCCCCTTGCAGACCAAGAAAAAAATATTTTTGAAAATTTACCACTGGAATGGATATGACTGGTTTGGTTATTGAACCAGTCATTCCAGTGGTAAATTTTCAAAAATAGTCTTCTCTTGGTCTGCGAATGGACATTTCTCAAGATCACTACAGACTTGGTTGTTGGCCGCTTTGTCTATCACTACCCCACCAGTCTGGTCAGTCACAAATTGTACTATCTCTTGTCAATTTAATGGTTCAAGCATTTGAGAAGTAAAGAAACAAGATGGATAGTAATTAGTACTAATAATGTCAAGTAAGGTAACGAGGATATATCTAAACATTTGTTAACCCTTTAACACTCATATCAGCCAAAAATAGCTTCTGCAGTGGTCTTGAAAAATGTCCAAGTGAAGACTTTTTTTTTTTTAATTTACCACTGGAATGGTTGGCTCGATAACCTAGCCAGTCATTCCAATGGTAAATTTAAAAAAAATAGTCTTCTCTTGGTCTGCAAATGGACATTTTCTATGTGAAAATTGAAATTTTCTTGAACAACAGCCGAGGATTAACCCTCTAACACAGGCAAAAAACTGTTTCTACAGTGGTCTTGAGAAATGTCCTTTTGCAGACCAAGAGAAGACAATTTTTGAAAATTTACCACTAATGACTGGCTCGATAACCCAACCAGTCATTCCAGAGGTAAATTTTAAAAGAATAGTCTTCTCTTGGTCTGCAAATGGACATTTTCTATGTGAAAATTGGAATTTTTTTTAACGAATTCGAGCATAAAGTGTTAAGAGCACTAATAATATTCATGCTTTATAATTGCAGAAATTTTTCACAGATGTTATTCAACCTATTAAGCTTGGCTTCGCTTATCGTCTTAAAGAACCTGTTTACCCGATTCTTATACCAGGCGCACCTTTACCAAGCATCAACGACTACCCAATTCTGGATGCTGAAGCAGGGGAGGGACGAGCTGACGTTAAACAGGTATGTTAGATTATCTTCTACGGTTATCTGGTTCTCGGGTGGATAAATCGGGATCCACGATTATGTCACCACGTTAATGCTGCATGGAGAAAAATTGTTTACCTTTAGAGGGGTTAACCCGTTACCTCTTGAATTTGTTCAAGAAAATTTTAATTTTCTCATAGAAAATGTCCATTTGCAGATCAAGAGAATACTATTTTTGAAAATTTACCACTGGAATGACTGGCTCGATAACTGAGCTAGTCATTCCAGTGATAAATTGTCAAAAATAGTCTTCTGTTGGCCTGCAGATGGATATTCAATAAGCAAACGTTTTAATTTTCTTGACCAAATTTGACCGTTAAAGGACAATTCCGGGATGATAAAAAGTGTGCTTTATTTGAAAGATTATTACATGTTTTATGAAATTGCGCCAGAATAATAACCAGATAGAAATAACGTAACCATCTATAGCTAGATAAAGTCGGTAAAATTGACAATTTTTCGCACATCGGGGAGCTGCCATTTTATCGTGTCTAGCGTCGTCAGCCCCGCACCACCGCTATTGCTATGACTGGAGGAGCGAGGCCAATAGATGCTGGTATATATTTTAAGGAAGTATTCGTAAATGATAATAGCAAGCGAACCACTGAAGCGATTCCAATGATTCTAGGATATCTAAGTAGGTGCCGACCTCGGGATTAATATGATGTAATGGATGTTAATATCGGACAAGAGGTTCAAAAGACTGGAATATATCAAAAAAATTATTCATCCAAGATACGATCAGAGAATGTTATCCTTTTTTTGGTAAAATTCAGCATGAGGTGGCTTTTGTCTCAAAAAACCCATCTTTGCATTTTGTCATTAAATTGGAGTGTGCTTAAAGCTGAAAAAAATGGCTATTTGCCTGACCAATTACAATTTTGCTCACATGAATATTGCCAGAGATATCACCAAATGAATTAATATTTTCCCATAAAATCTGGGAATTTTCATCGGCGGATCAATATTGCCTGGCAAGCTGTAGTAATTTCAATAATTAAGATATTTTGATGGAATTTTCCCGTTATGTGAAACATTATAAAGCTTCGGCACAGGAAATTCTGTAATTGTAGCTGTAATACTTATTCTGATATAGGATGATGATGGATAGAGCGCATCCTGAAATTTTTGTTTGAAATTTGCTGGCTTAGTTTTTCCAGCAGAGTGTATCTTTTGAACCACTAGGCCGATTCTAACATCCCTAACATTGGATAAATCTTCGAATTTGCCGCTACAGGTAGGTATCAGAAGTATTACAATTGGTTCTGTGGTTCCGGCAATATTATCATATCATATATGTTTTCTTGGAATATATATTTACACTGCCTGCGACGCACGCTATAGCGATATCTTGAGTCGGCTGAGTAATTTGACAATACGCACGTGTCAAGTGTGCCACTTCATTTAACACTTATCGCATGGTGTAAAATGAGTAATAGCCTACTTACAGAGATAGTACCAGGGTACATTTTGAAAAAAAAATGTTGCTGAAACGTGTTTCTGTCGTGCACAGAAATGACTTACAGCAGCATTGTTACCAAAATGAACACATTCTGATAGGATAGAGAAAATGGAATCTATGCTTCAGCGGTCTGGGGGTTAACGATTCCCCACCGACTTTAGATACTAGAATTACTTGAAAAACTTACTAGCTTAACTGGACAATCTCCTAATGATTACAAATTAGCACATGTTAGGCCTCCATGCATATACATATTTACTGTACAGCCTTCATGCTCGGCAAAGATAGTGCTGGTGCGGGGAGACATCAGGATCTCGTGAAATCTCGCTCTCGTTGCAAGAAAATGTCACCGCCCAGGAGACAAAATAATTCCATGTTTACAATGGTATAATTCCTCGTATTATTTGTCTAATGTTTTTATTTAGGATCCAATATGTTAGTCATATACTAATCTTTCAAATAAACTACACTTTTACCAATCCCGGAATTGTCCTTTAAATGATTCGTATATTTACTGTTGATGAATGTTTTTGTTTGTTGTGAGAATATGCATGACAACATTATATAGTTGCATGTTGGCTTTATTTAATAATTCGCATGACAATACTATAGTTGCTTGATAGCGATGCTGTAATTTATGCATGCTAGCTGATGCTCTGCAAACTGCAGGATTGGATTTATAACGTTGGAGGCGAGGTGAGGTGGGGTGGGGAGTGGGCAGGGGTGGTGTGGGAGATCAGAGGGGTTTGGGTGGGACCTGGTAGATGGCTCTATCCAATATGGTTAACAGCTAACATCTCCGTGGTGTGGAGCTGATGTATCCAGTCCGCTTCTTTCTTCTTCCTCATTAGAGTGTTGGGCGTCCACACTTGGGGCCTCTTATTACAACCAGGGTAATGCAGAAAGAATTGTGCTCCTTCCCATGGTTCGGTGATTTTGAAATGTCGAGCTACAGATGAGTCTTTTTCACATCAAGAGTATACTTACCACCCTGATACTTCATGATATTTCCTAAATATCGACCTAGCTTCAATAATACTCAGAATTAAAAAGAAACCGCCCCCACTGGGCAGGTTACACAACTGACAGTCCAGCGGATGTGCAGCCCAAACTCGCACATGCGCGGGGCTGACTTATTCTCTTCTTAAAATATTGACCTGCCATTGCAACACGTTTTTTAGCCTTGCTTTTGCTTTCTGTCTTTTTGAAGCTTTGAGTTGTTTTGCAACTTGTTTGACTGTTATATTAGTATGTCTGATGCTGCCAAGTCGCCAGAGGATGCTCCTTGTCCTAGCCATCATGTGTACTTTAGTAAATTTATTGATAACAAATTTGCGTGATGACTCGGATGGTATTTCCGGGATTCGCGCTATCTCGTGGATACATCTTTATTAGGCTAGCTCTTTTATGGGGGAGGCCTATATATTAGCTAACGCATGTTGTGCTTTATTTTTCAGACACATGAGCTGATATTTGAAGGGTATCCTTTTATTTAAACAATATTTATACTTGGTTTCTGGGTCCTATTTTATTATGAGTTTGCTGAGGGAGTTATTACCATAAGAAGTAATTTCTCCGCATTCTCCCCCCACCACAGGGTTTTTGGACTCAGGATCAGGTATTCCTGTGTTGTTTATCAGACTTCACTCGTCCTCAGAAGTCATCTTATGAGGTTATTTAGGAGAGAGAAAAAATGTCAGTCATTTTATTTCTAAATATTTTAGAAGTTTTTTGACTGAGTGTTGAGTTATTTATCTCTCTTGATGGTTTGCATAGGCTCATTGTGTTTATAAAGTTCAATTACTAATGAGTCTGTGTTTAGAGCTGTGAAGTCTAAAAAAGTTCGCCTCTCAAGTATTCAAGTTCAAATTCTTATGTCTCCCTTGTCTTCTTAAAGAAGTATAACAAGGTTTTAGGATTTGTTTACTTTTTGTCAGGCCTATAGTTTTTTCTATGGGCCTGGCTTATCTTTCATTTGATGGTCAAAAGTTTTCCGTACAGATCTTATTAGCCTTCTGCAATTGGTTTTTTGGTTCGTCATAACTAAAAACTAATTGTTTCCGTTTGTGTCTTTTCAGAGGGTTATTGAGAACAAATGCCCTTCCTGCCACTGTTTTGTGAAGGCCCGTTTTTTCCCTCATTACTGCACTAGGTGCAGTACGTGCAGGCCTCTTCTAAATTGCCATGTGTGTGAGTCGTGGCCGGTGGAGGTTTTAACTGATTTTTTAAATCAGCAGGTAAAGGACTGGGCGGCAGACGAGAAGCGGCGTCTGGAAAAGGAGTGTGGTAAGAAGAGGAAAGCGTCCATGCCAGAGATGGAGGCCTTCTGTCTTGAAATGATGGGAGAAATGAAGAAGACGATCACGGATCTTGTCCCAGAGTTGCTTCGCAGTTTGCTTCCCGGGGCAAGTTCGTCATTGTCTTCTTCATTTGCTCCGGGACAGAGTGTTCCCGTCTCTGGGTCTGGTTCTCTTAGCAAACCAGTTTTCGTTATAGACCCAGAGACGGCTCCCGTTGGTCCGGCACTGAGGCTTGCCTCGCCCATGGACCCTGGAGCGAAAGCCATGGCCTCTGGCGCTCGCTTATCGAGTGCTTTAGAGCAGCCTAAGGCTAAGGGTATCAGCGCCTCACACGATATCCCTCCTGCCCAGGCCGAGTTTGATCCCTTTTCAAGCTTGGCGTCTAATCTTTCTAGGCAGGAAGAAGAGGACACTGTTATGGCCTACCGATGAGTCGATGGCCATGGAAATGGATTCCCATGGGTGACCTTTTCCATGGAACTACTTCGTCGGGACTGGGTTTCACGGCTCAATGGCTAGGCCGGCTAGGAGCCGATGGCCATCCAAACCGTATCCCTCGCCTTTCCGAGAGTTACCGTGAGGAAGGCCCGGACTGTGACGTCATGTTTTTAGCCGCCCATGACGCCATAGATCCGGCTCCTGGAATAGCCACGGCACAAGCCATGCCATCCCTTGCGGGTCCGTATGGCTTCCCTGGCTTTCCAGGAGTATCTTCAGCTCCGGCCATTACTCCACCAGTGAATGTGATTGAGGATGACGAAGGCCTTAGGCTCGTCGAACATTCACAGGTGGCCATGGAGGAAGACTGGCTGGATGCTTGCCAATGGCTGGTGAACATCAAGCCAGAACTCCAGGTGGATCCACCGGCTTCCCAGCGGGACCAGCGCCTGTGGTTGAGAGGGAAACCGGTGACGAGCACCATGCCATCTCTGCCATGTGCGGAGCATATCGTTGATATGTTCGCTGTGGCAGAGATGTCCATTCTGCCGAAAGGATGCCTTGCGAAGGCCCCTCGCGAGGTGGCACGGCGCTGCCATATAAGTTCTGATCTATGTCAGAAGTATGGCGTCGTTCCACAGCCTTGCACGGATGACCGTGCGGCTTTGGGCGAAGACACGCGGCCTGGGTCCCAGTCTGACACGGGACCCTTGTGCGCTAGCGCTCTGCGCAATGCTAATTCCGCGCTGCGTGACACGGAGGAAAGTACGAGAGGGGCCATCTCGGCTCTCGCATGTTTCCCAGCTGCTACAGGGGGTAGTAGCAGCCTCCATGGCCTGTCAAACTTCTCTTGCAGTCCAGAGAACCATCCAGGACGGCATTAACCTGGCTCTGGACTGCATGACGAGATCCATAACCAGGAGTTTACGGGCGAGGCGCACATTTGCCCTTGACAATTTGTGCCCCTCACAGGACCTGTACAATCGGCTTCTTCGGACGCCGATGGCAGGTCCAGGGTTGTTTGGAGGTGAAGGATGTCTGCACCTCCAACAAACCGTAAACCTGGTGAACAACCAGAGGGCGCTGTGAGAGCAGTTTGAAGTGCTCCGCAGGGAGTGTGTTCGAGCAGCGCCCCCTGCCTCCCACCCTCGGCAGGCTAGAGGTGGTGGCCTTGTCAGAGGCCAACCACCTACGCGGTGTCGGCCACGGCAACGACAGCGTAAGCCAGCTAGGGGGGGCAGCGCAGGCTCCTCCAGCGCAACCGGCCAGACAGCATGTGTACCGAGGTGCGCGTGGTGCTGGTAGAGGAGCGCGGGGTTCTGGTCATGGGAGCCGAACCTGATGGGTCGCCTCTCAAAAATACCACACCTGTGCTGCTAGGACAGCCACCAGAGACAGGGCTTCTCTTGCACTTCTCGGGTCCACCTCAGTCCTTAGGTGCACCCGTGGGAGGGCGTCTGGCCTTCCACATGCAAGAGTGGGAGCGGGTTACTCAGGACCGCTTAGTCTTGCGATGGCTTTCAGTCGGTTACCATCCTGACTTGATTTCAAATCAGCCATCGCGCCTGTCTCTGGTTCCGATCTGGACTCAAAATCCAAGAGATCCAGATCAACGGTTGTGTATAGAGGAAGAAATTCAATCCCTCATACTAAAACACGCTATTCAACTGGCACAAAAATGTCAGGGTTATTATTCAACCGTGTTCCTAGTGACAAAAAGCACTGGAGGGTGGAGACCAATTTTCAACTTCAAACCTCTCAACAGGTTTATCCTCACACCAAGTTTCAAAATGGAAACTGTGAGAACGGTGTTAGCGGGATTGAGGAAGGGAATGTGGACAGGATCAATAGATCTGAAAGATGCCTATTTTCACATTCCGATTGCGAAGAGCTTTCGTCGGTTCCTGAGATTTGCATTTCAGGGCCGCCAATGGGAATTCAGGGTTCTCCCATTTGGTATATCGACGGCTCCTCGGGTCTTCACTCGAGTGGTCCAAGCTATGACGTCATACCTCCGCAGGAGACACATAGCAATCCACACGTACATAGATGACTGGCTGTTAAAGGCACACACTCAAGAAAGTCTATCAGCAAATCTGGAGATAGTTTTGAAAACTCTTACAGATCTAGGCTGGATGATCAAGGTCAGAGCTGACTCCATCCCAGAAGTTTGTTTACCTAGCATTAGAGAAGGTCAAGGGCAAGAGTGTTCTAGTTCGATCAGACAATACAACAGTAGTGACTTACATAAACCGCCAGGGCAGAACGAAGTCGCCCAATCTCTGTATGATGACGTGGAAACTGCTTTGCTGGTGCCTAGATCATGGGATTTCCCTGAAAGCAGTTCATATTCCGGGAAGGCTAAATCTATTAGCAGACTCATTGAGCCGAAGAATGAGCATTCTTCCCACGGAATGGCAACTAAATCAATGTGTGGCGGATCGCCAGTTCAACCACTGGGGCAAGCCCAACATAGATTTATTCGCAACGAACAAGAATGCGAAGATGACGACGTACGTCTCTCCGATTCCAGATCCAAGCGCTATCGCAATAGATGCGTTAGCTATCAGTTGGGAGGGAATGTATGCATACGCACTCCAGCCAGCAATCCTGATTCCAAAAGTTCTCCAGAAAATCAGGCAGCAGGAATGCCAAGTGCTTCTGATCGCCCCAAATTGGCCAAGCCGATCATGGTATACGGATCTGCTGGACCTTCTGGTCTGCAATCCTGTTCCTCTGCCTCTGATGAACAACATAATCTTCCAGGGCAGGGCCTTGCACAACAATCCGTCAGTGTTCCGATTGACTGCGTGGATGTTGTCAAGGAATCAGCAGTTAAGGAGGGTTTTTCTGAGCAAGCAGCCATGTTTATGGCAAAAGCCAGAAGGGGGTCAACCTCCAGAGCATATAATTATAAAATCAACAGATTTGCTGAATAGGGCTCAAAAAGATGTATTAATCCAATGGAAGCATCTATTCAGGTAGTAGCCGATTTCCTCTGTCGCCTTTTTGATGCCTATAGCTTCAAGCCTAACTCTATTGGTGGCTACAAGTCAGCTTTAATGTCAGTTATCCCTTGCTTGGCTATTAGGGGAAGTGATGAAGTATGTAATTTAAGTACTTTAATCAAAGGCATGGGTAATCTAAGACCACGGAATCCTCCAGTGATTCCGTCTTGGAGTTTATCATTAGTACTTCCAAGTATTAGCAGATAAACCCTTTGAGCCACTAAGCTCCATTTCCATGAAAATGTTGATGCTTAAAACAGTTTTTCTGATTGCTGCAGCTTCAGCAGAGCCAGACCGTTTTGTGGTGACAGGGGAAGGCCTTAGGCTTCTACCTAGAGTTAACTTTATGGCGAAGAACCAGTCTTTAAAATATCCTGGTCAGCCTATAGTTTTACCCGCTTTGTCTAGGTTTGATCCTAATTCAAAGGCTTGGTGTCCAGTCCATGCATTAACGTGTTATAAACAACGTACACAGGAATGGCGGACGGACCCTAGTGCTTTATGGCTAGCTTACATTGAACCCATGGGAGAGCTTCTAAAGATACCATTTCTAGGTGGATTGTGGAATGCATCCAGCATTGCCACAAAGCTGCCACGGGTAAACAAGTTGACATGGCCAAGGCTCACAGTGTCCGTGGTGTAGTGACATCCACGGCTTAACGGAGTGCCGGTGGATGACATTATGTCAGTAGCACAATGGCACTGTGAGTCTAGTTTTACAAATCATTACCTACGTGACACATCAAATCCACTTGCCTTATCGATTTTACATAAACGTTAAATCTATATATAAATTTGTAAATATTGTACATAAGGCCGTTGACTCACCCTCAGTGCAATTTAGTGGGGGGAATCCCCGCTTTTCTGTACTGTACCTATCATCGCCAGCGGTGATCAAAGGGGAATCTCGTCAAAATAGGTTAGTCCTATATTTGGTGATGGTTATTTTTTGTCATGCTTTTTATATTACTTACTAAAATGGTGATGGTTTTGTGTTCTTTATGGTTCCATCTGAGAGTATATACGAAATGAAGCTTTCGTCCAATGTCTTATAGTACTTTAGCACAAGTACATAGAGAGCGTATAGGACATTAAGGTCATCGCTCCCTCTTTAAAAGAGGGGAGGAGGGGGGGTGAGAGCGGATGTGAAACAGTCATTACTCTCAACATCGGTTGTGTTATCCGATGTCCAAATCATTTCCTGATTGTGTTTACATATGCAATTTCAGATGTTTGTTGTGCTCTAAAAGCAAAAGCTTGCTCTTCCAGGGATGAGCCGGTCTTCTGACCTTCGCCTCCCTCCCGCCGAATTCTCTTACGAATTCTGACTATATCATGAAGTATCAGGGTGGTAAGTATACTCTTGATGTGAAATAAATGAAATCACGGATTTCTTTATTCACGAGAGAGTTGATACTTACCACCCTGATACGATCCCGGCCTCTCCGCCCCACAGGGGCTCGGTCTATCGGCGTTTTATGTTGCAATCAGGTCAGCCAATATTTTGGAATAGAATGAGTCAGCCCCGCGCATCTGCGAGTTTGGGCTGCACATCCGCTGGACTGTCAGTTGTGTAACCTGCCCAGTGGGGCGGTTTCTTTTTAATTCTGAGTATTATTGAAGCTAGGTCGATATTTAGGAAATATCATGAAGTATCAGGGTGGTAAGTATCAACTCTCTCGTGAAACACGAAATCTGTGATTTCATTTATTTTGTGCTTCTTTAGTTTCCCATACATATTGCTTTGACACATGAGGTATATAATATTACAAGTTCTGCAATTTCCTATAACTTTAGCATTACAGGGCAGGCGCAACCTATGTATGTGTGCTATGAAAGAGCCTCGTTTTGAGCATTTTGTGACGAATGCCGCAGTTGTGTGTGGTACACACCACTAGCGGGTCAGGTGATTTTTTATTGTTGTTGGGTGGTCAAGTGGTGGAAGCTTTGCCCATACTATTTGGTTGCCTGTGATGGGTTTTTTCCTGAATCCAAAAATGTGCTTGGAGAAAATGTCTCTAGCTCCATAGCTGCAGGTTTTGACCTACCAGTATTGTGAGATATCTTTCTTTGCGAAGAGAGAGGTACTGTTGAAATCTGTGATGAGGATTAATTGTTGGTCAGGGCGTGATCTTTGCCTATGAATGCTGTAATTATCTCCATCGAAGAAAATTGCGGATTATCCAGTCACACCCATGTGTGTGAGGGAGGGGTCAAACTATCAGAGCGGAAACTGATTGTAATGCAACTCTTCCGAAACCATTGGATGAAATTTAACCAAATTTGGTAGGTGATTTACCCATATAATCGCGGAGTGCAAGAGGATATTTACATTTGGCTCCGCCTCCAGGGAGTAGGGGGGGAGGTCAAAATGTCAAATCAGAAATTGATTGTAGTGCAGTTCCTCCTAAACCATTGGATGGAATTCAACCAAATTTGTTATGTGAGCTACCCATGTACTTGCGTAGTGCAAGAGGCCATTTACATTTGTGTCTCCCCCCCCCCCCATTTTGGCGATATAATTTATGCATGCTAGCTAATGCTCTGCAAACTGCATGTTCATTTTATTTTTGCTTCCTGAAGACGATTTTCTCTGTAAGTATGGCTAAACGTTCTTATGCCCTTGCAGCGTGCTGCCTTTGCTTTTCTATCCCTTAGCTTGCTAATAGATGGATTCATATTTAGCTATGCCGTGCCCATTTATGACTATGCTCCTCCCCTTTGTACATGCGTTTTAATTAATTTAACATGTTGATCTAACCCTGAATTAAGGAATCAAGTTTATCGATCAAGTATATGATGTCATAATCATCTATGTCACATGTAGGCGTGAATGACATGATTTATTCCATCATAAAGGCTTAATAGTCTGTCAAGTTTAAAAAAAACTGTATGTCTACTATTTAATAAACATTCTGTTGAATATTTTGAACTAATTTGACTGGGCGCAACAGCAACAGCACCCTCTCAAAGTAGGTTCAAGATATTCGACAGTTTACCCACGTAGTTTTCGGGAAATCGAGATTCAGAGAGTGCAGGGATTGATTAATCCCAACACGGCCAAAGCATGGGCTGAGGTTAGTTAGAGATGGGCGGGGTGTAGCTAAAACTGGGTTTCTCCTTTGCCAGACTCGATGACCAAATGTGACAAATTATTTTAGCTTAAGAAATATATCACAATTGAAGGATCAGTTTCTAGCTATGCCACGCCCATTTCTAAACCAGCTCCACCCACTTATGTGTTTTCAAATAGATTTGAAACCTAAAATTCCAGAATCTATGTTTCACGGTAACTATACAGGTGAACTGTTAAATATTTTGAAAAATAATTTTACTGGGAGGTGTTGCTGCCAAATTAGTTTCAAAATATTCAACAGAATGTTTATTAAATTGCAAATTCATCAACGACATACAATTTGTACACTTTCGTGACAGACTTTGATTTTCGTGAGAGAGCTGTCCGCCATTATGATTATGACATCAGCTATTTGATTATGAGATTAGATACTTGACTGACAGATCAGATTTCCCTATTGTTAGTTGTGTAATATTATTGGCAGGTCTTGTGACAAGTTCCTAATACATACATTTCTCAATAATGCTTTATATTTAACAGGCTTGTTAATATTTTAACCTGCTATAATATAATTAACCATTACCACTCTGATCTCAATATTCTATCTTTTACTGTCTCAATATCAAAGAAACTGGTGTACATTTTTCAACAATTTCGGTGGACGATGTTGCTGTCTACGACATATTTGTTGAAAAATGAACATCAGTTAATGTTTTAATTTAATTTAAAAATTTAAAATCTTGACATCAGAGTGGTAAGGGTTAAAGTGCATTAAATGATCTGCTTTAGCACTTTAATGGTTAAATTTTGTCAACAAAATCAAAATATTTGCGTATTGAATGTTCATTTGCGGGACAAGAGAAATCTGGGGTTTTTTAATTTACCACTGGAATGACTGGCTCGGTTATTGAGCCAGTATTCTAGTGGTAAATCTGTTAGAAAATAGTCTTTTGATCCTGCAAATGGAAATTCCTCAAAAGCATTGACCATTAAAGGGTTAATTTGTAATTGTTGCCATGTACCAAATCTGTATGCTAAAGGCTAACTCCTCCACCCATCCACCCCCCCCCCCACCCCTCCCCCATATCTTTGTCCAGCGACCATCTTGTCACCCACCTAACAACTAATTATGCTAATCTGATGTCCATCCATGGCGTAGTCTTCATTATTACTTATTAGCCCTTTAACACTCATATCAGCCGAAAATGGCCTCTGTAGTTGTCTTGAGAAATGTCCATTTGTAGACCAAGGGAAGACTATTTTTTTTAATTTATAACTGGAATGACTGGCTCAATAACTGAGCCAGCCACTTTAGTGATAAATTTTCAAAGATAATCTCTTGGTCTCCAATTGGACATTTTCTGAGAAAATTAAAATTCGTAAAAAATTTCCGGGTTAAACAAAAAATAAACAAAAACATGTTTAGCAATTTACTAAAGGATTTGCAATCTTTCAGCGTGATAATAATAATCTTTATTTAACGCTTTGATGGTCAATCCGATAAAGAATTGTACACTGATTTTGAGACGTGTTCATTTATAGACCAGAAGAAGATGGTAGAAAACATTCAACTGGAATTACGGGCTGGGTAACCAAGACACACATTCCAGTGGTCAGTCTTCATAATTTTCTTCTTGGTCAACAAATTAACGTTCGCTTTAAACAAGTAGGACATGGTGTATTTGTGACTTTGGCAACTTTGTCAGAAATGTCAAAATTTGAGACTGACTGACCGACCGACTTATACTGGTTGAGCATCACAACTAATAAAAATCTCTATTTTCCTATTCAATTAACTAATTAATTAACCGTTTACCACTCAAGCCGAGCAAAACGGTTATTACGGTGGTCTTGAGAAATGTCCATTTGCAGAACATGAAGACTATTTAAAAAAATTTACCACTGGAATAACTGGCTCAGTGACCAAGCCAGTAATTCCAGTGGTAAGATTTCAAATAGTCATGTGCAAATGGATAATTTCTATGAGAAAATTGACAAATTTGAGGTATCACGGTATAATAACAAAAGTAAACTGATATGCCCAAGGCTCTCATAAAAACGACATGCACACACACACACGCACACACGCACGCACAAACAAAATTGATATAGGTAAAGAACTGTATTAGTGGATATCCTGTATTAGTATTTTTTTAAATTACCACTAACATTACTTTTCTCATGCAATACCTATAATTTAAAAATTATTAATAATATGCTAATATGTAAGCATTTCATTGATCGGATTGCATGTACACAAAATTTACATTATGTAAAATTGTGATGCAGATTTGTAACTTTTAACACACAAGCAGGCCAAAAATGCTTTCTGTAGTGATTTTGTTATATGCAGAGAAAATGAAGACTATTTTTGAAAATTTACCATTGGAATAAATTGCTAGATAACCGAGCCAGTCATCCCAGTGAGATATTTTCAAAAACAATCTTTGTATGCAAATGGACAGTTTCTATGAGAAAATTGAAATTTCCATAAACCAGTTTGAGCATTAAAGGTTTCAATTTTGATATTTTATTAGGTTTATTCATAATATCCAGGTATAAATGGTAAATTGTCAATGAACTGAATGAAATAAAAGACTGGAATAGTTGTATATTAGACCATTACACAGACTCCACTTCTGAGACCAGATAATGTCAGATGGGAACCAGTCTGTTTTCTTAGAGGTACTATAAATGTACTGTTAACAAAATGACCTGCTGGCTGACAAATAACCATTTGCAAGTCATGTAGCAACATGTAGTCTTTTTGTTTGAGGAACACTGGCCTGTACAGACAATAGACCCAATGAATATGGTGTCCAATATGTGTAACAATTATGGAGTCAGTGCATTGCATAGTGGGTAGCATTGCACACAGGTTAGCATTGCATGCTGGGTAAATTGTTGTTTAACCCTATTGGAAGTAAGCTTGAATACATGGTTGTCTATACTGTTAGGAATCAGCATGGTGACATTGAGGTAATAAGGTCAGACTATTAAGATCGGTTTTACCTAGGGCTCAGCCTATATAATTTGAAGATTGGTTGAGCTTATTGGAACTATGCCTGAATACATGATTTCCTATGCCATTAGGAATCAGCATGATGACACTTTAAGGTCACAAGGTCAAATGTCAAGGTCACTGACCTCTAATATATATTGGCAATGAGGTGTTTTTTTAAAATGGTGTTGCTGTCTAAGACATCTTTTACCCATTTAACTCTCAAATATTTTCAAGAAAATTTAAACTTTCTTATGGAAAATGTCCATTTGCAGACCAAGAGATGTCTATTTTTTGAAAATTTACTAATGGAATGACGTGCTCAGTTGTCGAGTCAGTTATTCTCGTGTTAAATTTTCACAGAACATCTGGTGGTGTGTAAAGTGGATTAGGGTTAATAGCAACACCATTTTTATACCCTGCCAAAAGATTTGGTGTGGTATTATGTACAGGCGCAATCCGTCCGGGTGGGCGGGCATGCGGGTGGCAGAGTGGTTTCCGGTGGATAACTTGATTACCGTTTGTCGGATCGCATTGAAACTCCATAGGGTGGTTGGACTAGGTGTGGGGAAGAAACCTATCGAAATCGACGATGATCCGAAATCCAAGATGGCCGCCAGCCACTGTCGGCCATCTTGAAAATTGGTTTCCAGATGATAACTCATTAACCGTTTGTCGGATCGCTTTGAAACGTCATAAGGTGGTTGGACTAGGTCTGGGGAAGAGACCTATCGAAATCGACAATGATCCGAAATCCAAGATACCCGCCAGCCACTGGTGGCCATCTTGAAAATTGGTTTCTGGATGATAACTCTGTTACCGTTTATCAGATCACTTTGAAACTTCATAGAGTGGTTGGACTAGGTCTGCCAAAGAAACCCATCGAAATTAGCAATGATCCTAAATCCAAGATGGCCGTCAGCCACTTGCGGCCATCTTGAAAATTGGTTTTCGGATGATAACTGTTAACATTTATCGGATCGCTTTGAAACTTCATAGGGTGGTTGGACTAGGTCTGCCAAAGAAACCCATCGAAATTAACAATGATCCAATATCTAAGATGACTGGCGGCCATCTTGACAATTGTTTTCAGAGTGATAACTCTGTTAGCGTTTATTGGATCTCTTTGAAACTTCATAGAGTCATTGGACTAGGTCTGGGGAAGAAACCTATCAAAATTGACAATGATCCGAAATCCAAGACGGCCGCCAGCCACCATCTAGAAAAGTGGTTTTCGAATGCTAACTCTGTTCCCGTTTATCGGATCGCTTTGAAATTTCATAGCGTGGTTGGACTAGGTCTGGAGAAGAAACCTGTCGAGATTGATGATGATCCGAACTACAAGATGGCCACCAACCACAGGCTGCCATCTTGAAAGTTGGTTTCTGGATAATATCTCCGCTACCATTTATCTGATCACTTCATAGTGTGGTTGGAATATACCTGGTGAAGAAACTACGATAATCCAAAATCCAATATGGCCGCCATGGGCGACCATCTTGAAAATTGGTTTCCAGACGATACCTCCTTGACCATTTAACAGATCGCTTTGACACTTCATAAGGATGACTGGTCTGGGTCTGAGGAAGAAATAAATATTTTCTGATAGCTCTCATTCATGGGTTTGTCATCATGGTGGGGTATTATGCGCCGTTTGCAGAGCTCTTGTTTAGATAGTAAAAAAATAGTAATATTGAACTAAGTGTCAAATAACTTAACTCTTAGCACTCCGATGTCAATATTCTGTCTTTTACCATGTCTATAGCAAAGAATCTGGTGTACATTATTCAACAATTTTGGTGGACGATGGTGCTGTCTTCGACAGCACCATCTTCCACCAAATTTGTTGAAGAATGTACACCAGTTTGTCTTTTAATTTAATTTAAAAATTTTTCAGTCTGATATCAGTGTGATACGGGTTAAACAAGTAATTGTCATATTTAAAGTGTAAGCTCTCAATAAATTAAATCCAAATATATTAGTCCCTTAACACTCATATTGGTCAGTCAAAAACGGCTTCTGCATTGGTCTTGAGAAATGTCCATTTGCATATCAGGAGGACTACTTTTGAAAATTTACCACTGGAATGACTGGCTCGATAGCCAATCCAGTCATTCCACTGGTAAGTCTTCAAAGATAGTCATCTTCTCCAAATGGACATTTTCTGTGAGAAAATTTAAATTTTCCAGAACAAATTTGAGGCTTTTACGGGTTAATTCACTTGTTATGTATTTTGCTTGTGATCTCAGGTGACTCGGGTTTGTTCTGAGACTATGTCAAATGTCAAATGTACTTTAATCCTGGTTATAACCTATACCTGCATTGCTTTCAGGTGAAATTTATCAAAGACTGCGGTGATGACAATATATGCAACAGTGATATTAAGATGGACATTCTCATCTTGGTGGATATGTAAGTATGAGACCCCGCTCTCCCACCCAACCCACCCACCCACCTACCCCACACACCCGCTGAAATGATCACTACTCACTAGAGGGATCAATGGACTTTTCCATTTTTAGCTATGCCTCACTTATCTCAATCTAAGCTCCATCCACACCTCGCTCATGTTGGAATCGATCGATCTCTGGACTCCCTGACTATCAATTTCCAGAAAACTATACAGGTAAGCTGGTGAATATTTTGAAACTAATTTGACAGGGTGCTGTTCAGGGATGGAGTAATAGTAATATGTAATAGTAATAGGTTATAATATTACAGCGATTTCCATGTAATAGTAATAGAAATAGATCGTTAATTTTACAATGTAATAGTAATAGATTGAAAAGTAATAAGTAATAGCCTGTTACTTGTCTATTACAGGGGTATCTTATATGCTCAGCATACAAGCCACACAATTCCACTTCCACATATTTTTAATATATGCAATAGACAGAATGAACCAGCCAAACAGGCTATCTGCTGTTTAACTGTTTAATTCTGAATGTCTCTGTGTGTGTGTGTGTGTGTGTGTGTGTGTGTGTGTGTGTGTGCGTGCGTGCGTGCGTGCGTGCGTGCGTGCGTGCGTGCGTGCGTGCGTGTGTGCCTGCATGTGTATTGAACTGTTGTTATTGTAAGACGACAATAGTTTGCAGCAAAAACTTAGGCAGCAACAGCTTCCAGTCAAATTGGTTTGAAATATTCAATAAAAATAGTTCTTGTATTGAATCTTATACTCCAGAGTTTTAGAATCAACAGGTTAACCTTTCACCGATGAAACACTCTTTCCATCAATTTCCAAGCAACCATATAGAAAATTTGTGGAATATTTTGAAACTAATTTGGCTGGAAGCTGTTGCTTTCTAAGACAGCAACTGCTTCATTACAAATTAATTTCAGAGTACTAAACAGAATATTTGCTACAGGATAAAAAATTTGGATTATCAGGTTTGCATAGGTGAAAGGGTTCTTTCTTAAATAACATGTTATGTTTTAAATAGCCATTGGGTAGATAAATAAACAAATTACACATGGCTGTGAAAAGGGGTGAATAGTCTACTAACACCTTTTTCTTTCAATAGATCTCATTAGAGTTTACATAATGGTTAAAAACTTAATTCCAGTCAAATTGACTCCCAGCATGGTGTCTGGGGAACAGAGATTGTGTCTATAACTAATCTAATTACATGTACTGCTGAAATATCAGTGGGCTAATAACTTGATGTTATTTATTAACCAATGTTCAAGTTCCTTTTAAAATTGATATTGCTGTAAGTTGTTGTTCGATATATATCAACTACTTTCAGCAACAGAAATTTCATAATATTCTGTGGTCTTCCTGATCTTGTAGAATATAGAATTTTGAAACTGGTTACAATCATTCAAGCATAGACTACTGTGTAACCACATGTGAAGAAGAGTCTGCTATTCACTAACATTGTATCAGTAAATAAAACATGTATGGTGAACTGGGGGAATTTATAGGTAAGAGTCTACATTCATTACTCTTATCATTAACCCATGTAGAAACTTGTTTATGATGTAAGAAACACTCAATTGAATATTTTGAAATTAATTTGCCTGGAAGACTACTTTCTGCAGCAATACCCTTCAGTCAAAATATTTTCAAAATTTGTAAAAGCTGTCATATTTGGTTTCAATGAAATTAAGATAAAGGGGCTTCGTCAGTGAAAGGGTTAATATCCAAATGTCTGACTTGTTTTCATTTGCATGTATGTATGTGGGTGTGCATGTGTGTGTGTGAGCGATACCTCTGGTTCAAATGTAATAGTAATAGATATGGGAGTAATAGTAATAGTAATAGATCAAATCTGGAGTAATTGTAATAGTAATAGAAGGAATTGAAAGTAATAGTAATTGATGTAATGTAATTGACCCCCATCCCTGGTGCTGTTGCTGCTTATGTCAGCAACAGCACCGGGTCAAATTAGTTTCAAAATATTCAACAGCATGTGTATTAAATAGTAGAGATGCAATTCGTACAAGTGTCAGACTATTAAGAGTTTAAGATGGTCCTAATATAATCATTTATGACATAATGATTATGACGTCATCCTACACGCCGCTTAGGTGATTATGACATCATATAATCATTACTCTGGAAAGATCCATTTCGAGCCTTACCTAGCCCACTTTTTTACATGTGTTTGAATCGATTTGAAGCGGGAATTCCCATTATCTAAATCTCAAGGTAACTAACTAATTATTTGTTCACCTGGCCAGAATGGCCAAGTGAGCTTAAACTAAGGCGACCGTCCAGCCATCCGTTTGTCCGTCCATCCGTCAACTTTTTCTTTAAACGACTTCTTCTCAAGAACCACTGGGATGATTTCAATTATATTTGGCAGGAAGTATCCTTAGGGCCTACAGATCCAAATTTGTTCGAAGGGAGTCGATTGGCCAATTTGGCCACCAGCCATCTTGGATTTTGGCTGGTTTTTAGAAACCTCTAAAAATCTTCTCCGAAACCGCTTGGTGGATCAATCAAAAACTTATGAAATAGCATATAAGGCAAGAACTGAACCAAGGAACTTTAAAGTGTTAATTAATGTGTAATTGGAGTTTTATTTCCATCATCCATTGACACATGACAGTTTTTATTGACATAGTCATGACAGTAGATAAAAAACTAAATTAACTGGGTTTTCCCTCGGAGTGCTGCCTAGATCTTTAAGATATGTATTATGCGCTCTGACATCTATGCTTTTAAAATATTTTGATATGTGTTTGATTCATTGAAAATTATTGCTGCCTAAGACTCGGTCAAATTATTTTCTAAATAAACTCCAGTATCGTAATACCCATCCACCACGCAGCTAACTTGGCTATTCAGTCAGATGTACATGTGTTAAATGGATGGTCTGTAATATACTCAGTTGAAATTGCTATAAAGACCACCTGTATTAACCCTTTCACTGATGAATTCCCTATATTTTCAAGACATCCATACAGTAAAACAGTTGAATATTTTGAAATTAATTTGACTGGAAGCCATTGTTGCCTAAGGCACAACGGCTTCGAGTCAAATTAATTTCAAAATATTCAACAAAATAGGTTTTATATCATAAAGAATATACTTTTTCCAGGATTTATGGGTGAAAGGGTTAAGAGACCACCTGCCTTAAAGACTTTTCTTCATTTGCTAAATCTAATTAAGCAATGTATTTGAACCTTTATTAGCCCTTTAATGGTCAAGCCGGCCAAAACCTGCCTCTGCAGTGGCCTTAAGGAATGTCCATTTGCAGGCCAGGATGACTATTTTTGTAAATTTCCACATCTTGGCCTGCAAATGGACATATACTGAAAATTTCAATTTTACTGAAAAATTTTGATGATTAAAGGGTTAAGAAACCAGCTGCCATAAGAGGCTGTCTTCTGATTCTCACTTCAGTCTTAATGCAAGTTTGATTGCATGTCATCAATTTCTGCTGTTAGCGCTGATGTCTTCTATTTTCGCTTAAATATTGTTCAAAAGCACCGTTGCAAAAGCAATCCACAGGTTGTTGTCAATATCTCGAAAACTAAATCATTTGACTGAAAGTCATTGGAAGTGGCACTGATTGATGTAAAACTCAATAAAGATTAGTTGAGTTGCCAATGTTCCAGGTGAGCGACACAAGGGGCCTCTTGTACAAGTAAGCTGTTGAATATTTTGAAGCTAACTTGACTGGGGCTGTGGGTAACAACAGCCAGTCAAATTATTTTCAAAATATTTAACAGAATTAAATTGAAATTTCATCAAAGACATACAGTTCATACACTTTCGTGATAGACGTTTCGATTTTAATATGATGTATTTGACTATGATGTCAGATACTTGAGAGACAGATCAGATCCCTCTCTTCCATTTCAACTAGTGTACATTTTGAAAGCAATGTTACTATAAGCTGTTATTGTCGATGATGGCAACAGTTTTCAACAACTGTTTCCTGAATGCACACATACATTTGTTCTAGTGTGTCTCGTTAACAATAGAGAGATCTATGTATAGCAATGCCCCACCCATTTGTAGTTAAGCTCAGCACACTGTTTGTCTGGAATCAATTTATATACTTTAAATGTTCACGGTTCTTGTCAAACTGGCATATTTTGAACTTAGATTCCCGCATGACATTAGAACTCTTAATTAAGTCAACATGTTTACAAAAACAAGGACATGTTAGTTTGTCAGATTTTGAACACTATAAGAAATGTTCTGTTGAATATTTTCAACATAATTGGATTGGATGAGATTGCTGCCATAGGCAGCAATCTCATCCAGTCCAATTATGTTCAAAATATTCAACAGTACGTAGTTGGGCTTTTTATTTTGAGAACATAATCAAAATATTTCTGAACTGTACGTACAGAAATGTTGGTATTTCCACTCAGACCTTTCATATTTTTCATGTTACTGATTCAAATACTGATATTGCAGTTGAGCGATACAGTGATACAGTCCCCTTGTTGCTGATTAACTTTCGTACTTATAAATACCTGTATTTACTAGGGACTTGACGACCGGTCTTCCTACGCTAAGTCTCGGTAAGGACAAGGAGATGAAGATACAAGTTACACTGGAGAATCTCGAGGAACCTGCATATGAGGCGCAGTTCCATCTCGAGGTGCCCAGTATGCTGGAGTGGAGAGGCCTGCAAGATCCTAAGGTTAGCGAAAATTAATGAATCCACGTTTACGTCTGCCCTGACCATGTCTAGCTACGATCCGCCCATGCTTTGCGGGTGTTGGGATCGACAGTCAAATTAGTTTTAAAATATTCGATAGAATGTTTATTAAATAGTAAAGACATATAATTCGTACAACTTGACAGACTATTCCAGGTTTATGACGGGGTATTTCTGTCAATGTTGATTGTGAAGTCAACCTATATGTGACGTAGTTGATTATGACGTCAATACTGGAGTGACCGATTGGATTCATCGATTAATTTGTCACATGTTAGAAAACAAGACATTTAGCGATTTAGACTCATTGCATCAGCAATATAATAGAGGGATCCATTTCTAGCTATGCCCCACCAATTTCTTGCTAAACTGTGCCCACATTGTACGCGTGTTGGAATCAATTTTAAACCTTGAAACATGAATCTCCACAGTCTAAATTTCATACTGGTAAGTTATTGAATATTTTGAAACTAATTTGAGGGGCAAGAAGCTCTAGTAATCAAATTGGTTTGTAAATTTATCAAAGATATTCAATTCATACCATTTAGGGGCAGACTTCAGTTGTCGTGATGGAGCTACAGAATTTTGATTATGATATCAACTAACACGTGATGTATTTTATTATGATGTCAGATACTTGAGTGACAGATCATCAAAGATATTCAATTCGTCATACATTACTGACAAGACTTTTTGATTTTCATGAAGGAGCTGTATGTCATTATGATTGTCACGTCAGCAAACTAGTGTTATAATTCATTAATCAATTTCCTCATTCGATCATATGACGTCATAATCAACGTGATGTGTAGGCTGACGTCACAAGCATTACTTCACGAATGACTCCATTTAGTCTGTCTTTAAAGCTTAATAGTCCTCTTCTTTTCGTTCGCTGATCATACCGCCAGTCCTGTAAGTGACTATCGACATGATCATAAGCTTAATAGTGTGACGCGTTGTACAAATTGTATGTCTACCACTTAATAAACATTCAGTTGAATATCTTGAAACTAATTTGACTGAGCTTTGTTGCTGCCATAGTCAAATTAGTTTCAAAATATTCAACAGCTTACCTGTATGGTTTTCTGGAAATCGATAGTCAGGGAGTTCAGGGATCGATCGATCCCAATATGAGTGAGGTGTGGGTGGTACTTGTATGGTTTTCTGGAAATTAATAGTCAGAGTTCAGGGATCGATCGATCAAAACACGAGCTAGGTTTGGGTGGAACTTAGGTAGTGATGGGTGGGGCATAGTTTAAACTGGAAAGGTCCATTGATTATGACTTCATATTACTTGAGTGACATATTGGTTCTCTCCATTCTCGTGGTGTAATTTATGTATTTATTTTCAGAATGCACCTCTAACCTGTGACCCACTCCACAGTAAAGTAGACATCTTGACGGTTTTATGTCCAAATGTTGGCAGTCCATTTATTAAGAATGACACAAAAACGTTCACAATATTATTGGATACGAGTAAATTAGATTATTCTGTGGAGATGTTACACATTAAAGCCTGGGCACAAACGTAAGTACATTTTCTTCTGAATTGTGATTATTAGCTCACCTGGCCAGAATGGCCAAGTGAGCTTATGCAATGGCGACTGTCTGTCCGGCGTCCATCCATCCGTCCGTCCATCAACTTTTTTCTTTAAACGACTTCTCAAGAACCACTGGGCCGATTTCAATTATATTTGGCAGGAAGTATCTTTAGGGCATAGGGATCCAAGTTTGTTCAAACAAAGCTGATCGGCCAATTTGGCCAGTGGCCATCTTGGATTTTGGCTGATTTTAGGAAATGTCTTTAAAAATCTTCTCCGAAACCGCTTGGTGGATCGATTCAAAACTTATGAAATATCATATAGGGCAAGAGCTAAACCAAGTTTGTTCGAAAGAACTTGATTGGCCAAATGGTTCGGCGGCCATCTTGTATGACCTAGTTTTCGTGAAAACAACTTCTGCAGAACCGCTGAACGGATTTTATGATTGAATTCAATGGCTAATCAAACAATATATCTCAGAATTATCTTCTAAATAGATGATCGCGTGAGGAACTCGTGACTCGCTACCTATAATTAGTCTGCTACACGCATTTGCTAGTTTTCCGATATAATTTTGTGGAATCCCGGAAATGCATGTACACGTTTAACATGAGCTTATTATAAGCTGTTTTGGGGATTGACTCAACATTTTGCGGGGCACTCCCTAATATAAGCCTACCACCCCCCCCCCCCCCCCACCCCATTTCTCAGACATTCTTCAGGTGAAATTGCTCCATCACTATCCTAATTAGTTTTCTATGGGAAAGTGTATAGAATAAGAATACTGGGCGGTGTTGGCCCAGTAACCTGTATTATCATGGATGTGACTAATTAATCTGGAGCTAGCGATTTGTAGACCAAGAAAGGAATATTTTTGAGTCTCTACTAGAATGACTAGCTTAGCTACAGAGCCAGCCATTTTAGGGATACATTTTCTTTCTTCTTTCTGTCTGCAAATGTGCCCGTCTGTTCCCGCCTGTGCCCGTCTGTGCCCGCCTGTGCCCGTCTGAAGACTTCTGTAGAAGTTATTTTGATCCACATTGACCATTAACCCTTTAGCCCTCATATCAGCCAAAAATGGCTTCTGCAGTGGTCTTGAGAAATATCCATTTGCAGACCAACAAAAGAGTATTTTTGAAAATTTACAACTGGAATGACTGGCTTGATGACCGAGTCAGTCATTCCAGTGGTAAATGTTAAAAAATAGTCTTCTCTTGGTCTGAAAATGGACATTTTCTATGAGAAAATTAAAATTTTTCTTCACCAAATTCGAGGATTAAAGGGTTAAATGATTAGATTGCGCTGACATCAGTTGTTTATTTAATTTCACATTTGTTTTGCAGAACAAGCACAGAACTGTACAATGCAAACAATGAGTATAGTCAGATGGTGAAAGTGGTCACCAGGACAGATATATATGTTAATGGGTAAGCTACTGGGTCATCTAGTAATACTTTTGTCATGCATGCGCGCGCGTGTATGAATGCATGCAGGGCTGTGCAAATCCACACATGCATGTACCAGTACATGCATGCGTGCAAGCATTCATCACTCACGCTCGCTCGCATTCATCACTCACGCTCGCTCGCACGCATGCACACACACGCACACACTGTGTATATGATTTGCTTTGTGCATTTGTCTGTCCATCCATCTTCTTTCAGCACAATAACTTGTAGGATTAACCGCTTTTCAGAGGTTTTTGTGTAAATGTTTTTTGTATCCGCAGGATGGAAGTTGACTAATTACTAATTAAAGACCTACCTCAGACCACTCGTCCTAGCCCTTTAACCCTCAAATTTCTTCAAGAAAATTTCAATTTCCTCAAGGAAAATGTCCATTTGCAGACTAAGAGAAGACTATTTTTGAAAAATTACGACTGAAATGACTGACTCAGTTATCGAGCCAGTCATTCCAGTGGTAAATTTCCAAAAATAGTTTTCTCTTGGTTTGAAAATGGACATTTCACAAGACTACTGCAGAAGCTGGTTTTGGCTGATATGCGTGTTAAGGAGCCATCATCTTGTGGACCCGAAAACAGTTGGTCATTATAGACAGGTACTGTAAATAAATTTCTTCTAATTTCACAGGAATCCCAGTCCAGAGCAAGTCGTGTATGGCGGCGGAGTGAAGGGAGAAAGTGCCATCAAATTTGCAGAAGAAATTGGTGAACAAGTCAATCATACTTACATTGTGAGTTTCATGTTTAGCTCAACTTGACGCAGTAAAACAAGCTCGTGCGATACCCTGCACGTCGTCCAGCGACGGTGGCTACAGTGTTGGTGGCGGTATCCAATTTGTGTTTAGCTCAACTTTACTGTTTATATCTCATGTTTGTTTGATCATATCGGACCCAAACTTGGACGCATGGTTCGTTATATTGAGATGACATCACACAATGACCTTGGGGTCAAAAGGTCAAGGTCACTGTGACCTTAGTAAAAACCTAGGTTTTTCAACATTAACATTTTCCATTTAGCTCAAATTTTCTGTTTATATCTCGTGTTTGGTTAATCATACGGGACGCAAACTTGGACAAATACTTCTTTATAATGACATGACATCACACAATGACCGTGAAGTCACAAGCTCAAAGGTCACGGTCACTGTGACCTTGGTAAAGACATTGCCATTTTTCTTTTGGCTCACATTAGCAGTTCATATCTCAACTTTAGTTAATCATACTGAATCCAACCTTGGACACATGCTTCCATATAATGAGAGGGTGTCACAGAATGACTTTGGGGCCAAAAGGTCAAGGTCACTGTGACATTGGTAAAGACTGATTTTTATACCTCGCTAAAAAATTTGGCGGGTTATTATGTAATGGCGCCGTCCGTCCGGGCAGCCGGTAGAGTGGTTTCCGGATGATAACTCTGTTACCATTTGTCGGATCGCATTGAAACGTCATAGGGTGGTGGGACTAGGCCTGGGGAAGAAACCTATCTAAATTGACGATGAAGTCCAAGATGGCCGCCAGCCACCGGTGGCCAACTTGAAAATTGGTTTCCAGATGATAACTCTGTTATCGTTTATTGGATCACTATGAAATTTTATAGGGTGGTTCGACTACCTCTGGGGAAGAAACCTATCATGATTGACAATGATACAAACTCCAAGATGGCTGCCAGCCACCGGTCATTCTCCAGTGTTAGATTTGCTCAAATATTTTTATCTTGGCCTGAAAAAAACATTTCAAGACCACTGTAGAACCCATTCTGTTGATGTCTTGACCTGTGAAAATTAGTTTATTAAATTCTCGGACCAATAATTGCCATTTGCAAGAAAAGATACAAATTTGTTTGCCTAGGCTTTAATGTGCCAGTCATTCCAGTGGTAGATTTTCAAAAATAGTATTCTCTTGGCCTGCAAATGGACATTCAATAGTAAACAAATATTTTGTATTTTCCTGACCAATCTTGACTAATGGGTGTATGCTCAATGCATGAGGAGTTATGGCCCCTTATTCTTGTTACAATGTTCTAATTTATGCTACATATCTCTAATTAACTGTCTGACTACTGCAAGCCACCAGACAATAATATTAATGGGTATTATCTCTGAACCTGCTGAATAATTTGAAAACAATTTAACTGAAAGTTGTTGGTGGCTTAAAAATTTATTTTAATATATATAATCTGTGTTTTTAACAGATCGTAAATCGCGGACTTGGAACCGTACCACGTTCTGAGCTGCGAATTCTGTGGCCTTATGAGCTAACCAGTGATTTTGAACATGGAAAGCATGTGCTTTACCTGATGGACACGCCTAGGGTGAGATGATTACTTGTACAGTCAAACCTGCTTCAGGGGCCACCTGTCTCTTAGAGCCAGACAGGTGGTCTTGTGTGCCAAAAAAAAATCTATCGCAATGGATGAATCCAGTTTTAGTTATGCCTTGCCCATCTGTAGCTAAGTTCCACCCACTTTCACCGTGTTGTGATTGATCGATCCATGCACTCCCTGAATCTCAATTACCAGAAAACTATATAGGTAAGCTGTTGAATATTTTGATGTAGGGAGCAACAGCACCCAGTCAAATTAGTTTCAAAATATTCAACAGAATGTTTATTAAATAGTAAAGACATACAATTCGTACAACTTGACAGGCTATTAAGCATTTATGATGGACTAAATGACATCATTCATGATGTAATTGATTATGATGGCAGCCTACATGTGACATAGTTGATTATGATGTCATATGATTGACTGAGAAACTGGAATCTTCAATTGTCTTGTATTAACCCTTTAACACTCAAGCCAGTCAAAAACACTGTTGGAAGTCGTATTGATAAATGTCCATTTACAGACCGAAAGTAAGCTGGGTTTTTAAAATTTATCACTGGAATAACTGGCTCGATAACCGAGCGAGTCATTCCAGTGATAAATTTTCAAAAATATCCTCTCGCTCTGAAATTTTTTATTCTCTATGAGAAAGTTAAACTTTTTAAAAGTGTTAAAGGGTTAAGAAACCACTTGGTTATTGTGATTAATTATGTATTCTCCATAAAGTACTCATTTATGATAGGTATTCCTGTATTAGCATAATTAGCCTCACCCTGTATAGGGAAGAGTGTTACATTCATCTGTGCGTGCATGAATCCGTCTGTCCGTCACACTGTGCATGCGTGTGTGTCTTTCTCTCTCCTGAGAGATGTATCTAAGAAATTGCTGATTAGATATCTTCTCTTCCCATGAAATATGATTTCATGAATTTTGGGCATTATCTGGTTGAAACCAGTCTGATCAAGATCAGATCAAATGGACCTTTCCGGTTTTAGCTATGCCCCGCCCATCTCTAGCTAAGCTCCACCCACACCTCACTCGTGTTGTGATCGATCGATCACTGAAGACCCTGACTATCAATTTCCAAAAAACTACACAGGTAAGCTGTTGAATATTTTGAAACTAATTTAACGGTGCTGTTGCTGCCTTAGGCAGCAACAGCGCCCAGTCAAATTAGTTTCAAAATATTCAACAGCATGTTTATTAAATAGCAAAGAATTACAAAGACATGATTTATACGTGTCGGACTATGAGATTTGAGGAAGGTCTATAAGGAACCCTTTGTGATGTAATGATTGTGACGTCATCATACACGCGCTGAGCTAATTATGACATCATGCGAGGTCAGATGATGGATGGATGGATACTCTGGAACGGTGTATTCTGGGTAGATCTATGGATATCCCAGAAACTACTTTTGAAAGGGTGTGACCCTACACCAGGATTCCACAAATTTGGTCATAATCTGAAAAATACAGAAAATCTGAAAAAATACTGTAGATTTTTGCTTTGTCATTAAATTCATGATGATAGTGAAAATTATTTGACGGGCAATTGGTTCTCAAAATATTTGACAACCTCTGTGTCCTGTCTGTCTCAGTCCGTCCGTCTGTCCATCCGACCACTCGCCTGCCTACCTGTCTGCCTGCATATCTGTGTTTGTATGCACACTGTTTCTTATAATTTTATGTACAGGGTATCTGATTACATTTCATACTTCTTCCACAGGCAGTTCAGGGTGCTGCGGCTTCAAGGGTCACCTGCTATGTAACAAATCCTGATATCATTAATCCAATTAATCTACAGGTACGATATTGGTCAGGTAAATAGACAACAGGATTTAAATTTCAAACGTTTTAAGAGGAACTGTGTTCTTTGTACCAAGTTTTACACATGAAATTTAACACTCTAATGGTCACGCCAGCCAAATCCGGCCCCTGTACCAGTCTTAAGGAATGTTTATAATTTGCAGGTCAACAGAAGACCATTTTTTAATATTTACCACTGGAATGGCGGGCTCGATAAAGTCATTCCAGTAGTAAATTTTCTAAATTTAGTTTTTTTGTCATGCAAATGGACAGTCATTGGGCAAATATTTTAATTTAAATTTTCTTGAGAAGATTTTCCCATTAAAACATTAATGCTCCAGCCGGCCTCACTGGTAAATACACCAGCACCTGTCTATAGAGGCCACTGATGGAGATCAGACAGGTGGTTTCTATACACAGGTGAATAACTTGGTGTATAGAATAAAACATTAATCTATCGAGTTTGCGATGATCAGAGGAATCTTCAGGCAGGGGTCGTGATAGAGCAGACTAGGAAATACCAGAGTTCTGGGTGCACTATTTAGCCAGGCGCATTAATATTCATACGTGCCTGTATAACTACAGTCCTGATAAGGGCGCAGTGATGCGGTTTTTTATCAGATAGTTCATTCTGTTTACATTTCTTTGTCTCAACTCATTACGGTCGCCATTTTAAGTATCCTTGGAAAGTAGTCTTTATCCACCACCAACCCCGCCACACACCTTTTACTAGTGTCACTTCTTCTTTTCTTTCGCTGATCATACCGCCAGTCCTGTAAGTGACTATCGACATGATCATAAGCGTTAAATGCGTGGATCCATGGTTTATTAGAGTGCGCCGTGCGGCCTGGAACCTCCGTCTTCAGCACTCGAGGTTTCTGTCAGGGTTACCTCACCCTTACCTCCTTTAGTCGCCTCTTACGACACGCAGAGGATACGGAAGGTGTATTCTAAGCCCCACCTACAGGGCAAACTAGTGTCACGAGATGTTATATATTCATGTACATAGTATTACAAACATTTTATTATTAGTTTTGTATATTGAATAGGAGATATCAGGTACTTGTAGTCAACATGAGGCATGTATAACAATTGCCTATGATCAAGATGTCGTCAGCCAATATCAGGCGATCTTTATTATACAATTATGAACAGTACATTTTAGCTGTTTACTTGTTCTGATGACACAGTCTATGATATAAGACTATATTAGAAACTGGTCATTGTACCTAGTACAGTTTATTACTATATAGTTAACAAAGTTCATGTATAATCTTTACTTAAAGGTAATAATTACTTAATCATAAGTATATTGGATATAATGTATATAACACACTTAGATAGGCTCGGCTATGCCTCTTTAATACCTTAAGATCTGGACGCTTAACTTTAAGTATTAAATTGCCCCAAAACTTCATAGCAATCAGTGTAGTTAAGGGTTGATTTGGCAGGTGCTCTTCAGTCTGTGCCGTCGTCCATATTCTGGTATTGACCATATAACACATATTTACAGTCTTGCAGCACCAGGTGGAGAGGCCCTGCCAAATCAAAAAATTATTTAATAGTTGAGTCTGCCCTTTCGCCAAAAAATGTGTTAATTAATATAATAATTGAAAATTACTTCTTCTTCTTCTTGTACTATTTGTCCATCATAAAATACTGTACATATTTTTTCCTTGTCTATGTCCATTTACAGGCCAAGAAAAGGCTATTTTTTAGAATTTACCACTGGAATGACTGGCTCGGTTATCTGGCCAGTCATTTGGGGCTACATTTTCAAAAATATTTTTCACTTAGCCTTTAATTGGACATTCCTCAAGACCACTGTAGAGGCCAATTTTGGCCGGCCTGGCCATTAAAGTGTTAATGCACTATCATGTTGTGTTTCTCACCATCTCAGTCCAGGGGATCAAGTGTCGGTGCCGTAGAATATACAATCCGTAATAAGCGAGCCGTTGATGATGAGGAGGCAGCATCTGTGGAAACTGAAGTAGTAGATCCTGCTCCTGCCACAGACTCGGAAGCACCTGCCGAAATATCAGAGCCTCCTACAGGCAGCAGTAGATCAAATAGACAAACAAAAAGGAAACTAGTCAGATTGGTAAGTATGTATGATTATTTTATTCTGTGGCTGTCATAGTAGAAACTTGCTACAGCTGCAATCAGTCCTTCTTCACTTTTCACCACTGTGTCTTGTCCTCGGCCAAAATCATTAGCTTCCTCGGGTCCATTTTTAGCTCACCTGGCCTTTAAGTGACCTTATGTCATGACGACCATCCCGTTGTGTGTCTTGCCATCCGTCTTTCATCCATCGTCCTTCAATTTTTCCTTTAAACGACTTCTCAAGAACTCTCAATTATATTTGACAGGAAGCATCATTAGGGCATAGGGATCCAAATTTGATCAAATGAAGCCGATTGACCAATTTGGTCGGTGACCAAGTTGGATTTTGACCAATTTTTAGAAACATCTTTAAAAATCTCTGAAACCGCTTGAGGGATTGAAGCAAACCTCATGAAATATGATCATGGGCAAGAGCTGAACCAAGTTTGTTCAAGGGAACTTGATTGGTCAAATGGTTTGGCAGCCATCTTGGTTGACCTAGGTTTAGCGAAAATGACTTCTCCAGAACCGCTGAAGGGATCAAGCCGAAGTTTGGCAGATATGATTAGGGACTAAAGTTTGTTCAAGAAAAGTTGATCCATCAAATAACATGGCCGTCGTTGGCAATTCAAAATATAACGCGTTTGGTGGCCATGTTGGATTTTTTTTATTTAAGTGATTTTGAGGCTGAAATTGGTTATATATATATTTTTTTTTTGGCGTATTCTGATCTCAAATTTGCAATTTTCAAAACTGTCGGATAAACGGTTTGGTGGCCATCTTGGATATTTTTCCTGCCAAAAACTCCCATACTAATGCAATAGGAAATTTTTAATGTGTTCTGGAGAACTGCTAGGCCGATTTCAAGTGTATGTGGCAGCATGCATTCTTAGGGCATACAGATCCATGTTTGTTCAAACAAAGCCGATCAGCCGGCTGCCATCAAGGATTTTTACCAATTTTTAGAAATGTCTTTAAAAATCTTCTCCAAAACCATTTGAGGGATCGATTCAGAACTCATGAAATATGATCTAGGGCAAGAGTTGAACCAAGTTTATTCAAGGGAACTTAATTAACCAAATGGTTCAGCGGCCATCTTGGATGACCTAGTTTTCGCAAAAACGACTTCCTCAGAACCGCCGAACTCAGGCCAAAATTTGGGATATATGATTAGGGACTAAGGGCCATTAAAGTTTGTTCAAGGGAAGTTGATCCGTCAAAAAAAAGATGGCTGCCATGGGCCAATCAAAGTGTAGGGTGTTTTAGCATTATAGCGTTTTTATATGATGGATTTTGAGGCCGAAATTGGTTTTATATATTTTTTTGCGTATTGTGATTTCAAATTTGCCATTTTCGAGACTGTCGGATAAATGGTTTAGTGGCCATCTTGGATCATTTACCCACCAAAAGCTCCCATACTAAAGCATTGGGAAATTTCAAATGTATTCATCTCGCGAACCACTGGTCCGATGCCAAGCATATTTCACAGGAGGCATCCTTATGAAATAGAGATACAAATTTGTTCAAAGGAAGATGATCGGCAGTTTGGCCCGTGGCCATCTTGGATTTTGGCCGACTTAGAAACATCTTTAAAAATTGTCTCTGAAAGTGCTTGGGGGATCGATGCACACCTTATGAAATATCATCTAGGGCAAGAGCTGAACCAAGTTTGTTCGAGGGCCAAAATTTGGCTGATATAATTAGGGCCGAAACACCATTAAAATTTGTCCATTCAAAGCTGATATGTAAAAAAAACCATGTCCGTCATGAATCAATCAAAATGTCATGTTTTTGGCGGACATCTTGTATTTTCTGCAAATTTCTAAGTAAAACATAAAAAGACTTAATTATTAACCGCTGGTCCAATTCTAATAAAACTTGGCTAAACTTTCTTTACAGAAATTTGATTTGTAAATTTTTATAGTGGTCATCTGATTTTGTTCAGTTGTGTCAGTCACCAATAATTCCAGGTGAGCGATACAGGCCCCTTGGCCTCTTGTTTATTTGACTGTAGTGAGTCCTGCTTTCTTGATGTCACCTCGCAGCATGCTTAGCATATTTATGCAAAGACGTCCTCTCCTGACTATATTTGCTGGCTCCGAGTAGGGAGATTTCCAAGGCTCTGTGCTGGTGTCTCTTCTGGCATCCTTAGCACATGGCCAAACATGGACAATCTTTTCTGGCCGACTCACAGACAGCGACGACGTATTACACATCTTGTATAGTGCATAGTTGGAAATTATACTGTCTGACCATTGGTGTCCAGTGATGGTACGTAGGTATTTGCAGTGGCAGGCATCAAGTTTATCTAGAGCTGCCTTTGGAGCTGCCCAGCTATTACAGTTATACAGTGTCAAGCATACGCAGGTCGCATTGTATAAACATAGCCGTTTTGTCAAGGGCATCTTTGATCTACAAATCCATAGCTTCCAGAAGGGTTGGAAAGCTATGTTGCCCATGACGCATCATTGCCAGCTGTACTGCAAAGCAGTGAGATTGGTCAGGAGTAGATATTAATGACTTAACCGTCTAATTACCCAAAAATGGCTTTTGCACATGCCTTAAGAAATACTTCCCTGTGTAATGGCTGGGTCAGATACTGGCTCGCTACCCGGTATCGTCTCTCTCCTGCCTGATGTTATACATTAAGTCAATATATCAATACTAGATTGATCTCTACGTTCACCACTTTGAACTTTTGACCCCACCCCACAGCCCACCCCCGGGGCAGAGCCAAATGTAAATGTCCTTTTGCACGCCACAATCATATGGGTAAATCACATACAAAATTTGGTTGAATTTCATCCAACAGTGTCAGAGAAGTTGCATTACAATCAATTCCATGACCTTTTGACCCCCATCCCCCACACCCTGTGGGCAAGGGCAAATATAAATGTGTTCATCCACTCCACATTGATATGGATAACTTACATAACAAAACATAACAAATTTGGTTGAATTCAGTCAAACAGTTTCAGAGGAGTTGCATTACAATTAATATCTTAACCTTTAGACCCCACCTCCCCCACCCAAAGGGGGCTGGGCCAAATGTAAATGTGTTCATCCACTTTACATCGATATGGGTAACTCGCATACAAAATAAGGTACCATCAAACGTTACAATTATTTTAGTTTTTACCATATATAGAAACTATAGCTGTGTTTGGATTGGGCATGTTATTTAATGTCCTAAAAGAAGCTATTTCTGCTTAACGTCGAAAGAAAACGCAATGGTCCTTATGTACATTCGTAGAAGACAATCATTGCGCACGCACCTATATATACAACAAGAGAGGTAACTCCAGAATAAAAGTTGCATAATACACAATCTCAATCTGAACTCCCCGACTATCGATTTCCAGAAAACTACAAATGAGCTGTTGAGTATCTTGAGGCTAATTTGACTCGGCGCCGTTGCTGCCTGTGGTAGCAACGGCGCCCGATCTGATTAGTTTCACGATATTCAGCAGAATGTTTATTGAATTGTAGTGACATACAATTCATACAATGTGTCAGATTATTAATCGTTAAAGACTGGCTATATCGAGGCATTCATGACGTCATGATTGTGATGTCATCTTACACGTCACGTAGTTGATTATGACATCATGTGATCAATGGATAAACTTGGAACGGTCCGTTCTCCCAGCCTATAGTAATTATTTATATTCTATCATGTATATATACACCTGTGCAAAAGTTAAGCACCAGCAAAAACAACAGAACGTAGAAACATGATGGTACAACTATGCTGCCATACTTTTTGTCCCCGCGTTAGCTGACATAATTCCAAGTACGAAATGCACATGCATGCATGACTTCACGCCGCTTGATGTCCATGCGTGGCGGGAAACAGCACACGTGTTCAGTTATGTAAAAGTCCAGTTTGAGGTGTAGAACATTACATACAGATTTAGGCGACAAGATTAGGAATTTTGTGTTCATGACCGTGGTTTATTTGTACAGAGAGAATTAGCTCTTGATTGTGAACCGCTATGGCAAGACGAAGGTTAAGTGATCGTGTGAAATGGCAAATCATAGGCATGCATACCACTGGTATGTCATGCAGAGAGATTGGCAGACAGCTGAACATTAACCATACTGTAATCAGTAGTTTGATTGCAAAACATGGGCAAACTAACGAGCTGAAGGTCAGGCCTAGGTCTGGAAGACCGAAGAAGACTACTGCCCGTGATGATCGAGCCCTAGTACGCCTTGTTAGGAGATCTCCATTCACCAACAGCCGAGTGCTCAGCCAGCAATGGGAAACGCGCAATAGAGTGTCAATGTCTACCGTCAAAAGGAGACTATGCTGCTGGCATGAAAGCTAGGAGACCTGTCAGACGTCCTCTCCTCACTGCACACCACAAAGAGGAGCGTCTGAGGTGGTGCAACGAAAGAAGACACTGGAACATGAGATCCTGGAGACGGGTACACTGGTCCGATGAAAGTCGGTTCCTGCTTCATGCCACAGATGGTCGAACTCGTGTATGGATGTCCAGACGCACGGCGTACGACCAACGTAACATCATGGAAGAAGTTCCATTTGGTGGAGGTTCCGTTATGATATGGGGGTGCATCTCATTTGATTGTAAGCTGGATCTGTTGACTGTACCTGGAACACTAAATGGACAAAGATATCAAGATTCCATACTGGATAGAGTTGTGGTCCCTCATTTTGTAAATCATGCACCTGGAACCCACCCTATATTCATGGATGACAACGCCCGACCACATCGTGCTAGAGCTGTGCATGAATACCTCCGCCAGAATGCCATCGAAACCCTACCATGGCCAGCAAGGAGCCCTGACATGAACCCTATTGAGCATATCTGGGACATTCTGGGAAACATGGTGAGAAGGAGGGATCCTCCTGTGCAGAACCTACAGGAATTAACAGACGCACTCCATCTTGAATGGCAACGAATACCACAATGGCGTATCAGTCGGTTGGTGACCAGCATGAGACGTCGTGTCCAGGCCGTCATCCAGGCACAAGGTGGATATACCCGGTATTAATAATGACAGTCTCAAACTCGTGCACAGATGTTAAACTTCGTTTTCAGACACCATTAATGACAATCTAGCCACGTGTGTCAACTGTAGGGCAATAGTTGTCAGTGGTGTCAACGTAACCATATTCAGGCCTCATTTTCAAGTTCAAACAAAAACATACAGTGTTTCCCCACCATCATAATCAGCATTCCTCTAATTGCATTATTACCTCTTGCACTAAGATGAATGGGTACATAAATGTTTATGCTATTGCTTTCTTCATAGCACATGAATATACCCTCGCATGTGCGTAAAAATAGGGTGGTGCTTAACTTTTGCACAGGTGTATATGTATAAATATTAATTACTGTAATTTATTCTGATTAGCCTAAACCGGCAAAAAAAGGAAAATAAATATCTATCTACCTAGGTAACCTTTACCTTGTGTGTTTTACAGGAATGTGACAAACAAAATGTGAGATGTGCTGAAATTAAGTGTAAAATAGGAGAATTATACCCAGAAGATGACATATATATCACTGTTATATCGAGGCTATGGACAAGTACATTCCTATTAGTAAGTTAATAATTATGACATTGTGAACAGTGGATGCACCATTGAAGATATAGCAGGGTGGGTGTGGATGTTACTTTATCCCATTAACACACCAACTAGCCAAAGCGTCTTCTGCAGTGGTCTTGAGAAATGTCTATTAGCAGATCAAGAAGACTAGTTTTGAAAATTGGCCACTGTAATGACTGGCTTTGTAACCCGAGTCAGTCATTCCAGTTGTAAAATTTAAAAAATCTGGGTGTGCAAATGGACATTTTCTATGAGGAAATTAAAATTTTCTTTAGCAAATTTAACCCTTTATCAGCCAAAAACGACCTCTGCAGTAGTCTTGAGAAATATCCATTTGCAGACCAAGAAAAGAGTATTTTTGAAGTTTTCTCACTGCAATGACTGGCTCGATAACCGAGCCAGTCATTCCAGTGATAAATTTTCAAAAATACTCTTCTCTTGGTCTGCAAATGTACATTTTCTTTGAGAAAATTATAATTTAAGTGTTGAAGGGTTAATTCCTGCACTCACCCAATTAATGAATCCAGTTTCTCAGTCAATCATATGATGTCATAATCACTTACGTCATGAATAAAAAGGCCATCAGAAATACTTAATAGTCTGTCAAGTTGTACGAATTGTATGTCTACTTTTTAATAAACACTGTTGAATATTTTAAAACTAATTTCACTGGCCATAGGCAAGAACAGCACCCAGTCAAATTAGTTTCAAACATTCAACAGCTTACCTGTATATTTTTTTGGAAATTGAGGAAAAATGCAGGGAGTGCATAGATCCCAACATGGGCAAAGCATGGGTGGAGCGATGGGCAGGGCATGGCTAAAACTAGATTCATTCATTCCCCTATATGAAAATAATCCTTTAGTCTTCAAATGGACATTTTCTATGAGAAAATTTAAATTTTCTTTAACTGATTTGAGTGGTAAAGTGTTAATTCCTGCATCCCCCCCCCCCCAGTTTCCTTGCTTATATTTGTCTAACATTTTGTTTATCCCTTTAATGGTCAAGCCAGCCAAAGCTGGACTCTGAAGTGGCCTTGAAAAATGTTTATTTGTAGGCTAAAAGAAGACTCCTTTTGAAAGTTTACCACTGGATTAAGTAACCCACCCATTCTCTTGGCCTGAAAATAAATATTTTTCTGTCAAGATTTCTGAAACAATTTTGAGAATTGAAGTGTTAAATTGAATGGTCTGTTATATACACTATATCTACACACTGGAAATTGCTTAATGGTCAAGCTTGAGGAAGTCCAAATTCAGGCCAAAAGCAGAATATTTTTAAAACCGAAATGATTGGCTCAATAATAGGGTTGCAACCATTCCCTAAATTATGGTGCAGTACGTATCACAATATGTGTCACGATATGATACGTATCATGATACATTCAAACGATGCATAAAAAAACTATTAAAATAAACAAAGTACTTACATCTGGGAACAATCTGTTTTGGGGAGAGCTATCAATAAAATGCAACGGTTAACATAACCCTTTCGCCGATAAATTCCCTTATCTTAATTTCAACGCAATCATACAGGAAAGCTGTTAAATATTTTGAAATTAATATGACTGGTTTCCAGTCATATCTTCTTCTTTTCGATCGCTGGTATCACACTTGGAGAGCCGTTCTCAAGATGAAATCTGTGGTTTTCTGCAGTTCTTCCACAGGCCCATACAGCTTTTCAAGAAAGGAGGTTGACAAAGGCCAGATCTCTTCTCTCAGCAGCTGATACGTACTGCAACATTGAAGTATGTGCTCTGTGGTCTGTTCTGCTTCTCCACAAGGACAAGCGGGCGATGTAGTAAGGTGGAACCACCTGTACATGTGTTAGTTTAGTCTGTTATGTCCAGTTCTGAGACGAAAAATGGTCACTTGCTCTGGCCTCGAGAGGTGATGGTAGGCATCTTCTAATTGAGGTGTTCTATAGAGTGACTTGATGATAGTCTTCATCTCTGTATGCGTAACCATGTTCTCTGTCTGATTCTCTTCTGCACCCACCTTTGCCATCTTGTCTGCTTCCTCGTTTCCAGTCATATTAGATTCAAAATATTCAGCAAAATATACTTTACCTTGAAAGGAATTTACTTTTTCAGGGATTTGAAAGTGTTAAGTTTTGCACCATATAAAGCCAACTGGTAAAGCAGAGCTTGGAAGTAAGCTGTTTTATTAGTCACGATACACAGTTACGTGTATCACGATATGCTTACTGTATCGCAATATCACGATACGCGATAAATCGTTGCAGCCCTACTCGATAACTATAGTATGGAACTGCATATTCTTTTGTGTGTCAGTCAGTCCATCCATCTTTCTGAATTTGTGTCCATCCATCTGTGCAAATTTTGGCTTTTCATTCAATATGTTTACTTTTGTTTGTAGTATCGTGATCAAACTGCATGGGAAGGTCGGCGATGGTAGTAGGGAACTGCACATTATTTAGTGTGTCAGTCCGTCCATCCATCTGTCCATTGTGTCCATCCATCTGTACAAATTTTGGGTTTTCGTTCAATACCTTTTCTTTTGCTTGAATTATCGTGATGAAACTTCAGTCAAGGTCGGATATGGTGGTAGGGAACTGCACATTATTTTGTGGGTCAGTCCATCCATCCATCCATTCATCTGTCTTTCTGTGTTTGTGCCCATACATCAGTGAAAATTTTGCATTTTCATTCGATAACTACTTTTGCTTGAAGTATTGTGATGAAACTCCATGGAAAGGTTGATATATACATGCATGGGTTAAATTGATTGAAATTAGTTGTTTCAATAAATCGAATTAACACATATTTTGTTGTTTAACTATTTCAGGATTATCGTAATGTAGATGAAGTACAGATCTTTTCACATGCAGAATTAATAATTGAAGATGTTTTAAATATAGAGCAGGGATCCAAGGATAATGATAAAGCATTTGTAAGTATCTCATGTCTTAGAACTTACTGTATGCAAGCTATATTTATTTAATCATTAACTGGTCAAGCTGACCTAAAAGGTAGGGTTCCCAGCCACTCTCGAAATCAGGGAAAACCTTGAAAATGAGTCCATTTTTCCAGTCACCGAAAACTCGGGGAATTTGAAAAAAAACACAAGAAATCAGGGAAAACTCAGGGAATTTGACAGTGACCCAAAAGAGAAGGTTGAACATTTTGCCAGTTTGTCGTATGTGCATCTTGTGTCACGTGTCCAAGTTGTGTCCATTAACTGAAAATGGAAATAGATTAAAATTATTGTGTGCACAGACTACACCTGTGTTGTATGTATTATGAGCATCTTAGTAGCTTTGCTACAACCACTTCTTGACTTCTCAACAATCTCGTTAAAGAAAAAATATTTCTCACGGAATTTTGGAAATTTCCCCGGGAAATATCAGGGAATCTTGTTTTGATTAACTTCTGGGAATCCTGAAAGGGCTTCTGGAGTTGTCTGTAGATATGACCATTTCTGGACGAAAAGAAGACAATTTGTGTAAATTTACCATTGGAATGACTGGCTTGATAACCGAACCAGTCATTACAGTGCAGGTAAATTCTAAAAAATAGTCATCTTTTTGGCCTAAAAATGGACAAATATTTAGATATTTTTTTACAAATTTAGACCACATTCATTGAGATTTTAGAAAATCTACGACTGGCTACCATGCCAGTCATTCTAATGTTAGTTTTTTCAAAATTATTAGCTTCTCTACAGTATGTCCAATATAGGTAACTGATTTGTGAATCCAGATATGAGTGGAGTTTTATGGCCCACTCCTTAACATTAACCCTTTCACCGATAAACTTACCATATCTCATTTTCAACGCAACACTATGGAAAAACTTGAATATTTTGAAATTCATTTTACTGGAAGCCATTGCTGTCTTAGGCAGCAACGTCTTCCAGTCAAATTAATTTCAAAATTTTCAACAGAATAAGTTTTATCTCGTAAAGATTAAACTTTTTCAGGGATTTATCAGTGAAAAGGTTAAATGATCAAGATTTGTCAAGAATACTGAGATTTTTACTTTGTGAATGTCAATTTGCAGGCCAAGTGGAAACTACTTTTGGAAATTTACCACCGGAATGACTGCCTCCACTATCGAACCACTTGTTCCAGTGATAAATTTTCAAAAAAACTGATGGTCTGCGACTGGATATTATCAAGACCACTGCAGAGGCTGCTTTTGGCAGGCATGACCTTTCAAGGGTTAATGGCCAAAAAAGCTTCAGCATAGGGTTAAACAATGCATAGACCCCCTAATTATCCTATCATGGTGTGAGACCACCTAATAATATAATAGTTATACCGTACACTTGAGATATACCATACACTTGACTTGAGTTATACCGTACACCTGGAGTTATACCATACACTTGATTCGAGTTATAATGTACAGTCGAGTTATACCATACATTCGAGTTATGCCGTACACTCGAGTTATACCGTACACTCAAGTTATACCGTACACAAGTTATACCGTACACTCGAGTTATACCGTACACAAGTTATACCGTACACTCGAGTTATACCGTACACTCGAGTTATACCATACACTAGTTATACCGTACACTCGAGTTATACCGTACACTCGAGTTATACCGTACACTCGAGTTATACTGTACACTCGAGTTATACCGTACACTCTAGTTATACTGTACACTCGAGTTATACCGTACACTCGAGTTATACCATACACTCAAGTTATATCATACACTTGATTCGAGTTATACCGTACACTCATGTTATACCGTACACTCGAGTTATACCGTACACTCATGTTATACCGTACACTCGAGTTATACCATACACTCATGTTATACCGTACACTTGAGTTATACCGTACACTCGAGTTATACCGTACACTAGTTATACCATACACTCGAGTTATACCGCACACTAGTTATACCGTACACTCGAGTTATGCCGTACACTCTAGTTATACCGTACACTCTAGTTATACCGTACACTCGAGTTATACCATACACTCTAGTTATATCGTACACTTGATTCGAGTTATACCGTACACTCATGTTATACCGTACACTCGAGTTATACCATACACTCATGTTATACCATACACTCGAGTTATACCGTACACTCGAGTTATACCGTACACTATAGTTATACCGTACACTCGAGTTATACCGCACACTCTAGTTATACCGTACACTCGAGTTATGCCGTACACTCTAGTTATACCATACACTCTAGTTATACCGTACACTCGAGTTATACCATACACTCTAGTTATACCATACACTCGAGTTATACCATACACTCGAGTTATACCATACACTCGAGTTATACCATACACTCTAGTTATACCGTACACTCGAGTTATAACTTGAATTTTACAGAAACTGATAAGAACATCATGAATGAGATCAAAACAGGGGAACTTCTATATCTGCTTAATTTGTAATATTACCAGGAGTTAAGACCATAACCCTTTAAATTTGGTCAAGAACATCTAAATATCTGCTTATTGAATGTCCATTTACAGGCCAAGAGAATACAATTTTTGAAAATTTATCACTGGAATGACTGGCTCGCTTATCGAGCTAGTCATTTCAGTGGTAAATTTTCAAAAATTATATTCTCTTGGCTTGTAAATGGACATTCCACAAGACCATAATAGAGGCCGGTTTTGGCCGGTATGGCCATTAAAGGGTTAAAGATTTCATTTGATTAAGTGTGTTATTGAATGTAATAAGGGCTGCTATAACTCTATTTCTATGTCTCTGAATGTGCTATTGTTGCTGTGTTTTCAGGTTAAAACTTCCGCCATTCCAGATATTGCGATAGCCGAGCCAACAGAACCCATCGCCTGGTGGCTCATTCTCATAGCTGTCCTGGGTGGTATTCTCCTCCTTGTTTTAATCATACTACTATTATGGAAGGTAAGGATAAGCAGTAGTATTAATCGATTTAGGTTGCCTACAGTATGTTATGGCAGCTAACTTGCATCAAGATTTTATTGATATATTTTGACACCTTTCTGGTGTTCCTTAGCCCTTTAATGACCAAATTTTGTCAAGAAAATCAAAATATTTCCTATATGGAATGTCCATTTGCAGGACAAGAGAAGAATATTTTTGAAGTTTTACCTCGGGAATGGCTGCTTCTGTTACTTATTGCTGTGGTAAATTTGTGAAAATAGTCTTCTCTTGGCATGCAAATGGCCAATCCTCCAGATCACTACACAGGCTGGTTTGGGACAGTTTCGGCATAATAGGGTTAAAGCTGGACGGTCATGGTAAATGATTCCGTTCTGGCCAATATGAGTAGCATAGCGTTACCAATAAATTTCAGGTCTCTATAACTTGTTATTAGACTTCTTCGTATTGATACTTTAGTCAAGACTTGACTAACAATCTTAGCCTCTAGTTCAGTTGGCCTGACCATATTGGCAGGTATATAATACAAACGTAACATCTGCGCTCTAGATGAATCCATTTCTAGGTATGGCCCACACATTTCTGGCTAAGCTACGCCCACTTTATATGCATGTTTGAATCCACATGTATCTTATCACTTTGGACCCTTACTTCCCAGAATCTCAATTTCAAGGTAACTAACTACTCACGTAAGCTGTTGAATGATCTTGAAACTAATTTGACTCAGAGCCATTGCTGCGTATGGCAGCAACAGCTACCAGTGAAATTATTTCCAAAATATTCAACAGGATCTTTATTGCATTGGAAATTCACCAGTGACGTACAAATGAGGAATTCAGTTTTAGCTATTGTCCGCCCATCTCTGTCTTAGCTCCACCTACACTTTGCTCATAATGGGATCAATCGATCCCTGCAATCTCTGAATCTCAATTTTCAGAAAACTGTACAGGTCTTCTGTGTAGTTATCATGAACTTGAGACACTGGTATTTAACCCTTTAATGCTCGCATTTGTTCAAGAAAATTTAAATTTTCTCATAGAAAATGTCGATCTGCAGATGAAGAGACTGTTTTTGAAAATTTACCACTGGAGTGATACTCCTCCAGTGGTAAATTTTCAAAAATAGCCTTCACTTGGTCTGCAAATCGACATTTCTCAAGACCACTGCAGAAACCGTTTTTGGCTGTTATGTGTGTAAAAGGGTTAATATGGTACCTGGTTCCTGTATCCATATCTTTTAAAATAACCGTACAAAATACAGTCAACACGGACATCGTTTGTGTTTCAGCTGGGATTCTTTAAGCGGCAAAAACCGGAAGAAGTCGCTACGCACAAGGCTAGCCTTGAGAAAAAGAAAAGTATACTCCTTGAGGATGAGGATTGAGATGTGAACTGTGTACTGACCTCGGGATCAGCAGAGTCAAACATGAAAAATGATTTATTACAGGGAGATACAGTGTGATAGTCATTTGAATGTGATGTACAAGATCTTTATAAAACTGTGATGGTAGTGCGAATTGTTAGCCAACAGGCACATGTTCATATAACCTGATGCGATGAATCTGTTAAAAATTTAAGATATTTTATTTAATATTCTCAACTAATCCGACTGCAAGCTATTATTGCTAAGCCAGTCTAATTAGTTTCAAAATATTGAAGATCCTACCTTGATGCCTGCCCTATGATTGAGATAATGGGATTTAAGAGGTGAAAATGTTAAATAAGTTAGTTCGATCGATTGATCGACCAGATAGATATATATTTAGGTAGATAAATAGATAGATAGATCCATCAATCCATATAAAATATTTAGCCCTTTCACCACTGAAATCCTTGTTCTATTGGAGTGGATTATAGAATGAAATGTGTGAAATGACGTATAGAAACGTGATTAAATTGCCTTCATAGAAAATTAATTATACGTTTAGTCATTATTGATCACCAGTGATCTCTTCATCAAATCATATTCACGATATACATAAATCACTTGATCACATCTTCAATGGACCTTTCCAGTTTTTTCTAATCCCCGCCCACCATTAACTAAGCGCCTTGCTCATGTAGGGATCGATTGATCCCTTTACTCCCTGACTATCAATTTCCAGAAAACTATACAGATAAGATGTTAAATATTTTGAAACTAATATGACTAGATATTGTTGCTGCCTCTGGCAGCAACAACGCCCAATCAATTTAGCTTCAAAATATTCAACAGAATATTTATTAAATAGTAGAGACATACAATTTATACAACAACGCATAGTCCGTCTTCAATTATGCGTTCGTGACATAGTTATCTACATTGTTCATGATGTCATAATGAGGTCATGGATTATTATGTCATTCTACACATGTGGTTAATTATGACATCATATAATGGATGGATAAAGTGGAAAGGTCTATTGATATTTGATTTCAGTGTCCTTTATATGGAAGTGTCCTTTATATAGAGATGTCCTTTATATGAGGTGTCCTTTATATAGAGATGTCCTTTATATGAGGTGTCCTTTATATAGAGATGTCCTTTATATGGAGATGTCCTTTATATGAGGTGTCCTTTATATGAGGTGTCCTTTAGAACGTGTTTGACTGTATGCAATTCACCTTTCCAGAGTATCCGTCCATCATCTGACCTCGTATGACATCATAATCAGCTCAGGACGTGTATGATGAATGTCACAATCATTACGTCACAAAGGGTTCCATATAGACGGTCATCAAATCTCAGAGTCAGACACGTTGTATGAATTGTATGTCTTTGTAACTCTTTGATATTTAGGCAGCAACTAGTTTCAAAATATTCAACAGCTTACCTGGATAGTTTTTTGGAAATTGATAGTCAGGGTGTTCAGAGATTGATCGATCCCAACATGAGCGAGGTGTGGGTGGAGCTTAGCTAGAGATGGGCGGGGCATAGCTAAAACCAGAAAGGTCCGTTGGCACTGATAATCTTGAGAAATTTTAGTGTTATTTTAGCTGTAAAGTAGCAATCTTGCAGATGCCTTAGCCGTTGAATACATACAAATTTTGTCGTAGATACGTCATATCTTTGAATCAATGTTCATTGTATAAAACAACCATTGTTTTAATCATTTCTCAATTATGCCATCCAATACTATTGTTCTCATATATATGAATTACGCCATTCTATATATATTTTTCAACTTTGAATTATTGTGTAAATATGAATGCATCTTTTATTAAAGTGTTGTGTAGTAAATCCTTCCAGGTGATACCATCATAAGTTGTATATTTCTTGTAATTATCATGCACTAGATGACATGGTTGACTTTAGTCTTACAGAGACAGTAGCAAATAGAGAAAATGATGTGTAAATTCTCCTAACTATAAATTCTCCTATAGTGATAATTAACCATTTAATGATCAAAATGATTCAAGAAAAGCGAAAGTTTTACTATGTCAATGTCCATTTGCAGGACAAGAGCCAGGAGCAGGGGTGACTTACAAGTAACTGTAACTGGCTGTAACTTAGCCAGTCATTCCAGTGATAAACTTTCACAAGAGAAGACTGTTTTTGAAAATTTACCAGTGGAATGACTGGCTCAATAACTGAGCCAGTCATTCTACTGGTAAATTTTAAAATTTCTTTTGGCCTGCAAATGGACATACAATAAACAAATATTTTAATATTCATGACCAAATTTAGTCATCAGCGGGTTAACTCTGTAGGGTACTTGTTTACACGCTTACCTCGTCCAAGAAGATTTCAGTCAAATTGTTTTGAAACTAAATGAAATATATTTAATCTATATAATAAATAGCATGCATTTAGAACTTACAGAATACACGTTGTTAATTAGAATCTAATATTCATTATCTCTGCTTGACCTATCTAGAGTCATTATATAGTATTTAAATCCTTGGTTAGTTAAGGCTTATATAGTTTACATTTTACTTACATGCATTCCTTTTGATTATTAGTTGAGTTATTTCTTTGTCTTAATTCAGCATTTTATGCTAAACATGTGTCATTAACCCCTTCAATGACAAATCCTTGAAAATATACATTCTTTGTGATGTATAGCATATTCAATCACTTACACCTCTTAACCCTTTCACCGATAAATTCTATGGATCTCAATCTCACGGCAAATAAATAGGATTTATCATATAAACAAGCCTTCTAGCCCGTTCCATATTTTTCGATATGAGCACACGTGCTATATTCAATGGAGTATTTTCATTGGCTGTTGGGTGCGCAACCCATTTAAATCGACCAATTAAAACATCGATTAATGTGAGCGTGACGCGTAGGGATTAATACGCGGTACTGTTTTACTACGATTTGTCGTTCATGAAACGTCATCGCAAAATGTCATCGTTTAACAGTTTATCAGTCGGCAGCGAAGTAACGATTGATGGCCGTGGCTATAATTTTCAATGACCAGTTAAAATACTATTTAACGGCTGACATCGCCAGATTTTGTGTTTGTCACTATATTTTGCTGCGCATTTAGTATCAGTTATCAAGTAGTGGTGTGTCACAGCGACGGTATCGATTTCACAAAAATCAACAATGAGAAATCAGATAAAAGTCACATCAGCAACTATTGGCAAATATTTCAAAATTACAGTTTATATGATAAATAAAATCTCAAACTCTGTCACTTTTCATATCACTATTATGAACCTCGTTGAAAATTATCAGTTTTGCACTCGCTAAAGCTTGTGCAAATTGGTAATTTTCAACTCGGTCCATAATAGTGATATGAAAAGTGAACTCGTTCCAGATTCTCTATATCTAGGAGATGTTTGCCGTGAGATTGAGATACATTGATTTAGAGTTATTTTGCAACACTCATATATGTGGGTCAGTCGACAAACTCGATCAAAGATTAAAATTGTTATGCTTTGACGACTATTTTCAGATTGACCATGATCCTTTCACACCCTTTGTGTCAACTTAACCTGATAATAGTCACACTGGTCAATAGTCATACTGGTCAATAGTCATACTGGTCAATAGTCACACTGGTCAACAGTCACACTGGTCAATAGTCACACTGGTCAATAGTCATGCTGGTCAATAGTCACGCTGGTCAATAGTCATGCTGGTCAATAGTCACACTGGTCAATAGTCGCACTGGTCAATAGTCACACTGGTCAACAGTCACACTGGTCAATAGTCACACTGGTCAATAGTCACGCTGGTCAATAGTCACGCTGGTCAATAGTCACACTGGTCAATAGTCACACTGGTCAATAGTCACACTGGTCAATAGTCACACTGGTCAATAGTCACGCTGGTCAATAGTCACGCTGGTCAATAGTCACGCTGGTCAATAGTCACACTGGTCAATAGTCACGCTGGTCAAAACGGCTTCTGCCATGGTCTTGAAGAATGTCCATTTGAAGATCAAGAGAAAACCAGGTAATTTACCACTGGAATGACTGGCTTGGTAATACAGCCGTTCATTCCAGTGGTAAATTTTAATAAAATCACCTCTGCCGACAGATGTATGCTGATTAATGAAAAATTTTAGATTTTCTTTTTCATGAACGTTTTAATGGTCAAGTGGCCAAAACGGCAGTGGGCTTGAAAAATATCCATTTGCATGACAGTAGAAAACTATTTTTGGTAATTTTCAATGGTAAATTAACAATAAAGTCTTTAGAAAATTTACCACTGGAATGATTGGCTCAATAACCGAGCCAGTCATTCCAGTGGTAGATTTCTGAAAGTAGTCTTTTCTTGGCCTGCAAATGAACATTTCACTTGGGAAAAATTTTAATTTTCTTGACAGAACGACTATTCAATGGTTTTGAGGGACTGTTGACACAAGAGGCGGCCTAATAGCTTAAGCAGTAGTCTAACCCTTTAACACTCAGACCGGCCAAAAACGACTTCTGTAGTAGTCTTAAAAAATGTCTATTTGCAGACCAAAAGACTATTTTTGAAAATTTAGCACTGGAATGACAGGCTCGATAACCGAGCCAGTCATTCCAGTGGTAAATTTTCAAAAATTGTCCTCTTTTGGTCTGCAAATGGACATTTTTTATGAGAAAACGGAAATTTTCTTGAACAAATTTAAGGCTTAAAGGGTTAAGATACACATTTGTGGGTTATTGTTAAACTGTGCTTCTACAGTGTGAGTTCTTTACATCCCCCCCATAAAAAATCAGATATTACAAATTATAAAGTAAGAAATATTTTAGAGTATTTTGCTGCTAATTTGAGTGGAATTTGTTGCGGCTGATGATAATAATAATAGATTCCAATCAAATTATTGACAAAATCGTCCCCCATCACACAGACACCATGTGAGATGGGACTAATGCCTTACTGTCATCTTTGAATCACAGAATCCACTTCTCACTAATTCAGCTTGCTAGTTACTCATCCGTCATCTGACCTCGTATGATGTCATAATCAGCTCAGCGGTTGTATGATGACGTCACAATTATTATGTTACAAAGGGTAGACCGTCATCAAATCTCAAATACTCCGACACGTTGTAAAAATTGTATGTCTTTGTAATTCTTTGCAATTTAAGAAACATGCTTCATCAGCTTACCCGTGTAATTTTTTGGAAATTGATAGTCGTGGTGTTCAGAGATCGAGCGATCCCAACACGAGGAAGGTGTGGGTGGAGCTTAGCTAGAGATTGGCGGGGCATAGCTAAAACCGGAAAGGTCCATTCAGCTGGTTAGTTACTCAGCCAGGTTGACCTAGCAGTAAATTTGTACCTGTGACGACATAGCCCTCTGTGCATCGTATGTGGCTGCTGGGCTTAGACTTTTAAATAGACAGGTGATGAGATGTACAGCAAATAGAGAATGCAGTCGCATGGAGTTCAGCACAATATAATTTATGTACTAGCTATCTATCTAATTTCAAGTCTTGCTTATACCGTACACCCCTTAGCACTCATACCATTCGCTTGTAATTGTATGCAGTATCTGAATAATTATTATTTTATCCAATATTGTGAATAATATAATGACATGGTGTAGATATTCATTTTCCATTAATATAATTATTTCCTATAATAAATGTTTATCATACATTTAGCTTAATTATTACATGCTTGTCTTTTTTTTCCCCCAAAAAATAATTTTTAAAAAAAATTTAGAAAAAAAATTTCACTCCATCACACTAAAGTGCACTTGTATATGTGATATGCAGATTGATTGAGTTATTTGTTTGAAAAGATATTTTTGCTACAAATGAAGCATTTTTGAATTTTAACAGAGTTTTCTAGCCTTGGTTAGATGTTAATAAACAATGCATGTTAGTACCTTGTATTAGCCATTTAATAAAATATCACTTTGGATGATTTTAAAATTTGATGTTTTCAATAATTTCAGTAATAAATTAAAAATATTCTTCATTATGCAAAAATCATTTTCTATTTTTATTATTAATTATACGGATTAATTGTCTATTGTAATTTTATTTAACCCTTTAACACTCAAACCGGCCAAAAACGGCTTGTGTAGTAGTCTTGTAAAATGTCTATTTGCAGACCAAAAGACTATTTTTGAAATTTTATCACTGGAATGACTGGCTCGATAACAAAGTCAGTCATTCCTGTGGTAGATTTTCAAAAATTGTCCTCTTGGTCTGCAAATGAAAATTTTTTATGAGAACATGGAAATTTTCTTGAACAAATTTAAGGTTTAAAGGGTTAATACACACATTTGTGGGCTATTGTTAAACTGTGCTTCTACAGTGTGAGTTCTTTTACATCCCCCCCCCCCATAAAAAATCAGATATTACAAATTATGAAGTAAGACATATTTTAGAGTATTTTGCTGCTAATTTGAGTGGAATTTGTTGCTGCTGATGATATTAATAGATTCCAATCAAATTATTGACAAAATAGTCACTATCTTAACTGTACCAGAAAGCTGTTGTGAAATTAGCCCTTTATTGGTCACGATTTCTCAAGAATATTGAAATTCTTGTTTAGTGAATATCTATTTGCTGACCAAAAGGAGACTATTTAAAAAAATTTACCACTGAAATAACTGGCTCGGTTATTTAAGTGATAAAATATCAAAAATAGTCTTCTATTCGCTAGCAAATGAGCTTTCCTCACGACCACTTCTGGCTTCGTCTGACTTGCCCATTGAAAGGTTGGTTAATCCAGTAGAATTTCAGTGTTCAAAGAGTTAATTTTATTGTCAAATAATTTATTAATATTTTTAATTTCATAATTTCATAACGGGGACAATATTGCTGAACAAATAAGATATCAGTATTATTTTATATTAGTGTTATGTATATTTTGAAGCAATGATTATACTAATATAACTCAATAATAAGCAATCTTTATTTGATTTCCGGAAATAAATTATTTAAATCAGTTTGAGTAATAAAAAAATATAATTTTATTTAATGTATCTTCTTCTTTTCGTTCGCTGATCATACCGCCAGTCCTGTAAGTGACTATCGACATGATCATAAGCGTTAAGTGCGTGGATCCATGGTTTATTAGAGTGCGCCGTGCGGCCTGGAACCTCCGTCTTCAGCACTCGAGGTTTCTGTCAGGGTTACCTCACCCTTACCTCCTTTAGTCGCCTCTTACGACACACAGAGGATACGGAAGGTGTATTCTAAGCCCCACCTACAGGGCGATTTAATGTATGATTTGAATGTAAAGTATTTAAACTGTAATTAGAATAATTAGTTGCATACATAATAAACCCACTGAGTGATGCTTCTTAGCCAACTATAAATGTCAGTTACAAAACTTACAATACATTTCATCGTAAGTCAGTTAACATGTTTCCAAAATAAAACAATTTTGAACACGATGTAAGAAATGTTCTGTTGAAAATTTAGGCTTCTATTTTGGTTTTGAAACGTGCTGTGATGTACATGGTCTAAGGATAACAACCCCAATGATAACAGCCAGTTATGAATCAGGAAACATGTCATTTTAACAATATGTAATTGATTTCTGTCTTAATTACGAAGTCATGAAAGATAGGTAACACTTCTGTCAGCATCAGTAACATACGTTTTTAGTTTTTTAGCAGATAATGAGGACGACAATGGAGACATTTGTTACCCAGAAATCTAGTTTTTTATATACTGAAGAATTTCTGATTGTAAGGTAAGGTTGAATTTGTATTTTTAGCAAATTTCTTTTCTGGGCCCAATTTTATCTCGATAACATAAAATCGCATCAGAAATTGCACACCAGTATTGTCATATTGTGACGAGCCACCAGACTAATTTCAATGGGCAGTAGCCATGCTCCTGCTGAATATTTTGAAGACAATTTGACTGAAAGTTGTTGGTGGCTTAGTCACCAACACCTTTCAGTCAAATTGTTTTCAAAATATTCAGCAGGCCCATGGCTATTGCCCATTGAAAGTGTAGTGAGCAGAAATTCAGCGGGCTAACTGTTCAGCAAATCAAGTCTATCTGGTTTTCTGTGTTGCAATAACATGATTTATGTCATGGATGTAGATTTGCTAAGATGTACTGTGATTCTGTCCGAGCCTTTTTTTAGTGAATAATAATAATAATAATATGTTATAAAAGCTTAGCTTAATAACCCATAATGCTTATTCGAGATAAATGCTTCTCCACATGTTTCTTGTGAATATTTATGTGATATATTAAATATTCATAATATCAGATTAATATTCATGAATTCTCATTGAATATTCATAAAATGTTGCCTATGAATATTTATCAGGGTTATGTTGAATATTCATGACGTTATAATTATAGGAATTATGCATATTTATATAAGCATCTTATTTGCCTTTATATTTTATACTTTCATCATTCTCTTCAAATATTGAAATTAATTTAATTAATATGTTTTAAATTGTATGTCTTAATTATGAAATTATAAAATATGTATCAAAAGTTATACAATTATCAAATATAGATCATATGTTTATGTTGCCTGTTCATGGGTCTATGACAGCCTATAGAGATAGTAGTTATATATAATGAATGTAGTCTAGCTTCTATAAACAATCATATTCATAATAATATGGGCCTATTCTTTTACTCTTCCAAGAAGTGTTATTCCGCTCCTTCCAGATGGTTTCCCATAGTTTCATTGAATAATTATTTCCACTGAACATAAGCGACCAATAAAATTGAGTGAAATCCTATTTCAGAAGAGAAAAGAAGATTTGTAGTCTTGCGAGTAGATTTTTTGTGCATTTTCGTTGGCCAATTTTTTTCTTAGAACATATTTAGCCAATGAAATTTCGCGAAACTATCAAAAGAGACAGAAGAATGTGGGCCCTATCTATGTATGTACTGTATCATATTGATATTAATATTAACTAATTACGCAATGTTATGGAATGTGATTAAACATGACTACAGTACAGCTCATAAATAAGCTATGTTGTTTCCAAAAAAAAACAACTTAAATGTTAGTTAGTAAGAAAGCTTCTGTTGAATATTTTGAACATAATTCACCTTTCCAGAGTACCCACCCATCATATGACGTCATAATGAACTGTGTGGTGTGTACAATGACATCATAATGAATGATGTCATGAATGACGTCGATAAGTACGTCACGAACGCATATTTAATGACGGTCTATGGGCTGTTGTACAAATTGTTTGCTTTTACTATTTAATAAATATTCTGTTGAATATTTTGAAACTAATTTGACTGGGCGCTGTTGCTGCCTATGGCAGCAACAGCGCCCAGTCTAATTAGTTACAAAATATTCAACAGCTTCCCTGTATAGTTTTCAGGAAATTGATAGGCATTCGGGGATCGATCAATCCAAACATGGCGAGGTGTGGGTGGAGCTTAGCTAGTGATGGGCGGGGCATAGCTAAAAATGGAAAGGTCGATTGGATTGGAAGACCTTGCTGCCTTAGGCAGGAAGACACACAGCAATGTCTTCCAATCCAATTATGTTCAAAATATTCAACAGTACATTTTATTTCTGTTTTGGAAACATTTAAAGTTATTTCTTGGCCGTTGTGTAATAATATGCTCTTGTCATCAATATGTATTTAAATATTATATACCCGGTAGTTTATATTTTGTGTATATATATAATATATATATATATATATAATGTTTCTTATTTTGCGCCGAGACACTGTTCTTGTGCATAGTCAAGGGAGGTAAGAAGGGGCATTAATCCTTGCAGTACTGGAACAGAAAATTTAGATTTATGCAAGTCTGGAAAGAAAGTCTTGTGTAGATATTGCAATTATTTTCAGCAACCCTTTTATAAATTAGCTGTTTGACTGCTGCCAGCCACCAGACAATAATTTGAATTGACAACAAGTCTGGACACGCTGAATATTTTGAAACAATTTAATTGAATGTTGGTGACTTAGTCACCAACAGCTTTCAGTCAAATTGTTTTCAAAATATTTAGCATGTTCAGACTTAAACCCCATGGAAAATGTAGTCTGCAGAAATTCTGCAGGCAGACAATTAACATGAGTTGTCATGCTAAAGAAAGATGAATAATTTAAATAATTTCTTGCTTTGGCCATTGAAATTAATTGTCGCTTTGACCCTTTCAGATTTCAGTGTCTTAATTTCAAGACTAGTTAAGAAAGTTGTTGAATATTTTGAAAGTAATTTTACTGGAACCAACAGAATATTCCTTACATCATAAAGAATGTGTCATTTCTACTCTGTAAGGGTTAAAGGTCAAGGAATCAAAGATCAATGTCCATTTGCAAGCCAAGAGTAGGCTTGTTTTGAAAATCATCACTAGAATGGCTGGCTGGCTGGCTTGATTAATGAGCCAGTTATTCCACTTGTAATGATGTTTATCTTGATGATTAAGGGGTTAACTTATTCAGTTCACATTAGCAGGTGTTTGTTTTGAGAAAAGCTTTGCTGAAATAAGTGAATTGTTTTCAAATTTCCTCAAGTATTAAGAGGTGTTGATTTTGCAGAGTCATTATTTCTGTAGGTACAGAATACATGTATTGTGTTATGCTTTGCATGAATAATGATATCAGATGACAGGAATAGAATGCTTTAATGATCAGATTAAGTCAAGAAAATAGTATAATTTTGTGATAGTAAATGTCCATTTGCAGACCAAGAGAACGCTATTTTTTAAAATTTACCACTAATGATTGGCTCGGTTATCGAGCCACTCATTCCAGTGATAAATTTTCAAAAGTATTTTTTGAGCACGCTAAATAGACATTTCTTATGACAACTGCAGGAGTTGTTTTTGTCCGCTTGACCGTTGAAGTGTTATGTCCAGATTTAGTACTATAGGTTGTGAATGATATCTGTGCTTATGCATAGTGCTTGGTTGTCCTTAATTCTATATCCTGTCATTCATTGTTTTTTATCATTGCCACCTTTCATTCTTATTTTGTTTCATTCATTCATTCATTTAAGAAATTAATATGATGAAATTTATTAATTCGCGATGTCAAGAACCACTCCATCCATCCATAATTAGCTCACCTGGCCAGAATGGCCAAGTGAGCTTATGCCATGGCGACCGTCCGGCGTCTGTGCGTCCGTCCGTCCATCCGTCAACTTTTTCCTTTAAGCGACTTCTCAATAACCACTGGGCCGATTTCAATTATATTTGGCAGGAAGTATCCTTAGGGCATAGGGATCCAAGTTTGTTCAAACAAAGCCGATTGGGCGGTGGCCATCTTGGATTTTGGCCAATTTTAGGAAATGGCTTTAAAAATCTTCTCCGAAACCGCTTGGTGGATTGATTCAAAACTCACGAAGTATCATATAGAGCAAGAGCTGAACCAAGTTTGTTCGAAGGAACTTGATTGGCCAAATGGTTTGGCGGCCATCTTGGATGACCTAGTTTTTGTGAAAACGACATTCTGCAAAACCGCTGAACGGATCACGCTGAAATTTTGGGGATATGATTATGGACTAATGGCCTTTAAAGTTTCTTCATGGGAAGTTGATAGGTAAAAAACATGGCCGCCGTGAACCAATCAAATTTTAGCATGTTTGGCTGCCATATTCAATTTTTGTATTTGATGGATTTTGAAGCCGAAATTGGTTTTCTTAACTCTGCTTACTTGTCAGTCAGCTGTCGTATAGCGGTGACCCCATCCGTCTTCTGTATGTCCGTCCATCCATCTGTCTGTCCATCACCAACAATGGCGGCTCATTTTGTTATTTCTTGACCGATTAACACCAAACTTGGTCACAATGTTAATGATGGGATCTAATATCTGTGTTGTGAAAATGAAACTAATAGGATGCCAAATGCCAGAGTTATCACTCCTTAAATATTTGCAGTCTCACTTTCATAGGGCAAATGATGGTTTGTTCCCACTGTCCATTGGTTTATCACCATGTCAGATTTTATTGCCAAACTAGATATTAAATTCCAATTAACAGATTAACCTTTCCAATAGTGCCGAAATATTTAAGATATGTATTATGTGCTCTGACATCTATGCTCTTAAAAATATTTGAAATGTATTTGATTGAAAGTTGTTGCTGCCTTAGGCAGCAATGAAAGTTGTTGCTGCCTAAGGCAGCAATGACTCAGTCAAATTATTTTCTAAATCAATTCCAGCCCACCCTACCACTGCTGCTAACTCGGTGATTCAGCCAGATGTGCACGTGTTAAATGGATTGTGTGGTGGTGGGGAATAACCTGCTATAAAAACCACCTACCTGCCTTTAGAGACCATTTTCTTCAAATTGTATTTAAACCTCTAGTAACCGTCTGACTGAGATTTTGCAGACAACATATTCCAAAGGTTATATCTCTGAACCTGATAAATATTTTGAAAACAATTAGACTGAAAGTTGTTGGTGGCTAAGCCGCCAACAACTTTCAGTCGAATTGTTTTCAAAATATTCAACAAGTCAAGAGCTTCTGAAAATTGAAACTATTGGCTGCACTAGCTTGCAGCAGTGAGACAGTTAAGAAACCAGCTGTGGTTAGCACTGATATCATCTATTTTCACTTAAACATTGTTCAAAATCACTAATGCAAAACAAACAGTCCAGAGATTGTTGTCAGTATCTCGAAAGCTAAATCATTTGACTGAAAGTCATTGGAAGTGACACTGATGGATATAAAACTTAAGTAAGATTAGTTGAAATGCCAATGTTCCAGGTGAGCGATACAGGCCCATTGGGCCTCTTGTTTCATTCATACTTTGATTAACTTCATTTTCGAAATTGTCATACATTCAAAAGAAATTGTTTCAACTTAATATTTTACACTTTGTTTATTCTTAACCAATTTTACTCTAGACATATATACATTTGCTGATTATTTTGAAAATCGTATTACTGAAAGTCATTGTTGCTAAACGTGGGAGTAAAGTTCTTCAGTCAAATTCTGCTTTCATACAATTTCCTGAGTTGCTTTTATATTGCTGGTTTCTGAAGCAGTAATCACCATTTTAGCATGACCTTTCAAACTTAATGTTTATACCAGAAATGGCTTCAGCAGTGCTGTTGAGAAATGTTCATTTGCACACGAAGAGAGGATTATTTTTGAAAATATGCCACTGGAATGACTGGCTCAATAACCAAACCAGTCTTTGCAGTGGTAAATTTTCAAAAATAATATCTTGATGGTGGTTGATTAACCATTTAAGCGTAAAATTTGTTCAAGAAAATTTAATTTCTCACTGAAAATGTTCATTTGCAGACGAAGAGACTATTTAAAATAATTTATCACTGGAATGACTGGCTCGGTTTTCTAGCCAGTCATTTTTGTGATCAATTTTGACAAATATTCTCTTAGTCTGCAAATGGGCGTATTTCAAGACCACAAGCAGATAGCATTTTTGGCTGGTTTGAGCATTAAGCGTTAAGATTGTGGTCCTAAGAACCACCAGCATTTCACAGCAATATGTATATATACCGTAGACTTGAGTTGTGTTAGGCAATTTCATGGCCAAAATTTTGGCTCCCAATACGCTATCTATTATATACTGTTTTGTCTGTTTGTGTTTTTGCTCATTCATTCATTATAAGACAACATCAAGTCCATCCACGGCTATTATACTGATATATTCGTATTATATTTTAATCCGTATTTTCTACATATTTTGTGTTCATTTCTTTAGTTGTGACATAGTTTGGTAACGGGGACAGCATGTAATTTACTGCTAACGATGTGTCATTGTGATTTATCATACGCGCGATAATGTTTATAATCTGTATAAAATATAAGATAGAGTATTGCGCTGACGCCTGTTTTATAATATAATTCTCTGTTAATTAGTTTTTTATCGGTAAAAACAGCTAAACACACACTGCCTCAAATTAAATCCAAATCGGACCGTCGCCAAAAATAATTTGCTTTATCTCTCCCTTCCTCGGCCACATACTACTGTATGCATAACAGTGGGGCTAATGCGTTCACTGATAAATTCTGCATATCTCATTTTCAAGGCAATCGTACAGGAAAACTGTTAAATATTTGGAAATTAATTTGGCCGGAAGCTGTTGCTGCCTAATTTGACAAGCGATCTATTAATTTTATGATAGTACTTATCATGGCAACTAGAGAATCGAGAAAATAGGACAAAATGTGATATGTAAAGGAATAATACATGTATTGGTTAAAGTTACAATAAAAACCATCTTAAATTTTGGTTACGCCAAGTGAACATGAGATTTGTCTATTTGGGAGTGAAGTGAACATACTTTTTAAACATTTCTACTATAAATGACCGAACCAGTCATTTTATTAGTAAATTTTCAGAAATTGTCCCGTCTTCGCATACAAATGGACTTCTAATGAGTGTAAAAGCCAGATTGTGTCGACTAATACAGGATTAAGAGATAACCATCAAGTGGTCACTAAAGATAGATGATGTATTAATCAGTTAACACTCTAACTGGGCCAAAAACAACATCTGCAGTAGGCTTGGAAAATGTCCATTTGCAGACCAAGATAAGATTATTCTTGAAAGTTTATCCCTGGAATGACTAGCTCAGTTATTGAGTCAGACATTCCATTGGTAAATTTTGAAAATACTCTTCTGTTTTGCCTACAAATGGACATTTCTCAAGACCAATGTAAAAGCTGGTTTTTTTTGCTAGTTTGAGTGTTAAAGGGTTACACCTTACATACCAGAAACAACATTCTTTATAAATATTAGGAATTTTCTGCTCAATATTTTAGAACTAATTTGAATGGGGACTATTTCTGCCTAGGCTGTTACTGCATATGGTAGCATCAGGATCCAGTCAAATTAGTTTCAAGATATCGAACAGGTGTCCGGTATAGTCGTTATATTGAAATTGAGACGCTGTAGTTTCAAGGTTTCCGTATACAGTGCTGCTATTTTACTTCAAATGAACAAGCATATTTAGTGATGATAAATGACTAACTAATTAATGTGAATATGCCGTCTTCAGTGTTTGAAGAAAATAAATATTAATAATTAAAAACAGTTTATTGGCTTAAATTGTGTTTGCTATCATCCCCTCAATGGTCACCATCGAGGGTCAGCATCGTTCACTTTATCCTATCTATGACTCTAACTCTTTGATGGTCAGGATTTGTGAAGAAAATCGTGTGTTTTACTTAAGTAAATGTCCATGGAGCACCTTTTATAAAAATTTACCACTAGAATTTTTGGCTTAATTAAAATTTCAGAAAGTCTTTTCTTGGCCTTTGCCTGCAAATGGACATTTCTCAAACCACTTTAAAGGCCAATTTTGGCACGCTTGACCATTAAAGAGTTTAAAAGGTCCTCGATAATTCAATTTCCACTTCCCTATGAACCATGGATAGCATAATAGAAAGGTATGTAGACTTATGGAAAGCTCTTGTAGGCTCGAATTTTAATAGGCCATCCATTTCACTGTATGCGATGCAACAGACTGCATGATGTGACACGCTAAACCAACGGGGATTTATCTGTGATAGCCACATCTACAAGGTGGTGATCTGTAGAGGGTGCTCAGACAAACAGTCAGAGGCAGTGTCACGTCAAAATAATGACACCACCCATGGCTCCTATGTATCCTGGCCTCACACTGTAGAATGCTTCAGTATCTACCATCTGCTCCATGGCAGACTATCATGTTCACATGTTGCACAGAGAATCTGATGTAGAGCAGGTGTCTCCTGTTTACAATCCCGACTACCCTCTACACACCATAGAAGTGGCAGACAGACTCGGCATCTTTACATGACTGAAAGTGGTTATAGAAGATTTTTCATAGATGGTCGCATAAGGGTTGTACATGGGCGCATCTCAGAAGTCTGGCATCCAATATCATGACAGTCAGTGTCCTGGAAGAGACAACCACCAGGGCTGTGAGCAGTGTCATAAGTGCTCTATGTATGGAGTGTTAAACTCAACAGAATGAACCCATTGAGGTATATCTGTGTCGGACCTAGCCATGTCCCATCTTCGAATGTTGATCTTCATGCCATTGGGGTGGGCATCAGTTGTTTCATCTTGCCAGCACCAATGATCTGCAGCTCTAACACTAGATGATTGGTCTACGGGCTATTGAGTCCAACTCGCTTAAATAGCTTTGCAGATGCCGTGACACCCCCTCTATAAATGATAATACTGTGTTCCATACCATGAAATGGATGGCGCATCAGGAGCTTTCCACCAGTCACCCCAACTCTTATCACCCACCCAACTAGGGTTTTACCATTCTGTCCTATCTAGGTTAGGAAAGACAACCCATGAAAAGATTTCAGACCATCTCATCCGTCTTTACAACAGTAGAGAGTGGTGTGACCTCAGGATCAGTGGCTGCTGGTGGCCTATATAGTAGACAGCTATGGTAGCCATTTACCACTAGGACTACACTTTATTTTTCTCGAATATTATTAGCTCACCTGGCCTGAAACACCAATGGGCTTATGGCGTGGTGACTGTCCATCTGTAAACTTTTCTTAGGGATTTATCAAGCACCACAAGTCCGATTTCAATTATATTTGGCAGGAAGCATCCCTAGGTCATAGAGATTCAAGTTTGTTCAATTGAAGCCAATCGGCCAATTTAGCTGGCAGCCATCTTAGATTTTGGCTGATTTTTAGAAATGTTTAAAAAAATTTCTCCGAAATGCCTTGGGAGATCGATTCCAAACTCATGAAATATCATCTAAGGCAAGAGCTGGCCCCTTGGGCCTCTTGTCTGTAGAAGATTCATGGGGCCAACAGCACACGGTCATGTGACATTGGTGTTGTATGTATCGAGGTGGTTCTATGACATGAAAGCACTGGTCAACATCCAAGTTGTTAGCATCCTCAACCCTGGCCGCTGTTGCTTCAATCAGTGGCTTGAGGATAAACCTCATCTTTGTGAAGGTATTGCGGAACGCAATCTTGATCCCATCCTTGTTACAACCCAGTCGCCTTGCTAACATAATTGATATTGGTTAGAAGCAGGAGGTCATGGACAATGAGTATAGAGCCGCTGGAGTGGGAGGTGAAGGGGTTGCAGGAACGTAATAAGTATTACCAGAGATACGAGACACCATTCTAGATGTCACGATTTCGAATGCTATCAGCCCCCGGGAAAGTGGTGGAGCGTGCGTGTCTAAAGCATGTCTGTCTCCACACCACAAAACTTTTACGGTTTGCCAGGATCTTCAAGCTGAATCGTACAATGACACATCGGCTGATCATATAAGTGTTGAGACTGCTTTAACCTGTATCCTGCCCTGTCACCTGAAGCCAGTGTCACAGTGCATGGAGACTACAGCAGATTGGTACTATTAGTTGATATCTCATCCACGAGACTGAAAAGTACACCAGCCACGAGTGATTGGGGTCGGTGTAGGTGTGATGGCCATTGTCAACCTTGCTCTAGCGGGAGGTGTGATAGTTGCTATTCCACTGGGTGGAGTGACCCACACCTGGAAGTTGGACAGCATCAGGCCATAAGGAAGCTCAAGAAGCATGCACGGTATGTAACACTAGCATAGAGCACAGGCAATTGGTGAGTGAGTCAGGAAAGCTCCTGGGGATGGGAAAATCAGTGATGAAAAGTATCACAGTGTTCTAAAGCTCGGAACTTTGTACCAAGACCAGAGTAAGGCAGCAATTCTTCAAAGGCTCCAGTGGATGTGTGAACATGGAGGAGCTAAAAATAAGATGCTGAGGTGAGGCCACATCACAGGTTTCTTCGATGTAAAGTAGCCTGTTGTGTCCACCTTAAGACAAATAGTATAGATGGCCTTCCCAGTGAACAGTCATCCAAAGCCGACCACTCCTCGGTACACCCTGGACTTGTCTGAAGGGGCTGATGGGTGACATACCAGTCCTAACACCATTCTCTCACATGAACTCACACGAATCCTCTTCGGACAGCAGGCATCAACTCGCCTCTGACGTCAGTTCTGGGCTACATACGCTGGTGGGATGACTCAGTTGCTGGTTATCTTCATATTCGTAGTTTATTAGTGAATCTTTAAAGTAGGTAGTGGGATGAAAGAGTGGCTCAAATTCGAAATTGAATAGCAGTGGATGCTTACCCCATAGCTTGTCTATTCTAGACTTAAAGAGTTGATAGATGGTGCATTGATAATGTATTCCGGTAGTTTGTTCCATTGGTTTGTGCATCGTGAAGGGAAAGAGAACTCTGATATTTAGCCTAGATCTAGTTTTCCTAATTTTTAGACTATGACCTATTGTAATACAGTTATTGTCACAAAGCTGTATACGGTTTGATGGCGGTTGGTCATATTTGTTGTGAAGGATTTTGTATATTTGAATCATATCTCCACGTAGTCTTCTAAATGTGAGTGTTGGTAAGTTAAGTTCTTTTGAGTCCTTCATTATAAGGTAGATTATGCATACCTTGAATAAGTTTAGTGGCACACCTTTGGACACTTTCTATTGCATTTACATGTTGTTTTAGGAGGGGCACCCAAACTACATTGGCATATTCGATGTGAGGCATGACAAGAGATGTAAATAGGTGTTTGAAATTGTCTTTATCTAAATAATTAAATGTACATGTACGTCTAATTAGTCACATTATTTGGTTGGCTTTGTTTATTTTTTCGTTTATATTTTGATCAAAACGTAATTTTTCATCAATTATGACACCAATGTCTTTTTCAGTGGATGAATACGCTAAAGTATGGCTAAACATCCATGAAAGAATTAGCCTTGCTAGGCGAACCCTCTATGTCCTAATCAAAACCGGGGTCCATGGCACCAATGGATTTAAAAATGCACGGCACCAATGGATTAAATCCTAAGACATCATACATAATCTACCATTCTTACGTACTACCCCGACTACTATTTGGTCTGGAAACCCTCCCGCTGACAAACAATCAACTGAAACAACTGCAAGTCTTTCATGTAGACACTCTGCGCAAAATACAGTCACTCCCAAACAGAACTTCGAGAGCGGTATGCCATCTACTCCTATGAGCCTTGCCAGTTGAAGCAGAAATTCACAAACGTCAGCTCAGTCTCCTCCATTCAATCTTGACATGCGACAACAAAATACTTCTACAAACACTTCTAGGACAGTACTGCCTCAAATCATCCCCAGATACCTTCCTTATCCGAATCTCACACCTACTCGAACTCTATTCTCTACCCGATCTCCACCCCATGCTCTACATTACTCCACTAAAGCCAAGTTGGAAAAAATGTATAAGAACCGCTATTAATAATTTCTGGATGTTTCACTTAAGACAGGAATGTAAGAGCAAATCCAGTCTACTCTACCTAGACAAAGCAAGCTGTCAAATTGGAGCTATTCACCCAGTCTGGGGATCTGTCCAATCAACAACAGAAGTAAGAAGAGCAATTACAAAAGCCTGACTGCTAACAGGCGCATATATGCTACAATAATTTAACTCAAGATTCTCTAGCTACACTGTCTCGGCAACTTGCCCTGTCTGTGAAGTAGAAGATTAATCAACGGCCCACTTCCTCCTTACACGTCCAGCAACAAACTTCATTAGACAGCAACACCGTAAATCAATTTCAGAATTCATCGCCAAAGAACGTAGTCCAACATACAGTAACACAATCTTCAGAAAGCAGGAAACTATTACTCAACTTATTATATACTGTCGAAAACCATTCCTTTCCGACCCTTGAAAGCCTGAGCCGTGCTATGGTACATGCCCTCCATAGAAAAAGGCTTCAATATACATCATAAGAGCTAAGCAGCAACAAACTATCAACCGTCTCAACTTTACTACAAATACATCACTACAACATCATCATAACATGTACATACCATGTGGAATTATCAAACAACTAAACTAGTAACATTCATTGTATAACTACGTGAGAAATTTACTCATATTTCCTCACGGTGCTCATACCACAGGAGGAATCTACGAAACAAGAAGAAGAGTTGGAGCTTTCGAAGAAATCCGCATGATTATTCATTTGTCATGAATGAGTCTATATCTTGCTGCAGCGAATCACAGTCAGCTTGTTTAAGGATTGATCTGAATAATTGTGTATCGTCTGCAAACAAGAATATGTCTGACCCACAACTAATTGCTTCAGGCAGGTCATTTATATAGAATATAAAGAGAAGTGGCCCGAGGACTGAGCCTTGCGGTATGCCACTGGTTACATTCTCCTTTGCAGTTGATGGCCAGTCCAACACCAGCTTCTCCATGAATCCACGACCACTGACCAAGGGTGCAAAGAAAGCATGTAAGAGACTGCAGTTCTCATTCGAAAAAGATTCAGGGTCCGAGGCACTGTTACAGAATATGTTGCACATCACCAGTATCAAGCACTTCTATGCCTGACCCGTGACCACGCGTTAGCACTCGAGCATCTGTGCCACCTCAGTGGTAGAGGCATCCTGCTGAATCAATGCAACCATCTTAGGCTCCATGTTGAACACCTGCTCAGAGTGAGTAGGAACCCACTCAGGGGGTGTAACCTTGCTGTACTTAGACTATGCCAAGGTCTGTTTCTCGCAGAATGGGTTTCAGTGCGTGTTCAGCTGTACCATGCGTAGAGCGCACCTCCACTGATGACAGCCCCGACTGCAAGTACTACTACTACTACTACTACTACTACTACTACTACTACTACTACTACTACTACTACTACTACTACTACTACTACTACTACTACCTCTGCTATTTTCTGCTATGTCGAAGGTTCAGAATCCAGGGTCGATGCTGAGAGCTTCATAGTATTGTAATAATGTTCAGATAAAATGCTGGTTGCCAGATCAAGTGCCAGCTGGCCCTATGAATCTTCAGTGGGTTCATAAACATGAACCAGTCTTTGCAAAATTCTTTACCCTGTCTAACTGATCGGGGAGGTGTTTTGGCACATCAACCACATGCCTGCTATAGAGCTGTTTGACTAGTTCTCATGCAACTGCCGTACATCTATCAGGTCTCCACCCCTAATGGACTGCTAGACATCTCCAAAGAAACAGTGTGTCCGTGTACATGCAACATTCGTACATCTATCAGGTCTCTACCCCTAGTGGACTGCCAGACATGCCCAGAGATACAGTTGGTCCTTGTACCATACGTTTATTTTGTCAGATTCAGTCATAAGGAGGTCGAGTCCCTAGTAATGGCTGACCATCGATAGCAGCATTGACCTCCACATCGATGAGGTGGCCAAAGAACCACTTGGTGTTGGGTTGATCGATATTGTCTATGTTGATGTGTACTGCCTTTCTAGCAGTCACCCAATTCTGGGCTGCTCTTAGTGTGTTTATGCGGGGACTCCCTGGAACATTCTTGTGAAAGAGCATCATCATGCCATCCTCGATGTGGTGGATGCGATATGCATGAGTATATTACAGATAGAAAGCATTCTTCCCAGTCTGATGGAGCTTGATCATGATATGTGTGATATTGCCATTAAGGTCAGGAAAGGATCTCTTGTCTACTCTCCTCTGTCCTCTCTCCTCTCACCGAGACGCTCATTGAGAATTAGCTCACCTTCAAACCTGATACATTGGCCCAAGCGTTCAGACCTCCCCCCCCCCCTAAGTGTCTGCTTACTGTTTCTCCATAGAGGATCCAGCGTTCGAGAGGATGATCTGCCATCTGAGTAGCTTCAGCTTTGGCGCATAACCTAGCCATCACCTGCTCTCATAGCTGACTACGCTTGCGGTGGTGCTATGCTTAATTGTGGGTTTTTTTGTATCATCTCTAGTGATCCCTGGAAGCTTTTTCTGGTGTGCTCAGGGGCATCACTTCCAAAACTTCGGCACGGGTGTGTTCAATCATCAGGCGCCTAGAGCACCAATGCATCAGTGGATGATGATGATTTCAGTAAGGTTTTTCACTTTTGCCCTCTTAGTCTTGTCCTCAGCCCAAATCCTTAGTTTCCTCAGGTCCATTCTTGATTTGTGTGTTTGAGGTTACCTCATAGCACGCTTAGCAGATTTATGCGATGACGTCCTCGACTCTGGCTTTGTATTCGCTGGCTGCGAGTAGGGCAAATTACAAGGCTCTCTGTGCTGGTGTCTCTTCTGGCATCCTTAGCACATGGACCATCTTTGCCGGGCGACTTTTACAGACAGCGGCGATGTATTATACATCTTGTATAGTGTATCATTGGAAATTATGCTGTCTGGCCATCAGGGTTGTGGTCGAGTACAGGCAGCCGTACTCAGGCTGAGTACGAGTACTTTGGCAAGGTACTCGAGGCTGAGTACAAGTACATGTACTTTTTAGCAATTGTACTGAGGCTGAGTACGAGTACATTGTAAATGTACTTGAGTACGAGTACAAGTACATATTAATACCAAACTGTCATCCATGGTCACTATGGATGAGATAGTGGGAGAGCAGCCATACTATAATATTCCCATGGGCTTGCTATGTTGGAGTTGTTGTGAATTCTGTAAGATTTATATATACATGTAAATATAAAATACGACTTCTGTAGTGGTGTTTCTCTCTATTTATTTACAAAACAACCTTGTTGAGTATTTTAGATATAGTCAGACTGCATGCTGTTGCTACCATGGGCGACATTAGCTCCAGCCAAATTAGTGACATTTCACAGAATATTTACTAACGCTTTTAAGGATACAGATAGAATGACAAATTCATTACAATAAGAGATAACCAATTGAATATTTTGAACATTATTTGATTGCTAGTTGTTCCTACCATAGGCAGCAATTATTTCCAGTCAGATTATTTTCAAAATATTTACCAGACTATTTCTTACTTCATAAAAGAATTTGCAAAAAGTTCTGACATAATTCCTATGAATGTATCATATATAAGGCTTCATAAGTGAGAGAGTTAAATTAGAAAAAATTTATTTCAGATAAATGATGTAGTAATGTTGACTATTTTGAAATTAATTTGACTGGTACACATTACTACTTATGGCAGTATTCACTTCCAGTCAAACTATTTTCGAAATATTCAACATTGAACTTTATTCTTAAAATAGTTTATAAAATATTACCACTGATTAACCCTTTAACCCTCTACTATTTCAAGAGAATTTTCTCATAGAAATTGTCAATTTGCAGACCAAGAGATTATTTTTCTTCTCGCTGGATTGAGTGTTAAAGGATTAAGAATTGGAAGGTCCATAAAGCTTGAAATAATGGGCTTTGTCCAATTTCATTGTCAGGACTATCCATGCATGAGTGGTATCTGAGCACTGGGTGTATAATTGCCCAGGCCAGGTATGTGTTGACATAAGGCTTGTGCATTTGCACAGCTGTTCCAATCTTTCCTCCTACCATTCTCAACACTCAATGATAAATGACCAGAAATGACAATTTTTATGCTGCTAAGAAATATTCTATTGCACATTTTGAAAATTATTTGCTGGAAGCTCATGCTGCTTTAAGCAGCAATTATGGTTTCCAGACATTGTTTTCAAAATATATAATAGTTTACCTGTATGACTGCTTTGAAAGGTAGATAAAGAGAGTTTAAATAGTGCATGGGTTAAAATGCTTTGCTTGGTTAATCTTATTCCCAATTAGCATGCCTACAGCCATTTCCCATTTCAACACAAACATCCAGAATTTCAATTTCAAAACAAATTAACAGTTAAGATTTTAAATATTTCGAAATTAATTTGGCTGGGAGCAGTTGCTGGCTCAAGCAGCAATGGCATCTAGCTCAATTTATGCTTGAAATGTTCATCCTGTATGACAACCTTGCAATTTAGATAAAAAGGTTTCATTAGTGTAAGTGTTAAATACTTGTTATCTTATTCATCAAAAGCATACCTACTACAGCAATTGCCGTTTCCAGGCAAACATCCAGAATTTCAATTTTAAAACAACTTTTTAAAAACAAATGACTATGAAAACATATTACTAGGCAAACTAGTTACACAATTGTGTGCAAAGTTAGTCAAATTGTTGTCAAATATTTACTAGATTTCATATCACCTCCCTGAGAACCAGTGCTTGGAATTTTGAATGAAAAGGATAATTATGCATACGATTTTTATGTAGAAAGTTGACAAGTACTCAGCATGTACTCATAAGTACTCAAAAGTACAAGCATAGAGTATGTACTCGAGTACAAGTACGAGTACTTTGGAAATGTACTGAGGCTGAGTACAAGTACATGTAATCATAAAAAGGCACGAATACTGAGTACATGCGAGTACTTGAAAATGTGTACTCGAGTACACGAGTACTGAGTACATGAGTACATTGGCCCCAACCCTGCTGGCCATTGGTGTCCAGTGATGGTGTGTAGATGTTTGCGCTGCCAGGCATCGAGTTTGTCTAGAGCTGCCTTTGGAGCTGCCCAGCTGTTAAAGTTATACAACATCAAAGGTACACAGGTTGCATTGCATTGACATAGTCTTTTTATCAAGGGCATCTTTGATCTACGAATCCATAGCTTCCAGAAGGACTGGAAAGCTATGTTCCCCATGACGCAGCGTGCAGCATTGTCAGCAGTACTGCAAAGCAGTGAGCCCAGGATTTTACTTTTGCTCCATGGTTCGCCATTTTCTTTAGCTTCATGCTTTGTAGATAGGTGTATGTGAGTGGACTCTGTTTTGGATTCGTTCATAAAGATATTCTCAATTTTTAGTTTGCTTGCAGCTATTGTGAGAAGTACTCTCAGCTTGGTATCTGCAAGCAGTAGTCTCACTAGTCGTAGCTCATCTTAATTGCAACTGATCTGGCGTAGTATATCTAGGATCTTTGAGTGTTTAATTGTGTCGAAGTCTCATGACATGTCAATGCCCATTTTGTGGAAACCCAGTGTTTGGACATGACTACCGACACAAGCATGCACTGAGCCCATACAATGTCTGCGCAGCTGCGTCCATGTTCTGCAGTTGCTCTACACAATTAATGTCCACATGCAGCTTCTGTTCCCAGTTAAAATCAGGTACTCTCTTCTGTCCATATTTGTTTTTCGGGATGTCATGCAGCTCAGAAAACCTATGCGAGAGTATGAAGATTCTGCCTGTTCTTCTCCCAATACTCTCTCATGATTTCTTGTGGTAAATCATTCAAAAACGGACTCACTAGCATCTATTCTGTGCCTCGTGGCACTTTGTAAATTGTCAAAGTGAGTACTTGACCATAAGATATGGAAGTTTAGTGAGTATCGGTGTCACTTTCAGCCCCATCCACGCTTTCTGTACTAACTTGACATGACATTTGAGCTGGCGCACTGCTGAACCTAAGGGAGTGGGGACACTCTTCAAAATTGTCTATGTCCCCATCAGTGAATTCTATTAGTGCTGTGCATGCGCGATAAATGAGTGTAGGCAGGGCCTCATTCTCTGGGGACATATTTCATTTGGAATGTGTCACTGGCGTATTTGAGATATCCATTCCTGATCTCGTGCGTGCGTGCGTGCGTGCGTGCGTGCGTGCGTGCGTGCGTGCGTGCGTGCGTGCGTGCGTGCGTGCGTGCGTGCGTGCGTGCGTGCGTGCGTGCGTGCGTGCGTGCGTGCGTGCGTGGGTGGGTGGTGGGTGGGAGCGAGCGAGCGTGTGTGCGTGCGTGTGTGTGTGCAGATGGTGTGTATGTGCAACAAGTGTTCAGTGCAGGTCTCATATGCAGATGATTTGATGAGCGTTAGACTTGTGTATTTTGGTGTGTTTGGGTGAAGAATACTACTAGTCCTACTAGAAAAGGTACTCACTATTGCCTAAGAATTGTGACGTGCTATTACTCTTTTAGCGCTGATTTCTAGCATTGATAGATGTGTGCCTGAACACGCCAGTGATATTTTCTCATTTCTAAAAGGGCTAACTTTCTTGCACAGTAGGTGTATTCCTGCACATGTTAATATGGACTAGTTTGACAAAAAGGGTCTTATAAGTCTAACAGCTAAGGTAACCGAAAATTATGAAATGTCAAGCATATTTGTCTGAACTACTTGGCAGATTTGTAGGAAATTGGACTATGTTCTACAAGATTTTCGGCACTGCTTGCACTTGCAGGATACTTTCAATTGGACAACTACTAGACAGATTGCATGAACGTTAACTATGTTTCACCAGACATTTGCTTACGCCAATGATGATGAGCATGGACCTCCCTAATGGATTGGGATACAATTTTGTCTATGTCTAACAAGGCTTCTTGCTTGAACTCACGAGAATAGACAAAGACAGTTGAGTGAATGACTTGTACAATTGCAAATGACTAAACATACAGAATTAAATAGCTAAAGGAGTGTTGATTGGACCTAACTGGGCAGTGGTATATGTGAGTCTAAGCGGTTGAGTGAAGGCACTTTGGACTTGGTTAATTTTATGAGAATGTACAAAATATTATCAGAGTTTTAACTGAGCATCGCATAAGACATTCATAGAAATAGGTGGGAATGGTTAAGGTTGTTACTCGCCACACTGTTGGGAGAGCAGAGCATAGGATAGTTCCTAAAAACGTGCAAGGGCACTCTAACTTTAATACTCTATTAAATTATGTGATGCTTAGCCCTGAAACTAGCCTTGCACCTTAGAAGAAAGCGAGCTTAAACAATTCGTCAGGGTTGCAATGCATGAGTGGTGGGGAGCTTCGTCTACGTGCACTGCTATTAGTGCTCACACGCTTCCACTATGACAATCAGGAGATGTGCGAAGTGCTGGGCACAAGTGCTGCCCACCACCGAAGTGTGGGTGGTCAATACCATGTGCAGGAAAGTCTTAATGAAGACATAAAGGATTGTACAAAGTGCAGACACTTACACCACCCACCACCAAAGTGTGGGTAGTCTACGTAAATTGTACAGTCATGTACTTGGCCTATAGAGGGCTAGTAAACTTTTGGGACTATTCTACTAGAATGAGGGTGTGTGGTGGGTGTCATGCTCAGTCATGCGTGATAATTGCAAACTACTGATTTTTGTGACTGTAGCTCCTTATAAAGGACTCCAAGAGGATTAGATCTGGTCAAAATAGTTTTCAGAATTGTTCATCTTTTTAATAGGCCATACACACTCCGTGGGATCGGTTCAATGATTGTAACTGTAGCTCAGAGCCGAGTCTGTGTTCTGTACCAGCGAGGATGGATTCATTTGACCAAGTGGCTTATCAAAAAATTCTTATTTTCTTACTAATAAGTTGATCGTTTGGCAAAAAGTTTATGTGCAGGCATGCTTCGTTTGAAAGCATGATTACTTTAATTTGAATACCTGATTGTTTGAAAGTATGTGCTCAGTCGTAACTAGTCTGAAATCAACATATTCTCTTCACATAAATTCCCTTTCTAATGGTCGGTAACAGTTAATTTTCTGGTCACCAAATTGTACCGTTAATTTGGCAATTTTAGAATGTGGAGGAACTGAAGCGAGTATGCGAATACTGAGGGTTTAGGTGTATGTGGAATCATGAAATCATTGGAGCTGATCATGCTGTTTATCTGGGTGTTATCTAGGGTTTGGTGCAGGACTTAATGCAAAAATGTCTATCAAGCACCATCATCACAGCCAAGTGTACAGTATATATGCTTTTGGTGCAGGCTTTCATGGAAAGAGGGGCTTACGTCCTGTAATATCATGCAACCTGTAGATAACTTGCATTTAACCATGTCTTGGCATCAAGGTCTGGATGGTGATGGAAAAGTAGTGTATCACTATTGAGAAGCGGATCTTGTGGAAATATGGCCTCGCTAGTACTCATAAATAAAACACTGCGCCACCATCAAAGTATCAATGAAAAATGTGTGTAAATCTGCTATTCACTCTTTTCGGACAGAAAGCCTATGACAAGAAGCCCAGAACATGTGTTCCTACAATGCATGTCAAGATAGCAATTCAATTCGAACAACTGGTTGGCAGTCTGGTCTATATCATTCCTTCATGAGACAAAGAAAGCAACATACAAAGCTAGAGCATTAACAGACAGATTGCGTCACCAGACCTCATACAGGAACCATAATCAGTATGTTTGAGAAACATCATGCTTACTCTGCAGTGTAGGAGTCGAAAACAGGGGACGCTTCATTGTTCACTGCTAGAGATTACATAAGGCCTGCATCCAAGATTGGCACCAATTACATGGCATCCTGGCAAAGTTTGGCACTGTCTCTATTGATCTACTCCTGCAGGCTCTGATTGATCCACTTTATCTAGCCTACCCTTGAGGTCTTCCAAATGCTAATATTGAACAGATATCGAGAGTGGATTTTCTGCACATAGTGGTTGTGATTACTGCTGTTGAAGACCCGTGGTTGTCTCTCTCCTTAATTGGTGTTCAGATTAGTTCAATTTTGGAGCTCCTGCCTTATCAGGAGGCGCACCAACGTTGCCATGTTAAGAATAGCTAGAGTAGTTTCTATCCTCGTGACAATGATTCCATATGCCAATATTTATAGCTTGCTTATTATCACATATTTACAATGATGGCACATGCTGCTTTTTTATATAAATGTATTGCCATGTACCCACGGTGGCATGTACAGAAAGGTTGAATTATATATGAACTGTCTGCTTGTTAAGGATTTAGCTATAATGTGTAGTTGTTGGGATTTGAGTCTAACCAGATAGTCTTAAGCAAATCAAGTGGACTCATGGTCTCATGTCGTCATCGTCTATCGATGATAAGTCATCAGCATCGTACAGTTTTCTAAGGTTATATGTGCCAAGACTCCCGGTTCATTGATCATTTTCTCTACTACATGTATTTTGCTTGAAGGATTCTACTTAATCTTGGCAGATAGTGTTAACACAGTTGATAGTACAGTTGGTATTTCACTATCAGGTGACATCGATATTATGCTTCTTAGCAACATAAGGGAATATGAAGGGTCAATCTTATATTGAATAAATCTAACTCAATTGCCTTGAAGTGTGCATAATGCTGTCACAAATTTCATCATCACTGCAGCTTTTTCTACCTTGTTAGGATCATCACGTACAGTGGTCCAGCCATGGTGAGCTTTCCTCGTTGGAATATATTAACTTTTATTCATCGTTTCGTTCGTTACTTTTTCTAAATATTCTTCCAAATATGGAGTATCGCCTTACTAGGAGTAGAAGTGCCAATTTTTGTTCTGAGTGTGTCTATTTCGAGTTTGTTGATTATCTGCCATCTCACTGTGTGTAATCTGAAGATGAGGGAGCAAGACATTTTTAGCATCAAAACAATTCTTCGTCCATTCAGAGATTTAATGGTAGAGAGTGGTGGTCTACATCTAGTATGGTCTGCAACAGTAGGTTTTGATTGGTGACTAGTAAGGCTTTGAACACCATTGACTCTGTGGCATTAACAAAGTCTCCAATATGCACCATTTGTACGGGTTCAAGAGCTGGGCACAAAAAGGATGAAGTACTTTCTGTACGACATAAATTACATGTTGGATCGATTTTAAATCGGTTACGTCTTGCCTGGTTTGTCCGTAGCTAATATATCCCTGTGAGTACCTTGGATATGATGGTGCCATTAAATTGATGGGCATTGCTGGAAACTGTGACTCCCCAGATCCTTTTGACATTGGAAATACTGATGGAGATTGGCGACACATATTTTAGAGAGTATTCTGTGATCAGCTCAGAAGTGATCTTATCCTGCGAGAGGATGGATATTGCCTGTTTGACTACATCTTTCCATGTGGGTTTTATTGTCTATCTTCAAGCAGATCATGGGTAATTGGAAGCTTGTATTTGTGCAGGATATCCTGGACATATGTAAATTAACTTGATGCAGTAATGTCTTTCATATCCAGCTGATGGACAGCTATGCCACATTATATGGTGTCGTCAAATGCGATTCTGTTTATGAATAGGCTTAATGCACGCAGGTCAATGTAGACCTAGATTGGTTGGACTCCCACTAAACCGTATCCCAATATTGTGGCAGTGTTGTCAGATAGAAATGGATCGAGCTTTCCCATAGTGGATATCTGAAATCATTACAAGTTTATTAAAGATGCATTACCTCCGAGATATAAATAAATTTGGACATTTTCAGTATTTTTGCTGTAATATAATGGTTCCGGTGAATTATTAGTTCATATTAATTGTTATTACATAAATTACGACATCCCGCCCCACCCCCCCCCCCCCCCCCGTCACACATATTTCTTATTATTTGCTGTTTTTTCTGGAAACTCGTGTGCACGTATGAGTTTTCAATTTAGTGAAGCATGATATTTATGAAACAATCCAATTGGAACGATCTCTGACAATCTTAAACATGTCTAGACAGTTCACCGGCGACGACAAAATGTGGAGTGACCATCCTGCCGAGAATTATTCCGAAGGACGGGATCTACGCAAGACAAGACAAGAAGGACAATAATACCACGAAAATTCAATATAAATTACTCATTAATTTTTTTACGTGTTTGTTTGTTTTACCGGATATAGTTGTCATTTTACAACAAAAGAAGACGTAGTAGTCAAACCAGACTAAACCACATTTATACTATGTCTACGATTAAATCACATTTTAAAAAGGTGAGTATCAGTATTAAACGATTAATTTCAATTTAAAATGTAATATTATAAATATATTTCCAGAAGTTCCCCCCCCCCCAGGGAAATCCCCTTATAATTATCATTATGTGATAATCATGATAATATGATATTAGGCGTTGCCTAGTGGGCGAGCGCACTATGCTATGCTATATCATCAATCTCTCCCCTTCTATTGTCCACGCCAGAGATTGACGATAATGCTGTATGCTACCCAGTCATTTCACAATGATGGTCAAATATCACCCGTGTAACAGTCACACCGCCATGTGGGTACGGAATGTCCAATATGTTAGAGGCGAATCCATTACCGATATAAAGGTATATGGTACCGGTACGGAATATCCAACACTATCAAGCTATTGATTGATTTTGAGCGATCTAACAATAACTCGACCTACAAAACATATCAGTAATAACATAGCACATCTCCAACATGATTGTATTGGAAAACTTTCAATTAAGTTCAGAATACTTCCGCCGTGCTTAGTATAAATGTTTTATACAGCCGTAGGCATAATTGATTGATGCGTACCATACAACTTCATGGTACGGATTAACCACTACGATGGTACGGAATATCCAGTTAGTTAGGTATGGAATATCCAGATTTAGGGTAGGTACGGATTGACCGGTACAGTTTGGTGTGGGTACGGAATGACTGATATTCCTACTGTCAGATCTACTGTGTCAGTTTACTCCAATTAGGAGGTTCGCCTGGAGGAGCGATATGAATCTGAGGGATGGGAATTACATAACAGAAAATACCTGAACGATAGGCATATGGAGCATTAGTGCTGCAACGAGTGATCGATTACCTGCAAATGGTTACAATTTAACGAGTACCCGGTTATAAAACCTGTACCCGAATACTCGTTGACCCGATATAACCCGACGATAAGTTGTCAAAATAAAATGGATACCAGCAAACGAACTTCGGTCGTTTGGAGACAATTCAACCTAATTGATGACAATAAGAAAACACAATGCAAACTGTCAAACAAAGATCGCGTATGCGTGTTCAAAGTCCAGTATGAAGAACCATCTAAATATCTCCCAAATTTTGGCCCAATCTGCTCAGTGGTTCTGGAGTTGTTTTGGCAAAAAATAGGTTATCCAAGATGGCCACCAAACCATTTGGCCAATCAAGTTCCCTTGAACAAACTTGGTGCAGCTCTTGTCCTAGATGATATTTCATACGTTTTGAATTGATCCCCCAAACAGTTTTGGAGAAGATCTTTAAAGACATTTCTAAAAATCGACCAAAATCCAAGATGTTGCGAAAATACATTTTTAATTTCCCATTGCTTGAATATGGGAGATTTTGGCTGGTAAGTGATCCAAGATGGCTGCTAAACCGTTTATCCAACAGTCTCGAAAATGGCAAATTTGAAATCACAATACGCACAGAAATACATAAAACCAATTTTTGCTTCAAAATCAATCAAATAAAAAAATACAATATGGCTGCCAAACATGCTATATATTGATAGGCCCATAGAGGCCATTTTTTTTACGGATCAACTTCTCTTGAACAAACTTTAGTGGCCCTTAGTCCCTAATCATATATCACAAATTTCCGCCTGATTGCTTCAGCGATTCTGGGGAAGAAGTTGTTTTTGCGAAAATGAGGTCATCCAAGATGGCCGCTGAACCATTTGGTCAATCAAGTTCCCTTGAACAAACTTGAGTGAGCTCTTGCCCTAGATCATATTACATGAGGTCTGAATTGATCCCTCAAACGGTTTTAAAGACGATTTTTAGAGACATTTCTGAAAATCGGCCGAAATCCAAGATGGCCACTGGCCAAATTGGCCGATTGGCTTCGTTTGAACAAAATGAAATCTCTATGCCATAAGGATGCTTCCTGCCAAATATAATTCAAATCGGCCGAGTAGTTCTCGAGAAGACATTTTAAATTTCCCATTGCTTTAGTATGGGAGGTTTTGGCGGGAAAATGATCCAAGATGGCTGCCAAACCATGTATCCAACTGTTTCGAAAGTTGTAAATTTGAGATCAGAATACCCAAAAACCTATATAAAACGAATTTCGGCCTCAAAATCCATCAAATAGAAAAATCCACACTATATTTTGATTGGTCCACCGCGGCCATGTTTTTTGATGGGTCAACTTCTCTTGAACAAACTTTATTGGCCCTTAGTCCCTAATCATATCTCCCAAATTTCAGCTTGATCCCATCAGCGGTTCTGGAGAAGTTATTTTCGCTAGAACTAGGTCAACCAAGATGGCCGCCAAACTATTTGACCAATTAAGTTCCCTTGAACAAACTTGGTTGAGCTCTTGCCATAGATCATATTTCATGAGGGTTCCTTCAATCCCTCAAGTGGTTTCGGAGAAGATTTTTAAAGACGTTTCTAAAAATCGGCCAAAATCCAAGATGGCCACCGGCCTAATTGGCCGATCGGCTTCATTTGAACAAACTTGGACCCCTATGCACTAAGGATGCTTCCTGCCAAATATAATTGAAATTGGCCCAGCGGTAAAGGAAAAGTTGACGGGCAGACGGACGACGGATGGTTGCCACGACACATAAGCTCACTTGGCCTTTCAGGTCAGGTGAGCTAACGATGGTGCGGCCCATCCTAGGGTATAGCTGTCCACATCATGCAGTGCAGTCAGACAAGCTTGAGGCTGTACAAAAAATAGCAGCTGGCTTCATACTAAACCAGCCACGCAGAAGAGATGACCAAACAGGCAACAACCAGACTTCCATCCAAAGCCGCTACCTAGGAGAGCAAGGGGACGACAACATCGTACAACAACCTAGGACAAACAAGATGGTCCTCAAGCACAGCTTCCTCCCACGCACAATAGCAGTGTGGAACAGCCTACCACAGGAAGGTGCCCTTGCTCATAACCTTGCTAACTTCAAGGCAGGGGTGCAAGCGACCTGCCATTGAATGGGCACAAATTTACTATAAATATACATGTACATACAAATTTGTATATAGACAACATTTTAAGAAAGCTTCGTGTTCCACACATGCCACCAAATGTATTGAGTGATATCCTCAAGAGCACATATCAATTATCTAATAGAAGTAGAAGCAATAATACTCGTTTCTTTTTTTCTTCAGAATTCAATAACCGAGCATTCTGCAGGGTTTGTACTGGTCATGGAAATCCTGGAAAGGCATGGAATGTGAAAATTTAAATTTCAGGTCTGGAAAGTCAGTGTCTTTTATCATAGGCAGTGTTTCTCATGACAGCTGGATTTTGGGGTCCCCTTACTCTGAAATTTGTGGGTCCCAAGCTAAAAATGTGTGTGCGTGCGCGCGTGCATGCGTGTGTGTGTGAGGGGTGGGGGTTGCAATTTTGATAAAGTGATCTTCGACGCCTAAAACAAATGTATAAACTTACAATTATATTTCAAAGCACATTCATAGCACTGTTAAATGAGTATTAATATAGTTATCAAGACATGGTGGTAAAATAGTGATTTATATTCAAATAGTGATATAGTAATATAGTATCATAAAATCATAGAATACTTTATTACTATGCATTACTATATATCACTTTTTAAAATAAAAATCACTGTCTTAACTATATTAGTCATCAAAGCTGAGTCATATGAATACGCTTTGAATAAATAATTGTAAATTTATACATTACAATTTTATCATCCTGTTTCTACGTTTGTGTTTTACTCATTTGCGAGGTGCTCCAGTATATGGGAGGATTTCCAAAATGAAGTGAACTTGTCTGTAATCACAATCTTTAAGCAAATATTAACTTGGCATTTCTGCTCACGACGATAAAATATCTTTGTAGTTCCATAGTAGCCAGAGGGTAAATACAGAGTGTTGTGCCTCAAACATTTGTTTGTAAATAAGAGTTTCACATTATTTGGCCACGGAAATTCCACGAGGACATGTGATCTTTCATAAACGGTTGCTTTCGCATTTTACTTTTTACAAACCCCCAAAGCAGCGAGATCTGCCGAATAGTGAGATTACAGGAAAAATATATGATCTACAACAAAAGAATGGCACACTCGCCGACGCGTAAAACATGCCCTGTATTCTAGACATTGTAAAACAGTCACATATCTCTAGTGGTCACGATAAAATCATGTTATTCTAACTCCAACCGCTCCTTTCAACATGCATCACGTGACAAATTCTGAGTTAGTGACGAGACCTAGCGAGTATTTCGTGAGTTCCGTGTTCAGTATGAGTTCCCAGTTCCTGATTCTTGGTATTACATGAAGCGTAGAACAAAATTGATCGGAATCACTGATGAAAGGTACAGAGTAGTAGCTGGTTCCTGATAATAACTACTATAGAATAGCCTTCAACGGGACCCGATTGACGAAAATCTTTGATAGTTATCCGGACGAATACAAACAGTGGCAGTGGACCTTTCCATTTTTAGTTATGCCCCGCCCATCACTAGCTAAGCTTCACCCACACCTCGCCGTGTTGGGATTGATCGATCCCTATATGCCCTAGCTATCAATTTCCTGAAAACTATACAGCGAAGCTGTTGAATATTTTATGGCAGCAACAGCGCCCAGTCAAATTAGTTTCAAAATATTCAACAGAATATTTATTAAATACTAAAAGCAAACAATTTGTACATACAACGCATAGACCGTCTTCAAATATGCGTTCGTGACGTACTTATCAACGTCATTCATTATGATGTCAATGTACACATCACGCAGTTCATTATGACGTCATATGATGGGTGGGTACTCTGGAATGGTGAATTCATATACAATTCCCGGAAAAAATTAGTATCTTGTGATGTACTATATTGTGTTACAAATATTCATGCCAAATTTTCTGTGCGTCGCCAGGGTGCACGTGTGCGCGTCACCAGGACACACATGATCCAACTTTATGCATCCCAGGGAAGATTTTATGCGTCTATACGCGCAAAAGGATACAAATGAGTAACACTGATCATAGATCATGGAATACTCATGGAAAATCGTAAAAGAGTCAATATTCATACATTTTGTGGAATAACTTGGATCTTATTTTTGGCGCTACGTCGTAAACACAAACCTCCGAGACATCAATTCTTGGATATAGTGGAATTTGTTAAGTTTGGGTGTCAAAGGTCATGGAATTTCATGCGCAGAAAGGTGTACAAACACTGACGGGTACTGCTATGGATATCTAATCCATAGACATATAGGTTTGTATATTGTAAAACTTCAGGAATTGATGAATCCAGTTTTAGCTATGCCCCTGCCAGGGAGGGGTTAATATGTAATAGTAATAGAAATATATTGCTAATTTTACAATGTAATATTAATAGATTGAAAAGTAATAGTCTATTACTTGTCTATTACAAATGTATCTTATATCCCCAGCATACAAGCCAATCAATTCCGCTTCCACATATTTTTAATATATGCAACAGACAGAATGAAACAGCCAAACAGGGTAACTGCTGTTTAATTCTGAATGTCTGTGTGTAGGGCTGGGCGGTTTGGCCTAAAAGAAAACCGGTGACGGTATCACTAATTAAACTGGTATTAACGAAATACCGGTTTAAGGGGTTAGAATGATCGAAAATAATTTGAAATATGAAAATATGCTGTTTTCATTAGCTACAGTACATGTATTTTGCGATTTGACAACTGACTTAAATTGGCACGAAATTAGACCGGTAACTACGTACGACTGCTCACTTCGACGCTATCTATCTCAAAATAGTAGTTAAAAAATAAAGTCTGGTTCATGTGATGTCGTGAAAATAACACTAACTACTAAAATGTTGATTTTCAACACTGTTATTAGGTAACTATTTTCGAAAGTGTAGCAAAATCTAGCGCGTGTAAGTAGGAACCCGGATATGAGAGCGAGTTTAGGCTCCTAGTAGAGTACTGTTCATATGGTTAGAGTTCGTATAACCACCTACAGTATGATCTAGTCTAGTAAGTCTTGTGTTTGTATTCGAGTACTCAGTATTTAGTAATATTCAATAAACTGTCGTTCAAGCGGGTGAATGTCATTCAGCACGTAACTAAAGAGTAGTCATTTCCCGGAAATCGCGCCTCAAAAATTCTCACAAAAAATTTGTTTGACTATTTTTTTAGGTTCATATGTCATATAATAAAGAGATTATGATAATTTGACAACATAAATGCAATGATTCGTGAATCTAGCTTAAATCTACTTAAATCAAGTACTTGAAGATATACGAAGACGAAAAAGATCGGGCCGTAAAACAAAACGACATGATTCTAACGCCTATCGAGCAGAAAAGTCACGTGATAAAAAATACTACAAATTTCATTCATAAAATCGATAGTAGTGAATATCCCAGCGGAAGAATTTGTTAACAACCAATCACATTATGCCTGCTCGTATTTGAGAGGCTAAGAGGTGTATTTTACTTTAACTACTCCGCCAACGTAAGAAGTAACTTAATCGTTTTCATTTCTCAGGCGTTCAAGCAATTTGTCTCGTATGTCTTAGTCTGTGATGGATCATTTTATGTTTGTCGAAATCTAAGGGAAATAATGATTTGTTTGGATTGGGAGTTCATTGTATAGCGTCGTTGTTTTCGCAGCACGTTTCTTGATTTTTTTTTTTGTACCATGTCACATTTGGAATCCTAATTAAACATAGTACAAACTCAAATTGAAAAAAAGATTATTGTTGCAAAGAAGAAATTTAGATTTTCAAATTATTCAATCTTACATTGAACCCGCAGAGCTTACGTCATGTAAAATTCATTGCTGGCAAATCAAATCATTTTTGCCGAGGATGACAACACCCTTGCTTTCCCACGGCTAATAGTTATAGATGACTGTATTTTATGTCTCTAGTAGCAAATAGTTACACTAGATGATAATATTAAACTGCAAGTCAAGTACAAACTAGTTTAGGACAGTCACCAGATTTTGCGCAATGGCGATCTTACGAACGGTTTTTTGTTTTTTTATTTTCGTAATGGTTTTTAAATCGTCGCCATAAAAAACCGTGAGACGGTGTGAAACCGGTATACTGCCCAGCCCTATCTGTGTGTATGAAACAGACTTTATCCTTGTAAGCAGACGGGGGTCAAATGCATTTGCATTTAAATGTGTTTAAATATCGGTTTTCAAGCATTTGCATTAGAAGATTTCGAACCACAACTATTTGCATTTGCAGTTAAATAAATCGGAAATCGCGAGTAACGAGCACCCCCCTACATTTAAAACTTAACATATATGTGTTTCAGGCAAGAACTGTAGAATCTCTTACAACAATGGGTGTACATGTATAACAGGCTTTCCTAGTTGAAATGTCAATGTGCCTGGTAAGCGATACAGGCTCAAGGGGCCTCTTGTTAAAAGAAATGTACCAGTACTACTGGGATGCCTGCTCGATAACTGAGCCAGTCAGTCCAGTAGTAACTTTCCAAAAATAAGGCTGGGTGATGGAATCGAGATTCAAGAAGCAAATAGCTTGATTTTCTTTAACAATCTTGATCAGTAACCATTTAATGGTCAAGCCGGCCAAAATTAGCCGCCGCAGTGGTCTTGATAAATGTCCATTTGTAGGCCAAAATAAGAATATTAAAAAAATATTACCATTGGAATGACAAATCGTGACCGATAAGATTTTGTCTTTATACAGTACAGCTAAAAAAGAACATGTTTTCAAAACAAAATCAAGGGTTCTGTTGAATATTTTTGACATAATTTCTTTGGAATCCATTGCTACCTAAGGACCAATCAAGTTTTACTCAAATATATTCAACATAACATTTCTGACATCATGTTCAAATTTGTACTAATTATCATGTTTCTGTTTTTGTCATGGAAACAAATTACCTTATTTGTGAACTGCACTGTATTGTGATTGTTATTATTTCAGTGATGAGATTAAGAGTAACTAACACGCATCTGACTTGTGCTCACGATGGCTTCACTTGTATCATCAGTCTTCTCACTATTTGGTCAAAGAACACAGGAGGAGGGGATAAACCGGCGGCATAGAATCGACAATGATCGTTTACTGGAGACCGACAGTACGGATTCAGACTTTGTTTTGATATCACACGAAGTTGATAAAGCGAAAGTTGGACAAACTCCGTCCCAACCTTGTCACACTATGGATTACAATATCACTGTGCATGCATGTACTCCGGTAAGTGAGCTGAGTCATCCATGAATTCTGTCTCACATGTTAATCCTTTAAGCCTTAAATTTGTTCAAGAAAATTTTAATTTTCTCATAGAAAATGTCAGTTTTCGGATGAAGAAAATACTATTTTTGAAAATTGATCACTGGAATGACTTGCTCGGTTATCAAATCTGTAGTTCCAATGGTAAATTTTCAAAAATGGTCATTCTCTTGTTCGGAAAATGTACGTTTCTCAAGAGACAAGGCAATTATTGGTTGTTTTTGGCAGGCATGACCATCACAATGGTAACGCAAACATAAGTGAAGAAATGTCCATTTGCAGACCAAGAGAAGACTATTTTTTTTAATTTACCATTGGAATTCCAGTGGTAAATTAAAAAAATAGTCTCCTCGTGTCCTACAAATGGACATCCAATGAGTAAATATTAAAATTTTTAAAAAACATTTTGACCATTAACCCTTTCGTGACGAAACCGGCCAAAACCGGCCTCTGTAGTGGTTTTCAGTAATGTCAATTTGCAGGCCATGAGAAGACTATTTTTGAAATTTTACCACTGAAATGACTGGCTCGGTGCCAGTTAGTACAGTGGTAAATTTACAAAAATAGTCTCTTGGCCTGAAAATAGACATTCAATAAGTAAATATTTGAATTTTTCGAACAAATTTAGTCATTAAAGGGTTAAAAGGTTACGGTACAGTTCACGAAACATCATTGAAGACTCTTCTTGGAGGTGTTGCAGGGTTGGAAAAAAATCGATTTTTTTCAAAAAAATCAAATCAATCGATTTTTTTGATTTAAATCGATTTCAATGATTTAAATCGATTTTTATTCGCGACATCCCAGGAAATTACGTAAAACTTATACAGTGAAACCTGTATTAAGACACTGGCTGTGGGAGTCGCAGAAGGTGGTCTCTTAAGACAGGTGGTCTCTTAATACAGGTCCAGATGCATTGCTAAACTGTATTTTGGAACTGAATAAAGTGGTATTTTTATGACTTATTTTTAACTGAATTTTAAGCTTGCTGGTTTCTTAATACAAAAAAACTTTGTTCGCTTAAGCAGTTTTAACAGTATTATTATTGCATCATTTTTTATTGCATCATTTTTTTATTGCATCATTTTTCTATTGCATCATTTTTTTTAAATGATGCAATAGAAAAGCATTTTTTCATTCTTGAAAAATACAGTCAAAACTGCTTAAGTGACAAAGGCTATGAAATATTTTCAATTCCATAATTAGCAAAATGTCTAACTCCGGCCGAAAACAAGATCCAATATGGATTCATTATGAGAAAGTGAAGACCCCAGATAAGGCCGGTGTCCGGGCTGTCTGCAAGGTCTGCCGACACGAACTCCAAGGTATCCCAGAGCGGTTAAAAAAACATGCAGCCAATTGCACAGGTCCACCAACACCAGCACTTCAAGGTCTAGCTGTAGCCGCAACAGAAACGGGGACTTCATCTCAATCTGAGCAGCAGCAGCGCGTTGAAACTGTTGTTGATCAAAACGATGTGGTGGTGATGGAAGTTGAACCTCTGTCAACTTCAAGTTCTGCTTCAGCGGCAGTGAAGCGCCCAGTGCACGGTAAATTAGCTGCTGGTACATTGGCCGCTAAGATACCCAAGCTGAATTATGGTCTACAGAATTATGTCATCAGAACTTCAGCAGAAAAACGTGGTGAATTAGATCATGATGTAGCTAGGATGGTGTATGCTACGAACTCCCCATTTCGCTTAGTAGAAAATAGACATTTTATAAACCTTGTAAAAGATTTACGACCAGGCTATCAACCACCATCCAGAAAGGACATAGGGGGGAAATATTTGGATGTTATCTACACAGAAGAGCGGGAGAAGGCGAGAAAAAATTTGGAAGGTGAACTTGTCTGTCTAGCATTAGACGGTTGGAGCAATATTCATAACGAGCCTATCGTATGTGCTACAGTGACGACCTGCTTAGGTGATATTTACTTAGTGGATACTACGGACACCTCTGGACATCCTCACACAGCGGAATATCTTTATGACATTGCGAAGCAGACAATTGAAAACACGCACAATGATTTTGGGTGCATTATATGTAGTATCGTCACAGACAATGCTGCTAATGTAGCAAAGATGCGAGAGTTCTTGAAAGAACGACTGGGTTTCAACATGATTGCGTATGGATGCACGCCTCATCTTCTAAATCTGACTTCAAAGGACTTAGAAATGGGTAATGTTAAGGAGCATGTCACACAAGTTGTGAAGTATTTCCGAAATAACCACTTTGCTAGTGCCCAAATACGCCAATCATCGTGCAGAAAGTTAGTGATGCCAGCAGATACAAGGTGGAACACAATGTACGATTGTTTAAACTCGTATTGTGAGGCATGGCCGACACTTGTGACAATCTGTGATGGACATACTGACCGCATAGATGTTGCCATTGCCAATAAAGTTCGTAATGTAGTAATCAAACGTTCTGCAGATGAATACCGACTTTGTTTGAAACCAGTAGCTTGCGCTCTCGATAAAGCTCAATCGGACAATTGCACAATAGCAGAAGCAGTTGAATTATGGAAAGATGTAAAAACGGCCCTGCATAATGACACTAATAATTCAACAAAGCGTGCGGCCGATAAGCGTTATCAACAAGCTGTGACACCTCACCACATGCTGGCCAATCTACTCCACCCTAAATACCGTGGTCGAAACTTGACTCAGCAAGAACGTGAAACTGCACTCACCGTAGCATCCGAAATCCCTGGTTTGATGACTTTGGTAATCAAATTCGAGGCCATGGCACCACCATTTCACATTCTTAAATTTAACGACGAAGTTGTTAATGGAGTAACCTCTCTTCATTGGTGGAAGTCGCACAGACGTGACTTCGAGGATGATCTGCTGGAAGCATTTGAATTCACTCAGCGTCTGATGTCAGCTGTGGCGGCGTCAGCTGGTGTCGAGCGCGTGTTCTCCAGCTATGGGCTCGTGCAGAGTAAGTTGAGAAACAAACTTGGAACTTTAAAAGCGGCTAAACTAGTATTTCTTTTTCGGTCCCTAAACTACTAGACTAGTGAAGTACAATTGCAGCATTATTGAAAACTGAAAGTGAAAAGTGATGACAGACACATCTATCTGTGACTCAGTTAGGTTTGCGCGATATTGCTTGAGAGAATATCGATATCGTTATTATAAAAAAATTGCGGTATCTCAATAGTCAATATATCGAGTGTTCTGGTTAATCACTTAATTGTGAATAATTAAAGAATATGCATCCCATCATTCATAACATATTGAATATTTTGAAAGCAATTTCACTGGAAGCCGTTGCTGCCTAAGTCAGCAACGGTTTTCAGTGAAATTGCTTTCAAAATATTCAATATGTTTATTATGTTACGAATGATGGGATGTCTATTCTTTAATTATCACTGTTTGAACTAATAATATATAGAGTTCAAAATTTATATATTACGTCATATTAGCAACGATTTTTCAATTTTGTTCACAATTGCATCACAGATACAGTGAGTAGCAATAGGACAGAAATGATGCAATGCATAAATCTAACGAATTAGCCCTAATTAGATGCACAAAATCTATGAAGGTATGCAAAAGTCATCATTGTCTAAGTCTATCAACCTTGTTAACTTCTGTCTTTAAAAATATGCTCAAATTAAAATTGATAAACTGGTGTACATTTTTCAACAATTTTGGTGGACGATGTTGCTGTCTGCGACAGCTCTATCATCCACCAAATTTGTTGAAAAATGTACACCAGTTTATCTTTAACCCTTAGCACACTGATGTCGAAATTTTTAAATTTCAAATTAAATTTAAAGATAAACTGGTGTACGTTTTTCAACAAATTTTGTGGAAGATGGTGCTGTCACAGACAGCAGCATCGTCCACAAAAATTGTTGCAACTTGTACACCAGTTTATCTTTAAATTTAATTTGAAAATTTAAATTATCATGCTCCAGAGTGCTAGGGGTTATGTTTATTTTGAAAAATTAAAACTCCTACATCAGTGTGCTAAGGGTTAATGTAATGTAATGATGTGTTTACGTGTTACAATGTATATAGTTTCTTGCCAGTTTCAGCAATTACTGATTTTGATTTTTGAAGTTGTAGTAAACTACTTAATTTAATAACATTTCAATCTTTATTGTTTTAGTGTTAAATAAAATGGAGCCCAAAAGTCCAACTTGATAAGCACTAGCCAATAGTAATCGAGACACTCAATGACACTCCAGAGTGACTCCAGACGCATGTCATAGCTGAAAAAAGAGACAGTGTCTTGCTTTAAAAGAGTGTGCTTTTGGAATTAGACTAATAGTAATAGCCATACTGGCCCATACATGACTTTTCATGTACACTATTGCTTTAATGGTCATGTAGTGACATGTACGCACATGGAATTCTCCTCTTCTTTACAGCTTACACATACTTAATGATCATACTTTGTACACATGTGTGATGTACTGTGTACATGAACCTCAAGTATGTAGATTGTAGATGTGGACTCGTGCACTGGGTCTAGTCTTGCTGATGACAAATATGAGCAATTAAGTGTATAATTCTATTTTGTGTTGATGTTCAAGTGCCATGGAAGCAGTAAAATAATTATGTTACTTTAATTTAACAAAATTACTGTTAATTGTATTAATTACTTGAAAATTCCTCTATTTTTGCAAAACTGATTTAAATCACGATTTTTTCGATAAAAATCGAGTGATTTAAATCATGATTTAAATCATGATATAAATCAATTGATTTAAATCAAGCCAACCCTGAGGTGTTGTATCTTTATTATACAATAACCAACCCTTGGTGCATCTTAGTGTATAGCGTATGAAACGTAGATCAGAGTGACACATTTTCATGGTTCACACTGGAGAGATCCAATCTGTCACTGAAGTATATGATGTCATAATCAATTATGGAATATTGATTCGTAAATATTTTGGGTTAAAATCTTAGATGTTATGAAAGATGTACCAGAATTTGTCAAATTGCTTCTTGTCCTTACCTATGGTCATAGGCTCTAGAATTCCATTTGGAATTTTGATACATCGATTTTTTTTTGGTGAAAATATTAGATTATATAAAAAATGTACCAGCAATTGTCAAATTTCTTCTTCTTACCATTCTGAGCGATTTCAACCAAATTTGGCTGAAAGGATCCTGTGGTGATGATGGGCTCTAGAGTTTCCATTCAGAATTATAATTCGTCAAGTTTTTTAGAAAGTTTACCAGAAATGGTCAAAATGCTACTCCTTCATATCTGCTTGACATATTTCAACTAGATTTGGTTAGATGAATTCTATGGTGGGTAGGCTCCAGAACTTCCATTCAGAATTTTGATTGAACTATTTTTTGAGTGAAAATCTTAGTTTTTGTATGACAAATTTACTGGAAATTGTCAAGTTGCTTCGTCTGCTTGTCAACTTATCTCATTTCAAGTATTGAGCAATTTCAACCAAACTTTTTGATTGGGAGATTTTTCCTGTGAAATTTGTTTTTCGATCTTGTTTAATGTAGCGAATCATGTATATTTAAATGCAAATTCTTCAAATGCTATGGTCCAGGTGAGCATCACAGGTCCTTAGGCCTCTTGTTTACATAGCTAACAGGTTTATGTTTTTGTATTGGAAACAGGTGAATATATTTATAAGTTGTACTGTAATTTAAAGGTGCTTGAAAATAAAATTGTAAAAATTTTATACTTTTAGAGGTTTAAATTTTGGGCCTAGATGTAATGAAACGAAACTAATCTTAGCATAGGTATTTATAACATATGATGTTTTCATTACGTATAAATTAATATAATTTTTTAAGTTGTGAAATTGAATTAGAGACACGAGTCCCCAATTCAACTTTGCAATTAAAAAAATTATAATGAATGAAATCATCAGATGTTAAGCTTTATTTCGCTTCATTACATTGACGTACACAAATTAAGTACACTATTTAAATTTTTTTATCTTTGCACATTTTGCTATGAACATATACCTGTAATCCACAAACACACAGATTTGCCGATTAATTATATAAATAATGGTCTATAATCTTCATTAGAACTCCACGGCCTTTTGTCAATGACAGTTCTTTTCCAATTTCAGAAAGTGGAAACCTGTCAGCTACTCGGCCATCCTGGGGAGTCACAGTCTTCATACAATGACATCCATAGGACTTCACCAATCCACGATGTACCTTTTGTTATATCACCTAAATTAACCGCTTATAACCAGATTGGATTAGACAATACTGACATCACTAGGCTTCTCAATATGAAAGATGCTATGTATAGCTCCGGAAAATATACTTATGATTTTCGCATAGAAAAGGCTGTTCTAAAGGAACATGTCGCAGGCTGATGTGCTACATGTACTGTGTTGATAATATTAACTCATTGGCCCTAGGGCTGTGTGCGGTTTTGGTAAGAACACAACCGGTGACAGTGATGGACATAAATCTGGTTTTAACCGGATATCTGGTTTATTGGCTGAAAATATTTTCAGTTTTCGTGAAAAAAAAATTCCCAATACCACGAAAATAGAACGTTTTTAGTGGTAGACTTAAATCTGTAGCTACATGTATAGTATCCGATGCAATTTTAGAGGAGATAGTGAAATCATTACTTAAATTGCTTTATAACATTAGATTTTGCGCTTTTAAATTCATCGCGATATGTCATTTCAGGTTCTTGCGCAATCTGTCATATATTAGATTCCTAGACAATTAGCAATTCGTATACCCCCCTCTAGGATAACGCATAGAGAGATACATTGCCAAATTTACTGTGGCTTTTAGTGGCCAATTCAAGCGGTTCATGGAGTAGAAAATATGTTTTTGGATGAGTAAACTACAGTTAGAAAATTTGTAGAGCATTCGCTAAAAATACTACTCGATAGTTACACCGAGCCGGTGATAAATTCTGAAAGATGGCAGACTTAATTAGACTGTTACACAGCCTCCATTTTGGAGACCAGAGATTCATGAGAAGCATTATGCAAATGTATATAATATAAAGACTAGTTCCTGATAGCCTACGCTTACACATGCTTATGTTGAATTTAGTTACAGACATCGTAATACTGCCCTGTGGTACAAATCTGCATATCGTATATATATGCCTGAACATGTGTAGTAAATCAAATTTATTGATCTAATTAATCAGATACATGTAATCAAACTCGGCTGTATTATACTATTTACTAGCATACAGTTTCCGCAAAAAACGAATTCATACGTATTTTAATATGGATCATAAGCGTGATTTGGAAGGACTTGGTTTAAAACTGTATCAGTCGTAAGCTGTAAAAGTTGTTTTCCGGCGCTAATAATGTATATCGACCTGCGTTGAGTGTTAATTATATTGTCCACCATACGTCGAGCCAGCTCCTGAACATTCACGAGAAATTACTCTGGATCGCCCGAGTGATTAGACAAATTCGATCTCAACTTACTTTGGCAGGTTAGATTACGTCCCGGGTTTAGAGTCCCGGATGCACGTTCAGAATTCATAATAGACATAGATATCAGAAACACTAGATCGCTTATGATATGCTTTCAAGCATGTATTATAGAATTTAATAAAACGCTAGCAGATTATAATTTCTGAACGTATGTAGCAATACGATCTAGCAACATTCTCCTGTTACGATACTGCATAGGTATGGTTTTAATTCAGATTTTATTTCGCAAGTAGATAAAATTAAAGCAAATTTATACAATCAATGTTATATATTATGATATATCCTTAAAAAAATTATTATAGAACCAGATTTTTAAACATACACAGTTGTACGGTTGTCAAATTATGTCACCTGTTTTCGAATCGTCATGCTTAAAAATCCGGAGACGGTTCAAAATCCAGATAACCGCTCAGCCCTAATTGGCCCTGGACCAAGTGTGCTTGTGGCATGGTGACCGACCATCTGTCATTTGTCAACTTTTGCTTTAAAACATTACTCCTCACTAACCTCCTACTGGATTCTGGCTCAAAGGAGGTAGGGTTAAAAAAAATTACAGAAACTTGATTGGTCAATTATCCTGGTAGGCCATATGTGATTTTTAAGCTTTCCAAAGACCCTACCCTATGTGTACTCATTTACCAATGGCCTGATTTCTATGAAACTTGGGTGGATTGATCCTAGCATGGTATGATTCAACACATTTTGTGAGAAATATTAATTTGGCAGTTGGTTTTTTTTTGCATTCATCAGGGATTTTCCGAAAACATCTTGTAAATCGATTAAAGATACGCGTCATTAACATCTCTTTTGATTTTAACCATATTTGGCTTGAAAGACTCTAGAATGGTATGCTTCAGAAAACCTATAACAGAACTTTGATTGGTCAGTTATTCTGACAGCCATCTTGGATTTTTCATTACTCTTCATTATCCAGTAGGCAGATTGTACCCAAATTTGGTTGGAAGGACCCTACATTCATACGTTAAACCTTTCATGATGAAGCCGGCCAAAACCGGCCTCTGCAGTAGTCTTGAAAAATGTCCATTTGCAAGCCAAGAGAAGACGTTTTTGAAATTTTACCACTGAAATTATTGGCTTGCAAACCGCGCCAGCCATTCCAGTGGTAAATTTTCAAAAATACTCTTCTTGGCATGCAAATGACCATTCAATAAGGAAATATATTGATTTTCTTGACCAAATGGTTAAACAACTTATGGAGAAATATGATTGACCAATTCTTTGGTGGGCATTTTGGATTTTGGAAAAATTGGCAGAAAATAAATTAAACTGATACTCCTTACACATAACCTAATTTCAACCAAATCTAGCTAAAATGATTTAATCATGGTATGATCCAGAACTGTATACAGAAATCTGATTGGTCTATTCTTTAAATGACCATCATTGATTTTACCAAAACTGCCAGGGACTCCTTTAGCACATCCCTCCACTTTACCCAATTGCTCTATTCAAACAAATTTGACTGTAGAAATTGTATACAGAATTTTAATTGGTAATCTTTTTCCGTGAGCATCTGCATTTTTCAGAAAATGTATGGGAAATCTTTTTAAAGGCCAAAAATAATGTCATTTACCACTTGGCCAACTTGCCTTGGCGTATCCTATGGTGGTAGGTTTCGGAACTTAACTTGTACAGTCCAGCTCCGAAATAACGTACCATGTTTCCAAAACAGAAACTGGTTAGTTAGTACAATTTTGAACATGATGTAAGAAATGTTTTTCCCATCAAATTAAGTACAAAATAGTACTTTTTATTTAGTTTTGGACTCATTTAAAGCTATTTCTCAGTTGTATGTATAATAATGGAAATCTGGTTTTGTAAATTTATATGGCGGCCGTCTTAGAGTGTCCGGAAACCTCAGGAGTCCGTTTAACCCTTTAACCGTCAAATTTATTCAAGAAAATTTCAATTTTCTCAATTAGAAAATGTCCATTTGCAGACCAAGAGAAGACTATTTTTGAAAATTTACCACTGGAATGACTGGCTCGGTTATCGAGCCAGTCATTCCAGTGGTAAGTTTTCAAAAATAGTCATCTCTTGGTCTGCAAATGGACATTTCCCAAGACCACTGCAGAAACCATTTTTGGCTGATATGAGTGTTAAAGGGTTGATATAATCTTCAGTAACCTTCTGGTGGATTTTAACCAAACTTGGCTAGAAGGAGCTGCACTAGGCTTCCAAAACCACTATTCTGAAATACTATTTCGGAAATTTTTCGGGTGACCACCTTGAACCTTCTGAAAATTCTTAGGATGTTATTTAGGACGGGTTTTAATAGGGTTGAGTAATTGGGATATGTGGGGGGTGGGGGTGTTGTTGGGTGAGTGGGTGGGGGTGGTTGGAAGCTAAGGCTACATGCTTTTCCCTGGATTCTAATTTTGTATTTGATGTCTTATTTGTAAATGATCATGCCAATGGCTAAAATGCTAATAATATTCCAGCTGGTAAGTGTCACAGGCCTTTGGACCTCTTGTTTATATATGAGATTATTTTCACTCACATGTGTACGAAATTAACTGTTGCTATATGCTAGAGGAATTAAGTCTTTAACGCTCAATCTGGCCAAAATGCCTTCTGCAGTTGTCTTGAGAAATTACCATTTATTATTAAACCATTAGATTATTTTTGAAAATTCTGAGAACGGAGTGATTGGCTCAATAACCTAGCTTGTCAATCCAGTGGTAAATTTTCAAAAATAATCTTTGCAAATACATATTTTCTATTAGACAATTGCAGTTTTCTTGAACAAATTTGCAGTTAAAAGGTTAATATATATATTATTATATAGTTATACTTGATAGAATATTTGATGAACAGTGCAGAATATCCTCTTAGCACATTCTTCCCACACTACAACTGGGATGCGTTCAGGAGCGCGAATATTTTCAGTTTGCCGAACATTTTGTTCGGTCACGTGGTAATTGGCGAACCTACCACGTGACCAAACAAAATGTTCGGCGAACTGAAATTATTCGCGCTCCTGAACCCATCTCTGGTTTTATAAAAATGTTCATGCTCTCTGAGAACTTCATACAGGTGATGAGGATGAGAGCTTAAACACACAAAAGCGCATTCCATCTGTGATCAAGATAAATGCTATTCATATATATCATATTACGCCTTTATTGGTAAAGATTTTTCAAGAAAATTATAATTCTTGCTGACCAAGAGAGAACTATTGTGTGTAAATTTTACTTCTGAATTTGCACAAAATATCTCTTGTGGGATATCTCTCTCTCTCTCAAATGGGCATAAGTCATGTCCACTGAAAAGGCCATTTTACATCAACTAGCTCTTCAATGGGTTGATGGTCAAGAAATTGAAGCTGTTGCTTAGCCAATGTCAATTTGCCAGCCAAGAAAAAGACTATTTTTGAAAATTTACCCCTGAAATGACTGGCTCACTTATCGAGCCAGTATTTAGTGGTAAATTTTCAAAAATAGCCTCTTTCCCTGCACATACTCATTGCTCAAGATCACATTAGAGGGAGTTTTTGGCTGACTTGACCTTTAAAGAGTTAAGTTTACACTATAGAGGGGTTAATCTTAAAGATTAATATGACATGGTAATTATCTGTGAAGCACATGCTACTGTTCAAAATGAGAATTTAACATTTTAATGGTCACTCCCTCCAAAAGACCAAAACCAGTTGAGAAGTACATTTGCAGATAACAGAAAACTATTTTTTAAGGTTTCCCGCCGGAATGAGTCATTCAGTAGTAAATTATCAAAAATAGCCGTAAAATTAATATTCGGTAAGAAAGACCAGTTTTGACCAGAAAAGTATTAAAATGTGATTATTAACATATTATACATGTATTCACAAATGTATTTTCCTTGCTCTATGAACTTTTTTCTGTGATCAGGAGTTTTTCCCCCACCGCACCCCACCCCGTCTTAAGAACATGTGACCAACAAAGGTTTGGTCTATATATGTCTCTCTAGAAAGGAAGATTCCGTATGAACTGCTGCAGCCAGATTCACAAAAGTGCGTAAGTTACGCCCTGTCGTAAAGTACTGGTCTGTATCAGTATTGCCAGTGTTTTGTATGGAAGTCACTCATAGCAAGTATTATATTGATCACGACATCCCATTATGAAAATGGTCTTGCTAAGATTTATTGTCCTCAGCAGTGGCAGAATCTTTTTAACCCTTTAATGACTAAATTTCTTCGAAAATTTAAATATTTACTTATTTAATGTCCAGTTGCAGGCCAAGAGAAGACTATTTTTGAAAATTTACCACTAATGACTGGGTCGGTTACCAAGCCAGTCATTTCAGTGGTAAAATTAAAAAAATAATCTACTCTTGCCCTGTAAATGGGCATTACTCAAAACCACTACGGAGGCCGGTTTCGTCACGAAATGGTTAATGATTAAACGTCAGAATGTTATAATAATAAGTTGAATTATGTGAGATTTTTTTGATATTTAGTGATACCATAACATTGTGATATTGTGATTCTATAACATTGTGATGTTTTTGCGACAGCATGTTAAATATTTTGAAATTACTTCCACTAGAAACTTCTAGACAAATTAATGTTAAATATATTGAATAGTTTGACTGTGATTTTCATTGGCGCTATTGTCAATCTACATATGTGTCATGACCTCACAGCGACCCACAGATCATGACTTCTTCCAACTTTGAAACATACAATACCAGTATATAACTTTCTATTAGGATATTGTCTAGAGCAATGTAATCCACCCCCACTTCAGTCATGAAATAGGTCATGAAATAGCCATATTTCAGTGGAGGGATCTGATCTGTCACTCAAGTATCTGACATCATAATCAAATACATAACATGACATTAGCTGATGTCACAATCAAAATAATGTAGCCACACCACGAGACGAGAAAAGTCTGTTAGTAATGTGTACTAATTGCATGTCTTTGATGAATTTACAATTTAATAAACGTTTTGTTTATTATTTTGAAACTAATTTTACTGGGAGTGAGTGAAAGTGCTCATGTTCATGTAGGAATTTATTGTCCTGAATGCTATCGCTGTTTTGGATTTAACGAGGTAAATGTGGGCATTTTTTGGCTGTCAAATTCACAAATATACTAAAGAATTTACCTTTCCAGTTTTAGCTATGCCCTACCCATCTCTACCTAATCCCCGCCCACACCTCACTCATGATGGGATTGATCGATCCCTGAACTCCATGACTCAATTTCCATAAAACTATATGGGTAAACTGTTAAACATTTTGAAACTAACTTGACTGGATGCAGTTGCTGCCCAGTTAAATTAGTTTCAAAATAGTCAACAGAATGTTTATTAAATAGTAGAGACATACAATTCATACAAAGTGACTATTAACCCTTTAACACTCTTATCAGCCAAAAATGTCTTCTGCAGTGGTCTTGAGAAATGTCCATTTGCAGACCAAATGAAGACTATTTTTGAAAATTTACCACTGAAATGACTGGCTGGATAACCGAATCAGTCATTCTAGTGGTAAATTTTCAAAAATAGTCTTGTTGATCTACAAATGGACATTTTCTATGAGAAAATTTAAATATTTTTGAATAAATTTGAGGGTTAAATGGTTAAGTGTTAAAGACAGACTATATCGAGTCATTCATGATGTCATGATTATGACATCGTCACACACATCACGTAGTTGATATGACATCATATGATGGATGGATAAACTTGGTCCATTGTCTCTGTAACCTTATACTAGAAATAAACACATGCAATGCGCTATAGTTGTTACATAGACAGCTTACCGGGAGTTAGAAATGTTAGGATATTTGACAGACTGACCGACAAACAGACTAACTTATACTAGTTATGAGTCCCAAGTAAAGATGATGTTTCCACGCAAGTATTATGTAGGAATCATATAAATACCTTTTATTTATATTTCATTTAATATTTGAAGACTCTTTGGTCATATATATGTATATACTATTTGCATAAAGTCTTTATTTTCATATATAGTAATGTTAAAAAAAAAATGTATTGAATGAATTAAAATTGCTTAAATAGAAGACTAGATTTTGTTTGTCCGTCTGTCTGTGTGTCATCCACAACGCTTGCACATTTTGATGTCTTTCAACAGATTTAGATCAACCTAGGTTAAAATGTTCCTGTGGCCATTTATTATCAGCAGTATACAAATGAAATTGATTCATGAACAACATCCCCCTTGAAATTTTGTCTCAAGTACCTATACGGGCCAACTGCATAAATATATTACATTGGTTTCACATTTTGTCATATTTAGAGTTATTGACTTCTAATTTGCTGGGTGTAAACCTTTGGCCATACGCTACAAGGCATCTATGTACAATATCTAGGTGTAGGATAATATAGGTCAGCTCTGGTCAATTTTCCCATAAGAATCAATGGAGGATTCCAGTTTATCCATCAATCATATGACATATAATCAACTACGTGATGTGTAGGATGACATCATAATCAATTACATCATGAATGACGTAGCTAAGTTCGTCATGAACGTATAATTGATGATGCACTAAGTGGTGGTGTACGAATGGTATGTCTAGATTTAATAGAGATTCTGTTGAATATTATGCAAGTAATTAGACTGGACAGTGTTGCTGTCATAGGCAACAACAACACCCAGTCAAATTAGTTTCAAAATATTCAACAGGTAACCTGTATAGTTTTCTGGAAATTGATAGTCAGGGAGTTCAGGGATCGATAGATCCCAACACGGGGAAGGTGTGGGTGGAGGAAACTAGGGATGGGCGTGGCATGGCTAAAACTATTCCTCCATTGTAAGTTAGTTAGGCAGCAGATATCATCTTTCATACACGCTATCCAAACTTGAGGCATTTCATGTATTAAAAGTAGGTCAATACCTACTTTTCACTGTTCACTGAATATCATAGGAAATTCCTGAGTTTTTTAGCTCACCTGGCCTGAGCTTATGCCATGGCGATCTTGTGGCCGAAATTGGTTTTATATAATTTTCTGGGAGTGTTCTGATTTCAATTAAATGTTTTACTAGCAAAGGTAGAGAAAGGTTACCAATCTGCGTGATTGATGCCTCTTGTCTATCCCGGCTACAAAGTCAATTGCGGTCACACACCCATGTGTAGTCGTATCTGGAAAAGTATAAAAGGAAGGCCAAAACTGTGTTTTGGTATCCAGACTCAAGCTTGCACACAAGTTAGTGACAGGACAAACAATCACAATCAAGCTTCTTGAAGAAGTGTTCTGATTTCAAATTTGTCATTTTCGAAACATCTTGGATAAATGGTTTGGAGGCCATCGTGGATTGTTTTCCCGCCAAAAAGCTCCCATACTAAAGCAATGGGAAATTTAAAATGTCTTCACGTGAACCACTGGACCGATTTCAAGTATATTTGGCAGGATGTATTCTTAGGGCATACAGATCCGTGTTTGTTCAAACAAAGCCGATCGATCGGCCAATCTTGGATTTTGGATGATTTTTAGAAATATCTTTAAAAATCTCCGAACCCACTTGTGGCATTGATTCAAAAGACATGAAGTATTATCTAGTGGAACAACTGAACCAAGATTGTTCAAGGGAACTTGATTGGCCAAATGGTTCAGCGGCCATCTTGCATGACCTAGTTTTCGTGAAAATGACCCTGTACAGGTCGGAACAAAATTTGGGAGATATGTTTAGGGACTAAAGGCCATTAGAGTTTGTTCCATGGAGATATGTCGAAACAATCTGTCCGCCATGAATCAATCAAAATTTGGCTTTTTTGGTGGACATCTCGTATTTTATGCAGATTTCTGAGAAAATCATAAAAAGACAACTTATTAAGCACTCGGCTAATTTTAGTAAAACTTGGCTAAACCTTCACAGAAATTTGATTGGTAAATTTGTCCAGTGATCATCTCGTTTTGTTTGTTTGTGCCAGTGGCCAATAATTGCAGGTGAGAGATACAGGCCCTTGGGCCTAAGCTCCAGTCACATGTTGCCGTGTTGGGATTGATCAATCACTGCACTCTCCAAATCTCAATTTCCAGAAATCTATGCAGGTAAGCTGTTGAATATTTTGAAACTAATTTGACTGGACACTATTACAGCAACAGTACCCAGTCAAATTAGTTTCAAGATATTCAACAAAATGTTTATTAAATACCAAAGACAACCAAACTTAGTCCGTCATCAATTAAGCATTCGTGACGAACCTATCTACGTCATAGTTAATCGTGAGGTCATATGATGGATGGATAAACTGGAAAAGTCCACTACGTTGTGACCTAATTTCTATAGAATGTAAGTATACGGTTATTGGTTAACGTTTTTTGAGATGCAGCACTAAACTATCACATATGTCTAAGAACGTATTGACACAAGCAATGCTGGTACCAGTCAGACGTGTGATTTTGCTGATAACAAGATGGAAGAATGTGTTGATTGTACTGCAATAAGATGGCAGTAATAAATTACTTGAAGGAAAGATGACACAATTTGTTGTCGAGACAATAGTGAAGCGGAGGATCTCAACATATAGCAGCAGTCCAAATGACTTCCGGCGTCCAACAAGAATGGACCATTCCGGTTTTAGCTATGTCCCGCCCATCTCTAGCTAAGCTCCACCCACACATCACTCTTGCTGGGATCGATCGATCTCTGAACAGCCTGACCTACAATTTCCAAAAAACTACACATTTAAGCTGTTGAATATTTTGAAACCAATTTGACTGGGTGCTGTTGCTGCCTAAGGCAGCAACAGCGCCCAGTCAAATTAGTTTCAAAATATTCAACAGCATGTTTAGTAAATAGCAAAGAATTACAAACACATACAATTAATACAATGTGTCCGAGTATTTGAGACTTACTGAGGTCTATATGGAACCCTTTGTGATGTAATGATTGTGAAGTCATCATACACGGCTGAGCTGATTATGACATCATATGAGTCATTATGAGGTCAGATGATAAATGAATACTCTGGAAAGGTGAATTAGGTCAAGTTCGACTCCTAACCATAGTTAGCTATAGCTAACTAAAATACCAGTCCAACTTCAAATAGTTAACTAGCTAGTCAGCTATAATCAACCGAACACCCGACCACGGTTCAGATTGTTAGTGCGATATTTGCGTACGTTTCAAAATGGCTTGCACATCCGATCTGGTCAACAGTGACAGCAAATACATATGATGTAAAACGTGCCATCATCAAGGCAAGGTTACTAACTGGTACATACTATCTGCAAGCACACAGATCCAAATTTAATCAATATGAGAATGATGCCTGTCCTTTTTGTAAGAACGTTATAGAAGACTGTATGCATTTTCTAGTTCAGTGTCCAGAATTTGCAGATATCAAAAGCATCTATATAGCGGAAATCGAGCATCTAGTGGCGGCAGATAGCTGGGAATTAATAAGCAAGGATGAGAATCTTATTCTCCAGATGTTACTTGACACAACTCTTTTGTTGGCCTGATTGGAAGCAATTCAATGTCGAAAATTGAATCCATCTCCAGGAAATTCTGCTATAAACTTCATATCAGACGTAATCATCTCTTAAATGAAATGAATTACCTAACAAAGCTTGCATTATACAATATCAAGTTAATATCAATTGCACATAGAAAAATATGGTGCACCTTATGCTTTCTGGATGCTCCTACATGTATTTCAATAACAATGAACTCATTTACGCGTCTGGTGAACATAAATTTACTCGTCTATGAACTGCGATCATTTACCTATATACAGATAGGAAAATCACTTGCGTGTGTACATGCATGTACATAAATGTCAGATTTAATGATCGTTTGCGTGTGTGTATATAATATAATATAAAATTAATGGAAAACTCCAGTAATTTGCGGATTCTAGAGATTCCCGGATAATACACCGAAAGGTGGTGCGCCAGACATTGGCGGAAACTCCAAGAACAGAACAGAATGTCTGACACCGATCGCTTGCCACGAATAAATGCATATAAAAGTGTAAATATTTCATAAATAACTTAGGTTTGATGAACTTATGCTTTCCTATTGTATGTCAATTTTCCAAGCCCATATTCCTTCCCACTTTATGCCATATGGGCGCTTTTTAACGTCTTAGCGGACAAAAATAACCCATTTTCGTAGGTCATCAAAACACACGACAGAAAGGGTTAATGGAGACTGGTATCCGGCTCCAAATTTTTTGCAATAGTAATTCAATAGGGAACCGGGTACCAACGAACTATAGTTGACTACGATCAAGTTCGACTGGGCATAGCAACTGCGCATGATCAGTAAACCATGAAACTGACTATGGTTAGCAAGTCGAACTTAACCATAGGTAAATGTTAAAGTTTTCATTGGACATTTAATTCATCAAGGACTTATTCGATCTTAATAAAACTTTACAGAGTTGATCTATACCATCATTGCATCTAGTCGCCATCATAATTGAAATGATTTTCAAAATTTTCCCATGTTTTACCGGATTTGGACTTCGCTTCTTTTTACACGAAGAATGAGGTAGTTAAAGTTTTTCTCATTTAACTCATCAAGGAGTCAAAGACGTATCCAATCCCAATAAAACGTTACAGATTTGATCGATACCAAAATTGCTTCTGATTTCCATCATAACTGTGATGATTGTCAAAAAAATTTCATATTTTTAGGGGATTTGGACACCCAAGTTTTTCAATGGGTATTTAACTCATCAATGGCTAATCTGATCTCAATAAACCTTTGTAAACTCGTTCTATGCCATCATTGCATCCATCCTGGCCATCCAGTCTCCATTATAATGATTGTAATTTTCAAATTTTTTCCATTCTTTTCCAGTGTTTGGCCGTATTGTTTTGAGTGATAAATATGAAGCTTAACACAAATGAATTTAAAGTTTCTTCCATACTTTTATGGTCACGGTACCTGTTTCAAACGGTTCTATTTCTAGCAATTCGTCCTTTTTGTGTTCTGCACTCGTTGGTTTGGCGATATCGTCAAAACATGTTTATTTCAATAGAAAAATCATTTTTACACAGCATTTGAAAATTTTATCAAAATGCAGCAGAAATAAGTAATTATTTTACCTACCTTTTTATTTGGCGTTTGAAGAACGTGTTTTCACCATTACTTTTTTCAGGGTCCATAAAGATGTTCATAACTGATAAAGGAGTGAAGCAAACAGATCCCGTTTTTGTGTCAGGTGACATCTGGCAGTTGTTGTCAGACTCAACATGGTGATTTCACCAACGTAACAATAATCCTTTTCTACGGATGTACCTCAGTGGGCATGGGGTGCTTATATTGTTTTCAAATCTAGATTGATATTTTTCATGCACATGCCCAATACAAATATGGCCATAGTTTCTATACACGGTAACAACTAAAATAATTTTAATGTTTTATGGTATGCAAAATAATCCTTATTTTCATTTTAATCACCAGCTTTACTACTTTTCAAAGCAAGGATACAGGATTTTGATTTTGAAAATGGTGTTGCTGCTTTCTATGTATATCTGGTATTATGAAAATTGATCAGGTCTAGATTTACAACATTAAATGAAGTTGTGCTGCCTTTTAGCGGCGTTTGTGTCACTGTATTTGCTGACAAGCTCTCCCGTTGTCATATCATAGACAGTGATGCCATATCACCATCTTGTCGCTATATAAATAACAGATTTACATCACTTTTCGAAACCGGTACCTAAGTACACAAAGACAATCTGAAAATCGATAATGGGGTTTTACACAGTAAGTTTATTTGAAGGAATTAAAAGAAATTATAATCCATGTATTATTTCACTGCACACTTGGTAATCACTAAATAGAAGCCATTTCTTGATAATAAAAAAAAAAGCTTTACATTCACATGCAATCGGCAAAACTGTCCATACCCTGTTAGAAGCCGGTACTCGGACCATACATATTTTGGACTTAGTTTATTTCTGCGTGATTTGTCTCCTTTTCAAGAATTAGAATAATGTTAGAGTTTCCAATAGACATTTGATTTATCAAGGGGGTATACTGCTTTATGAAATCTTTATTTTGTGATAGTGCCGCACATTATGTGTGATATGGAGAAAAACTCAAGGTCTCGAAACACAGGGTGCAGTCCATTAACCCTTTCACTGATGAATTTCCAATATCTCATTTTCAAGGCAACCATACAGGAAAACTGTTTAATATTTTGAAATTAATTTGACTGGAAGCCATTGCTGCCTTAGGCAGCAATATCTTCCAGTCAAATTAATTTCAAAATATTCAACAGAATAAGTTTTATATCGTAAATAATTTACTGTTCCAGGTTTAAGTGGCTGATGGCAGTGAAAGTGATGATAACAGTGAAGCGAATGGACCTTTCCACTTTATCCATCCATCATCTGACATCATATGACATCATAATCAACTAAGTGACGTGTAGGATAATTAATTATGGCTCCATATAGTCCGTATTTTAGTCTGACATGTACGAATTGTATGTCTTTACCGTTTAATAAACATTCTGTTGAATATTTTGAAACTAATCTGGGTGGGCGCTGTTGCTACCGTATGCTATACCATATGTGTTATACCATAAAACAAGTGTGACATACTATATTCATAACATAGGAAGCTTTGTCAAAGATGTAAAAAAGATTGACAAAGCGACCGACAGAATGGCATACGCGATCGTTGGTACTCGCAACAATTAAGACAATTTCTTAGTATGATAGACCAAGTTTTTATGGTATAAAATTTTTTTTATACCAGAAATTTGATTGATTAAAAGTGTAAAGTTGTCAGGAGAATTTGTTCAAGTGATGGGTTTCTAAACTGTACCAGTTTTATGTAATTATCTCCTGATACTTTTACTTTAAATTATTTAGTAGTAAAATAAGGGAGATAAGTTATCTTTGCAGTATTATAATATGTTACTGTATAGAGTAGCCTCCCCTGATGTGTTAGATTACCCGAGTTTTCTGAAAATGAAGCATTATTATTGGCGAAAATTAGAATTTTGGCCAATATATCGATTGGTTGCACAATGATATTCAAGGTCAGTGTGTCCTTCGTAAATAATTACTTTTTACGGTTAAGTTTTTGGTTTAGCTCAACATGTCATATATTTCAGGATTGGGTCATCATATTTGGACTAAACCTGGACACACATGCTTCTTTTTATCAATGATGTCGAGCGCAATGGCATTGAGGTTATGTGGTCAAACTTCAAGGTTACTGAACTTGGTGTAAACTATTTTTTTAGATTGTAGCTCGCCGGGTAGTGTCGGGCCATTCCGGTGTATCCTGTCGACTCGCTGCGCTGTAAGTGCACGACGAATGATGACGCTGGTTAGCTTAGGGTCTCGGGGTGACGGACCTTGTACGAGATTGCCCTGCGGGTAACAAAAACCGGCTCCTAAGGCCGGTGGAACCCAATCGTTCTGGTAAGGCCATGCGACCATTGTCGCGAACATTAAATACAAGAATCCCAAGAATTTGTGTCATCAGTATGCCTGTCCATAGCAATTTCGTGATCTATGGACTTACAAGATTTGATTTTTGGCGACCTAAAAATATAAGTCTATACAATGATTTTACCCAAACAATTATAAATATGCTAGATAAAACTAAATAAGAGCATACGAAAATACGAGACATAGAGACAGGTAGATGAACTTTTGAACATGGGGCTCCCGGAGGTACCACACAGACTCATAGGTCTACAGAGGTATCCACGCAAGGGAGGCTCTTGTACACAAGACTTAACCAATAAACTTAATACAAGTTATTATACCTCTAAGCTGAAAGGAAGAAGATTATCTCGGACGAAAGGTTATGTGCCTCACGCGGGCACTACTCCTAGTGCTAGTTTGGATGAGGAGTATTATCCTCGTGTGGACCGTCATCGCTGAATCCTTGCGAGAGGCAAGTGCCTCGAGCGGGCCTCCATGTCGGGAAGGTGTCACCATTGCTTAAAGCGGGAGAAGAGTAGTAGGCAAAAATGGGCCCACTCTAATATTTCAACCCAAAATGCTTGAGAAAGAAAAGACCATACCTAGTGAGATTATGACTATAGGGTTGCGTGCTGTTTTACGTGAAGACAGGACGAGCGATTCCCGATGGATTCCCTCATCATCGTCTTATGTGATTCTGAGTATGCTGAATTAGTAGTTGCCGCTTTATTTATGTGGGCCTTCTGCTTCGCTTAATTAGCTGTTAGTTGTTTTGAAAACATGAACTATTTTTGACCGCAAATGGCTGGTATCTACCTAGTTATTAGATACGGCTGTCATTGAGAACAGATGCCCTAAGACATCAATACTGAAGACAGCGCTCATACATGTTACTTAGCAAGATCTCCGAACTGGATAAGAATCCGAACATCCCGCTCCGTAACCACATAAAATGTTACAAGACATAGGTTACTTTTCACGGAAGCATTATTAGACCATTGTTCTATCATTATGGTGGGGGTGAGAAAGACGAATACCCACCGTAATTGTCCTTCCCGTAAGGGCGTGGCAGATCTAAATATCATGCCCAGACATTCTTATGGAATTCAGTGGGGATACGTATCTCGCCCGTCACCGGGTCCTATGAAACTAATAGTTTAACCCGTCGTTAGGTTTATATACAAGTTGCCCTGTTTTGCACTGCAGTGCGGGAGTTTTTTTCAGTAAATACAATCATAATTAATATATGTTTTCGCTGTGCTTTCCTACATTGGCTAAAGTGCTAACTACTAAGTATCCAAAGATACAAGGGGAATGTATGTGATACCACACCCTAGCCATCACCGCTCGGAAACCCCAACAGTTTCCTAGAGGCGGATCAGCCCATGGTGAGGATAGGGATATCCAAGCAATTAAGAAGCCACATGGCTGAGTGGAGCATGAAGAGAGACAAAGTGTTGGAGTTATGAGTCTTACCGGAGTGTGGAGCTAGATTATCGCACTGCTGGAAGAGAAGAGTATATTACCGAGTTGGTAATGAAGAAAGTGTCTCTAATCATTTTGAACCTATCCTATCGAACTGAATAGAAAAGATTTAGTCGGTAGCATGCCAGGCTAAACAGAGTTATAGCACGGACACCGACCTCAGTGAAAAATTGTTGGTGGCGGGAGAAAGTGCTGCATGTATAAGTGTTGCTGTATAGTGTTTCCTACGTGCACTACAGTCATATATTTTCTATAAATAAGCAACACATATGAACGGATGGCTACTGGCCATATATATACATAATCTAACCAGAACAATCAATACAGCATTAAATGATCAGAAGTATATATCTTAATACAGGTTAACGAACCTACTACGGTGCGGTTAGTAAAACACCTTACAGCAAATGAAAATAACTATAAACAAATACAGAAATTATACCTACCGGTACTAAGACCGCCATGGTACCTTTTAGTCATCAGGACCGTTCTTACGGATACAATATAATTAAAGAAGTACATATAGCGAAAAAATTAAAATGTGAAGTATAGTTACTTGAATACTCGGTTGTCATTCTTAAGTTAGGCTACCATGTTACTGAAATTGATACGTCATTCCGTAGTGGACATGCGTTGATGCATTCTCAGGAAGCTGGAAAGTTCCCGCAGGTTGGTTCCCGCAACCTTTTTTTCTGCAAACAAGATTCCTGCAAGAACACTCATGACGGGAATACATCGCTCAGCACTGTAAACCTAATAGGATGTCAGCAGTCAGCAAAAGATACGATAGTACTACTGTGGTGAAGAAAGTTCCCGTACATCGATGGCACAGATGGAAGTTGTAAACAACCCGATCACAAGCGGGGGTTGTCAGATGCGAATGAAGATACAAACAAAGCATAACGGTGCTGGGTACGTCAGCCAGCTCTGAAGACGCACTGGGCAGAGTTTACTTGCTGCGGTCGAAGGTTAGAAGAACCTACACGATATTAGTGCAGTGACAATTGAAATACCACTTTTTGGCGTGGCCAGCAAATCCGGTGAGTCATCCATCAAAGAACATCCTGTCTCTAGATCTGTAGACCCACATATTCAGGCAGTAAAGGCCTCACCACAAATTGTGTTCCGAAGTAGATATTGATTATTCGTGAACAGTAATCAGAAAGTTCCAAATTACTCCCGTAAGTAGGGAGTTACAAAATTGTTTTAGTGCGGTGGGTTGGGCAACTGCCAGCTACGGGAGAAAACCCTGACACAAAGCGAAGTAATACGCGTGTTGTCTGTCGCGCTGATTGTAGCTGGTACAGATCCAACCTGTTCGGCCCCTGGTCGAGGATGTTCTCGATCTCTGGATCGCGTCTCCTTTTATACTCCTCGTGACGTCACAGGCGCAGGCGCCAACCAATCATCGTTCGAGCAACAGCCAATCAGCGCGTAGCTAATAATAGCGCAGTCGAATGTTCTAGAACATTCTAGAAGTTCTGCGTCCACGTGATTATGACGTCACGGCAAGATTTTGAAGATAATCAAGAAGGGGTTTCCGTGGATAACTCAGCCATTTCTTAACCGATTTTGAAATGGTTTACAGATTTAAAAAGCTCGTTGAATTCTGGTCTTGATTAATGCCAGATTCAACGGGAACAGGCAATAAATAAGGATTACATGGTACCATCTCGGTACACTAAAAGCACCATCCTATCTTGGTCGTAAACTACGTGCTCCATCAAAAATAGCATCTAGGCACGCATCATGCGCTTTAACGAACCTAGTCATTTTCGCAACACGATCTCTCTCATAGTCCCATATACGCTTATGGCTCTACCCAGGGGGGCGTGTTCAGGGAACGAATCCAGGACGGGCGGTGCGTACCCAGCTTAGCTGGTATGGCCAGTACCCGACTGGGCGATCAGAATTACACGATCACTCCCTGTCCAGCTGTCTGTTTGTCTGTGTCTGTCTGTCTGTTTGTGTCATCAATAATGGCGACACGTTATTATTGGACAGAGTTAGATCAAACTTGGCTAATATGTTCCTATGCTGAAGAAGTTATTGGTTTGATTTGCGTCAATCGAGTCCCTGATTCTGGTTTTATTTCAGTCTATTGGTAACTTCCCCAGATTTTTACACTTGTACCCATTTATACTGAGTGAAGGAGATTGCCTATGTTTCCACCGATTGCTCGTCAGCCTGATCACCTAACAGTCAAGCGGGATTTGAATCCCGCCCGGCTGATTACCAATAGACCAGATAACACCACAGCCAATCATCTCCCCGTTATGTTCCTATGCTCATCTAATTTATCCATTATGAAAATGACGCTGATTCGATGACAAACAACGGAGTTATCCCCTTGACAGTTTTCTACAGTCTGGGACCCAATGGGCAAAGTAACCCGAAGAAGCCCGTACAGAGTCTTCATACTCTTGTACCGGTTCTCCGAGTCTTCAGGCACCACGAATTATAAGTACAGATATGCCCAGCACCACCAATCCAAGAGGTTTAGTTGCAAGAGAGGCCATGTATCCAAGAATAGGGAATGTAACTATAAGATACCATAATTGTAAGATACCATCATGACACGTCTCCTATAGCAGCCAACGACGACGCTCTCATGTCAACTCTGCAGAGGCAGGTCGAGGAGCAGGCCGAGCAAATGCAGTACTTGGGAGAGCTCATGGCGCAGCTGCATGTGCACAATGTCACCCTCAGTATTCGAGGTGCATGCTGCCCGGCTCCTCAGCAAGCCAGCCGCAGGTCTCGGCACGCTCAGCTACAACTGGCACCAAATGTGGGACCACTAACCACTCGGAGAACTATTCAAGTTCTCACAGCATGCAACTATCTCCACCAGGGTTTGCAGACTTGCCATCTAGTACAAAATAAACCACTTTAGAAAATTCACGAAGATATCAGTCTTACTTAGCAGAGCAATTACAAGAGGCAGAAAATCAAAGACAAACTAACTCAGAACAGATAGGACAGACTCACAGAGGAGATGACTCTAACTCCGAGAATGTACGCATCCAAAGAGCTGTCTTGCAAGCCTGGCAATCTCATTAGATTGGTGCATATTAGACGTGCTGCAACCAGCACCATGCATAGCACCGACTAACATAGAATTTCAACCTACTGTGCAATGTGCAGAAGAGCGTGGGTTAGAAGATACATTGTATGCCATGGGTGGCGCACTAAGTCAAGAAAGGGATGACCCGTCAATGTATCCAGCGCCCAACTCTAGTACGTTGGGCGTAGACATCATGATCAGGCATCAACGTACTTGCCACATACAAATTATTATAATTCAGTACAGGCACCTCGTAGGCCATGCCGTTACTGCCACCAGTTTGTACATTGGCAGAAGTTTTCCCCGTTGTTGAGCGCGCAAAACGTAGAAGATAGTCAACAGGGACCAGAGCATAGGCAATTAAACTAACCAGCATGGTGCATGGTGTGAGTGCCCCACAAACCACCACCAGCACTACCGTTCACAAGTTTTTATGCCAAGGAAGGTGCATGCTAAGCATCTACATAGTGCCAAACAGCATCATGACTGGAGCAAAGCGAAGAAAACTTATCAAACCATGTCCAGAATGTCACCAGTTTGGACATTCCTCTGCAATTTGTCTTGTAAATTTCCAGAGGGAGATAAAACAAGAAATGAGTGAGTTAGAAAAGCAGCAGAATAAGCGACATGCAAGTTCTCAGCCAAGAAGACAGAAGTCAATAAGATGATGAGATATATTAATGGTAATGCTAATGCACAATAGTGTGTATAACCAGGATGTCTACAACGTCGAGAACACATCAGTGTCAAAGACACAAGCCCTGGCGCCAAGTCCAATTACCGTTTCACCTGTTCGATGATCCTAGCATCTTCGAAAGACTAGTGGAATGCATTCTCACACAGATCCAATGGCAAATTTCGCTATGTTATGCCACTCCCAACCCCAAACTCAAGCCTGGTAAATATCATCTGCTCAGGGAAAGTGTAAACTTTCTAGGATATGTTATCAGCGCCATGGGGTGTGGGTGGGTGGGGTGGGGTGGGGTGGGGTTGGGTGGGGTGGGTGGGGGTGGGGTGGGGGTGTGCTACTGATCCTGAAAGAATCATTGCAGTACAACATTGGTAAACGCTAAAGAATTTGACAGAACTGAGTTTTTTCAGGCTCTGCCAGTACTATCAGTGTTATATAGAGCATTTCTCTGATATCGCACGCCCATTGCACCAACTAACTCCTTTTGAGTGTGGAAGCACAAGAAACTGCTTTACAAACACTTAAATAACGACTGACAAGCTCTCCTATTCTTGCGTAACCTGATCCAAACTCTCAGTTTATCTTAGACACTAGTGCCTCTGACTTTGGTATAGGCACAGTGTTCTCTCAAGTGCAAGATGGGCACGAACATCTGATAGCCTATGGCTCAGGAAATCTCTCCTCCACTGAGCGTAATTACGCCATGACCAACAAAGAACTTCTAGCAGCAGTTTTCTTTGCCAAGCAATACAAGCATTTCTTGTATGGTATTCAATCAGCACATTGGCCATGATTCCCTGAAATGGCTATAAGAGACTGTATGTAGATCCGCCCAGAATTTAAGTTTTCAGATACTTCTGTACTAATTTCTGTTTTGGCGTCTAGCTCATTAGCTAAGAAATCATTAGCACTGGCTGACGCTATTTCCATTGCTGGTGCACCATCTTTTGATGCGCTGAGGCAATCAGAGTTAATGGGTGGCGCAGTGATTTGAGGCGTCAGTGTGGGTGGCCATTCTGCGCATGGAATCATCTATGTCATTAGATTCTTCCAGTTCTCTATGATACGGTTTTAATTTATCAAAGTGGCGACATGCGCAGTACCAGGCAGGTCTATGAGAGTGAAGGTGACATCGGTCAGACATCACATAGCACAACATGCCCCCTTCCATTTGATTTGAAATTTCACTCTGTCACTGGGATGATAAGGTCCACCATGAACCTGCTAACCGTGCTACAACTATTGGTGTCTGTGAATGACTTGTAACTCATCTCTTATGGCTCTTGTGGACCAGTCTTGGTATCACTACGTTCACTGGCAGTGACCGCTCTCTACCGAACATGGCGCAGGGCAGGAGTAAAGCGTGTGCTACAATGTGCAGGTGTTTGGTAGGCCATCATGATGGAAGGAAGGCATATGTCCCAATCACGCTAATGGTTGCCAACTTCCTTACATAGCATAGCTGTCAAAACTCTCGACCATACCACCACTCTATGGATGAAATGGCATGGTACAAGTTTTCTTGATGCCCAAGACCTTGCACATTTCTTGAGACAAATTGCTCTCGAAATTGTTCCCCTGATACTATGGAACTCAGTAGGAATGCCAAGTCAACAAAAGACTTGCTCGTCTATGATGCTGGCTACGGTAGCTGCTTCCTGATCAGGAATCACTAGCGCTTCAACCTATTTGGTGAAATAGCCTTGGATGACAATGATATTCTTGTTGCCATCGGGTATAGTAGGTAACAGGCCTAGAATGTCTATGGTCACAGGTTCCATTGGCGCTCCTATGATATGTGTGCGTAGTGTGGCGTGCTGGGTTTTAGGGCCAGTGGGGCGCTTTTGACATGGTTCACACAAAGGCCACCAATGCAGTTACTGAAGTATGAATACCAGGCCAATGGAAACGTGTCTTAATGTGTTCCTTAGTGCGCTTTACAGCAAGATGCCATTGCGTTATTGTGCAGTTGCTGTAGGACTAAGTTCTTATAGGTTTTAGCAATTACCAAGCATACGCCATAACGATCAAGATCATTGTCCAAACCTAACTGATCATATCTCTGATAGATATACTTCACCTCAGATGGGTGATGGGGCACATCTTCTATGATAGACCTATAGACGGCAAGAAGCCATGCAATGGCGATGCTCAGGATGCCGTCAGCTGCTTGTGCTTCCTGCAGAGCGTCTTCTGTTCAATCAGCTGCATCCCAGATTGGAAAGAACTGATGAAATTTCGATCGTAAGATGTAATTCAAGTTAAAACATGAGTAGTGCCAGACAGCTACGCTAATTTCCTTAACCGGATTGAGCCCATAACACTGCTCGTATGGACTGACGCACTAAACGTCATTAACATTAATTACCCACTTTTTCGGAAATATGTCATTAACATTGATTAAAACTCAGTGATGTTTTCCCAACTGATAAACTATATTGGTGGGAATAGTCAGGTGGACGCTCTACAACATATCGCTTCACGAAGAAACCATGTGGTGCTATAACTTTCCAAATTACCAGGCAACATACTATTACAAAGATGACAGCAGCTCTTGAAATTAACAAAGATAAATTTTAATAGGCTAGTCTAAATGAGTTTATGCTAGCAGCAATCAGTTAATAAAAAAATTTGCAGGAAAGGGAAAATGGAATTAAATTTTATAAGTAGCTATGTCATGCTGCGTTACCAAGCGCTAGGCTTGTTATTTAAGCATCCGTAGCGACTGAAATTGCCACTTACTCATAGAGTGTCATGGCGTTCACAGCTCCATATGGTAATAAAATATCTTGTTAATTTCAGGCATCTTTAAACAGAGAGAAATTAATTAAGTCTGAAAGCCTGGAAAAAGAGGAAACTCACATTTTACTGTTATTAGAGCGTCTCTCTGATACAACCTCGGAATCACTAGGAGCGGGAACAAATGTCACTATTGTCAGTGTTCCTTTAGCCAGGCGTTCGGCTCATCATCCTTTCTCCGGCCGGCGTCAGTGCATCCTGCCACTTCTCTTTTTCTACTGCTGAATCTAAATCGTCAGCCCGCCATCCTCGCACAAGGTCGCAAAGGTTGCTGGCCCAATCGTGACTGCTGCCCAGCCAATACCAAAGAGGCACTATCGTCCTCTTCAGGCCCTGAGATAACGGCTGGAGAAGTGCTACAGCTCCATACAGAGGGAAGCTGCCCTCATGGTTCCTCTGAGTGCCACTTTTCCTCCCTTCGCACCACACAGACATTGCTGTCTGCCTCTCACAGATCAGGGAGATGAGTTGTCTCCTAATGTGTCTGAGGAAGCAATATCCTCGGCGCCAACGTCAGTGCCAAGCTACGCACCAGAGATGAATACTCAGGCATCAGCACCATCTCCGAAGACCGTCATCGCATATGCCAACATTTTGGCATCCGTGGGCCACAACAACACTGTTGATGTGGGAATGATGACGGACCCTTTTGAGGTACTGGCCACTTTTGTTACTAATGGCCAAACACATCATCTCACCATCCGTCTCTCAGTGTGATGACGGAAGGGATATGTGTTGTGCTCTCCCAACGCATGTCCCTCTTGTAACATACCCATTAAAACATATGCACTGGCGTTTCCTAAACATGCTGAATTTGCTGTGTTCAGATTTGGGCAATCTTATAATCAAATATTAAATACACGAATGTATAAGCAACTAAAAGCCTTGAGTTTCCAGATAATCACTTCAATTCCTAATCGGTTTATAAACAGGCTAACTTAGTGGACTCGGCTAATAACCTTGATTACCATGAGCTATGCTAGCGGCCGCTAGAAAGCTAATTTATATGAAGTCATTATGTTGAATTTGTGTGAAGCATTAATAGGGGCATAAATTTGCATATTGAGGGATACAAGTTAAAGTAATCCCGCTTCAAAATGAAACATTACAAGGCATAAATTTTCCTCCAAACATTCAACTTTTTATACAATATGGCGCATTGTTTTTGTAAACATGCTAGGCCAAACTACGGAATCAATTCCAAGGCAGGGGGTGGGGGTGTGGGGGTAGGGAAGCAGAATCGACACAATAGAGCATGCACAACTAATTGAAACCAATGAATGATCAGAAAAAACCAGTTTCTCCAAGATTAATATGGTGCGCAAGAAGCCATGACATCACCAGCCCTTTATAAGGAGCTGCAGCTGCTAAAACAATAAAAATGATAGTTCGCTCATACGGCTCAAATAGAGCATACAACTCACAACACGCTTTTCCATTCTGGTAGAATACGCCCAATAGTGCACCAGCAACAACCAATAGGCCAAGTACAGGACTGTGCTATAGAACACCGACTACCCACACTCCGGTCGCGGGCGGCGTCAGCGCTTACCCTAGTACAATTTTGTGCATCAACTGTTCAGACTTGAACTGACACCGGATATCAGACGTAGTTTATTTCCAACATTTGATTCTACCAGTCACTTCTACATTTGTGCAAACCTAGGCTATTTTCCGTGGCGATCATACACTTCTAGCACCAGCTAACGGACTTATTCCATTTTCCAAACGTCTACAGGGAACTGTGAAACTAAGAGTTTGCGGATTGGTGTTGACTACCCACACTATGATGGTGGACAGTACTACTGCCTAGCGCAAGGCATGGACTCTGAAATTTCACAGTGGTAGACCGTGGGTACTAATAGCACCCCTCTTAGGCGAGGTTCCTGCACTATACCAGCAACGCTAACGGGGTGATTTGCTCAAGTGTGCACTTGTTTTGCTATAGACCACAAGGCTAGTTTCAGTACTGAACATCGCAAAGTTCCAAACATTAGAAGTTACAGCACCATTGCACCAATTATCCTGCACTGTGCCCTCCCATCAATGCAGGGGTAAAAATGTATCTTTCCACACATATACTACATGTGTCTTATGCAATGTGCATCAAGCCTTAGACTACAGATTTTCACATTAAATATGACAAAGTCCACATGGTCATTTGGGACTCTGTTAAATTTCATGATAAGTAAGGCCTAATATTGCTAAATATAAACCTCCTTCAGTTCTTAATTTCTGCATGGTTAGTTGTTTGTAATTGTACAAGCCACTTAGTCAGTTTCACCTTATTTCATTTCATTTTCATCCTTACAGTGCAAGTATAATTCCAGTTAGAACTAGAAACTTTCATGCGAGTTTGCACAAGTCAAACATTATGTCTACAAGTGCCAGAAACACGCCTTGTAGAACATAGTCAAATTTGACACAAATCTGTCAAGCAATTCTGAAAGTTACGCTTGGCACTTAGAAATTCTAGCAGCAAATAGCTGATAGAAATTGTATATCGTTTTTGGACAAATATAGTCACACTAACTTGTACATGAATACGTATACTGTACAACAGACGCCAGCAATCAGTTCTAGAAAGATTAGTGGCGCTTCTAAATTCTTAGAGCACAAAACACACAGGTTCTTGCACACACCAATGCCACCTACTTTGACTCCAAAGGCCAAAGCTACGCAGCGTGCACTACACCTTTCTTGCACACACCCATACCATCTGCACTCACTAAACCTGGATGCAGAGATGCCAAGTACCACACCAGTGACGCCCATCAATTCGAGTCAATAAAACTCTACCAGCACCACCATTCTGCACACTCACGCCACTATCAGAATTCACAGTTAGGGACCTGGGTGGTACCGTGGAGCGCACCGTGCATTTTAACAGCACACCAGCCCACATACCACCACAAACAGAAGGATACAGTGCCGATGATTCAGAAAGTGAGGTGGATACTAGCTACGCCTTCAACATTCTACGTCCAAGTACTCGGTTTGATAACTTACAAGATTCCTTAAGGTGACAGATAAACACCAGTGAACGCATCTTTGCAGGTTTCGCTCATCTCAATGCAAATGGAGAACCTGAAGACGCCCATACAGAGTCTTAATACTCTTTTCCAGGTTCTCTGAGCCTTCTGGCACCCGAACTATAAGTACGGCCATGAACACGACACACAGCAGCACCATTCCAAGAACTTTATGAGGCCAGAAAGGTCAAGTACCCAAGAATGGGGAATGTAACTATAACATATGGTTGTGACGCTTCTCCTGTGACTGAAGATGAGGATGGTCTTGTGTCAACCCTGCAGAGGCAGGTCGAGGAAATGCTAAGCAACTGAAGCACTTTTGCGAGCTCATGGTACAGCTGCAGGCGCACAATGCCATCCTCGGTGAGTACCTGGTTGCGTATACGTGGTATATGGTTGAGCACTACTGTCACTATGGGAATTGCGATCCTGCATTGATGCACCAATGCTACAAACCTTGACCACTCATAAGAGCGATACTGCAGTGATCCATGCACATCCACTGGAAACCCATGCACGTTCTTGGAGAGAACAAATCAATTGACTGTCCCGCCTCAAGAATATGATCAATGTAAACTGCCGCTAACCAAGAAGGTTATTCATGATGAAGACCCCGAAAGCATGATCTAAATTAACATCAAGAAGGGGCCGAGTTCTGTTCATATATGGCAGGGCTTACAAGCATCCATAGATCCTGCAGTTGCTTCTGGTCTGCAATCGTGTGTAGGGAGGAACCATGAGGAAGCATGTCCCTGTGAGACACAAGCAATGGATTGTCCGCCTGTCTTCCTGAGATCGGACGAGGCCCACCCGGCCACCAGCAGCACAGGCCCATTGCCTAACGACGTCCTCTTCAACCATGGACTACTCGATGCCATGAACCCAGCCTCACCCGTTTGGATCTCTCGAAGCCCAGTGCCCATACCGCCACCAAGTACAGCCGCCACCCGCTTGCGGAGACAGAACTCGCCATCGCCAAAGGGCCACCACCCGATGCTTTCAGTGTGGCAGCAGACATGCATTTGTGCTACTGGTGCTCGTCCGCATCGCAGCACCCCTCCACTGGTCGCCCTACTGACTACATATACCTATGTGCAATGGCCCTACCTTTGATTGTTCTGATTGGCCACGAGGGGTTATGTGGCCCTTTGTTTGGCCACACTTCCATCACACATCGTTACACCTGTCAATCATCAGCACATATCAAAAGATCTACACCACAAAATGTGGCGACAGAATGGTTGGCTGCTCTGATTGTCGGAGAGCGTGATCACATCATTGTAATACAAATTCGGAGGTTGCCAGCTCTCCATGGAGACATCAGCGGCTGGAGACTGGACCTATACTCTGGATATGAGTTCGCATGTACTCTCACCAAGCACTGTGGCTTGACCAGAGTTCCCATGTATATTATGCCATCTTTGAACTAATGCAGTGTGCTGCTGTGTGCGTCTGGAACCTACATGCCAGCTGCACTTAAAACGGCACCTAATAAAATTTACCAAAATTTAGCAGAAGCTTCGGAACTATCCTAAGTTATACTGGGCAGACGGATGTTAATGATATCACAATGAAACACATCCGTGACTTCATGATGGTGCCACATCTTCCTCTTGTGCTGCCTTTACCGTGTTAACATTCAGAAGTTGTTTGAACCTTTGGGGTCCATAAGAGACTTGGATGGTCCTCCCTATATTTTACTTCTCCTGTTGAATCTTGCAAATGGTCCATTGCTCTTCCGCAAGCATTAGTTTTCCAGAGATCTGTTATTTTCCTAGTTAATGTGAAATTCGTAAAATGATCCTTTCCTTAAGCACGTAATCCAGACATCTATTTCCGAGTGACTTCTCAGAGTCAACTGGCAGACAGTTTTAATTATCACACTGAAGCAACGTGGGATTTCTAATCATAATGCGCACACATCTGTCGGTTTAACTGCTGGATGATGTAAAAAGATTCGTGTTCTGCCATTAGTATTATTAGTGGATCTACTGGCATAACCGCTGCTGAGGAGAGGTGAATTGTTCGGCAAGAATTCACAGTTCTTCAAAGTTGTTCTTGCCACCTTTACCTGTCTGCCTTCGGCGGGACTTTGGCTTCCTGTTCGGAGAGTGAACATTTATCAACCCAGAGAGAGAGAGAGAGAGAGAGAGAGAGAGAGAGAGAGAGAGAGAGAGAGAGAGAGAGCTATTTCGTTGGCATGCATGCCTATATGTGTTCACTTACTGCATGTAAATCCATATCTAAAAGGAATGTTAAAAAAATAAAACAAGGCGGAACGTCATAGACTGTTTAGAGACGTTGCGCGCGTAGCTCTACATACATAAAGACCCAGGTTGCATCTTCAATCATATTTGTATGCAGGTCAATGCGGTATGAAACATTTTTGCACGAAGTTGCACGATAACAATATCGGTATATTTCGATTGACAAGTTTGATAGCTTTCAAACGATACCTCACACGACCAATGCGCCTCTTGAGTAAGGGTAATTAATTCACCTTTCCAGAGGATCCATCCATCATCTGACCTTGTATGACGTCATAATCAGATCAGCGCGTGTATGATGACGTCACACTCATTATGTCACAGGGTTCCATATAGACCGTCATCAAATCTCAGTCAGACACTTTGTATGAATTGTATGTCTTTATAATTTCTTGCTATTTAATAAACATATATGCTGTCGACTATTTTGAGACTAATTTGACTGGGCGTTAATGTTGCTGCCTTATGCAATAAGCGCAGCAACCAGGCAAAAAAGAATCAAAATATTCAACAGCTTAGGCCTACCTGTGTATTTTTTTTAAATTGATAGTCAGGGTGTTCAGAGATCGATCCCAACATGAGCGGTCGAGGTGTGGGTGGAGCTTATAGCTATAGAGATGGGCGGGACATAGCTAAAACCGGAAAGGTCTATTGCAGTAAAGATACGTACGTATAATTCTGAGGGTGGGGTTGGCGTTTTTGGAGCAAACCCTTGTTCGGATCAAGACAACAATTTGACGCTTTATGCGCTTAATCATGCAGTTTTGTCTGTAATTTAGAAAGGTATAATTGCTATATCATTTTATTTTGGTTTTAAAGAATACATTTGAACTATTTATCCAAATGAAGCTAAATAAATAGGCCGTATATATGATTCTAATTCGTGTTCTATTTTATGCCACACATATTGCTTTATAGTGCTTATAATGTGGGAATCATGGTACATAAATACTATTCAGGACAAATTCTTTCCTGCTCCCCTACCCTAACCCTCATCCAAATCACATCCAATACGCCTAAATCATTAAATATTGCAGAGATAGGCAATCTATATATATATATATGATTCGCGACTGCTGCACTAGTCATAATATATGCTAAACCATCTGCGCTACACATCTGTGGCTATCTTATATATTCTTGATAAATACATGTTCAGACAAGTTACGAAAACACTGCCAAAGCTGGAAATACTCGTCATAGAGCATAATATTTTCTGAAATCTTTTGCATATTAAAATAGACGTCTTCGCCAATCGGATCACAGTTATGTATCACGTGGGCGAGTTGTTGTGGAGAATTTTTGTGCGAGTGCGGTGATTAATATTTCTCGGTAGATTTGTGACGAGAACGCTGTAGGATTATACGCGTTTTGAGACTTAGGTTAGAGTAAATCTGGACCGAATTTTGCAGAAAGCTGCATGCAGGATCCAAGAATTACCATTCCGACTATTAGTGTCGAAATGTCAGGACAGCCACCACAACGGGTTCGCAAAAATGCGTCCCCTTCGACAAAGCAAGGACCCATGAAAGCTATGAAAGCTTTTCCGATTGTACATAGTCCAAGTAGTAACTGGAAATCGAGCCCAGTTTCTTCACCTACTTCATGGCTTCATGAGAGTCATCGAATAAAATCTCATAGGAAATCACCAGATAATAGAATATCGCCAGAAAGGAGCCCAAGTTCTCCCAGTTTTAAAGGTAAGACATAAAGTAATGAGGCGCCGGTTCCTAAGCGAAAACTATCCGCCATTTTCCCAAATTTTGCCGTACGTTCATTTTTATGCCGAACTTTTGTTGCAAAATTAGACTTTTTACTAATAATTTTATTTAAAATCCCGAGAGACCCCAACTAGAGAATTTTCTTTTTTCTCGATTTCATCCAGTTTTGTCTAAGTGTTATGTAATTAAATACAGATAATATGCTGGAAAGTGTACGCCGTACTCGGACCTGAAGACCGATTAGCCTCAACCAATCAGATTGCAGCTTTCGATTGGCCTCGGAAAGTGTCAAATAGTGGTAGGGAGGGGACCTTGAGTGCCTTTGTTAACCATTAATTGGTAATTATCACACTTGTCTAAATTAATAAAGGCAATGTTATGTTCAGAAATTAATAGTAAATAGAAAATTAAACTAGAATCATCTATAAATATAAATTACAGAACTTACAATTCCATGGTCATGTTCTAAACGAATTTAATGAAATGAAAAAAATCTATTCCATGGGCATGGAAATAATAAATGTGATTTTTAAAATAAATTTCCTTATGATAATTTAAATGTTCTTATTGTGAGTGTCCATTTGCACACCTAGAGAGGAATATATTTTTGGAATTTATCACTGGAATGACTGAAGAACCAGTCATTCCAGTGGCAAGCATTCAGGGGTTTTGGGGGCAGGAGGTGTTGGGGTGGGTGGGGAATGGTTGGGGGAGGGGGTTTGCGGGTGGGTCTTCTCTTGGTTGGGAAGTGGACATTTCTCATGACCACTGCATAAGCCGTTTCTGGCTGACTTTAATATTATCCCTTTAACAATCAAATCTGTTCAAGAAAATTTCAATTTTCTCATTGAAATTGGCCACTTGCAGACCAAGAGACTATTTTTTTTAATTTGCCACTGCAGTGGATGGACTTGGATGATCCTAATCTGCATGTTATTTCTGTGATGCCAGGATCTGACGCAAAATAAGCATGCTACTCAATGTATGTATGTAACGCCAAAAACACCTCGTTTCTTCTCTCAGAATAAACCCCTAAATCTTTAGTAAGCAACTACTACTCTACTCTTGTTTGATTTGAATGCCCAAAACAATTTCGGGACACACAAAACACATCCCCCCAAATGTGAGGATACAGTGGACACGCATCCTACTAAGCCTCTAATGCTACTCTCCTCTAATGTCAGGACCCACCCATGCAGCACCAAATCCCACTCCAATCCGCCCATTGTCACATGACCACAGGACACCAATTATGCCCATATTTGGTCAATCACGTGACCACATCCGGGCACCCCTACCAAAAAGTATAAAAGGTGCGAACAAACAGGTCGGATCATTCAGACTTTTGGATCTGACATTGACAGAGCAAGCGTCGGGCAATTTATTCAGTTTTCAAGATAAGTCGTTCAGGGTTCTGCCCAGCATGAAATTAGTGCCGGACAGTTTTACAGAAATTTTACAAAGTTCCTTGAAATAAAGTTTAGTTTCAACAAAATATGTGAAAAGTAGTGGTTAAAAAAGATAGTTTAGTCTTTAGTGCTGGTTAAAATTATTCAGTGGTGACTAATCCCGACCAGTGCCGACCAGTGTGGGAAGAGCCCTGGTCGTTATTACTATCTTGTATAGTGCATCGTTGGAAATTATTCTATGTGTCCATCAGTGTCCAGTGATGGTGCTGAGGTGTCTAGAGATGCCTTTGGAGTTGCCCTTGTGTTACAGCATCAAGGATACACAGGTTGCATTGTATAAACGTAGTCTACGAATCTACAGCTTCCTGATGGACTGGAAAGCTATTTAATATTAGTTCCCCATGACGCAGCATACAGCAATTTCTTCTTCGATCAATACTTACCGTTACATTACTTATTGATAGCAGCACCCACAGCTGCTGAGCCCTAAGAATCTTCAGATTTAGAAAGCTCTAACCGGGTCCTGGAACAAATGGGTACCCGCCACCATCAGCCTGCTACTCTTGTTTGCATAGCAACAAGAACAACACACCTTTTTGCTCAGAGAAATATCTAAGTGTTTTCTGTGATTATTTACTGTGCTTTTTGTGCCTGATTCTTCTCGGGATATAATTGGATTACAATGGAGAATGCCACCGACACCCAGGTATATATTCTAGTAATAATCTGGTTATATGGAGACTTGTATCTCTGAAATTTTGTGTGAGTTTTAAGTCCCATTTTCTGATCCTGGAACTGGGACATATGAGGCAACGAAATATGCCAGGCATGATCGCCACCTTTAAGCCCCAACAGCGATCAGGCAGTAATATGAAATGTTTCAGGCATTTGTCTACATTTTTTTAACACTAAAATCAGCTTTCGTCGTTCAACCGTGTGGTCTGAGCGGGTGATGTCACACCCTTTTACGGCTCGGATTATTTTGGTGAAGGAAATGTTTCGTTAATTCACGGATCATATTCTTGGCAGCTGCATGCGTTTAGTACCAGAAACGTATGAATTATGTCAAGTTTTGCGTGTATTTTCGACCTGTTTGCATTGATTGGTTATTTCAAAATTCTTGGTTGGATGTTTGTTCTGCTGCTCTACCGTGTTCTGCAGCAGTAGTGTTAATTCATTATGTTGTTCCTTCTCGTATTGTTTATCATTCGTTTGTGTAGTATAATTTCGGAATTGATTCTTAAATATACATATCCGATACGGATCATGCGGTTCCTGGTTCCGTTTTTTATACATACTGCAGGATCAATTTATGGGTGTATCATTGGCCTGTTCTCGTTCTTATCGCCAGCCTGCACGATCTTGGTTGTAATGTTTCGGGTGTTGGGTGCTGGAGGGTTAACTGATAATTTATTGTCAAACTATTTGAAAATTATATGTCTTCCTTTCATTCTGTGTGGCTCCGCTTGCTTACTGAGGCCTTGTGCTTGTTTTACAGGCCAAGCCCGCTCCGCCTTCGTGTACTGAATGTCACAAATTTGTCAGAACCATGTTCAAGGACCATGCCTGTTTCAGGTGTTCAAAGTGTAATGTTGATGACCGTTGTGAATCATGTTCAGTGTGACCCGTCGAACAGATGGTTAAGTTCCTTGCCCAGAAGGACGTGGCTGGGTCAGATGCAGGGTCAGGAGGTCTGAAATCAAATCGAGGAGCGTCCGTTTCGGCCCCTGGGGGCGCTTCTCATCTGCAGTCCGAGGGATCAGAGATGGCACCCCCTGCGTGGTTTGGCCCTGCTATGCAAGGCTTGCATAGCATCCTGCCCACGCTGGTGTCGTCTTTGATCCCAAAGACTGTGGTCCAACCTCTCTGTGTCTGTTATGGACCCTGTCCTTGGACAGTGTTCTGGACTGGCTACCGCGGGTGCCATCTCGTATGGACCCCTGGCGTTCCTGTCAGGCTCAGGCCTGATGGGGTACTGCTTCTCCGCGGCCACCTCCGGGTGGTCCAGTAGCGGTAGCCGGTCCGTCAGGCATGGGAGCTGTCCACCAAGACGGCTCCAGTGTCTCCTTTTCGTGTGACGACTTCGGGATTTGAGGATGGGGAGGCCGAAGAGGAGAGGTTGTTGCGGCCTGAGATACCGCGGGTGGAGCGTATGGATGTCGATTCCATCCTGGACGGAACCGCCTTCCATTTGTCTCGTTTGGCTACACAGGGTGCCATTGATGCCTGTGTATAGCCACTGTTCTGGAACTGTCATGGCTCTGCACGGTTTTCCATGCGGGCCTACTTCATGGAACAGTTTGTTTCATGGGGTGGCGGCAGAACCGTACAATACCGGTGTTGTTGGCTATCCAGCAGTGGCTCCTTGCCGTGAGGCCGCTGCTGGTAGACCCGTAAGCACATCAACGGGTGATGTGTTTACGGGGATGTCTTCTTCAGAGGTGGACTGGTCCGATGCTCTGGTTTGGCTAGCCAGGGTGGACCCGTCCATGGTCTTGACCACATTCGAGGAAGACATGCCCCATCCGTCGGTTGCATCCATATGGATGGGGTGTCTTGCCCGTGGCTAGGGTCTGATCTACGCGAAGCAACTTTCCTAAAAAAGGCAGCTCCCTGTGGCCTCCAGGAAGGTGCAAGCAAGATGCCATATTCCCAGGGTGGAATACGAGCGCTAAGGTGCGGTCCCAATGGTCACAGAGGATGACCGTTGGGTTCTTGGTGTTCCAAGTGCTGGAGTGGGTAGCCCCACTCAGGCACTTGTAGACAGAAACCAAGCGCACTCAGAGGAGGCCTGTCCCTGTGTGATGAGGGTGTGAGGGCAGTGATGAACGCTGTCAATCACTTATCGATTGCTTCAGTCAGTGTGGGCTGAAGCAGGGCAGGCCACCCGGTGCCACCTGCAGAGCTTTCGTGTGTAAATGATGGCCTTGTGCTGTCAATGGATGCACTGGCACAGGTGCAAGAACGTGTAACTAAGTCCAGGAGGCAACTGGTCCTTGACCATATGGGTCCGGCTTCGGCTGTCAGGGAGAGGTTGCTTGGAACCCCCCTGAATGGTCCTAGCATCTTTGGTGGCCAAGGTGGTCCATCTTACAGGACACAGCTAACATTGGTCAAAGTCGGCTAGCGGTTAATATGCAGCTAGGGCTGGTGCGTCAGGCGCACACACCAGGGGCTGCATCGAAACCGTTGGTCGCCCAGCCTTCCTCCAAGAAGCATTTTAAGAAACATAAGAGTAAGATGAAAGCCAAGCCAGCTTCTAATGCTCTTGCTGGGCCTTCTCAGCCACATGCGGCTAAGAAGGCTGTGGAGGCCCATGCCCACCCTAGTGGTGGCCCTGATCGGTCGAGAGGCGGTAAGGGAAAGAGGAAATCTTCCAAGGGCAGAAAGAAGGGAGCGGATCATACCTGATGGCCTGGAAGCTCCCTTCACATCCGTCTGGACCACGCCTGTGCGACAGGAACAGTGGTGCCAGTCAAGCCGAGACCAAAATGGTTCTATCTCTCTCTCGTTAAGGAGGGGTGGGGTTGGGGGGTGGGGGAGCAGGTAGCGAGCCAGACACCTGCCCTAGGCATCAATGCACCTATAGTGGGTGGAAGGCTCATGCGTTTCGTCAAGGCGTAGCAAAGTGTGACGTCAGACTGTCTGGTCCTGGGATGGATTTCTCAGCGTTACATGCCAGAGTGGTGGGATTTCCCAGCAGAAAATCTGTCCTTGGCACCTGTTTGTCGTACCACGGGAGCCAGACAAGTTAGAAATTATCCAAAATGAAGTGTCAGTCTTGCTTCTGAAGGGAGCAATAAAGCCAGCAAAGCAGAACACTGGGCTTCTATTCAAATATATTCCTTGTCCCCAAGAGCACAAGTGGGTGGAGACCCATACTCAATCTCGGTGCCATTAAATTGGTTTATCCGTACACCTCGGTTCAAGATGGAAACACCGAGGACGGTAATGCAGGATTGAGGAAAGGAATGTGGTGTGTGTCAATTGATCTGAAAGATATTTCAACAGTCCAATGAACAGGGGTTGTCACAGGTTTCTGAGATTCACGTTTAAGAACCTTGTTTGGGAGTTTGTATTCAGGCTGTCGACAGCTCAGAGGGTTTTCACCAGAGTGCTCCTAGCACTGACAACGTTTCTCAGAAGGGAGAACGTGGCCTGAAGAGAGAACATGCCGCTTCACACCTACATAGATGATTGGCTTATCAAGACGAATACGCCAGCCAGGTTAGAGGGTGATACTGCTCTGACTGTGAAGTTACTTTCAGATCTAGGCTGGATAGTCAACAAGGAGAGATCCGAGTTGACACCCACTCAACCCTTCGTTTATTTGGGGATGCGATTTGATCTCGAGGAAGGCAGGGTTTACCCATCAGAGCCTAATGTCGCATCTTGCATGATGGAAGGAGTGTCAGAATCTTCTAGTAGGAGTTTCGCTTCACTTACCCTGCCTCCAGCTGTCTGTGTACACGGATGCATTGCTAGAGGGGTGGGGTACCTGCCTGGGAGAACACCAGGTTTTGGGCACATGGACTCTAAGAGAGTCAGCTGCATATTAATCTGTTAGAAATGATGGCAGTGGAATTGGCAAGTCAGGGGCAAGGTGATATAGATATGGTCGGACAATTCGACAGTGGTATCATACATAAATCACCAAGGAGGGACCAAGTTTCCCACACGGTGTATGAACAGAAGGTGTGGCACTTGATTCAATGGTGCAGGAATTACTCGGTTGTTTTGAAAGCAGCTCACATTCCTGGGCGACTGAACATTCTGGCGGATGCTTTGTCTCGCAGACAGGATTCTGCCAACAGAATGGTCTCTCCGGTTCTACAAAGGATCTTCGAGCATTGGGGCAAACCCAACGTGGACTTGTTCGCCACAAAGGAAAACGCTCAAATCATGATTTATGTCTCGCCGACTCCAGATCCAAATGCTGTCGATACAGATGCTCTGGCGAAAGCTGGAGAGGGATGCAATCATATGTGTACCCACCCACCATCATTCTACCGAAGGTCTTGGTGATGATCAGGGAGGAGCCGTGCCTGGTCCTGCTAATAGCGCCATTTTGGCCCAGCAGGGACTGGTTGGACAATCCAGTGCAGCTGCCCGAGATTCCAAACATAATCTCCCAGGCCAAAGGCCGCTTCCTACATGAGCGGCCCAAAATGTTCAAATTGACTGCGTGGATATTATCAAACACGGTTCCATGTCGAAAGGGTTTTCTCAACAGGCTGCGAGGTTCATCGCAGCCACGAGAAGGAGGTCAACCTTCAAGTCATATTAAGGTTAACAAATTTGCAGAATGGTGTGAAGGAACGGATATTGATCCCTTTCAATCCACTATTCAGCAAAAAGCAGACTTTCTCTGCACAATGAGCTATTCTTTACAGGATTAGCTCCTGTCACGATTGCTGGATACGAGTCAGCTTTGGCATCAGTCGTCTTTTCGTTCGCTGATCATACCGCCAGTCCTGTAAGTGACTATCAACATGATCATAAGCGTTAAGTGCGTGGATCCATGGTTTATTAGAGTGCGCCGTGCGGCCTGGAACCTCCGTCTTCAGCACTCGAGGTTTCTGTCAGGGTTACCTCACCCTTACCTCCTTTAGTCGCCTCTTACGACACGCATCAGTTATCCCTTGTCTAGCGAACGGATAGACCAGAGGTGGCCCAGTTGAACATGCTGGTGAAGGGAATGAGCACTCTCCGACCGAGACAACCGGTAGTAATTCCAGCCTGGAGTCTATCTTTGGTGCTTAATGTGCTAGCCAAGCACCCTTTCGAACCTTTGGGTTCAGCTAGTCGAAAGCATCTGACTCTTATGGTGGTTTTTCTATTGTCAGCTTCCTCAGCCAGAAGGCGCAGTGAGATTCATGCACTTTTAGCAATGAGGGACCGATTTATTGTCTCTGGAGAGGGTCTGCGACTGCTGCCAAAAGCAAAATTTATGTCAAAGAACCAATCTTTGAAATATCCCGGCAAACCGATCATTATACCAAAGCTAACTAGGTTTGATGGTGATGCCAGTGCCTGGTGTCCAGTCCGTGCTTTGACCAAGTACAAAAAACGGACGTCCTCTCTACGGTCAATTAATAGACATCTGTGGATCTGCCATAAGAAGCCATATGGCGCCGCATCCATGGATTCTATCTCGTTGGGTAGTCGAATGCATTCAGACTACCCATAAGATTGCGACTGGTCACTAGGTGCAATGTGCTAGGGCTCACAATGTTAGAGGAATGGCAGCCTTGACCACCCTATTCAATGGTGTTCCGTTAGAGGACATCATGGCTGTTGCACATGGCACTGTGAGTCGTCTTTCACGGATTACTATATGAGGGACATGTCAGACTCAGCCAATCCACTCGCTTTAGCTGTTTTGAAACATTAGTTTAGTGGCCACACTGCTCATCTCCTTTTGGTAAATTTGCTGCAAAAGTAGTGATGCCAGACCTGGTCAGGCGAGAGGAGTTCAACCGAAATGTCAAGTCTGATCGAAAGTGTGATGGTTGGTGGCGTTGTGTCTGGAATCCTAAATTCATGAGGTAATTCAAGTTGGACAGTTTTTTGTATTATGTTTATGTATATATCAAGTTATTCATCTTATATATTCATGCTCATTCCCAGGCTTATGTGTGTCGAGAGCAATTAACCCTCTTGCCATACTTGTGTTTTCAGGCATGTTCGTGAGTTCTGCTCCCATTTTGGAGAAGGGTGGGGGTGGTGGGGTGTTGGGCAGTGATGCGAATGTAATTCGGTCCCAAATAGGGCTTCACGATAATCCGATATTATACCGAATACCGGTATCATAGCCATACCAGTAGTCATACCGGTATGATTTTGCTGATACCGAAGTATCAAAATATAACATAAAACCGGTATAACCTTCTGTTAGGCAGATAATCCGCTTTCCATTAGTTACATTCCAATAATATATCTGGCTAACGCAATAAGTTACTGCCCTTCATACGGGAAAATGATATTTAACGATCACACTTTAAAATTTTCTTAGTTATCCGTATCTGTCAAATTGTTGTTAGAGGCTAGGGTTAAAGTAATTGATAAAGTACTACTTATAAGACCGAACTTCGTGCAAAAAATAGACTAAAACCTATTTTAATTAACCTCATAGGACAGGGGTGGTTAAAAATATCTAAAACCTATCTTTTCTTGCGCTAATATTTTATAATTTTGGGCCGTTGTTTTCTAGAAAATCATAATATCAAATGAATATTTTGTATGATATTTTATATCAATTACTACAGCCTGGTTAGTTGCAATTTCTCAGAATTTTACAACCAGCCAATGGCCCAAGTAAAAAGGAACCGACAATATGAGAAAAACTTCTCATTACCCGCGATCTATATTCACTTCTGATGTTGGCAGGTAGCATTAGATATCGATCGATCAAGCTACTGTAACGAGAACGAGGCTCAGCAAGTGTAGGCATATGTATTCTCAGCATATTATAGTCTATTTAGTATGTGTTATAATGGCTTGGTTGTACCACTGCGCTGAGATTTGCACGATTCCTGGCGGTTTCACCCCATTGTAATTTCGTCGTATACGGCACACATTTTCATGGACAGTTTATTATTCTGGCACATACATCAATACAAGTACAAATATCAAGTCTTAGTTGTTCGCAGTTTCACTGGGCGAGTTCATTTGGGATGAGATTGTCACTGGTTACCGGTATCTTGTGATCTCAACACGGAGTAGTTGTAATTTCATGGCAAATTCAAATCATTTGTATGGACGATTTGGTTGAATATCGGGTGTTTTTGGATATGATTTGACTGAAGACAGTTAATATTTAGCGTCTAATATCGCGGATCTTATAGTTTATTGGTTTTATTGTGGAAATTTGCGTATGGGGAATATGTTGACGATGGAATCGTACTACTGGAGCCTCACTCTATTTTGTCCATCGTAATAATACTGGTATTAAAGGTATACCTGTATGGAAATTGATACCGTAACCAGTATTCATTTTTCCAATACCGTGAAGCCCTAGTCCCAAAGTTGTCGGTCCTTCTAGGCCTCCATGTGACAAGTTTAAGTCTAGATCTTTCTCTAGGGGCAAAAGAGGCTTTGTATGGCTTGCCCCTTTCCACCAGGTTACTGATTAAATCTGGTGTTAGCAATAAGTAATGTAATGGTAAGTATTGATAGGAGAATGAAGGAAATTTCAATTTCCCTTTCTCCGAGATCTAACAATACTTACCATTACATTACGGACCCTGTCTCCCAGCTCCACGGATGCAAGCCATGAGTTTGTTCTTGTCTGGTAGCTATGCAAACAATGTAGCAGGCTCATGGCTAAAAAACTGGTACCCGGTTCCAGGAGCCTGTTAGAGCTTTCTAAAAGATCTGAAGATTCTTAGGGCACAGCAGCTGTGGATGCAGTTATCAATAAGTAATGTAATGGTAAGTATTGTTAGATCTCAGAGAAAGGGAAATTGAAATTTCCTTCAGTCATCAGTTCTGCAGAGCACTGAGCCCAGGATTCTAATTTTCCTCCATACTTTGCCACCATGAAGAGGCTCATTCTTTTCTTTATAGGTTTTATGCTTTGTCGATAGGTATACCGGAATATGTGAGTGAACTCCATTTGGATTCATTCACAAAGAGATTTTCAATCTATAGTTTGCTCGCAAATATTGGGAGTATTTCATCAAGGGGTTTCTTTGTCGGCATATTCAATCTCTCGCAGCATACCCAGTATGGATACTGTGTGATCTGATTTTGTGGAATTTTACTGCGCAGATTTCAATGCAGCAGCATGTTAATAGGTGAAAAGCGCAGGGGAGCCGATTGATGTCTCAAACTCTGCAGACTTTTCTGACTTGACTCCTACTGTCAGCTTGTAATAATTCTGGTCTTACTGTCTCTGAGCTGCTGGCAGTAGAACCAGCATCATTGAAAAATGTCTTGAAAACAATGTTAATAAACATTGCTGTTGCGTTTTAGCTTCTGACCCCCAATATGGCATGCGTCTTCGGAACCTCTTGTGCACGATTTCACTGAAGTTTGGAAAAGATGCTTCCAGTAGAATGAGTTGTTAAAAACTCTTAAGAGCAACAAAAAGAAGCAGTCCATGTTCACAATGTCACCCTTGCATCTAGCGACGTGAGTGACAACACTTGTATTGTGCTGCAACAACCTGTGCTGTCATTGTCTTGATGCCAGTTCCTGTTTGCAGAGTGAGGAAGCTAATGATTTTGGCTGAGGACAAGACACAGTGGTAAAAAGCGAAGAAGGACTGATTGGAGCTGTATGATGTTTCCACAGCCGCAGAATACAGTAATCATACATCTCAGGGCATAATTTATAATTTTATATTTGCATAGCATGTATTGCTATGCAAATTATAAATTGTATAGTTGTCGACAAAAATGTATAGCAATCAACGCTTTCACGGATAAATTCCCTGTATCTCAATGTCAGAGCAAACAAACAGGAAATCTGTTGAATATTTTGAAATTAATGGCTTGAAGACATTACTGCCTTAGGTTCGTAGTATATTTAAATTGATTCCAACGCAATTGCAAGACAACATGGGTGGAGCTTAGCTAGAAATGGGCGGGACATAGCTAGAAATGGCCCCTTCTATTTGACACTGTTTTTGGTCCGACTGTGAGGCCTACTCATTGTTGCTGACTTAGAAGCCAAGGACCTGTCACTGATTTACAGTTTGGAACCATTGTTGCTTAGAGCTATTGCTTTCACACACAGCAACAACTTACAGTAGCATTATTTAACCCTTTATTGACTAAATTTATTCCTGAAAATTAAAATATTTGCTTTTTGAATGCCCATTTGCAGGCCGACTGAAGCCTATTTTTGAAAATTTACCACTGGAATGACTGGCCCGTTTATCGGGCCAGTCATTCCAGTTGTAATTTTTCAAAATTCGTCTTTTATTGGTCTGCAAATAGGCATTCCTCTAGACCACTAAGAAGGCCGGTCTGGGCCGGTATCGTCAATAAAGGATTAAATTTCCAATCGAAACCTAATATCATATTAATTTAAAGAGAATGAAATTTCTTAATCTAATTTCAGTGGTCTAGGGAATTACTCTCATTTAGCTTTCTTGAATGCTGAAATATGGTATTTCCTTAACAATTTAACCCTCATATCTATTCAAAAAAATTTAAATAACTTTCAAGTCATAGCACAGGTCCATTTGCAGAGTTCTCATGGAGTCTTGGTCTGCAAATAGACATTTCTCAAGACCACTGCAGAGGGCATTTTGGCCAGTTTGCCAACATCACACAATTCATTGCACTTACTACGGTTTTGTAACACGTACAGGTTCTGGTATAACGCTAAACAGTAGTAAGCGCATATTAAAGTGCAATGCATTGTGGTTTATTGGCAGGAGACCGAATGTAGGCAGTAGCATCATTGATGTTCGTGTTCTTCAGTGCATGTAATCTCGCAGTTGCGGTGGGGGTGGGGATTGTTGGAGGGGTGATGGTGGGGGGGGGGATGTGGAGGAGTGTGTTTTATCACTCTAGTCAGAACAATGTACTGTAACCTGTCTGTGGAAGATATCAGGTGTCAATTACTGTTATGAATACTTGATGTGAACTGCAGAGAACTTCTGTATGCCATTCGACTGAGGAATAGAACTTACAGTTTAACCCTTTCACCGACAAATACCTGAAAAAGTATTGTTTACCATATAAAACTTATCCTGTTGAATATTTTGAAATTAATTTTACTAGAAGTCGTTGATGTTTTTGTCAGCAATGTCTTCCAGTCAAAATAGGCAGTTTTCTGTATATGGTAGCGGTGAAAATGAGACATGGCGAATTCATCAGTGAAAGGGTTAATCTCTTCCAGGAAGAGAAGCCATAAATAAGTCAGTAATACACTGTGACAGTTTGCATTGGTTTGACTTATATGTTCTGTCTCCAAAAGCTTTCTGCTTAATTTGATTAAGCCTCTTCCATTTTTACTGGCAGAGTTATTACAGTGTCCTGGTTATTACGGTAAATTGATGTCGTGTTATTCAGTGCATGATTTTTGGGTGGTAGGATTAACCCTTTAACCCTCAAATTTGCTCAAGACAATTTCAATTTTGTCATAGAAAATGTCCATTTGCAGACCAAGAGAAGATTATTTTTGTAAATTTATGACTGGAATCCATGTCTCGGTTATTGTGCCCGTCATTCCAGTCATAAATTTTAACAAAGTCTTCTTGGACATTTTTCAAGAGCCGCAGAAGCTGTTTTGGTTAGCTTTTGTTTTAAAAGGTTATGGGTTATTAATGATTATGTGGGCTGGCATAGGAGCCAATGACTCGGACAGTAATGTGCTTAGTCGGAAACCAGGTACCTGGGGTTCACATCACGGGTCAGGTTGGCCATCTGTTGATGATCTTTAGAGACTTGGGCAATTTCCTTTCTCTTCGGTGCCTCTTTCTACCCGGGAGTACACATACAAAACCTGGCATACTTACCTGCGATGAACTGCCATCCTGTCCAGGGGGAGTAGAAATACTCTCCAATAGCTTAGTGTCACTGGAAAGCATGGATAAACACAGACCATATGCTCCCTCGTGGATCGCGTAACATGTACCATGATGGCGCATGGCGATACTACTATTATAGGCCACATGCATTTCTTCATTGTACCCAGAGCGCTTAGGATGACTGGTCCAGCATTGCGCATGCGCTAATGGAGTCGGTGTATACAAGATGCCCAGATTTTTATATTGTTATGACGTTTTGCTGCCGCAATTGACATATTTTGGAATATATTTCGAGTATCACTTAGCTAACGAGACTTTTCTAAAGGTGTAAAACCTTAAGAAATCTCTTCAGAGGATCATGAATGATGTTCCATGCAATATTTGCCTATCTAATCAATGTATTTACAGTGTATGCAATATGCATGAGTGCCCCACACGTGCGCATTGATGCTTTTTGGGTAGTGAAACAGCAGGAATGAAAAATGTGACAGTTGCATCCGAGAATGAATCGAGGCTGATTTGTCTGAGGAATGGTGTTAAACGGTTGACGTCGGCGTAGCAAATAGGCCTGCGACAAGGGATACTTGGCCGGTATCGGTGCTAATCAACAAAGTGAGGGAGTTCTGGGATAGAACGAATTAAAGACTTGATGATCTCTGGTTCCGGTTGATAACGTTTGTTGGCCGCAACATTAAGTTCAAAAGATCTGTATTTCAAGCAGCCATGGACAAACTGAATGACCATGTTCCAACTTTCAACAAAGAAATTAAGGGTAAAGTTTTGTCAACCGAAAGCTTCCTAGCCCCTTTACCAAATCTCAACCATCGCAATTCCCAAATCTCATATCTCAGTAATCTCCTTATCTGATGTGAATATTTCTGTATTGGGCTGAATTTCATCAGACGGTTGAGTCTTGTCACAAGTGTTATGAGACTATTGCGGTAGTTGTGTGTGCGTCTGTCTGTCTGTCTGTCTGTCTGTCTGTCTGTCTGTCTGTCTGTCTGTCTGTCTGTCTGTCCATCCGTCCACCCGCCCGCCCGCCCGCCCGTCCGTCCGTCTGTCTGTCTGTCTTTTATTTCGCACACTATTTTACAATATGTATGAATATGAACTCTTTATCACTCATACAAGTCTGGAAATAAGGTGCCTGTCCAGGACAATGTCAGGCACCAAACTATCAAATGTCAGGCACAGTCTTGCCAGTTCCTGACATTTTGTCAGGTACAGATTTAAACAGTCCCAGTAGTTGCGGTATGCAACAAAAGAGTGTACATACAGGTGTTGATAAAGCCATAAAGTATTCATCTACCTAAGGTGTATCACGATCATTATGACACATGCGTAGTTGTTTTTGACATGTTTCTAATAAGTTCCAAGTAAAGAACACTGAAGTAGAATAGTGTTGACAGGCAGCAAATTCTGGATGTCCGGTACTAAGTAGCTGGTGCCTGACAAAGTGTTAGACACTGTTGAAAAAGTTATTTGCAGACCAAGAGAAGACTAGAAGGCAGTCATTCCATGTGTAAATTTTCAAAAGAATAGTCTTCTCTTGGTCCGCAAATGAACATTTTCTATAAGAAAATTTAAATTTTCTTGAACAATTCAAGGGTTAAACAAAGCTTATAAAGCTAGGATCTGACATTTCATGTCTGTTAACTTATAATGGATATAGTTTAGCACTTTATGTAGTTTTTGCAGTAAGTGCTAAACATGATCGTTTATAAGGATTTTAAATGACATTTTGTGCTCTACATATTTTAAGGTCTACTGTATATTACACTGCTGGTATTCAGGTATTTGGCATACATTAAACACACTTATCTCATTAAGTATTCACTTTAATAAACCCTCTAGATATTGTGTTAGTCTACCTCACTGATCATATAAGATTATGTGACATCTGGACTATTGGCTGGTGGTGTCTTAACCCTTTAGGCCTTAAATTTGTTCAAGAAAATTCAAATTCTCTCATAGAAAATGTTCATTTGCAGACCAAAAGAAGAGAATTTGTGAAAATTGACCACTGGAATGACTGGCCTCGTTTATCGAGGCAGTCATTCCAGTGGTAAATTTTCAAAAATAGTCCTCTTTTGTCTGCAAATGGATATTTCTGAAGAGCGTTACAGAAGCCGTTTTTTTGCTGGTCTATTGGTTGGTGGTGCCTTAATACTAAAGCCGTCCTAAGTGGCGAACACATTCAGTCGAAACAACATGTCAAATTAATAATCAACAATGTTTGAAATTTTATGAATTTAAAAGGGCTTCTGGGTGTTCGGAATTAAATGGGATTTGGTAAAATTGTGTTTTATCCGTTCAACCCTAAGGACCAAACATGATAAACAGTTTAAAATGAATCGCTAATTTTGAAGCAAATTTGACTGAAAGCTGTTGAAGTGTATGTATGGTCCATGGCCAAATTTGTTTTAGATAGTGGGGCGGATATGTAACAAATTTGAGGTAAGATGTTCCATTCTGGCAGAAAGCATGAAATTTGGCATATAGGTGGTTTAAGGTATGCTGAACATAATTAGATGCGGTGCCACGTGGTTCTACCAAGGGAACCCATTCAAAATGGCTGCCTTCCCAGCGGAAAATCTGCATTACTCAAGTTCTAGATGGAGTAGAGGGCTGGAATTGATGTCAAATTAAGGGTTTCTTGGGTCACTGGTTATGATTTTACCCATTACAATACTCTAAATAGATAAACATGCTGAAAAATATATTGTTGTTGTTGTTGTTGTTGTAGTCGTCGTCGTCGTCGTCATTGTTGTAACATTTGTAAATTAGTAGTATTATTTAAACACAATTTGTCTTATTGATGCAATCGAGGAAATGGGAAACCCATTTTTAGATGGCAGTTTTGACTTAGTGACTCTAGATACCAAAGTCATTATGTCCGAGTCTGTAGTGAATGCGATCCGAACAGCAGAAGAACTAGGCATCAGACAGTACCACGCATTCGTCGCAGATCGACTATCTGTATCATCAAAATCGGTATATGACCCAATCCAAAAGAACAATTTGGCTTTGTTCAAATCAAAACTGAGGAAGAGTACCAGAACCAACAAGAAGCTTGTTGCAATGAAGAGAGATGTACAGTTATTCTATAGACTGTACATTTCCTGCCAATCCAGAGACGGAGACCTTGATTCATTCTTTGAGCATGAGAATCATCCATGGCCCCCATCACTTGCTGAGAGCAACGCAATGTGCCAAGGCAGCAAATCAGATCTGATGGGATGTTTGGAAGCATTAGTAGCTCGTGCAGCTGATTGTCCAGAGGTTGAAGTGAAGATCATTGATGGAGCAGCTATGATGCATAATCTAGATCCCAAGAAATCAAACGTGGTTGTGAACACATTTGGAGATTTTGCGGAGCACGTCTTCCTCCCACACATTGCTAGACAACTACAGACGGTTAAAAGATTGGATGTTGTATGGGACGTGTATAAGGCGGGAAGCTTGAAGACACACGCTAGAGAATTACGGGGACATGGTGAAGCTCTTCGTGTTGCATCGAGTACAAGACTCACTCAAAATTGGAAAACTTTCCTACGAGTTGATGCAAACAAAACAGGCCTCTTCACTTTTCTCGCACATACATTGGAGTCATTCAAGCTACCAGAAGGAAAGATACTTGTCACAACATGTGAGGAAAACGTGCTGATGAGGCCAGAGCATGACGTCTCACAACTTGCGCCATGCATGCAAGATGAAGCAGATGGTAGAATGTTGCTCCATGCCTTCCATGCATATCACCAAGGTTATCGAACAATAATGATTCATGCTACAGATACAGACGTCGTAGTCCTAGCCATACGGACAGCAAACTTTCTTCATGGGTGTGATCTCTGGGGTCGCATTTGGCCATGGGAAGACCTTCCGCTATGTATCAGCTCATGGCATTGCAACAGTTTTGGGTGCAGAAGCGTCACAAGGACTGTTATTTATGCATGCTTTCTCTGGGTGTGACACTGTGTCTGCATTTTGTGGGATTGGTAAGAAGACAGCATGGGATGTTTGGAGGACTTCAGATCTATTCAAGTCACTATTTAGGAGACTGTCTGATGCCCCGCCGTCTCTGTGTGACAATGACATGGAAACGCTGGAGAGGTTTGTCGTACTACTGTACAAACGCACATCACCATTGTCAAAGGTTAATGAGGCATGAAAACAGCTTTTTGCTTTTGGCTACAGGCAGCTAGAAAACATTCCTCCGACCAGTGCAGCTCTGCTGCAACACACCAAACACGCTGTGTTCCAGGCACGTCATCTTTGGGGCCAATCACTCCACGCAAATGCAAAAACGCCATCGCCAGCTGACTGGGGTTGGGTCAGAGATGGAGACACTTGGTCACCGCAATGGAGTTTGCTTGCAGACGCATCTAAGGCATGCCGGGAACTCGTGAAATGTGCTTACAAAAGTAATTGCACTGGCAGATGCAAATGCTATAAATCCAACTTACCTTGTACACAGTTGTGCTCATGCAGTGGACAGTGCGTGTGACGTATGTGAATCATGATTCAACAATCAACAGCATCATGTATAGCCTTGCATGCTCTAATAGGATAATTGAACGTATCTATAACGACCATTAGTTGGTTCGATATTAAGAAATCAAGTAATTTAAACTATTACTAGATGCTATATTGCTTTTGTTCTCAAGAGATGGATCTTTTAGATAACACATCTTAAAGAGCCACCGTCTTTTGACATCAAACACAGGTGGTCGCTATGGAAGGATTGATATTTACATATTTAGATTATTGTAGTGAGTAGAATTATAACGATTGACCCATGAAACCCCTAATTTGACATTAATCCCATCTCTCTACTCCGTCTAGAGCTTGAGTAATGCAAATTTTCCGCTGGGAAGGCGGCCTTTTTGCATCCGCCATTTTGAATGGGTTCCCTTGGTAGAATCATGTGGCACCGCATCTAATTATGATCAGGATACTGTAAACCACCTATATGCCAAATTTCATGCTTTCTGCCAGAATGGAACATCTTTTTCACATATCTGCCCTACTAAGAACATGCAATGGCTTAAAACTGTATTCTTGGAATTGATAAGTTCTGATTTCAGAGTTGAAAGGGTTACCCCTTTAAGGGTGAAGCCGACCAAACTAGCCTCTACAGTGGTCTTAGGAAATGTCCATTTGTAGACTAAGAGGATTTTTTTTGAAAGTTTACCACGTGAATGACTGGCATGATAACCAGATAACCACAATGTTAAATTTTCAAAAATAGTCTTCTTTTGTTCTGCAAATGGACATTGCTCAAGACCACTGCAGAAGAGGTTTTTGGCTGATATGAGTGTTAAAGGGTTAAGCTATCTTGACAAGACTGGCTTGAACGGTTGATCATGGGGTCCAGAAGAAGTGCGACAAATTTGTGATCAAAAGGTCAATGGCATGCCTCCCAGAATAAAACCAAATATTTTGACAAATATCTTGAAAACTGTGTCTGAAAGACACATTTTCTCAAGATAACGCTGGTTCTACTGGAGATATCTTCACCAGACGGATAAAAGGTTGTCTGTGGTGTCTCGAAGATTTGCGATAAATTAGTGGTCACAAGGTCAAATATCACGGTCACAGTGACAATTAAAAATTCTTCCAAACATGAACAATTCGAGTATTGCATACATTTTTGATAGTTTACATATATGAATAGCTTTCTTTGTCAGCTCAGCCGTGATATTCCGTTGTTAGTTTAAGTAAGTTAGTTAGTTCATTCATCAGTCAATCACAAATGATTATTCCTGGCTGTCATTCCAAGAGTTTTTCATACCCAGGAATCAAACTTGTTGAATGCATGCATTGTAGGCTTAAGGTATGGAGTGTAGCAAAAGTAGGTCAGCGTGACCTCAAGAGTGACCTACTTTTCATGATTCACCCTCAGCTACTGAGATTCTATCGATCTTGTTAAAATATTCACTCACCACTGGGAAGAATGATTCAGTAGAGAAGCAATTGTTGAATATTTTGAAACTAATTTAACTGGAAGCTGTTGTTGCAACATTTCCAGCCACACCAATTTTAACGTATTAATTCTCAAAATTGGTCAAGAAGATTTAAATTTTCTCGTAGAAAAGGTCCATTTGCAGTCCAAGAGAAGAAAATTTTTAAAAATTTACCACTGGAATGAGTCGATAACCAAGCCAGTCATTCCAGTGGTAAGTTTTTAAAAAAAGTCTTCTTTTGGTCTGCAAATGGACATTTTCTACGAATGGACATCAAGACCACTGCAGGAGGCGATTTTGGCTGGTATGATTGTTAATTATGCACAACTAATGGTCAAGAAAATTGATATCTTTTGCTCTGTGAATGTCCATTCGCAGGCCAAGAGAAGACTATTTTTAAAAATTTGCTATGGAAACAACTTCCTCTGAGTTATCCAACTAGTCATTTCTGTCATGTAGTAAATTTTCAAGAATAGTCTTCCCTTAACCCTCTCACAGACAAATCCCTGATAAAGCGTATTCTTTATGATATAAAGCTTAATCTGTTGGATATTTTGAAATTAATTTAACTGGAAGCCATTGCTGCCTAACGCAGCAATGGCTTCCAGTCAAATTAATTTCAAAATATTCAACAGTTCTTTTTTGATTGCCTTGAAAATGAGATATGGGGAATTCATCAGTGAAAGAGTTAACCTTGCAAATGGATATTCTACAAATTGTGTGTTTCTGTCATGAATAAAGAATTTGTCATATTGCCTTATTATTTAAAATAGATAACTCAATAAGGTCATGTACAATACGATGATATATCAACTGGATTCTGCTGAACTGAATTCTGCGCATCGCATATGATAGTTGATTCATTGGAAAATACCCTTCTGATTCAGGTGTTAGTAAGGATATTGATTAGTTTTACCTGCAATCAGGAACTACTGCGTACGATAAATGGAATGGAATTAGCGGAATTAAGTATAACAACCCCATTTCATTCTATATTCTGGAAATATAATTTCAAAGAAATAAACCCATTGCTTGAAATGTTGAATAATTTGAAAATGATTTGACTGAAAATTCTATCTAATGTAATATGTATAAGTGCTCTAGATCAGTTTGATCTGAGAAAATCAACATTGTATGTTTAGGGTTAACCCTTTAAATGCTCGAATTTGGTAAAAAACATTTGTAGAAGGATCTTTGTGAAAATTTATGACTGGAATAACTGGCTCGGGAATACCATTGGAATGACTGGCTCAGTAATGACTGGTTCAAACCCAGTCATTCCAGTGGACAAGCTAAAGTCTTCTCTTGGCCTGCAAATGCTCAGAATCACTGCAGAGGATGTATTTTAAATCCTTTAACCTGTTAATGATCAAATTTGGTCAAGAAAATTTTAACATCTGCCTATTGAATGTCCACTTACAAGCGAAGAGAATAGAATTTTTTTTGACTCATCACTGGAATGACTGGCAGAGGCCGGTTTCAGCCGGTATTACCATTAAAGGGTTAATAGTCAAGGAGGCCAAAACCGGCTTCTGTATCTTTTCAGAAATATCCATTTGTATTTTCATAAATGTAGCACTGGAATGACTGGCTGTAGTCTTCTTACCCTGCAAATAGATATTCCGTAGCAAACAATTGTGATTTTCTAGACCAATTTTGACCATCAAAGGATTAATAACCACAACAATGTTTGTGTCACATAGGTATATTAACTCTTTCATGCCGACCTCAGTCGGCCTCAGCAGTGGTCATGAGTGATGTCCATTTGCAGGACAAGAGATTATTTTTGAAAAATAACCACTGGAATGACTGGCTCGATAACCAAGCCAGTCATTCTAGTGGGAAATCTTAAAAAATAGTCGTCGCTTGGCCTGCAAATGGACATTTGGTACTCAAATATTTTGATTCTTGTGACCAAATTTAGCCATTAAGGTGTTATGTCCATCTGCTAGTAGTGGACATCCAACTGTGACATTGACCTTCAGTATTTCTACCCTCATTATTATCCACTCAATCATCAAAGTATTGGTGAAATCTAATATAATAATATGAAGCTAACTAGCTCATGATATATATTGTATGATGGTCATGGAGGGGTGGAGTTGGGATGGGGTGGGGTTGTGTGCCCTTAAGCCTTTCAATGACCAAGAGAGCCAAATACTATGTCTTCTCCGAGCCAGTCATTCTAATGGTATATTTAAAAAACCCTAATCTGTGGGCCAACAAATGGACAGTCAATAAACAACGATTTTAATTTGCTGGACAAATATTGGCGGTTAACTGTATTGACCAAATTATGGCTGCACTTTGAAAGATTTACTATTGTAATAAAACCGAGCCATATATGTACATGTAAGTTATGGACTTGTTTGACAGACAGATAATGTTATGTACTAGTAGCCATTCTGCTACATAGCTCGACATAATGGACCTTTACAGTTTTAGCTATGCCCCGCCCATCTCTGTCTAAGCTCCACCCACACCTCATCCATGTTGGGCTCGATCAATCTCTGAACTCCCTGACTATCAATTTCCAGAAAACTACAGGTAAGCTGTTAAATATTTTGAAACTAATTTGACTGGGCGGTGTTGCTGCCTATGGCAGCAACAGCGTCCAGTCAAATTAGCTTCAATATTTATTAAATGGTAAAGACATACAAGTCGTTAAACTTGTCAGACTATTAAGAGTTAAAGACAGACTGTATGAGTCATTCATGACGTCATGATTATGATGTCATCTTATACGTCACATAGTTGATTATGATGTCATATGATGGATGGATTAACATGGACAGGTCCATTGCATATATACATGTATATGGTTCCATAATTGGAAATTTTCAATTAAAATTTTTATCACTGACCGGACGGATCACTTAAACCTATCCAGTCTACATGTAATTGCCTGGGGCAGTGGTTTCTAAACGTGTGGTGAAGTGGATTTTAAAGCAACATATTTTGTCTAACCAGCTTGTCTACATTTTGGTCAGACATACATGTGGATGCTATTAACTAATATAATTACAACAAATCTGTATTGTGCCATACCAGTATTTTATGTTTAAGGAAAGTGTTTAGTTTGAAAAACATTGATATTCTGGCCAAATTATTCTTGCCTCTTCGGCGAAGTGGGGCAGGGTTGAGTGCCCCCCCCCCCCAAAAACATCATTTGAAAAACACAATGGCGGATTTTAACGGTTTGATGTTTTCTTTCATTCAAATAACTCACAAATAATTAACCCTTACCACTCTGATGTCAATAATCTCTTTTACTGTGTCAATAGCAAAGAAACTGGTGTACATTTTTCAACAATTTTGGTGGACAATATTGGTGTCTATGACAGCAATATCTTCCACCAAATTTGTTGTAAAATAAACATCAGTTCAACTTTTAATTTAATTTGAAAATTAAAAATTTTGAAATATGAGTATTAAGGGTTAATATATAATGCAGTATTTACAGTAATTTTTAACATGTATAGGTTAGTGTCATAACAGGAAGCTGTAAACCGACTACATTTACGAGTAGATGTAGATCGCGGAGATTGAAAATCTTTGAGTAATCACTTGCTCTCCTGAATTAAAATTTAAGCCATTGAGGCGAGCAGTGACAGTACTCGCATTTATTCTGTCATCGTTAATAAGCAATGTAGGTGAGCAATAACATAATCGCCTAAAATTAATTTTAGGCGAGAGGAGAGTAATCACTCGGCTCTCGTGGAGAGCTCTTCTGCATGATCATATTTAAAAAAATATTTGCGATTAAAAAAGCTGGTTAATCGAATAATCAAGTAATTGGGCAAGCCTACTGAAAGCCGTTACTGCCCTTAGTCAAAATTAGTTTGGAAATATCCAACGGCTTACCTATATAGTTACCATGAAATTGTCAGGAATCAAAGTATATAAATCAAGTCCAATACATCTTTACCTTGAAATTTAGATTCACAGAATTCAGATTTCAACGCTTCAAATGGACCTTTCCATTTTTAGCTATGCCCCGCCCATCACTAACTAAGCTCCACCCACACATCGCCGTGTTGGGATTGATCGATCCCTAAATGCACTAACTATTAATTTCCTGAAAACTATACAGGGAAGCTGTTGAATATTTTGTAACTAATTTGACTGGGTGCCTATGGCAGCAACAGCGCCCAGTCAAATTAGTTTCAAAATATTCAACAGAATATTTATTAAATAGTAAAAGCAAACAATTTGTACAACAACGCATAGACTGGACAAATATGCATTCGTGACGTACTTATCGACGTCATTCGTGACGTCATTCATTATGATGTCATTCTACACATCATATGATGGGTTGGTACTCTGGAAAGGTGAATTACTTCCAACCTGCGTAAAAGTAGGCGGAGCTTAGTTAGAAACAGACAGGACATTGTCAGAACGTGATCCCATTATTGGATTTAGTTTAGTTTGTTAACCCTTAAACCCTTGAATTTATTCAAGAAAATTTCAATTTTCTCATAGAAATGTCCATTTGCAGACCAAGAGAAGACTATTTTTGAAAATTTACCACTGGAATGACTGGCTCGGTTATCGAGCCAGTCATTCTAGTGATAAATTTCCAAAAATAGCCTTCCCCTTTTGGTCTGCAAATGGACATTTCTCAAGACCACTGCAGAAGCCATTTTTGGCTGATAGTGTTAAATGGTTAAAGGGATGCTAATCTCATCTCAAATGTGGTATTGCACCGATAGATTATGGTTTAAAGATTCCATATCCTTTCACATTCACATTCCCGTAAGTTATTATTCTATCACAATTATCTGCTATATAATATCGCGTAAATGTTGAACAATGATCGCCACCATTTTGTCTCCTCAAGCGATGCTTGTGTGTGATGCCATTTAAGTGCCAATGCATTACATTCTTTATGTAATACTGATCTTGTTGAAAATTTTGAAACTAATTTGACTGGAAGTCATATTAGTTTCAAAATATTCTAGATGGAACCTTTATGACAGTGACTATATCTGAGTGGTTTGAAAGGTAAAAATGTGTCATCATTTGCCTACTAAAGCCTGAATATCTTTTGTTGTTGGCATGATAAAAAACTATAACGTCAGTGATGTATTATGTGTTGCAAATGCTATTCCATGACTGGTTACTGGTTAGTATAAGATAAAGTGAGGGTACCTTTAATATGTAATTATCCGTTACCATTCTAATGTCAAAATTTTCAAACTAAATCAAGAGATAAACTGTGTTAATTTTTCAACAAATTTGATGGAAGATGGTGCTGTCATAGACAACAAACAGCATTGGCTATCAAAATTGTTGCAAAATGTAAAGGTTCTTTGCTATTGACACGTTAAAAGATAGAATATTGACATCAGAGAGGTATGGGTTAAACTCTACTCGCATTATTAGCTGTTTGCAATTGACATAGACCCTCAAATTATATTCCTGTCACCTCCAGTGCCTACGCATCGCCATGTCATTGTGGGAATTCTACAAATTATGTGAATCAGTCATTGTGCTCTGAAGATCTGCTATTCATGGACAGTGTTTGCTTAACCATTTGTCACTCAAAATTCTTCAAAAAAAAATTTATTTTGTCGAGCAAATCGTCCATTTGCAGACCAAGAGAAGACTATTAAAAAAAATGTACCTCCGCAATGACTGGTTCGGTTATCAAGACAGGCATTCCAGTAGTAAATCGCCAAAAATAGGCTTCTCTTTGTCTGCAAATGGACATTTTCTATGAGAAAATTAAAATTTTCTTGAACAATTAAAAGGGCTAAGCATTTAATGGCTTAGATTTATCAAGAAAAAATAAGGAATATTTAGTTGCTGAAGATCTGTTTGCAGGCTAAGGGAATACTTTTTTTGAAACTTGACCACGGGAATGGCGGGCGTGAACAGGAAAGAGTTAATAGCAGTAAATTGATGTATATAACACAGATAAATAATAGATTTAAAAATAGGCGTTTGAAATTAATTTTATCACCACACTGCACCAGCACAATCTTCCCGAAATGTATTGCTGCCTAAAGACAAGAATAGCTTTCAGTAAACTTGACCTCAAAATCTTTATCGGATTTATTATTATTTCATTTATTTCCAATCAGGGTTCTTTGAATTCGGTCCTCAATGTGTAAATTGGCCTTACTTGGAGTAATGATCTCTCTGCTCCATGTGTGCAGAGAAGCCCATGCTTATTTGCTCATGCATATTTTTCCTCGTTATATAGACAATATCAATCATCCTCACTGGTTGAAAGTGTACACAAGAGAGGATATACGCATTGATTACCTTTTCTTCAGATGCAGTGTAACTTAATTTTCATAGCACTTGGCAGATCCATGACCATATTCTATCCATTTGGGACTGGCTTTGATAAGGAACGTGTTGCAGGAGACAGTTGACAATCTGTTGGCAGTAAGTCTATGGCCACACTCTCCGTGTGCCATTATAATGCACCGATGTTAGTGGTACATGTATTATTGTACAAAGATCGACCCAGAGGGTAGGAGGGGGGGACATATTCTTTTGGTTGAGTGGTGGGTTGATAGCGGGATGTGCTCAGTTGTGTTGATAAATAAAATTCATAATTCATATTGGCGTCTAATATCACTATTGAGATGATTGAGCTGATTTAATCTCAAACCCAAGTATTGATGATACTGGATCATTTTATTTATAGTTTGCGGTTAAACACCCTATATATATATATATATATATATATATATATATATATATATATATATATATATATATATATATATATATATATATATATATATATATATACTGAGCCATTAGCAACAGTGAAGTTTGGTTTGTTGTATTAAATCTATGCGTCCATTTATAACCAAATTTGCAGGCATGTTTCGTCAATGTAATATCACGCTGATCATGAAGAAATGCAAATCATTTCTTGCATTTCTTGGCTTCATGCTTACTGCATGTGAAAATGCATTTTTCATGCACTGGCACTGGCAGGTAGCGAAGGCCAAAATTCACCATATTGCAAAAGCAGATAACGAACATTAACAGAAAATGCTTAAAAGTTTACCCTACCGAACATGGGCCGCCGCCCAGGGCTACCCGAAAATCAGCGCCATGAAGCAATGGGAAGACTCGCTGCTGGGCAGAGCATTCGCGCTGTTGCTCGACATTTTAATGTTCACTCCTCAACCATTTCCCGTCTCCGCCAATGTGAGCAGGAAACTGGACATGTTAATGACCAACCACGATCTGGCAGACTGAGAGCAACAACACCACGTGAGGACCGCTACTTAGTGACGTCATCACAACCTCACAGGTTTGAGACTGCGCCGCGGCTCTCCCGTAATTTGCACACCGCTACAGGCACTACAGTGCATGCACAAACTGTGCGAAACAGACTCCATGTTGCTGGACTGCATGCCCGTCGTCCACTTGTTGCTGTTCCGCTTACAGAGCATCACATCGAGAATCGGTTTGCATGGGCAAGAACTCATAAGCGATGGCGTGCTCAACAATGGAGTCACGTTTTGTTCAGTGATGAGTCGAGGTTTTGTGTGGATGTGGTGGATAGTAGGCAACAGGTTTGGCGACGTTTAGGAGAACGGTATGATGCAGCCAACATCATTCAGTGCGACAGAGTCGGTGGCGGCAGTGGCATGGTGTGGGCTGGAATCCATGAAAATGGCAAAATGGATCTTATTGTGATTCGCAGAAATTTAACGGCTCAACATTACTGTGAAAAAGTTGTCGCTCCTGTTGTCATCCCTTTTATGCAGCATCATGCAGACTTTATGTTCCAGCAAGACAACGCCCGTCCTCATTTAGCTAGGGTCACAAGTGATTTCCTTGAGGCTAACAACATTCCGGTGTTGGACTGGCCAGCGTGATCACCGGACCTGTCTCCTATCGAACACATTCTTGGCCGTATGGTGCGTGAGAACCATCCACATCTTCACAACGTGCGCGAGCTGGAAGCTGCACTGCTCCAGGAATGGGATGCGATTCCTCTTCGTGACATCAGGTGCTTAATTCGAAGCATGAGAAAGCGATGTGGTTAATGCGTGCGGAGGTCACAACCGGTATTGACAGCTCAGTGTCATTATTTAAATTGGACCCTTCCGTTGAATGATGCCGTGTTAAAGGCGCGATGCTAGGATTACAGTAACAAGAGACTGTTGTTCAAATTGGAAAATGACATAGCAATTAAATAATATATTTGAATCAATTTATTGTTTTTGTTAAATAACATTTATACAGTAACATTCTCAGTGGTGCTAAGCTTTTTTGGTTCATATATATATATATATATATATATATATATATATATATATATATATATATATATATATATATATATATATACACCTGTGCAAAAGTTAAGCACCTGCAAAAACAATAGAACGTAGAAACATGATGGTACAACTAGGCTGCCATACTTTTTGTCCCCGCGTTAGCTGACATAATTCCAAGTACGAAATGCACATGCATGCATGACTTCACGCCGCTTGATGTCCGTGCGTGGCGGGAAACAGCACACGTGTTCAGTTATGTAAAAGTCCAGTTTGAGGTGTAGAACATTACATACAGATTTAGGCGACAAGATTAGGAATTTTGTGTTCATGACCGTGGTTTATTTGTACAGAGAGAATTAGCTCTTGATTGTGAACCGCTATGGCAAGACGAAGGTTAAGTGATTGTGTGAAATGGCAAATCATAGGCATGCATACCACTGGTATGTCATGCAGAGAGATTGGCAGACAGCTGAACATTAACCATACTGTAATCAGTCGTTTGATTGCAAAACATGTGCAAACTAACGAGGTGAAGGACAGGCCTAGATCTGGAAGACCGAAGAAGACTACTGCCCGTGATTATCGAGCCCTAGTAGCCTTGTTAGGAGATCTCCATTCACCAACAGCAGAGTGCTCAGCCAGCAATGGGAAACGCGCAATAGAGTGTCAATGTCTACCGTCAAAAGGAGACTGTATGCTGCTGGCATGAAAGCTAGGAGACCTGTCAGACGTCCTCTCCTCACTGCACACCACAAAGAGGAGCGTCTGAGGTGGTGCAACGAAAGAAGACACTGGAACATGAGATCCTGGAGACAGGTACACTGGTCCGATGAAAGTCGGTTCCTGCTTCATGCCACAGATGGTCGAACTCGTGTATGGAGGTCCAGACGCACGGCGTACGACCAACGTAACATCATGGAAGAAGTTCCATTTGGTGGAGGTTCCGTTATGATATGGGGGTGCATCTCATTTGATTGTAAGCTGGATCTGTTGAGTGTACCTGGAACACTAAATGGACAAAGATATCAAGATTCCATACTGGATAGAGTTGTGGTCCCTCATTTTGTAAATCATGCACCTGGAACCCACCCTATATTCATGGATGACAACGCCCGACCACATCGTGCTAGAGCTGTGCATGAATACCTCCGCCAGAATGCCATCGAAACCCTACCATGGCCAGCAAGGAGCCCTGACATGAACCCTATTGAGCATATCTGGGACATTCTGGGAAACATGGTGAGAAGGAGGGATCCTCCTGTACAGAACCTACAGGAATTAACAGACTCACTCCATCTTGAATGGCAACGAATACCACAATGGCGTATCAGTCGGTTGGTGACCAGCATGAGACGTCGTGTCCAGGCCGTCATCCAGGCACAAGGTGGATATACCCGGTATTAATAATGACAGTCTCAAACTCGTGCACAGATGTTAAACTTCGTTTTCAGACACCATTAATGACAATCTAGCCACGTGTGTCAACTGTAGGGCAATAGTTGTCAGTTGTGTCAACGTAACCATATTCAGGCCTCGTTTTCAAGTTCAAACAAAAACATACAGTGTTTCCCCACCATCATAATCAGCATTCCTCTAGTTGCATTATTACCTCTTGCACTAAGATGGATGGGTACATAAATGTTTATGCTATTGCTTTCTTCATAGCACATGAATATACCCTCGCATGTGCGTAAAAATAGGGTGGTGCTTAACTTTTGCACAGGTGTATATATATACTCGAGGCTATCGCTGATAGAGCTCTAGAAATTTAATATTCACTGATGAAGGTTTAGCCTTTTAATCGTGGAGCCACCTGGGTTCCTAAAAGCAAAACTTAAGGGGCCCAGACCATTATTCATGAGCCCAATTTTATCAGGCACCTGCTAATCTTCAACACTATTATATATGAAACCCTGTCCAGAAAACTCGTCCCATGGGTCAATACTATCATTTTAGCATCAATTGTTATATATATACACCTGTGCAAAAGTTAAGCACCAGCAAAAACAATAGACCGTAGAAACATGATGGTACAACTAGGCTGCCATACTTTTTGTCCCCGCGTTAGCTGACATAATTCTAAGTACGAAATGCACATGCATGCATGACTTTACGCCGCTTGATGTCCGTGCGTGGCGGGAGACAGCACACGTGTTCAGTTATGTAAAAGTCCAGTTTGAGGTGTAGAACATTACATACAGATTTAGGCGACAAGATTAGGAATTTTGTGTTCATGACCGTGGTTTATTTGTACAGAGAGAATTAGCTCTTGATTGTGAACCGCTATGGCAAGACGAAGGTTAAGTGATCGTGTGAAATGGCAAATCATAGGCATGCATACCACTGGTATGTCATGCAGAGAGATTGGCAGACAGCTGAACATTAACCATACTGTAATCAGTCGTTTGATTGCAAAACATGGGCAAACTAACGAGGTGAAGGACAGGCCTAGATCTGGAAGACCGAAGAAGACTACTGCCCGTGATGATCGAGCCCTAGTACGCCTTGTTAGGAGATCTCCATTCACCAACAGCAGAGTGCTCAGCCAGCAATGGGAAACGTGCAATAGAGTGTCAATGTCTACCGTCAAAAGGAGACTGTATGCTGCTGGCATGAAAGCTAGGAGACCTGTCAGACGTCCTCTCCTCACTGCACACCACAAAGAGGAGCGTCTGAGGTGGTGCAACGAAAGAAGACACTGGAACATGAGATCCTGGAGACGGGTACACTGGTCCGATGAAAGTCGGTTCCTGCTTCATGCCACAGATGGTCGAACTCGTGTATGGAGGTCCAGACGCACGGCGTACGACCAACGTAACATCATGGAAGAAGTTCCATTTGGTGGAGGTTCCGTTATGATATGGGGGTGCATCTCATTTGATTGTAAGCTGGATCTGTTGACTGTACCTGGAACACTAAATGGACAAAGATATCAAGATTCCATACTGGATAGAGTTGTGGTCCCTCATTTTGTAAATCATGCACCTGGAACCCACCCTATATTCATGGATGACAACGCCCGACCACATCGTGCTAGAGCTGTGCATGAATACCTCCGCCAGAATGCCATCGAAACCCTACCATGGCCAGCAAGGAGCCCTGACATGAACCCTATTGAGCATATCTGGGACATTCTGGGAAACATGGTGAGAAGGAGGGATCCTCCTGTGCAGAACCTACAGGAATTAACAGACGCACTCCATCTTGAATGGCAACGAATACCACAATGGCGTATCAGTCGGTTGGTGACCAGCATGAGACGTCGTGTCCAGGCTGTCATCCAGGCACAAGGTGGATATACCCGGTATTAATAATGACAGTCTCAAACTCGTGCACAGATGTTAAACTTCGTTTTCAGACACCATTAATGACAATCTAGCCACGTGTGTCAACTGTAGGGAAATAGTTGTCAGTTGTGTCAACGTAACCATATTCAGGCCTCGTTTTCAAGTTCAAACAAAAACATACAGTGTTTCCCCACCATCATAATCAGCATTCCTCTAGTTGCATTATTACCTCTTGCACTAAGATGGATGGGTACATAAATGTTTATGCTATTGCTTTCTTCATATCACATGAATATACCCTCGCATGTGCGTAAAAATAGGGTGGTGCTTAACTTTTGCACAGGTGTATACATGTATGACAGCTCAATATTCAAGAAGATGCGAAGTTATAAATCCCACTATATGCCAACACAAATTTGACGGTCGAATTTGACTCCATTTCGCAGAGAAACCAGCATATTTGCTATTTAGTGGTCCCTTGGGATTCATCACTGGTCTTGTATTTATAAGCAAAAGAATATTATTATGCAACTTATTTGTTTGATGTAATATAATTCTTTGCAGTTTCTGTCCTCCCTGCTTGTAGGTCTTTGACGTTTTGTAGCACCAATTGTCGTGGCACTAGTATTTTGTCTGTCGCCATGGAACTGTCTAAACATATTTAACCCTTTAATGGTCATACCGGTCAAAACCGGCCTCCGTTATGGTCTTGTGGAATGTCCATTTGCTGTCCAAGAGAATACAAATTTTTTTTAAATATACCACTGGAATGACTGGCTCAATAACCGAGCCAGTCATTTCAGTGATGAATTTTAAAAAATTGTGTTCTATTGGCGTGTAAATGAACGTTCAATAGGCAGAAATTTAAATTTAAAATTTGACCATTAAAGGGATAAGAGCTCTTCAGTTACAATGTAGATTGTTTCGTAAATATAATGCTTCCGCTTTCCCCCTAAATGGACCTTTCCATTTTTAGCTATGCCCCGCCCATCACTAGCTAAGCTCCACCCACACCTCGCCGTGTTGGGATTGATCGATCCCCCAAATGCCCTAGCTATCAATTTCCTGAAAACTATACAGGGAAGCTGTTGAATATTTTGTAACTAATTTAACTGGGCGCCCAGTCAAATTAGTTTCAAAATATTCAACAGAATATTTATTAAATAGTAAAAGCAAACAATTTGTACAACAACGCATAGACCGTCTTCAAATATGCATTCATGACGTGCTTATCGATGTCATTCATGATGTCATTCATTATGATGTCATTGTATACATCACACAGTTCATTATGACATCATATGATGGGTGGGTACTCTGGAACGGTGAATTGAGACGCTCATACGCTCATGCCAGTTTGCAGAAAGACAACAATTGATAAGAAATATGTGTGAGGGGTGTCAGAATTTGTATAAGAATTAGTATGTAGTAATAATTTATATACCAGGAACGTTATATAATAACAAAAATATTGAAAATTTTCAAATTAATTTATATCTTGAAGAGAATGCCTCTTTAATTCTCACTAGATGCCCTCTTCACAGCAAAAGTCAACTAAAGACAAGTGCATATTTGCACTGCATACATGTACTAAAACCATCTTACATCCTGTTCGCATCTCGTCCTTTGATTGGTTGGCAAGGTCACATGATTCTTCCTAGTCAAAATTTCTATATTATACATGGATGAAAGGTGACATCAAAATATTCAACAGAATGTTCCTAACAGCATAAAGAATTTGTCATTACTGGTCTGTAAGAATTAAAGGGTGACTGATCTGGGGACATTTATAGACAGCCCTCTTGTAGGGGATATTGCTCAGCATCCGGTTTACGGCCACGGAACCGCCTTAATATAAAATATATCTGGGTTAATTTTGAAAAGCCTTCTTCTAAAAGTCATTGTTGTCAAGCCAACAGTTTGCAGAAACATTCTTGTCAAAGTGAACACTCGTGTGAGTACAATTTACATCATTTTAAGATCTTTGATCTGGGGTTGGAGGCTACAGTATATATACTATTTAATGGTTTGGTTGTTTAGCAGATTAAGTGTTAATATTATTATGTAAACTGACTCTGTTCTCACTTGTCCTAATTCTATCAGACACTTGGGGAAATTTAATTAGCCCTTTAGCTTTGGAAATCCTAGTGTCTGATCTTCAGGATAGCAATATAGGAAATTTGTTGAATAATTTAAAGGCAATTCGACGGGAAGCTGTTGCTACAGCAATAACACCCAGTCAAATTAGTTTTAAAATATTCTACATCATAAACGATTTGTCGTTTCTGGTTTGTATTATAGTTGTTAACCATTTAACCCTCATATCTATCAAAAATGGCTTCTGTAGTGGTCTTGAGAAATGTCCATTTGCAGTCCAAGAGAAGAATATTTTTGAAAATTTACCTTTGGAATGACTGGCTCGGTTAACCGAGCCAGTCATTCCAGTGGTAAATCTTCAAAAAACAGTCTGCTCTTGGCCTGCAAATAGACATTTCTTAAATTTTCTTGAACAGATTTGAGTTTTAAATGGTTAAAGAGAACTTTAACCCTTATCATATTGATGTCAATGGGTTAATTGTTACAGATTCAATTGAAGAAATGCTGGTGTACATTTTGGTAACCGTGTTGTTGAAAGCTGTTTCTATAGATCTTAGACAGCAACATCCTATAGCATGAACATTTCCTTCAATATGAGCACCAATATGAAAGGGATGCTTAACTGTCATTGGTCTAGGGGGTAGTGGCGCACGTTAGCGTTGCTATATATATATATATGTGCAACAAATTTGAATGTACCTCCTAACCTAATGTCTTGCGGCAGCAGCACCTTTCAGACAAATTTTTGAGTTGTAAATTGACCATGCGATGACCTATTTGCTTTTTTGCGCAATGACCAAGTTATTAACGCTTTACTTGTCAACCCAGCCAAATACACCTTTCCCACATCGACGTCATTACGCCAGGATTCCCCTAAATCAATGCTCAGCGCGAAACTGCAGGCTGGTATAGCCGCCAACAAACCTCTGACCCGCATTGAGTTAATTTTGCACTAAAATACACCACATTCTAAACCGTTCCTATAATAAACTAAAATCATTATATTATTTAAATCATATATCATTGGAAAGCGTATTCAATTGCCGAAACATTAATCCATTATTTTTTATATTTTTGTAACATTTTCACCGAGTTTGCGTATATAAAATACACCATTCGACTTAGATTCATTAAATCAAGTGGACAATAGGGGATATTTTTAAATTGCTATCAACTGTATTAAATTTTACAAAACTCTAAAAACTAATACAGAGATGTATAGAAAATTGGCTTAACTTTCCAATGATGTATGACTTCAATAATATTATGAACATAGTTTTTCATATGCACTGCCAAAAGTGCACTGTATCTGATTCCCATAGTAAAGTAATGCTGTTTGCGCGTTGGCTATCGCGGTTACCAGCCAGAAGTGGTATGCGCGATGCATTCCGCGAAGGTATTTTCCCAAAATACGCTAATGTGGCAGGGTTAGAAATAAATGAAAATATGTCCTTACCCACAGAGCAATCTATGTCATTTCAAGCATTTTCAAGTTGCCCGTCACAGATTAAGATTGCCCGTATATGTTAAGCTAAATGACGAAGAAAATTAGAATCACTTTGTCAAGTAAATTCTGAAGAATGACCACAATTATTCATAAATTGCATTAAGCATACTGAACATTACTCTTTCTAATAATTAAATAAATAAATGACTTAAAAAGAAAAGCGTTACTCAGTAGCATCTATAAAAAACATATTAAGTACTATTAGTCTGAGTATTTATCATGGTTGCCCTGTGTACCATTAACAGCCAAAGTTTATTTGCCGTTTTGAAAATCAGGTTGGGTAGGGCAAATGGGCATTTCGATCCCTGTGTGGGAAATGTCTATTGGCCGAATGGTCTTGAGGACTCTCTATTTGCGTGCGAAGAGAAGTCTATTTTTCTAGCCCATCAAAACAATATTGTCAGGATGTTACATGTATGTGGTAGCGCTATCTGAGGCAGTTGGAAGAGTAGCTTCCCGAGGATCTTCGTTATTATGTATTTGGTTGCTTTGAAATTTCATACAGTATGTTGATTGGACTAGCTCTTGGGAAGAAACCTAGATGATGATTCGAAATCCAAGATGGATGACAGTCATCAGTGATCAATGGCAATCTTAAAAACTGGTTTCCGGATGATAACTCGGGTACCATTTATCGGATTGCTTTGGGGAAGAAACCTTTTGAAATCAACGATAAACCAAAATTCAAGATGACCACCAGCCACTGTCCGACATGGCATGCTATGTGTTATCGTCTGACAGCTCTCATTCTTTGGCTTATTATCTATGAAGGGTACATGTGTTATGCGCCATTTGCAGAGCTCTTGTTGAAGATTTACTACTACTGAAATGTATGGCTTGATAACTGAGTCAGGCATTCCAGTGGTACGGTAAATTTTTGAAATATTCTCTTGGCAATGTAAAGAAACAAAGTTTTCTTGACCAATCTTGACTATTAAAGGGTTAATTTACTGACTTAGTTCCTCAACATGAGGAACCACTTGTGACCAGGAACGGAAAAGACAGCCGTGTTTTGTGCAAAATGACGACATTTAATGATTGTAAATTGTCTCAACATCCTGAACCCAGAGACATTCTAAATTGCCTTAAGCCTTTCACTGATAAATCCATTAAAAATTAAATTCCTTGCGATATAAAACTTATTCTGTTGAATATTTTGAAATTAATTTTACTGGTAGCCTTCCAGTCAAATTAATTCAAAATATTCAACAGCTTTCCTGTATGTATGGCTTGATAATGAAATATGTGGGATTCATCAGATAATCAGTGAAAGGGTTAACTGTAGCGAATATTTTCATCGTGCTCCAAATTATGTATCAGTCTGTTTAAATCAATCACAGATTCCACATCCACTACCATTACCACCATTTTAAAAATTATGGACCACGAACCGAGATTGTATATACATATATGTATAATCTTGGGGCTGGTTTCTGTGATCGAGTCAGAAATCTTTCATGACCGTTTGCAAAAATGCAAAAGCCAGGAATTGGGTCAGAATTTACTGACCTGCTCAATTGCCTAGATGCACCCATGTTTTCCATTGTTTTTGCTCAATGAACCGTGCGTGTGTGCGTGCGTGCGTGCGTGTGTGTGTTCAATTTAATGAAATTAGTGGTAAATATGACTAACCAGTAAAGATGAATATGGCAATACCCCTTGAACACTCATATCAGCCAAAAGTGGCTTCTGCAGTCCGCTTGAGAAATGTCCATTTTCAGGCCAAGAGAAGACTATTTTTTTGAAAATTTACTTCACTTGATTGATATTCAAAAATGATTTTCTTAGTCTGCAAATCCCTCTGGACCCGTGATCATATATAATGTGACTGTCAGATGGGCATCATGAAAGTGAGTCTGCTTCACATTCAATAACATGCCTGAGCATGTTCTGAAATTCTGCATCTCCCAGGCGTCTTAAAGGCTAGAGTTGTCTGGAACTGAATAATCATGTTTTGCGATCTTGATCTAGAAGGGTATATATGGTGGTGAATGGAGGTTGTCTTGCCGCATATCAATCCATATTGATTTATCATCGCATTCCTCAATGGATGAATCCCAATTTAGCTATGCCCCTCCTATCTCTAGCTAAGTTCCGCCCACGCTTTGCTCGTGTTGGGATCGATCGATCCCTGATCTACCTGAGTCTCAATTACAAGATGTTGCAGTACCCAGTCAAGTTAGTTTCAAAATATTCAACAGAATGTTTTTAAAATAGTAAAGCCATACAATTCGTACTTCTTGACAGACTATTAACCCTTTAATGGTCATACCGGCCAAAACCTATGGTCTTGTGGAATGTCCATTTACAGACCAAGAGAATACAATTTTTGAAAATTTACAACTGGAATGACCGATAACCGAGTCAGTAATTCCAGTGATAAATTAAACAAATAGCCGCCTCTTGTCCTGCAAATGGACATTCAGTAGGCAAATAATTTGGTTTTCTGGGCCTATTTTGACTATTAAAGGGGTAAAACCGAATGTGTGCTAAATTATCCCAAAATATATTTCATTACCATGGAAATGGTAGTTAATGCTTTAATGGGCAAATTCAGTCAAGAAGATTGAAATATTTTCTTATTAAATGTCGATTTGCAGGCCGAGAAAATACAATTTTTGAAAATTTATCACTGGAATAACTGGCTCGTTTATCGAGCCAGTCATTCCAGTAGTAAATTTTCAGAAATTGTATTCTCTGGCCCTGTAAATAGACATTCCACAAGACCATAGTAGAGGCTGATTTTGCCTGGTATGACCATTAAAGCTTTAAGGTATCTTAATCACATAATTGTATATCTTGCTGTTTGCTTAGGAATGTACTTTAGGTATATATATATATATATATATATATATATATATATATATATATATATATATATATATATATATATATATATATATATATATATTACATATACACACGCACATCAATAAAATAAAACGCACTCACATGGATGACATAGAATTACTATATGGATGAATCGGTGCCAGGTTGTATAGAAATGTGAGCCACAAAACTTGGACTGGTGGTTCCTTTGTGGTCTCCCGCAGTCATACAATATAATTTGACAACATACGAGGCGGCGCGCGGTTAACTTGTACACAATTTTGTACCATGTCAGCTAACCCTTGAGATCCTGAATGTTCTAATTACTGGATCGCACATCTCGACAAAGATAATTATTAGTAGACATGGTGATTATTTGGCACGGAATCTATGACTTAAGTAGTTGCTGGCAGTGATAGGCAACAATAACTGTATACAGTAAATGTCACACGATGAAGCGGGTGACGGAATACAGGGTATAACTATTGTGGCAGGTATATTAACCCTTTAACACTCATATCAGCCAAAAACGGCTTCTACGGTGGTCTTGTGAAATGTCGATTTGCAGATCAAGAGAAGGCTATTTTTGAAATTTTACCACTGGAATGAATGGCTTGATAACCGAGCCAGTCATTCCAGTGGTAAATTTTCAAAAATAGCCCTCTTGATCTGCAAATTGACATTTTCTTTTAGAAAATTGAAATTTTCTTGAAGAAATTGAAGGCTTAAAGGGTTAAAAGTACATCATCATCCACACACTCTTTCTTAACTCTTTAACCCTTACAACTCTGATGTCAAATTGAAGTAAAGGATAAACTGATGTTCATTTTTCAACAAATTTGGTATGAGATGGGGCTGTCGTAGTCAGCAAACATCTTCCACCAAAATTGTTAAAAAATGTACACCAGTTTCTTTGTTTTTGGCACAGTAAAAGATAGAATATTGACATCGGATTGATAAGGGTTAACACTCAAATTTAGTCAAGAAAACTTCAATTCTCTCATAGAAAATGTGCATTTGCAGATGACGAGAAGACTATCTTTGGAAATTTATCACAGGAATGCCTGGCTCGATTATCGAGCCAGGCATTCCGTTGATAAATTTTTAAAAATGGTCTTTTCATGGATTGCGAATGGGCATACCTCATGACCACTACAGAGGTCATTCTTTTTCCAGATTGTCCATTAACTATTTAATACCATCACAAGTGTTGTACGCACACTCCAGTAGGCAAGACTTACAGCTCAAGAAAGACAAAAGTTTTTCTCAAGGAATGCCCATTTGCTGGCCAATCAAATGTCCGGATGAAGAAGATCAGTGGATGGCAGGAATTTCCTAGTGTCCATATTATAAGTGTACTGTCTAAAAGAAATCAAATACCTAGCCTGATAAAACTGAGTATTTGTCAATCCATGAGTATATTACTCTTTCGACACTGAGGGTTAGATATCATGTATATATGTAGAACTTTATTTACAATTTATAGAAATAATAATTTTTGCAATTAATCTGACTGAAAGATGACTTTCAGGCAAATTACTTTCAAAATATTTGAGCGGTTTTTTTTTTGCATGATTGACTTAGATACTGTGCTAGTGGGCCTGACCTGGTTATTATAATAAACTGTTTGTATGTGACTGTGGTTTGTGCGTGGGTGTGAATGTTTTTCTAAGCATCAAAAGTCAGAAAGTATACATGTATATATGCATGTATATTAAAAATTTTCTTTTTGAACATATATTGAATGGGAAATGATTATGCTCACTGGTCATAAAAACCATGAGAAAGATGACATCTGTGGTTTTAATTTAGATTTTTAATGATGTCTATTTGAACTTGGAGTCTTTATCACTAATTTCCTGTGTATATTGCCAATGAATGTTGGTAATATCTCCAAAGTGTCTCGATTCCTCATGGCAAGATTATGGCACCATATTTCATTTGTATTAAATAGCTGAACTGTTCGACAAAGCTAGATCATTGACCTTGTTTGAACTTTTGACCTAAACACTGCCATAGAACATTCACACTGATACTGCAACATGTGGCATCATGCATCACTGTGACCTATGGTAAACCATTGTTCCCATGTTGGTTACACAATGGTCCATTCCATTTTAGCTATGCCCCGCCCACCTCTTGCTAAGCTCCACCCCATACTTCTCTGTGTTGGGATTGATCGATCCCCGAAAGCCCTAACTATCAATTTTCTGAAAACTGTACAGGAAAGCTGTTGAATATTTTGTAGCTAATTTGACTGGGTGCTGTTGCTGCCTATGACTTCAACAGCACCCAGTCAAATTAGTTTCAAAATATTCAACAGAATATGTATTAAATAGTAAATAATAGTATTATCATACAATTCTTACAACAATGCATAGCCCGTCATCAAATATGCGTTCATGACGTACTTATCTACGTCATTCATGATGTCATAATGACATCATTCATTATGATGTCATTATATGCGTCACATTGTTGATTATGACATCATATGCTTGATGAATAAAGTGGAAAGGTCCGTTGTAGAACAGTTAAGCGTATTTTCAGGCAGATATAAAATTGTTTCCATTTTGATGGTATGGATGCGCTGTTCAAAGATCTAGCTGGACAACAAATCTGCTTCATGATACAATGACACCTGTATCACTGATGCTGTAAAACAGTAACAGGTGGGCAGTTATAGATGCGGTTGAATGGCTACCTATGCAAACCTCTTTAACGCTTTAGCAATTATATCAGCCAAAAATGGCTTCTACTGTGGTCTTGAGAAATGTCCATTTGCAGACCAAGAGAAGACTATTTTTGAAAATTTACCACTGGAATGACTGGCTCGATAACCGAGCCAGTCATTCCAGTGGTAAATTTTCAAAAATAGTCTTCTCTTGGTCTGCAGATGGACATTTTTAATGAGAAAATTTAAATTTTCTTGAACAAATTTGAGGGTTAAAGGGTTAAATAGGCTCTGTACCAACTTAAAGAAGCGGAACTTAAGAGACACTGAAGACTAAGAATAGCCTGAAGGAGCTAAGGATGCTGGCTGAGGACAAGAAACTGTGTGTAAAGAAGAAGGCCTGATTGCAACTGAAACAGTAGCCAAAGAAGGCCTGACTACAACGAGGTGCAGTGACTGAGTGGGTAGGGGAGTCAAGCTGGTGACTCGAATGTCGCGGGATCGAATTCCCGGTTAGGCTGCTGCGTTGTGCCCCTAAGCAAGGCACTTCACTCAGCGTTGTTCCAGTACACCTCTAAAAAAGCCATTTGAGCGCCTATAAACGGCAGCCGTAGTATTGCTGTATGCTCCCAAAAAGGGAGTTGAGGCTGTGCAGGAATGAAAAGGCCCAATGACCAGGGGGTAACGTTGGAAAATCGGCTGAGCATGCATGTGGAAACAGGCTATAAACATGGCCTATACTTATACCTATATACAACTGCATGAGATTTTCACAACTGCAGCTGCAGAATACAGTGATGATGATGATGATGATGATGATGATCACCACCATCATCGTCATCATCATCATCATCATGCAGTGGAATATTAGCATACTTCCTGTCAGCAGAATTTTCACTGGACTATTGGGTTTAATACGCAAATGACTGGCGGGTAGCTGAATCTATAACAACTGCATGAGGTTTTCACAGCTGCAGCTACAGAATACAGTGACAATGATGATGATGATGATGATGATCACCACCACCGTGACCATCATCATGCAGTACAATATTAGCATACTTCATGTCAGCAGATTTTTCACCAGACCATTAGGTTTAATACACAAATGACTGGCGGGTAACTGAAATTATACAGATTATGCGTTTGAAAAATACACCAAACTGTTTATATTGAGCTATTGTTTGGTTATATATATATATATATATATTCCAAATTTCATGGCCAAAGCCCAAAAGTAGTTAGGCTGACAGTTGTATGCGTCTGTAAAGAGCATACTAGCAAACAGTTCCTCAATTTGTCAGTTTCTTTAGTGACAGTCCATCTATGTTCATAAGTCCTAAACCTTATCATTGTTATGGCTCATAATTTCAGTGGGTCACTTTGTTGCTACAGGTTTACATTTGTAAGGCTTTCCTCAGGTGTTAGATGTGTTTGTGTTGTCGTGGGACTCGTTCATGGACTAAAATGAACAATTGAGTCTACCCACACTGATGAGAAAACAAAATCTGTTCACAATATAACCTGTGGCTCTCCCCTTATAATTAATTGGACTGTAAAAGTTCCTAAAAGGGCAGATGGCCAACCACTTGTTTACAACAACTTTCCCACTCAATTCTAAAAAGAAAAAAAAATTTACGCGGAGAAAGATATGGAATCTGACTGTTTTGAAAATAAATTTCCTGAATAACTGAATGTTATTGCTGCCTTAGGGAATATAGATTAATGACTCTCAGTCAAACGATTTTCAAAATAAAAAGCTTGAATTTAACCAGAGTATATGATTTATGATAGATCTAAAGCATGAGATGAGATTCATATTTGTCATGCATTATTTAAAACCCTCCAGTCCTTAATGGTCACGATGAGTCTAGAAAATCTAAATGTCTGCTGAGTAAATGTCTATTTGCAGGCCAAGAGATGACTATTTTGACAATTTGCCACTGGAATGACTGGCTCAGTTATCTATGGTATTCTCTTGGAATGTAAATGGATTAAGACCTCTGCAGAAGCTGTTTTTGGCAGGCTTGACCTTTTACCCATTATCCCTCTCAACGTCAAATCACTGAAAAAGTACATTCTTTATGATGTATAGCATATTTTGTTGAATATTTTGAAATTAAAATGACTGGAAGCCATTGCTGCCGAAGCCTTCGGCAGCAATGGCTTCCAGTCATATTCATTTCAAAATATTCAAGCTTTCCCGTTTGTTTGTCCGGAGATTGAGATACAAGATATTTATCGATAAAAGGGTTAACCCTTGAAACCCCACGTCTCAATTTCAAGACAACTATATACAGAAAAGCTGTTTATTATTTTGAAAGTAATTTGACTGGAAGCTGTTGTTGACACAAAATATTTGTTTAATCATAAATAATTAGCTTTTTTCAGTTCTGGTGTGTGACGTTTCAATGGTTAAGCGATTAACACGCATACATAATGGATATACGTACTTAGGCTTACCTATAAAAATATGTACTTTGGCGTACAGTAGTAGATATACACTTCAGGTGACACGCATAAAATTGTTTTTTTAATTTATGAGTGAGTACGCTTAGCATGTTTGGTTACCAGCTGATATAATGTATTATGCGTTATAAATATAGGCAAAAATATTGGCACTTTTGCATAATATTCTTGGCATAGTAATACATGTAGATTTAAAAGGTATTTTAATAGTTACTAACTAGTTGAAAATTACTTAAGTTCCCATCCTCTTCAAAAAATATATAATTCAATGTGGGGTCGTGGAGGGCTTTGGGGGTTGGGGGTGGATGGGTTGACTTTTGCACCTGTATGGATTCCTTAGACCTGTAATAAATATGATACATGCGAACAGACTGAAAGCAGTTTTGACTGATTCACTAAAAGTTTTTGTTGTTTGTGAGAGGAATCATCTTTTTTTCCTTCAAAATATGTAACGTTTTATATGCCAGTATCTAGTCTACCAAAGAGCAATATTTGTCGGAATTACGAATAAGAAGGGTTATTTCCACAGAGTTGTGCTAAGAATGTTTTGTATCTATTAATATAAGAATGGTAACCATGTTTACTGTTGTCCATTTCACCGATAAATTTCCAGAATCTCAATGGACCTTTCCATTTTTAGCTATGCCCCGCCCATCACTAGCTAAGCTCCACCCACACCTCGCCAGTTTGGGATTGATCGATCCCTGAATGCCTTAGCTATCAATTTCTTTAAAAATATACAGGGAAGCTGTTGAATATTTTGTAACTAATTTGACTGGGTGCTGTTGCTGCCTATGTCAAATTAGTTTCAAAATATTCAACAGAATATTTATTAAATAGTAAAAGCAAACAATTTGTACAACAACGCATAGACCGTCTTCAAATATGCATTCGTGACGTCATTCATTATGATGTCATTCTACACATCACACAGTTCATTATGACGTCATATGATGGGGGTTGGGGGGTGGGGGGGGGTGTGTACTGTGGAAAGGTGAGTTAGGAGCTTAACATATGCTACAGGAAATTGCTGATATTTTGAGATTACACAATGACTGGAAGGTATTGCTGCCTTAGGCAGCAATGACTTCCAGTCATTTTAATCTCAAAATACTTAACAGAATATGGTTTACTTTGCCAAAAAAAATTTCTGTTGTAAATAAGGGACTTGTCATTGAACGGATGAACTTGTGAGGATCCATAGAATGCAGTTACTATAACGATGTAATGGTCAGGATTGCTCAAGAAGATTATGACAACCTTCTTTGTGAATGTCCATTTGCAGACCAATGAAAACTGTCTTTGAAACTTTAACTGGAATGACTGGCTCGGTTCTTATCTATTGACCAGTGAATGGACAGCCATCAAAACAGTGGTAGAAGTTGTTTTTTGGCTGCATTGGCCATTGGGTTAAGAGTGGTAACTGCTTTAGGATTATTTTGATGGTACTATAATCATTCTTCCATTAGCTTCTAAACATGTGTCTTTGTAAACAAGATTCTGGGTGCAGCTGTACAGATGAACCATTTCATCTCTAAGATCCTAGAATCTAATAGTCTCCAATCCTGAATACAAGACAATTGACCTTTCCAGTGTATTCATCCATCATATGACATCATGATCAACTACGTGGCGTGTAGGATGACGTAATAACACGTTACAGCATGAATGACTCGATTTAGTCCGTCTTAAACACCTAATAGTCCAACACGTACGAATTGCATGTCTGTACCATTTAATAAATATTCTGTTGAATATTTTGAAACTAATTTGACTGAGTGGTATTGCTGAAAATTGATATTCAGGGAGTTCAGGGATTGATCATTCCCAATGCGAGTGAGGCTTACCTGTATAGTGTTCAGGAAATTGATAGGTAGGGCGTTCAGGGATCGATCGATCCAAACACGATCGAGGCGTGGGTAGAGGTTAGCTAGAGATGGGCTGGGGATAGCTAAAACTGGAACGGTCCATTGTTGAATGCCTTGATGATGCTTGGTCCTCTAGAGGTTTCCTGAGTGTAAAAATAGTGCGTCTAAAATATGTTAATTGTGACACTGAGCAGGTAATGGTGGAATGGCATTTGTCCAAGTATACATCACATGTAAGCTGACATCACAATCATAATTGACAGAAATACTCCATCACGTACATGTAGCTGGAATGGTCTGTCAAGTATACAAATTCATAAATTGTATGTCTAATGGATTTGTCTATATTAATAAACATTAGAGTTTAAAATTTTGAAACTAATTTGACTGTTTGCTGTTGTTTCAACGTATTCAGCAGCTTATATAGTTTAAGTTACCTTGATATTGAGATTCTGAGAAATCAGGGTGGTTCAATAAATGCCAACACTGGCAACGTGTGGGCGAAGCATAGCTAGAAATGGGGTGGGGGGGGTTGGTGGCATAGAAATGGGGTGGGATGGTAGGGGGTGCGGCTGGCATAGCTAGAAATGGGGTGGGATGGGAGGGGGTGGGGGCTGGCATAGTTAGAAATGGGGTGGATGGGAGGGGGTGGGGCTGTCATAGCTAGAAATGGGTGGGATGGGAGGGGTTGGGGTTTGGCATAGCTAAAAATGGGGTGGGATGGGAGGTGGTGGTGGCTGGCATAGCTAAAAATGGGGTGGGATTGGAGGGGGCGCTGGCTGGCATAGCTAGAAATAGGGTGGGATGGAGGAACGGGGCCTGGCATAGGTAGAAATGGATCCCTCTATTGCTATTTAACCTTTAACACTCATATCAGCCAAAAATGGCTTCTGCAGTGGTCTTAAGAAATGTCTATTTGCAGACCAAGAGAAGACTGTTTTTTAATTATTTACCACTGGAATGACTGGCTCGATAACCGAACCAGTCATTCCAGTGGTAAATTGTCCAAAATAGTCTTCTTGGTGTCTGTAATTAAAGAATTTCTATGAGAAATTTGCAATTTTCTTGAAAAGATTTGAGTGTTAAAGGGTTAACAAGCAGGTAATTACAATGCTTCTAACTCACATGTTTCATGCTTTTAATGGTCAAATCAAAATCTCTAATCCTTGAATGTCATTTTATAGGCCAAGAGAAGGCTATTTTTGAAAATTTACTACTAGAATTGACATTATATATGTTATTCTGTACCAGGTATGGTCAGAGCTAATGTATTTCAGAATTCAAGAAAAACTCAACTAATTTGCCTGAAATGTGTTGCTCAGCAGCAGCAGCTTCCAGTCAAATTAATTTTAAAATATTCAACAGAAAATTCCTTACATCATAAAGCATTTGCTGTTTCCAGTCTGTTAGGGTTAAATGGTTTAGAAAAAAAACATGGACAAAGTTAATGCGGCAACCACTGAATTTCAGTCAATGGGTTTTCAAAACAATCGGCTTGATCGCAAATGGGATATGTATAATACGTGTTAATCCTTTCAACGTGTCAAATCCCTGAAAGAGTAAATTCTTTATGATGTATAACATATTCTGTTGAATATTTTGAAATCAGTATGACTGGAAGCCATTGCTGCCTAACTGTATGATTGGTGAGTTTTCACAGACAAAAATATTCCAAACGTTATATCTTCCGACCTGCTAAATATTTAGAAAACAATTTGACTGAAGGTCACCAACAACTTTCATTCAAATTGTTTTCAACATATTCATAAAATCCAGAGTTTATTGAATTTATTGTCTGGTGGTTTTCAGCAGTTAGACGGCTAAGGCAACATGTACAAGAGATATATAATAATGACGCTATGTGTGTGAAATGAAATACGCTAACTATTCTGACAAAAAGGCATTTGGACTGCTGCCCAGAATCGTATTTATACAATCATTTTTCTGAACCGCATTGTAATTCAAGGTAGCAGATGAATGATTTTCAACGACCTCATGCCGGCCGTCTTCACAGTATTGCGGAAACTATATGATTAGTATGGTTCAACGCTGTTATCCCCACAGTCCTAATAATACCAGCATCGATTTAACTCACTGATTGCTAGATTTGCTACTGAATATTTAAACCATTTACCATTACAGACAAGAAATGACAGATTCTTTGTTGGAAATCAGCAAATATTCTTTTAAATATTTTGAAACTGATTTGTGTCTGCATAGACAGCAACATGTTCCAGTCAAATTACTTTCATCAAAATATTAAACAGCGTTCCTCTATAATGGACCTTTCCAGTTTTAGCTATGCCCCGCCCATCTTTAGCTAAGCTCCACCCATACCTTGGTCGTGTTCGGATCAATCGATCTCTGAGCTCCCTGACTATCAATTTCCAGAAAACTATGCAGGGTAAGCTATTGAATATTTTAAAACAAACTTGACTGGGCATAGGCAGCAACAATGCCCAGTCAAATTAGTTTCAAAATATTCAACAGAATGTTTATTAAATGGTAAAGACATATACAATTCGTACAACGTGTCAGACTATTAAACTTTAAAGATTGACTATATTGAGTTATGATTATGACGTCATCCTGCACGTCATGTAGTTGATTATGACGTCATATGATAGATGAATAAACTTGGTATTAAGACACCAGAATTTCAAGGGTTAAAACTTAATGCGTTAAAAAAATTTCAATTGTTGCTAGCTGCCCTTTTCCTACAAGGAAACGTACAACAGTGACTTCAAATTTCAAATCAATTCATTTTCACTAATCAACTATATAGGACACTGAAAAGAAAGTGAATAACCCTTTAATTGTCAAACTGGCCAAAACCGCGCTATGCAGTGGTCTTGAGGACGGTCCATTTGCAGGTTAAGATAAGAATTTTTTTAAATAATTTAACACTGGAATGACTTGCTCAATAATTGATTTAAAATCCTTTAATGTTAAATTTGGTCAAGAAAATTTAAATATCTGTCTATTGAATGCCCCTTTACAAGCCAAGAGAATACAATTTTTGAAAATGTATCACTGGAATGACTGGCTCGGATATCGAGCCAGTCATTCCAGTTGTAGATTTTCAAAAAATTTATTCCGTTACCTGTAAATGGACATTCCACTAGATCATTACAGAGGCCGGCTTTGGCCGGTATGACCAATAAAGGGTACATGATTTCCGGCTTTTCAAGCAAGGTGGTATTGATTATTGAGCAAAAATTAACTTTGTCATAAACATCAGTAGAGGAAAGGTTTGTGTACATTTTTTGAAACAATGTTGCTGAATCCTATTGCTGTCATTAATTCTTTGATCCTTAAATTTCAAATATGCTCAAGAAATTCTCAATTTTCTTATAGAAAATGTCCATTTGCAGAAAGGAAAAGATATTTGAAAATTTAACATTGGATTCTACTCCTATCTACTTGTTAATGTTAAAAAATAGTTTTCTCTTTGTCTGCAAATGGATATTTTTCAAGACCGCTGCAGAAGCTCTGTTTGGCTGGTTTGAGTGTTAAATTGTTAATAACAGAAACGGCTTAAAGAACCATTGCCTCAAAATGAACGCCACTGGAAGTTATTGTATGAAAGGATGCGATTTAGAATGGTAATATTTTACAATCTTTACAGGTTAACCCTTTGACCCTCATATCAGCCAAAATGGGCTTATGCAGTGCTCTTGAGAAATGTCCATTTGCATACCAAGAGTAGACTATTTTTGCAAATTTACCACTGGAATGACTGGCTCGATAACTGAGCCAGTCATTCCAATAGTAAATTTTCAAAAATAGTCTGCTCTTGGTATGCAAATGGACATTTTTTATGACGAAATTGAAATTTATTCAACGGTACAAGGGTTAAATGGTTCTCTCAGTATTGGCTACTGCTCGACAGGGAAATTGTTAATCTGCGAAGAATTGACGGTCAGTTGGTTGTTTGCCAGCCCGGTAAAATTGTGATTGCATTCTAGGTTAAGAGGAATACATTCCTTAATCAATATGTAAAAGTGCAGTCAAACCTGCTTCAGGGAAGGTTTCCCCCAAAGCGGAAGTCTTATGCTCCCGGATTTCATGAGTCCAAAAGCCATTACCCAGAAAATCTACAGTCTTGGAATTCCTGTTTTAAAACCCTTAACCTTTCATGGCCATGCTGGCCAAAACCAACCTCTGCAGTGCTCTTGAGGAATGGCCATTTGTAGGCTAAGAGATGACTATTTTTGAAAATTTACCACTGGAATGACTGGCTCGGTTATCGAGCCAGCCATTCCAGTGGTAAATTTTCTAAAATAATCTCTTTGGTCTGCAAATGGGCATTTAATAAGCAGTGATTTTTAATTTCTTGAAGAAATTTAGCCATTAAAGAGTTAATTATCTCACTTAGATATTCATATGATTTTAAGCACTTGATTTACATGTGAAGCATTTTAACCGGCCATGTTTCATGTTTGAACCGCCAAAACCATTACCCAGGATCTCCCAAATTTCCTGTGTTTTGTAGGAAATTAACCGAAGCTCCACCTCGAGTATATATAGTGGACTTTTGAAAATCTCAATCGTGTATATCTACTTGTATGATCTATATACCAAGCCAGTCATTCTAGTGTTAAAATTTCAAATGGGCATTTCTCAAGACTACTGCAAAAGCTGATTTTTGTCATCTTGACCATTAAATGGTTAAGAATGATGATCATTGCAGATTCAAACTCAAAATGACTCGATGTTATTATTGGCTGATGATGGTATGTATATGTGTTAAATAAGCAACCCCTTGCTGTGATCTGTCAGATCGTTTAGCTTGAAAATAAAAAGTTAGAGAGCACAGTCGATGGCATACTTTTGCAAAACCTCTCACCTTGACATCCTGCACTGCCACTCACACCACATCACATCACCACCCTAGTGTGTGGCGCCTAATGGAGACTCTATCCTCTATCATATGGGTAATATAAGTATAATAGATTAGGCTGAATTCCATCAAGTTTGATGGTTTGCCTTCGCGTGGGTGCGATTGGTTTCATGGGGGTGGGGATGTTGGAGTGGCTGAAGAGTAGGTAGGATGTGTTTATTGGGGCTGAGGAGTCTCATGTATTAACATTGCCTCGCAATCCACAATCATGGGTAATTCACATACCAAATTTTGGCTGAAAACCTCCCGCCCTCACGTTTCCCCATGCCAAGTGTGGAGCTTAATGTAAATGTCATCTCACAATTCGCAGTGGTATGGGTAACCCACATAGCAAATTTAGTTGTATTCCACTAAACTGTTTCGGAGGAGATAGCAGGATGGACAGATGGATGGAGATAATTGCAATATCCCCACCTTTTTTTCAAAGTGTGTAGGGATATTAAATGATGTACAATAAAGTATTCAGTCTACTTACCTATGAATCCTCTGTTTTAACTCTTTAGCCCTCATATCAGCCAAAAATGGCTTCAACAGTGGTCTTGAGAAATGCCCATTTGCAGACCAAATGAAGACTATTTCTGAAAATTTCTCACTGGAATGACTGGCTCGATAACCGAGTGGTAAATTTTCAAAAATAGTCTTCATTTGGTCTGCAAATAGACATTTCCTATGAGAAAATTGAGAATTTCTTGAATAAATTCGAGGGTTAAAGTAGATAATAATTTGTCACATATTGTGGAATGCCCTGTAGGTGGGGCTTAGAATACACCTTCCGTATCCTCTGCATGTCGTAAGAGGCGACTAAAGGAAGTAAGGGTGAGGTAACCCTGACATAAACCTCGAGTGCTGAAGACGGAGGTTCCAGGCTGCACGGCGCACTCTAATAAACCATGGATCCACGCACTTAACGCTTATGATCATGTCGATAGTCACTTACAGGACTGGCGGTATGATTAGCGAACGAAAAGAAGAAGAAGAAGTGGAATACTTATTAAATAATGTATATGCTGAAATAATATGCACAAGAACATGAATTATCTTTTTATGATAAGAAAATTGAGTTACCTCTGCGGAATATTGAATTCATTTGAGTGTTGGTTTCGTGATAATTTCGTGACAATTTCATTTACCTCTTCAGCACTGTAACTCGGTCGCTGATTATGCCACTTTCTTAATTTCTTGTGGAGTCATGTGACTCGACCAACCATAAACAGAGATGAGGGCTCCCATATACCGATCTATGCTGTCACGTGATTCCGCATGAAGGGAACAGCAGTTAGTGCAGATTAAGTGATCGAGATCGTCACGAAAGCTACACTCAAAACAAATTTGAAATCGCAAAATGTAGCAAAATTTCTTTATGACTATATCTCAGATCAGGACCAACACTTTTGGGAAATAAGTATCTTATCTGATTTAGCTGCAACTCATAATAGCTTTTGTTCTCGCTGAGAAATTTGACAAAGCCTAACTTTGTCAATGACAAAATTAAGGCAGGTTTTTGTCAAGATCTGCGTGAAGCAGAGGTTGGCGAGACAGTGATCGAAATTATGTACAATACCTGATCTAGACATATAGGTAGAATGGTAAAGTTGTTCACTGATATCCCAAAGACTCGCTGTACAGGCCCTCGGGCCTTTAGGCTTCAAGGCGTTGTTTATTTGCTGACGCTTTGAGGTCGCAAAAAGTTCTTGGATTTTAATATCAGTCCTTGTATGTGATTGAATTTGAAATTTCCTTTGAAAGGTATTTGAAAATGGCAGTAGGGCATTGAAAAGTACTTGGAAATGTGATTTGTGCTTCTGTCAGAATACAGCACTGACTATTTATGTTACCGAATGCTAAAGATGGTTCCTCAAAGCATCTAATTTTCCAAATTTCCCTCTCCCAACTTCCCCCAAACACACACCACATATAGTCCACTTATGGGCTCCTTGGAAATGATATACATCTAGTCCTTCAAAAGTCTGAAAAGTGCTTTCCTTAGAAAATGTGACAGATATTGACAAGGAAAGTGTTAAGAATGAATTTTTGATAAATATGCATTAGCAGAATTTTCTGGAATTTTAATAGCATCGTTTGATAAAAAAAAAAATGACAAATTGTTTGAATACGGTTAGGGGTCAATATATGATTAGCAATAATACAAAACTAAATTGATCGGTCGATGACACGCCATCACAAATCCCCATGTTCACCGCTTTGAACTTCTGACACACCCCACAACCCACCACCAGGGGCGGAGCCAAATGTAAATGTCCGTTTACACTCTGCAATCATATGGGTAACTCACATACCAAATTTGGTTGAATTGGTCCAATAGTGTCCGAGGAGTTGCATTAAAATCCATTTCATGACCTTTTAACCCCATCCCACACTTACTGGGGGCGAGGCCAAATGTAAATGTGCTCATCCACGCCACATTGATATGGGTAACTGACATACTAAATTTGGTTGAATTCTGTCCAACAGTGTCAGGAGTTGCATTACAATCAATTGTATGACCTTTTGACCCCATCCCCCAACCCTCGGGAGAGGGGTCAAATGTTCATGTGCTCATCCACTCCGCATTGATAAGGGTAACACACACATACCAAATTTGGTTGAATTCCATCCAATGGTTTTGGAGGGGATGTGTTACAATCAATTTCTGCAGGGTAATCAATATCCCCGACGTTCTTTTAACTCGGGATAATTATTGTTGTGAACTACATGTATGTATAACCGTAATCAAAATGACATGCATGTAGGTCCATTATGAAAGTGGCATTACGGTCCATCACTAAAGGGTTTGATGAATTTGCAATTTAACCCTTACCACTGTGATGTCAAAACTTTAAATTTTCAAATTAACTTAAAAGATGAACTGGTGTTCATTTTTCAAGAAATTTGGTGGGAGATGGTGCTGTCACAGATAGCAGCATCTTCCACCAAAATTGTTGAAAAATGTACACAAGTTTCTTTGCTATTGACCCAGTAAAAGATAGAATATCGACGTCAGAGTGTAAGGGTTAATAAACATTCTTTTGGATATTTTGTAACTAATTTACCTGGCAGCAAAATGCCATAACCAGTAACAACCCCTAGTCAAAATACTTCCAAAATATTCAACAGCTTACCTGTTGCATTCCCTTAAATTTGTGATTCTGGGGGGAATTCAATGTTCACGGTGTAAGACTGACTCAGATATGCGTACAAAGTCACTGGAACTGACATATAAATGGACAGCCTGGCAAAGCTAGTAACTTATCCCTCCATTTATTCCATAGGGAAAGTTATAAACTGTAAACTTGGCATTTGCTACTTGAAATGGTGTTCCTGCGATTGTTCAAACACACATGACAATCAGTTTGAAGTGGTGTTTCTGAGTGTATTGTCAGAACTAGAAACCTTGTAATGTAATCTTTATTTTTTTTTGTATTTACAGTAGAAAAACCCAAAGCCGTCCGAGCCAGTCCAGCTCTAAAACGGACAGGATCATTAGATACATTAGGCCAATATTTAACAGGACAATGGCCGCGAGACATTATCGTCACGACAACTGTTTCATCTTATCACCATTATCAGTCAACTGGTGTTTTTATGAGCGACAAATCCACACAGGTAAGACAGTGATTAATCAATTGAATGGCTTAATCAATTGTCACATGTTTTGTACTAATGATGATATAATAATTGATTGAAGAAAAAAAGCAACTAATGATACAAGTATGGAACAATGTACCTCTGACAATGTTCAATGATATCTTATAACTGGTCCTTTGTTTTACAGTGGAATTCATGATTTGCATGCTAATTGAAATCAGATGAATGATCCAGTTTTAGCTATGCTCCACCCATCTCTAGCTAAGCTCCACATACGCTTTGCCCGAAGTCGTTCAAAATAACCTGATGGCTCGATATGCTGTCATCCTCTAGTTGTATCCTATTTTCGAAATGTCTGAGCCTTTCATGACATTCACGATATTCCTTCTTACATGATTTTCAAGTTTATCAGGTAGATGAGTTTTAATTTGACTGTGGCCTCTGATATAATTAGCCATGTAAGACAGGTGTATAAATGGTCTAGAAGGGACATGTTTTGGAATCATCATATGATAACCTATTGTGTTTCTTGGTGGGTATATGTAAGTGAGTGGGTTACATCATTATCAAAGCGGTCTTAGCCCTTTATAGTCCTCAAATTTGTTCAATAAAATCTCTATTTTCTCCTAGGAAATGTCCATTTTCTGGCCAAGAGAATACTACTTTGAAAATATACCACTGTACTAACTGGCTCCAAAATAGTATTGTTTCGGCCTGTAAAAGGACATTCTTCAGACAAGAGTACTGTAGAGGACAGTTTTGCCGGCTTCAGCGGCTTAATTTGACCATTAAATCTAAATGGCAAAACCAGCCAAGAATGATAAAAAAAAATAAAAAAATAAAAACTTTGCTAATTAAGCGTATGTCCATTTGCCATGTTTGTATACCTAGAAAAAATTATTTTTAAAGATTTATCTCTGGGATTACTGGCTCATTTATTGAACCAGTCATTTCAATGGTAAATTGTCAAAATTAGTTGTCTCTTGGTTTGCACTTTGCAAATAGTCAAGATGAGTAAGTGGCGTTTGCACCATTAACGGGTTGTTTAACCCTAATCTCTGAAAACCTGAAAATGTATATTCCTTAATTACGATATAAACCTTATTCTGTTGAATGTTTTCAAATTAATTTGACTGGAATCCATTCTGAACGTCTTCCTGTCAAATTAATTTCGAAATATTCAATTTTCCTGTACGGTTGCCTTGAAAATGAGATATGGGGAATTCATCAGTGAAATGGTTAATATGAATTAGTTTCTGGACATGACAGCCAGAAATCAATAAACTACTTGACTGTACACGTGTAAGTGTTTTGTTCTTGATCGTTAAGCATCGTTTGCCATCAATACCATCAGGTGTGTTGTTTCCGAAAGGGAATGTCTACATTATGTATCTAACTCTCTAAATGTGATATGACTGAGAGTTATTTTAACACTTCAACACTCATATCAGCCCAAAACGGCTTCTGCAGTGGTCTTGAGAAATGTCCATTTGCAGACCAAGTGAAGACTATTTTTAGAAAATTTAACACTGGAATGACTTGCTCGATTATCGAGCCAGTCATTCCAGTGTTAAGTTTTCTAAAATTGGTCTTCTTGGCCTGCAAATGAACATCTTCTATGAGAAAATTTAATTTAAAAAACCCCAAATTTGAGGGTTAAAAGGTTAACTACTAGGTGAGAGTATATTTAAAGTTGCTTTTTTTAATGGCCCTACATTAGGATACATGTCTTTAAATGTTAACCTGTATGATAGTAAATTCTATTTTATGTCTGCTTTATTGTATTCAACTTTTAACCCTTTAATGACTAAATTTGTTCAAAAAATTCAAATATTTAGATAAATTGAATGTCCATTTTCGGGCCATGAGAAGACTATTTTTAGAAAATTTAACACTGGAATGACTGGCTCGATTATCGAGCCAGTCATTCCAGTGTTAAGTTTTCTAAAATTGGTCTTCTTGGCCTGCAAATGAACATCTTCTATGAGAAAATTTAATTAAAAAAACCCCAAATTTGAGGGTTAAAAGGTTAACTACTAGGTGAGAGTATCTTTAAAGTTGCTTTTTTTAATGGCCCTACATTACGATACATGTCTTTAAATGTTAACCTGTATGATAGTAAATTCTATTTTATATGTCTTTGCATTATTGTATTCAACTTTTAACCCTTTAATGACTAAATTTGTTCAAAAAATTCAAATATTTAGATAAATTGAATGTCCATTTTCGGGCCATGAGAAGACTATTTTTGAAAATTTATCACTGGAATGACTGGCTCGGTTATCGAGCCAGTCATTCCAGTGGTAAATTTTCAAAAATAGTCTGCCTGCAGATGGACATTCCTCAAGACCAATGTAGAGGCCGGTCTTGGCCGGCTTCGTCGTGAAAGGGTTAATGGATGAAATCAGAAAGCAATACATGTATACATGTACTTTATATATGTATGTATATAGGATTAATGTTCTTGAGTAATGTATCTATTGATTGCTGGTTTTCCCTTTATCATCGGTATGCGCAAGCACATGTACTTGTATAGATCTCATTTGGGCGTAATTTACGTAAATGTCACCATCTGGTAGACAGACCATACACATAGTAATTTTATTCCGAGACTAAATTGCGATTTGAACATTCGTTTGATCTTGCATCTTTAGATGGTTTCGGGGAGCTGTGAGCGCTATGCTAACTGATTACTGTTATAGTAGTACATTTTTTGTACTTAACAAAGGCACAAAATACCAGGAGTCTGGATAATTAATCATACAAGACCATTGTCACTCGAAAGTCCTTAACGTTATAAAAATTTCTTTAAAAACTGTGATCAAACTGATCAATATTATAATAAATAAAGATTAGTTACCTCTCCGGGATGTAGAAAATGTTTGAATGTAGCTTTCTTGACCATTTCGGTCACTTCTTCATCACTAACTGATGGTCACTGGCAATGTCACTCTGATCAGTTCTTGTGGAGTCATGTGACAGCAAGGACTGGTATACTCCTGGTATATTTTAGCCCTCATCTCGGTTCATGGTTGGTTGAATTTCCGTTTAAACAATGGTCTCGATGTTGATGACCGAGGCGCTGCTGGCGGGGATGGTATGGCGAGTGGTTTCTGTGTGTTCTGCCATGTGCAGCTGAGTTGGAGTTGATTTTAAGATGTTCTTCAACTCTGCCGCTGAGAAGCTTTTTTGTTTCGCCTCTATATGTCCCATCACATTGGTCACATTCGATCTTGTAGATGACTCCAGAGCATTCATCTGTGGTCAGTTTATCATTGGGTCTTACTAATTGTGATCTTAAGGTGTTGACGGGCTGTTGCTCGAAGGATTCCATATGAAGGATCGCGATCACTGGTGACACTGATGACCCCATAGCTACTCCATGAATTGAGTGTAGAAGTAGCCATTCTGAATGAAGCGGTGTCTAACACGATCTTCAAGAGACTGATAATCTGGGTTGGTAAGAGGCTGGTCCGTTCTTTCAATGTACATAGGGTCTTGGTCCTGAACTCTCTGGATGACTGGAAGAGCCTTGTCCACTGGGATGAGTGTTAAAAGAAACAAGTTTATGGGTGGGGGAACTTCAAGTGATTGGATTTTGGTGGGGAAATCTTTGCTGTTTTTGATGTGGTGCTCTTGAGTGCCCAACTAATGATTTCAGGGTCTGTGTGAGGTATTTCGAGGCTTGGATATGTGATGCATCCAATACTGGCAATGATAGGTATAAGAGGAATTTTAGTCTTATGGATTTTCGGAAGTCCATAGAATCTTGGGACAGTGGCCTTTCCGGGGTAGAGTTTGAAGTATAATAATTGGTCGATGATATTCGAGCTCTTCCAGTCTTTGAGCAGTTTTAGCAGGCAGTTTTTAGCTCACCTGGCTGAAGGCTAGCTAAGTGAGTTTATGCCATGGCGACCATCCGTCAACTTTTCCTTTAAGCGACTTCACAAGAACCACTCCGCCGATTTGAATTATATTTGACAGTCAGTATCCTTGGGCCATAGGGATCCAAGTTTGTTCAAATTAGTTTCAAAATATTCAACAGAATATTTCTTAAATAGTAAAGCCATACAATTTGTACAACAACACATAGTCCATCCATATGGGTTCTTGACCTACTTACCTACCTCATTCATGACGTCATTGATTATGATGTCATTCTACACTTCATGTAGATTATTATGACGTCATAGGATGGATGGATAAAGTGCAAAGGTCTATTGTCACAGTTAGTCAAGAAAATTGTTTAAAAATGCGCATAAATAGTCTTCTCTTGGCAAATGCTTGGACTGCAAATGAACATTTCCTCAAGACCACTGTAGAGGCTGTACCGTTTTTATTCGAGGAAAGGACGTTAGCATGTATTAGACGCAGGCTAAATTTTGGCCCAAATCCTCCCCAAAAATCTGTATACTCATAGAAAGGATGCATAGAGAAATTGAAATCCATTCTCTAAAATGGTTAAAACTCATAGAGCCTACCACAAAAATTGAACACAATTTCCATACGCATGCTTACCGCCATACTGCTATGTTTAATGTACGCCTCAAAAATATTGTGGAAGTGAAATGATTAATGGAACAGCCTAAATATCGCTAAATAAAGCTTGTTTATTACATTAAAATCAATGCTACTTTTGACATAAAATATCGCCTTGAAAATATGGAAATCATGTGATATTAGGAATGTGGTCAGATCAGCAGTTGTGTTTACTAGAATTTTTCTAATATCTGCCATTCTCTATTTTCATTGGCTTGTACGGGAGAATTTATGCAATCAGAACAGAGAAATAATATTTCTCTTCAGTAAAAATTAATAATAGAACAGTGTTTACTCTCGCATTGCGCATTAATTTTGTAATGCCGATCAAAATTAAATGAGCCAAAACGGAATCGGAATTAAAATGAGATAAAGCGTTTCTTACGTTGGCGAGCGGCTGACTCTTTTGCGATTGGAGGCGCCGTGTTCTCGCGAGATCGTATACGTTAACGGGAGTTTGTTATCAAACGGGTGCGGATCAGACCTAAAGTATAATACGTAGTTCCTATCGCGCAATGATAATATATAGTATTCAAAGTTCCGAGTCCTGAATATGTTATCCGAGTACTCGCTCTAATTAAAAACAATCTTTTGTGTTTGGAGGCGAATCACGTGATTTATATCTTTTCTGTACGCAATTTTATGTCAAATTCAGGATTAATTTTGATGTAATAAATGATATTTATTAATGGATACGCAATATTTAGGCGCTTCAATTTGATAATTTCACTTTTGCGATGATATTTTGAGGTATACATTAAACATAGTCGTAAGGCGGCGAGAATTTGTACCGTTGAATTTCTGTGGTATCATTAATTTTTATTATGAAAGTTGACAATAAAAATGTGCTGAAAGACTGTACTCAATTATAGGACGCACCCCTTTCCTAGACCATGTAATATGGCAAAAAAAACTGCGTCCTTTAGTCGAATTTTTACAATATTTGACTGGCTTTACCATTAACTGTCTCGGCGCTGCAAGCCACCAGACAATAATTTCAATGGCAATAAATCTGAACATGCTTAATATTTTGAAAACATTTTGACTGAAAGTTGTTGGTGGCTTAGTCACCAACAACTTTCAGTCAAATTGTTTTTAAAATATTCAGTATATCCAGAGTTAAACTCCGTGGAAAATATACTCTGCAGAAATCTAGTAGGCAAACAGTTCAAATGCTATACTGGTCCTGCGCCTGTGAACAGACTTGTATGGCCTGCATACACTTGGGTATTTCCTGTTACTATAGATGACTACATTGATTAGAACCCTGCAGGGAATGGATAAATCCAATCTGTTGCTCAAGTATATGACATAATTAATTGTCACATGTAAGCTGATGTCACAATCAAAATCTGTAATGATTGATGTATCTAAGTCTGTCATGTAAACGTAATAGTACATCTTTACAATTTTATAAGCATTCTTTTGAATATTTTGCGACTAATATGACTGGGCGCTGTTGCTGCCATAGGATTTTCAAAACATTCAACAGCTTACCTGTATAGTTAACACGATATTGAGATTCTGGGAAATGAGGGTTTTCGATCACTCCCAACGCGGGCAAAGCATTGGTGGAGCTTAGCTGGGCAGGGCAGAACTAAAAGTGGTTTCATCCGTTGAAGGTTAGTCGATTTCAATTATATTTGCCAAGAAGCATCCTTAAGCCATAGGGATCCAAGGTTGTTCAAACGAAGCAGATCGGCCAATTTAGCCGATGGCCATCTTGGATTTTGGCTGATTTTAGGAAACTTCTTTAAAAATCTTCTCCGAAACCGCTTGGGGTATTGATGCAAACCTCATGAAATATGATCTAGGGCAAGAGCTGAATCAAGTTTGTTCAAGGGAACTTGATTGGTCAAATGGTTTGGGGGCCATCTTGGTTGACTTAGTTTTAGCGAAAACGACTTCTCCAGAATCGTGGAAGGGATCAGGTCGAAATTTGGGAGATATGATTAGGGACTAAGGGCCATTAAAGTTTGTTCAAGGGAAGTTGAACCATAAAAAAACATGGCCACTGTGGGACAATCAAAATATAGCATGTTTGGCGGCCATATTGGATTTTTTTATTTGATGGATTTTGAGGCCGAAATTGGTTTTGTGTTTTTGGGTATTCTGATCTCAAATTTGTAATTTTCCAAAGGGTCGGATAAACGGTTTGGTGGCCATGTTGGATCATTTGCCTGCCATAAGCTCCCATACTAAAGCAATGGGAAACTTTTCTAGAACTACTTGGACAATTTCAATTATATTTGGCAGGAAGCATCCTTAGGGCATAGAGATTCAGTTTTGTTCAAATGAGGCCGATCGGCCAATTTGGCTGGTGGCCATCTTGGATTTCGACCGATTTTTAGAAACAATAGTGATTCTAATTTTCTTTGTCATTTAGCTTAACATATAAGGGCAACCTTAATCTGCGGCGGGCAACCTGAATATGAATGAAATGGCACCATAGGTTGCCCGGAACTAGATCTTTTCATTTATTTCTAACCCTGACTATGTATCCCAAGACTTGTGCATGTAATATAATATATGTTATCATAGTTGTTACTGTACTAACCATTTTATTGTCAAGATTGTTCAGGAAAATAGGGGTTTGTTTACTGAAGGCCCTTTACGAGACAGGAGAAGACTTGGCGATTTACCATTGGAATGACTGGCTTGGTTATCAATCCGTTTATTTCAGTGGAAAATTAAAAAAAAAAGTTCTTGACCTGCAATTGGGCATTCCTCAAGACCACAGAAGCTGGTTTTGGCTGGCTTGACCATTAGTGTGTTAAATTGTCTGGTTCCTTTGATAACATTATTTATTTGTAGAACTGGCGTAAGATATAAAAATAAATCTCATCTAAATCATATCTGGTTTGGCACGGTTCCAGTGGTTTTCATAGACATTTGTTAAAAATGTATTTATTTTCTCGATCGGCAAGCGCCTGGGAATAATTGATTATCGTGGCCTTTAAAATCGACAACACTTAGTTACTATAAACCTATTGCACACTCTGGTGGTACACACACGTGTAGATTCCAACAGAATAGTTTAATGTAATTATTTTATTGTGTCCGACAACGACAAGCAAACTTTAAAGATCATCTCTAAAAATATCAGGTTCTATATAAAGACCATTTGATTAAGCCATAGTGCCCCCCCCCCCCCCCCCCCCCCCCCCCCCCCCCCCCCTAACCCCCACCACCACCACCACCACCCGCTAAACCTTTATACCTTTATTTGTCACTCCATAGAAATACCACCTGTTTGCAAGGACCATTTGTCTAGTTCACTGGTATATTTATTTTGTCGCCTTATGTAGACTTGCACGATTAAATAAAAAATTGCGATTAAATTGAGAGTATGATTAGAAATTAAATAGTCGAATCCTTTTAATTTCACTTTAATTTTATCGATCTCGAGAATTGACATTTTGCTCAGTGAATGTATGTCTATTTGCAGGCCAAGAGAAGACAATTTTTGAAAATGTATCCCCGGAATGACTGGCTCGAACATCGAGCATGGCATTCCAGTGAAACATTTTCAAAAATAGCCTTGTCTTGTCCTGCATATCAAATTGCAGCTTTTGTCATTTATATGCCTTTGTCATTATGTCTGGGTAAGTTATGTACCCATGCTGATTAAATTGACCAAACACGATTATTCTTAAATAATCGATCGTGATCGCTCAAAGTAATAATCTCACAAGTCTAGCCTGATGTCTTCAATGATCACGGATTGTGGTAAGAGTGGAGGAATCAATTTCTAGCTATGCCACGCCCAGTTCTAGCTAAGCTCCTCCCACTTTTTTGGGAATGTTTTGAAATTGACAGGGTGGGTGGGTGGGTGGGCAGTTCCGGCAACCAACAGAATGTTCCCCCTTTAATGGTCAAGTCGTCCCAAACTGACCTCTACAGCGGTTTTGAGAAATGTCCATTTGCAAGACAAGAGAAGACTGTTTTTTTTAATTTACCACTGGTGTGACTGGCTCAATAACTGATAAAATAGTCTCCTCATGTCCTGCAAATGGAGATCCAATGAGTAAATATCGAAATTTAAAAAAATAATTTTGACCATTAACCTTTTAACCCTCATATCAACCAAAAACAGAGTCCGCAGTGGTCTTAAGAAATGTCCATTTGCAGACCAAGAGAAGACTATTTTTGAAAATTTTTCACTGGAATAACTGGCTCGATAACCGAGCCAGTCATTCCAGTGGTAAATTAAAAAAAATTGTCTTCTCGGTCTGCAAATGGACATTTTCCTTGAAAAAATCGAAAGGAAATGTTCTTGACCAAATTCAAGGGTTAAAATGTTAAATTGTATACCAGTATTTTAGATACATTCACATATGTCACGGTCTGGTGATTTTGGTCATTATGCATACATTTTAATGTAGCCATTCCTATTCAGTTCATAATTCACATATTGTAAATCTATTAACATATTCTAGATGAACTACAAGCATCTAATATTTATGATATCTGTAGTACATATTGGATGCTGTTATTAGCGTACATGTTATTAACGTAAGATGTCAATGCCCTATGGCCCTATTAACTTTTTTATTATGCGTGTCTCTTCTCTGATGGAGGGAGGGTATTTGTTTGGAGATATGTGGCTTGGAATGAACCCTTTAACCCTTGAATTTATTCTGAACCTGAGTGTTAAAGCGCTAAGGAGTGCCAATATGTATTGAATTTTACCCCAAAATGTACTTTTCAACGAGCATCGTCTTGAAGGAAAAACTATTACATCTATAAAGGTTTGCAAACTGGCCTTCAAGATAATGAATATCAGGACATGCTGCCATAACTTTTCAGTTTTGAATCATGGACGATTTCAATATAGGCTCGAAATAGCTCAAAAACTGTCATACAAAGTTCTGTTGGTGTGGTAAGAAATTGGACAGATTATCAAAATGGCTGTGTTTCTTATAACAGTCAGTTAACGTTAATTCTTTAATGGTTAACTCAGTCAAAACCAATTTTTTAAAATGTACCGCTGAAATGGCTGGCTACAAATTCTGAACAAAATCCTCTTTTCTTGGGCTGCAGATGGAGTCAGACAACTGCCAATCATTCCAATGGTAAATTTTCGAAAATACTGGACATTCCTCAAGACCCCTGCACAGGCCCGGTTTGGCCGTTAACCCCGTTAACACTCATATCAGCTGAAAATGGCTTCTGCAGTGGTCTTGAGAAATGTCTATTTGCAGAGCAAGAGAAGACTATTTTTTTAAACTTTACCAGTGGAATGACTGGCTCGTTAACCGAGCCAGTCATTCCAGTTGGTAAATTTTCAAAAATAGTCTTCTCTTGCGCTGCAAATGCACATTTTCTATGAGAAAATTGAAATTTTCTTGAGCAAATTCGAGGGTTAAAGGGTTAGGGATGAGAATCTGTTTCCTTGTAATAGCTCCACAAAGATTTAGCAGATCAGTCCAAATTAAGCCATTCAATGGTCAAGAAAATCAAAATATCTGCTTATTCACTATGTCCATTTGCATGCCTAGAGAGAACACTTTTGGAAATTTACCATTAGAATGGCTGACTTGGTTATTGAGCCAGACATTCCAGTGGTATGGGCCCGTATGGCATACAAATCGTGATTTCTCAAGGCTAATGAAGAACCCATTTCTCGCCGGCTTAACCTCAAGGACATGCTTGTATGTGTTGGGAGGATGCTTATTGAATTCTTAGGATATGGCGATATGCAAAATTAAACCCATCTTGTATTCATTTGTATTTTGCCTAATCATTTGTTGGTTTTGGCAGTTAGATTATGTACTGAACACACGTGTCATGCG